>CM041777.1:80822044-82022044 GCA_023374045.1 Limonium bicolor | reverse complement strand
CTCCTGTCCGCGTTGCGCACATGCTTGTCCTGACGGGATCTGTGTACATGTCCGCATGGGCGTCCGTGTTACGGACATGGACAAAAGGGTTGTCCGCGTTTCTGTCCGCGTATTAGGACAGGGTTAAAGGCGAATTCGATCTGGAGCTGTCCGCTTCTGTGTCTGTGTCTTCCCATCCGGACTCATATCCGGACATGTGTAAATTTTTCTCTTTTTGTTCCAAAAGCTCTTAACTCCTTCCTAATCACGTCCTAAGCCAAAATAACATGAAAAAGAAGGTAAATGCATAAATCTAAGTAAAAGAATATGGAAAACAAGGGTTCAAAGCACTCAAAAGATTGATAAATAATCAGTGCATCACAGACTCTCCAGCCCGTTGTGGTTCTCTGGGGGATTAAATCACCCTTGTCGTTGGGGACCACAGTGAGACCTCCTTTTTTCAGGACAACTTGAACGGGGCTCACCCATTTGCTGTCAGAGATGGAGTAGATGATTCCAGCGTCAAGCAGTTTGAGCACCTCTTTCTTTACCACATCTTTCATATTGGGATTCAGCCTTCTCTGTGGTTGGACTAATGGCTTATAGGTATCTTCCATGTATATGTGATGTGTGCAGAAATGGGGGTTGATACCTTTGATATCTGAGATGGACCAGCCTATCGCCTTTTTATGATTTTGAAGGATCTTCACAAGACGTTCCTCCTGGGTACTTGTTAGGGATGAAGAAATAATAACAGGTAGAGTACAAAGATCAGAAAGATAGACATACTTCAGGTGTGAAGGTAATGGTTTCATTTCTACGAGAGGGGGTTGTTCAATTGATGGTAGTATCTTTTGAGTAGAATGCTCTAATGGTTCTGGTGGTGGGTAACGTGGTTTAGCATATGATTTTCTTTTATCCAGAGCTGCAACCATTTCAATTGTGTCAGGGTGTATTGGTTTGTTATCACAGGATTCAACTAAAGCATTTTCAAGAGCATCATTACGAATAATAGTAGAGGAATTATCATGCACAATAGAGTCGACGATGTCTATGGAAAAGGTGGCTTCTAGATGTGCGGGTTTCTTTATGACTTTGGACATGTCGTATTCTAAAGTTTCATTATGCAGTCTTAAAATGATCTTTCCTTTTCAACGTCGATTAATGCTCTAGCAGTTCTCATGAAAGGTCGTCCTAAGATTAAGGGTACCCTAGTGTCTTCTTCCATGTCAATTACAATAAAATCAGCGGGGAACACAAAAGTTCCTACAGTAACAATCAAGTCTTGTACTATCCCTTTCGGGAATACTAAAGACCTATCTACTAATTGTAATTGAATGAAGTAGGCATGCATTCACCAATCTTAAGTTTGTTGAAAGTTGAGAGTGGCATTAAATTGATACTAGCTCCTAGGTCACATAGCCCACTACCACAATCAACATTATCAATGGAACATGGAATAATTGGCAAACCTGGGTCTCCAAGTTTTGGAGGGAGGTTCTTTAGAAGCACTGCTGACACTTCCTGTGTAAGGTGCACAATTTCCACTTCCTGAAACGATCTTTTGTTTGTGATGATATCCTTCATGAACTTTGCATATATCGGCATTTGTTTCAAAGCATCTGCAAAAGGAATATTAATCGTTAGTTTTTTTAAATAGGTTAGAAACTTTCCAAACTGTTCATCTAAATTTTTCTTTCTTATTCTGTTTGGAAAAGGAAGTGGGGGAAGAATCCTTGTTAGAGAGGAAGGAGTAGGTTCAGGAGGCTCCTTCTCCTTGGAAATATTTTTCGGAGGAGGAGGGGCTTCTTTAGCATCTTCTTGTTCTTCTTCTTAATCTTCTTGAGGCTTATGAGCTTGCTGATCTTGATTATCAAATTCATCTCGGGGAAAGGATGAGTTGAGCGGCCTCCCACTTCTCAAAGTCACTACTTTGGCATGTTCTCTTGGGTTCGGATTTGGCTGACTAGGGAAGGTGCCAGGTGGCCTTTGTGCAAGCTGCTGGCTGATTTGCTCCAACTGTTGGTTGGTTTGTTGTATTTGGGCTTCAACCCTTCTGTTAGTGGCTTCTTGATCCACGAGTCTAGTTTGGGTTGAAGTCACGAATCCCTTCATTAGGTTTCTGAATTCCTTATTTGGATCAGCAGAGGATGAGGATGGTTGTTGTTGTTGGTGGAAACCTGGAGGGGCTCCTTGTGCTCTATAACCCATATTGGAGTTTGGTTGGGGTCTATTTCCTTGATAGGTATTGGAACTGTTGTTCTGCCCCCCTTGGTTTTGATCGTTGTTTTTCCATGAGAAATTTGGGTGATTTCTCCATGGGTAGTTGTTGTTGATGTTATTGTTGTAGGAATTACCGGGGCGGTTTCCTATGAAGTGTACATCTTCGTACTCGCTTTTACCTTTGCATTGATGGGTTTCATGAGGACCGGCGTATATGGCACATCCTTCTGCAGATGAACTTAGAGGTGAGGAAGCTATTGTCTTTACGATTTCGTTTTGAGATGTTGTTAGTTTCTCCACCATCTTTGCAATGGACGAGATCTGGGCTGATAAATGATCAGTAGGCTCAACGTGGAGTAGGCCTGCCGCTCGTGGCGTTCGTCCTTTGGATCTCGTCCACTGTCTTGTATTGCTCGTCATGGTTTCAAGAAGGTTCATCCCTTCTTGAGGAGATTTCATCATGAAACTTCCTCCTGCAGAGGAATTTACGAGTAGTCGGTTCCCATCATCCAAGCCATTGAAGAATGACAGACAGAGGGATTGATCGTCGAGACCATGGTGGGAACACTTCATCAACATATCCTTGAATCTGTCCCATGCGTCATACAGCGTTTCTCCCGGCTCCTGACAGAATGTGTTGATTTCTCCGATCAATTGCCTTGTTCTACTGGTTGGGTAGTATTTGACAAGGAACTTCTGGGCCATTTGCAGCCATGTGTGGATTGATCGGGAAGGAAGACTTCGATACCACCTGTTTGTTGAATCTGACAACGAGTGAGGAAATAGTTGTAGACGGATTATATCTTTGACGGTGCCGGTTTGACCAAAGGAATTACAGAAGTCTAGGAAGAGACTTAAATAATTTGGGGCTTCATCTGGATTCGCTCCACTAAACTTGACTAAATCCCGGACAGCGGTGATGTAGTGGGTTTTGAAAGCCCATCGTCTGGTTTCTTGCGGTGTTAATTCGGGGAGAACTATGACTGATGCCCTTCCTTCAGTATCTGGTTGGTGGTAATCAGAGAGGGCACGGTCTTGTGGTTGATTTTCGTGGTCCATTTCATCTATGATTTGGTTATCGCCCATGTCTTGATTTCTCAGGTTTCTGCGTGCTTGTAGTAGAGTGCGCTCAGGTTCGGGTCTCGGACTGATTGGTGGAGAACCTCGGGTTCGAGTGTTTTGCATGCACAGAAGATAATTTGATTTGTGAGAAATTGCGAAATTAATAGTAAATAGATAAATGAAAGCAGAAATATTTAAATAGGCTGTTAAACTTTAATTAAACAAAAATTAAAGTACCAAAAACTAGGGGAAATTGATGGACCGGCAACGGCGCCAAAAACTTGTTGAGCAAAATCTATTCAATATTATATATAGATTTATTGCAAACTAATAGGCAAGTGCACCTAGTCGGAGTAGTACAACAAGTGTCATATCCTTAGGGAAATTGTTCAATTTTCCTAGTTTCGGTATTTAATAAACAGTAGATAAAAGGGGTTTAGCCAGTGGCAATCTTGGTATTTTTGGGTTGGACAGATAAAAACAATTAAAAGCTTAAATAAAACTGTTGTGAATCGAATGGATGAAAAATGTGCTAAGGAGGGTGAAATCTCCCAAATATACTTCAGACTTTAATTATAATCCTAATTTGCGCAAATTGTCTGTTTAAGAATTTATCTTGTGGCCTTCCTAAAGCATAGAAAAGGTCAGCTCTTAATTAATTCAATAAACTTTTTACTAGCAGAAGAAATCTAAAATCATTAATTAGCATTAAGCAAGAATTCTTTTAATAACAACGATGGATTTTATCAGCTAATCAAGGAGATAATATCTAACGTTTGTCTCTCTTTGTGGTCTATTCTCGAATTTACAAAATCATTGAAATAAGAGAAACCGTAAATGCGTAAAAATGATCAGTTCTTAAGCATTTAATAATTTAGAGAGACAAAACAAATATTTATAAGCAAACTCGATATTATAAATAAGTCTGAATTATTTGGGGTCAAACACTCATCCTAAGCACAAATATAAACTTACTCAGACATTGACAGAAATAAAAATAGAGTAAAGATAGACATTAAAACAGAGTAAAGTTTAAGGAAAGAAAGAACTCTATTTGGGGAGAGTTGTTTCGCTTCTGGGCTTGTCTCTGTGATTATGCCGACCTCAAAACGATGATAGATAGGTAGAACGAAGAAAACGAACAAAACGGGCACAAGTTGGTCCTGTCCGGGTGGGGCTACGCAGACACAAATCCGGACAACACCTGTCCGGGTAGGGGCTACGCGGACACAAATCCGGACACGGCCTGGTTTTGTGCAGATCGTCTTCTTCGTCTGGTTTTCTAGAAAATGGAAGAGGTAGGCTTATTTGGTGATGGGAAATGATGGAAATGAAGTGGATATGTGGATGTATGGATGGAGAATGAAATTTGGATGGAGGGAGAGTGAATTTTGTTGAGCGTTGATGAGCTGTTGTAGTGATCGATGATAGGAATTGATGAAGAATGAGCATGGGTTTTATAGGAGAAAAGGAGGGGAAGAGGACAAAGTTTATTGCAGGCGTGGATGAAGAAAATAAGGGATGTGGCGCCTGATATGTTTGATGTAGTAGATAGATATGTTTGTAGGTGCCGTAATTGAGGAAAAACAGCGAAGGCGGTGTAGATCTATCTGTCGCGTGATTTCTGGATTCGGCGCAGTCATTTACACGTGTCCGGATAGGGCTCATCCGGACGTGTCACGTCCGCGAGTCTGTCCGCGTAAGGACACAGATGTCCTGGCGAGATTTGTTCGTGTCCGAGTTTCTGTCCGTATACGGACACATTCTACTTTAGAGCTGTCCGCGTAGGGGCTACGCGGACACAAATGCGGACAACACCTGTCCGGATAGGGGCTACGCAGACACAAATGCGGACACATGTATTTCGTCTCATCTTGTTCTGCAAACTTCGACAGGCTCCAGATTCTTCGTTTGAGCTCCGTTTTTAGATCCGTTTGTGCCTATGCGTTCGCCTTTTCGTATACTTTGCTTCTAGCTTGGTTTTCCTCATGTTTAACCAATAAATCTGTAAGATAACCAATAAAACAAAAACTAGAGGAAAACTAACCAAAGTAGAGAAATGAGCAAGAAAAGTGCTAATATAACATATGAAATATACCCATAAAACATGCTCATTTGGACACTTATCAGCAGCATTGGGCCAGCCCACAGGCTGTTTCAACTCAGAGCCCAATGGAAATAAATATGGAATTAGTGCACAACACCCCAACCTCCCTGGATAGTGGTCGAGTAAGTCAAAACGAGCGTAGCAGAAATTCAATAGGACACATCAAAACAAAGCACTAGAGGCGCAAAAATGTCTAAGGGTCACGACAAATCTAGGTTACAAAATTGTAGACAAAAATAAAGCGCTCAACAATCCTAACAACATCATTGAAAAAATCTTCTTAACAGGCTGTAGTGCGTGCCTAACTTGCAGCTTTGGGCCAGCCCATAGGCTGTTTCAGCTCAGAGCCTATTGGAAATAAATCTGGAATTAGTGCACAACACCTCAACCTCCCAGGATAGTGGTCGAGTAAGTTAAAACGAGCGTAGCAGAAATTTAATTGGACACATTCAAAACAAAGCACTATAGGCCCAGGAATGTCCTAGGGTCACGACAAAGATAGGTTGTGAAATTGAAGACGAAAATAAAGCGTTCAATAATCTTAACAACATCATTGAAAAAATCTTCTTTACAAACTGTAGTTTCACCAAGTCAAATTAGAGAATGGTGGTACTGGGTATGCAAAAAGTTTGTGGATTGGGTCCCTTAGGAAAAAAGAAGATTGTGAGACATGAACTAAGAGCTAATAAAGTAGGCTTGGTAGGGCTGGTAGAAATGCTACATAGCAGAGCGGCAGCGAGTAAAGTACATCAACTTTTGGGTGGAGGAAAACAGTTTGGCTGTGATGAGGTTTGTGCTCAAGGTTGTTCTGGAGGTCTTCTGATTATTTGGGATGAAGCTGCTGTTGAGGTTACAAATATACGAAAAGGGAAAGGTGGGCTCTGCTACACCTGAGAATTGTGGAATTTAATTTCGTAAGGTCTTATTTTTGTATGCCCAAACGCTGAAATGGAAAGGAGAACTATGCTGAATGAAATCCTAGTTGTCTGCATGGTGAATAGCCTTACTTCGATTTTGGTTATGGGGGATGAGGTGACAGAGCAGAGAGATTGTTATAACGGAGAATTGAGACCACTATTTAGCAGTAGCCGTTTCTTGAATAATTCTGATTGATGCAATAGAAATTACTAAAATCCGTTTAACTGATGCTAAATATACTAGGAGAGGAGGCAAGGATTATGCTTCAGTAGAATTGACAAGGCTTTTTCTTTAAGTGATTGGCTTGTTTTTTTCTAAGATCTAAGGGAAGATATCGACCATAGAATGATCATGGTACAATTGGAGAGCAACAATTGGGGCCCTAAGCCATTTCAGACATTGGATGCATGGCTTGAGCACCCGTAGTTTATAAGGTTTGTTTCAACCGAATGAAGAAAGATGGAGAGCAGTTTCATTCAGAGAAAGTTGAAGATGTTGAAGGGTGAGATTAAAATCTGGAATAAGGATGTTTTTGGCTATATCAACCTATCTATCAATTAGTTATCAATAGAGTTAAGATTTTTGGACAGCCAAGCTGAGTCCAGAAATGTGGATGACCAGTATGAGGTAAGAAGAAATGTTGTCCTTGCTCGCTTGGACACGAAAATGTGAAAACATGAGATATTATGGAGGCAAAAATCAAGGGATGAGGTGATAAAGAACGTGAATAAAAATACTTCATTCTTTCATAGAAAGACAACGATCAACCGAAAGATAAAACAAATATCATCGTTGGAGATTGATGAGAAAATCACATGCAACCCACAAGCAAAAAAAATAGGAGATAGTGAGTTATTTCAAGAATATGTGTGATGTAAAAAGAGAGTTGTGATTAAAACCGCTTATAGGTAGTTGGCCACAGGTAAGTCCTGATGAGATCCAGATGATTGAAAGAACCCTTATCTTGGATAAATAAGGAAAACAATATGGTTGTGTGATGGATCAAAGTCCCAAAGTTTTGATGATTATAATCTGAAGTTTATCAAGGAATTATGGGACTGTTTGGGTGAAGATTTTGCCCGTGAAGTTTGCGGTTCTTAGAATTAGGAAAACTAGAATGTGAGCTGAACACAACATAGATAATTGTTATCCCCAAATGAAATACCCCAAACCTTAATATATTAATGAACTATCTAATTAGGATATACTAAGGCTAGAACGTGCCTTAGAAATATTAGAAGAAGTGTTAAACAACAATTTACACCAAAACATGCTTTAGGAACAATTAGAGAAAAAGGTGTTTTAAAGAGCACAAATAAATTATGGAACAACCAATAAGTTCCCAAGAGATTTCAAATGTGAAATACCTCTAATATTAGTAATACGCATTAAGCGGAATTAGCGTTTAAACCGAAAATGCACCTTAGAGAACAAAAATGTGCTTTAAAGGAAAATGTGTTTTAAGAAACCATAGAGATTTCATGACCTCAATAAGGATCCAAAGTGAATTCATAATTCTTATAATCAAGCTAAGAACATTATGAAACCATTACCAAAGAAAACCAAGCTCAGAAACAACTCAAGACAAAAATATACCATAAAAACCCCTTAAAGCATATTTTGGATATATTGTCTTAAGAATGAGTCTTGGATGGTTTTAAAGGCTTGATTATATGTGAATGTACTAAAATAAAATAATAAAATTATTTGCAAAGCAAACCAAACTCTAAAAAGAGTTAAGACACAAAAAGGAGCCCGAAAACTCCTTAAAACGTGTTTTTGCGAATTGTCTTCGAAATTGGTTTTGAGTGGCTAGTTGGCCTTGTATACATACTAAAATACATGTATACTACCTAATATAATATTAGGAATTTAATTTGAAGATTTTACAAAAAATTTACAAATATAATATTTAACATGAATAGTAACCTCAAATAGTGCCCATTTAGTCAAATATTGACCAAGAATGGTCAATGGTCAAAATTTGACCATCCTTGGCTGAGTGAGATCGACATGGGCAAGAGGAGAAGGCCAGCTGCACAATAATGCCACGTAAAGCAACTAATGAGTCATTTGGAAATTACTATTCACACTTTACATTATAATATACCTTACTTTTTCCCTTCTTCATTACCTCTCACGATGCCATTCCTTCCTTTGCTTTATCCCAGCCGATTTTACTTCCTTCCCAGCTCTCTCAACGTGTGTACATGAACAAGGAAGAAACCATGCAAAGTTAATTAATTAAGGTAATGAGTTTAAGCTTGTTTTAGCTCATTTTTCACACCTTATCTTGTAGAAATCATAACTTTCTCATCTTAAGTCCAAATCACAAGCTTGATAGCTCGTTGGAATCCTCTTTCACAGATCTTTACAACCATAGTTCATGAGCCCCCAGATTCTCAGGAAAAACCATGAAGAAGTGCCTTTGATTCTCGAGCTGAAACATTGCCTTCTTGGAAACTCTTTGTTATTTCATTTTCATCAAGGCCGAGTGCCTAGGGTTACTAACCCATATTATTCTTCATCTTATTCTATATTTTTGGAGCCAATTTCTCTAGCAAATTGCTGTCAAAATTTCTAAGGAAATCAAGCTTAAATATTAAGCTAATGGTTAATATACAAGGTAAATCCTACAACTACCTATTGCAAGGTTCTAATTGTTGATCTATATATGATCTAACATATTGTTCACCTTATTATTTATTGCCGAAATTTTGGTGATTAATATTCAGTTTTTGGCTTATTAAAAGTTAATGTTTATTAAATCTAAGAATAATTTATACTCCTTATGAATAAGCTTTAATATAAGCTATCATAATATACAAGAAAAATTCATATACTATAATTTATATGGTGGCCAAAAATTAAGGGTATTAATTGAGTTAGAAAAAAATATCTAACTTAGTTAAATTAAAGGAATTAGTATAATTAAGAGTAATATGTAAAATTTAAGAAGTTTTAGTACCTAATGGTGATTACCGAAAATATATGAGGTCAATATGAAATTTTTGAGAGTTTAGATGATGAGAAAATAATTGTAGAATTAAGTTTACAATTTATAAAGAGTTTATAAGTATTATTAGAATTTATAAGGTTTTTGGTATATTTAAGGTTAATAAAAGATAGTATATATATACTACAACATTAGGTAATTAAATCTGGTGATTTAGAGATGTTTAAAATGATTTTTGATGTTCAAAAATCTGTAGAAAATTAGTTACGAAAATTGGAAATTAATTAGAGTTAATTTGGTTAATAAATGAGTTAGGATAAAAGAAAAGACCACAAGGGTAAAATGGTAATTTCCCTGGTCAAACTTGGTCAAACGTGGTCAAACTTGGTCAATGACAGTTTATAAAATGTTTTAGAGAAGCTAAAATAAAACTTGTAGCAAAAGATTAGATGTTAAAAGGATAAAGGAATAAAAAGTTAAGTTAAATTAACTTTAGGGGTAATATGGTAAATAATGGAAAGTTATGGGGTTTGACCATAAAAGGCTGGTCAAACTTGGGTATATTTTGGTAATTGACCAAAAGTATAAAAGAAATTAATTAAATAAGACTTTGGAAGAAATTAGAAATAAAAATAGCAAGTTTAGAACTTATTATAAGAAGAATAGAAATTAAGAGAAAACTATTGGTAAGTAATGTAAATAACACATTTATGTGTGTTTAGAGGGTTAAGGAAATTAAATAAAGAATTTAGAAACAAGTTGTAAAAGAAACAGAGTTAAGACAGGGTTAAACGAGACCCGTATATAACTTTAGGTATACGAGGGGTATACCCGTGATTTAATAAGTATAAGAGAAATCAATACTTAGAGTATTTTTAATGAAAGTACAAGTTATATTGGAAAAAGAAATAAATACGTATGATACGGAGTATCATACAGACATATATGTAACACCCCCGAATCATGTCCAACAATAATACGACGCGCCTAAGTTAGCAGGAGATGTCTACGCAGCGGTTTACAACTTCATCCGGGTGTCACAGATGCCAACCACCCATGTGGTTGACAGACCACAATACCAACTCCAAGTTACGGTCTGAATGACTGGAATTTAAACCTTAATGAAATCCAAATACAATATAAAGTACAACCCGAGTACCGAGCATCTACAGTTTAGTTAACAACTTAAGCAACATAACTCATACATAAGAAAGCATACTACTTAAAGTCTTGCCCAAAAGGACTACCCCCATGGTAGTCACTTGCCTACTCTCCGCCATCGTCAAGCACAATACCTGAAAAAAATTGGGTGTAAAGGACTCAGCAAACTACGCTGAGTATGAACGTGTGAAGCCCGCATGTTACCGGGCCACACGACTACTTGGTCGAATATTATTAAGTCAATTTTACATGCTATGATAAAGCAGTAAAGCACACATCAGCACATCATGATATCATACACACTCATCGGTAGCATAGCAATATCAGTAAGCAACCAAGCACATCTTGCAAGTAGCATAACAATGTCAAACAAGCAGTCCAGCACAATAAGCTGCTAGTGTAGCAACAACAGTCAGGTAATTATAGGACGTGTGTGTAGGTACATTATACCGTCGATCCTCGCTATGGGATCATTCAAGAGATTGTGTATTGTTTTCTTGTTCTCATTACATATATTTTCCTTTCTTCTCTTGCACCGAGTCAGGGGATATAGATTAGATCCCGAGACTTTGTTATGTAGGTGCTATTCATTCCTTGTTTTCTTAAAGGATCACATTTGTGACTTTCTCTTGTTCGCTTGGTCTCATTATACAAGTTTTCCTTTATTCTCTGGCACCGAGTCAGGGGATATAGATTAGATCCCGAGACTTCATTATGTAGGTGCTAATCGTTCCTTGTTTCTTTAAGGATTATTGTGAATTCTTTTATCACCACAATTTGGAGAACGTCTTCTCCATAGCCACTCCTCCATTCCCGACGTCATATGTCGAGAAAGAGGGGTCATCTCTAGACCCCAGGGTGTGCTCGCTAATCCTCCAGTCCCGGCGTCGTACGTCGAGACAGAGGGGTCATCTCTCGACCCCAGGAAGCGCTCCACAATAATAACAATAGTCGGAAGGATCTGATGCAGATACCAACTCCCGAGCGTCCAAACCGCGCGGCCCGAGAATTCTTCTTCCCGGATTATCCATATGATCCATCAGCTGGTACTTACTTATTATATTTATTTTAATTTTTTATTATTATTATTTTTTTTTTGTCAGCTCGACACCATTGTGGGTGTCGATCGTAGTCCTTAGTAGGGCATTCACTTATCATAAATATCTTGACACCATAGTGGGTGTCCTTAGGAGTCCTCTATAGTTAGAGAGGAGTTTCCTCATTGTGTAGTTCTTTTGGTTTGTTTACGTAGTTCGCCAAGTTTCATCTCAAAGCTCCATAGACGAGAAAGGGACTAAACTACTGTGCGCGCGCGAGTAATATGCAGCAATGATATATCTCAAGCATATAAGCAATCACAACAAGCAATCCAATTCCATGTTTAATCTTATGGTCATTGTCAAACAAAGCACACAACACACAAGCCGTGTAACACGGCAACATACGAACCACACATGTCCATACCTTATTCGAAAGCACGAGTTGTCTTACACTCGAAATCCCGGTCGGAGCTCGCTACGGTCCTAGAGGTAATTAAAACAGTGTGTCAGTTTATTATTTTACGTGACGACACTTTATATCGTATGTCATTCCCTAGGTATGTTGTCACATGCCTAGTTTATATTGACTCTTAGAACTTCACATGCATTAATCCTAGGCTCAACCTACTCCTAGGATATTCATATCTTTAGTTACATGTTAACTAAGCCCTTTTCTTTAGTTAATGTTTTAGGGCGTTTTAAGAGGCAATTATGTAACAAGTTTGTATAACATAGATATGACTTATCTAATGTGTATTCTTTCCTTAGTTAAATAGGTGAGTAATATTTTAACCCTTGTATGATGATAATATAGATCATAGAATATTCCTAAAACTCACTTGTACAGAAATCCAAAAGTTTCTAAATCTGAAACACAGTTCTCATGTAATACCTTATCTAACGTTACTTTTAATGTAGAAATCGGTGTTTAACCTTCTCCACATGTTTCGCTAACCAAGTTATGTTTATTAGATATTATTTGGGTTCTTTATTAAGTTTGAATCCCACTTATAATACCCTTGCAACACAGTTATACAGAACCTATAATCTCAATGAAAACTGAAACCACAATCTAAACACTTCTTCTTGTTTCTTGTTATTCTTTAGTTCAACGGATGTTTCACTCCTTACCACATCATTACCCAACTAAGTATAGGTGTTAATAATGTTTTTAACTCAAAACCACCCTAGTAAAACACTCACCCAACTGCTGTACTCAAATACACAGAAACAACAACTACTCGAAATCTGAAACTGAAAACTGATATCATCGCTTCTATTACTTCCTTTACTCTTGAATTTTGACTTCAGTTTTCCCCAAAGTGTTAACACGTTTAGTTAGATAAGTTAGCAAGGCTTTAAGCTCACAACTCTCCCAGTACAACCCCTTACACACCCTCTGTCGCTTGGTTGTACAGAAAACCTTGTCTCAGGGAAACAATAGAACTGAAACAGAAAAAAAAAATCCTCACATGGCTTACTTATACCTTTCTTTGCTATGGCTTATCCTGAACTCCCAAGTTATCCCAAGATACTCACTTACTTTATTATGTGTTCTTGCTGTGTTTTACACCCAAAACCACCTAGACAGTCCTATTAAACTCACTGGTGCAGTCCTTATACGGAAACAGAAATTTCAGAAAACTGTAACACGATTTGAGTATTCTTCTCTAGCCTTCCTTTTCTGTTCATTAATCTGCCCTCCAATTCTACTCAACGTCTTTACCCAGCTAGTTAGATACTTGGTCGAGATTTCAGACTCAAAACTACTCAAAATCACAAGGACAACACCTCTGAAACCTCCCTACACAGAACTGAACAAGGCTGCAAAAACCTGAAACACTAGTTTGGTATCTTTTCTTCTGTCTTTCTTTTCTGTCACTTCATCTGTCTGCTAATTCCCCCCAATCTGTCTATCCATTTAGTCAGGTGGTTTACCACGATATTAAATTCAAGAACAGACCCAGTGCAGTATCGTTAAAGTTATAATACTTACTGATGCTGAAACAAGAAACTTCAGAAGCTAAAATTAGCCTGATATAGTCCTCTCCTAACACTTGTCTTGGTTCATAATCTGACTTTCATTTCTTTTTCTTTGTTTACAGGTGGACCGTCAGTTTCCCCAAGTTGTTTAACTTCCTAGCCAGTGCTTAACATAATCTATCCTCGGGATAAATCAAGGCAGCAGGGTACACCCCTCTGAAAAACTCTTAAGCAGAAGCCAAAATCTGCAGAATTGAACTATCTTCTGCCCCTGCTACTTCTAACTTTGTTTTTAATGATGTAACTGATTTTCCCAAAACTCCATCAGACTAGTTACTACTTAAGTAAGGGTTTAGCAAGATGTTACGTTCACCAACTAATCATTACACTCCTCACAACGCCACTGGAATTTACCTTTACTGAACAAGAGGTTTCAGAAACTGAGCAGAACCAAAACACCAAAGCTGGTGGTTTTCTTCTATTATATATTTTTTTCCACCTAGTTTATGCATCAGGTTAAGTTCTTTTAATTCTCCCAAAACATTTATAATTTACCTAAGTGCATTAGAAATGTTTCAGGTTCATGATTAGACCAATAAAACCCATTATACTCCTCTGAGATGTCCTTTACACACACCTGTAAGCTGAAAGCTCTGAATCTGTGTACCACCTTCTTACTCTTCTTTTAGTTCATTAACTGAATTATATTTTCTCCCAAGTTGTTTTACCCATTGAGTCAAGTGTTTGGGCAAGGTTTTAAACTTATCATTCAGCCAATACAACTCTTATATTGTTTCTGGAATTCGGTTATACAGGGGTAGAATAGTTGCAGGATCTAGACTCATTTCTGCACTAGGTCATTGATTGATTCATACATAATTTACCTGAGCAACTTAACCTGTTATCTTAACTCATAGTTAAGTGTTCAAGCAACATTTTAAACCCACAAAACACCTAGGCAACCCTGTTAATGTTATAGAATTATCATCATACCGAAACTAGACAACCGGGAAAAACTGAAAAACAAAACTGCAATGTTACAGTTTTCGAATGTCATCAGGTTTGCCAGTGAGTTTCCTAATCCCCCTCATGGTGTTCATCGACTTAGCTAGTTCCTCTTTTACATGTTTTAATAACTCACTAGCTCCAAGACCACCCAAGACAGCAAGGTAATGCTACTGAAGTTGCAGCAGAAACAGAAGACATAAGTTGATGCATCTGTTTTCTGTTTTTTTTTTTTTTTCAAGTTACTAACTGTTTCCTGTTTCCTTTTCTTCAGTTCGTTAATCTGTTTCTCTTTCATTTTCTTTTTGGCTCCCTAATGTGTCAACATGTAGGCTATACTCCGAAAAAAAAAAAATATATACAGAAAGGCACATGTTTTCAGAAACTGAAGTTGATACTGGTATGGCTTAATACTGCGATCAGACAGAACCAAAAGAACTGCGAGTCTGAAATCAATCTGTTATCTTCTATTGTTTTATGTCTTTATGTGATTTTTAAACTCCAATCTAGTCTAACCCATAACAGACAGCACTTCAGGAACTCTTTACACAGCAAAGAGGGATCTGAAAAAAAACTGAAATTTGAACTGATGCATGTTCTCTTCTGTCATTTTTCTTTCTGTTCTTTTTATTAATCTCACCTTTCCACTTCTCCCTCTAGGTTTGCTAAAGTAGTTAAGTGTTTTATTAAGAACTTGCATCCCAGCACACCCTTGGTGCTACCACAAGCACATCCAAAACAGAACTGGACAAACCTGATAAAACTGAAACAACACCGAACTGATATTCCTTTCCTTTTCTGTTTGTCTTATTGTTTCTTACTAACCTGTTTCTTAACTTCTTTTCTGTTTTCCCAAACTTAGATGCACTTAGGCTTATGTGTTGACAAGGTTTCAAAAAAAACTCAGGATTAACCCCAGACAATGCTATTAAAGCTCCTAGAAACTTATTTTTTTACAGATCACACGAATCTGAAATTTTCTGTTCTATTTACTTCCTTGCTCGCTAACTTGTTTCCTTTTGGTTTTCCCCAGGTGTTGATAAACTAACTAGGTGTGTTAGTTATGTAGTGGGTTCGTCATCACACCAATAAGACTCTGATCACGGTTGTTTCAAAGGAAGAATGAAGAGAGGTACTTCAAAAATCTGAAATGGTGTTGCAGGGTCAACGAGTCTTACCACAAGATTTAGGTTGCAGGAAAATGGTGCCTCCACTTCTTTTCGGTTTTGGACTGGTCAGAGTACCACAGCTTCTGTTGGATGTATCTTTTTTTTACACACAGAAGAGGAGAGGCGGTTTAGAGTATACTGGTATGAAAATGTCAAGAAAACTGCAAAGAAGATGAAGCTTTTACCTCAAATCTTTGGATTCAACTGTTTTCATCCCTCTTCTGAAATCTGCTATGGGAGACAAGGTTCCAGTGATTTAGAACTTCATAAGCGTGGATACAAGGGAAGAGGGAGAGTGAAGAGTTGAAACAGAGGTATATAGCTATACCGAGAGTGGAGAAAGTGAGCAGGTGCGGTGGTATTTCCTTCACCAGATAGGCACACGATGGAGGAAGGGTGCAGTAGGTTGCCAGGGGACTTTTGCTATACTGAAGAGTTGAGTTGCATGCGGGTTATACAGGGCCAATAAGAGAAATTAAAAAAAAATCATACTCATGCAATATCGGGCATAAAAAAAAACAGAAGGAAAAGAGGAGGCTTAAGCACTGATGTCTACTCTGGTTGGAAAGGGCAGCTGGGACGATCTGTTGCAGAACTTGCACAACTGAGATGGATTCTTGCTTTGGAACAGAGCAAACCGAGTTGATCATAGTGAGACGATGGCTCAAGAGAGAAGCTGGGTGAGTTATTAATTAAACACTGGTTGCTACTGATTCCATGGGCGCGGGAGTTGGAGGAAAAGAGAAGCAATAGCTTCTGCCATGCGTTTATCTCCTGTCAATGTGGTCTGTACGCAAGGTCTTGGAACAAGGGCTGAGTGGATTGATTCCTTATGCGACAGTTGACCAATGATTCTTATCAGTATGCGGGGATGTTTGGAAAGGGATGACGGGACCGATTTTGATGCGTGGGAGTTGCAAAAAGGACAAGCTCTGATGCATGAACTTTGAATGAGCAGTAGGATTTAACTTTTATTGGAATCAGAAACACTCAGGTGGTGTTTGTGGCTTCAGGTATCAAGGGGGTATGGGCGTGGAAATTGTTTTAATGTGGTGGAGTTTCAAGGCAAGTGTCTCATCAGCTGATTATGTGGAAATCAACAACCGTCACCAGAAATTGTTTTGTTAGGATGAAGATTTCAGTACGTTTCCCAGGTGGTAAGGACTATGTCGATTCACTCTCTTTTTTTTTCTTTAGTTACCTTAGTAAACTTAGCACTAGTTTTAATTCTTTAGTACTAGTTATTGAATTTGAGCATAGCTCAACCGGTTAAGGTATTTGGGGAAGGTACGAGAGGTCTCGGGTTCGAGCCTCAGCGGGAGCGTCTGTACTCCTTTTCCTTTCTTTTTTTTTTGTATAAGTTATACTTGCTTATTTATATATGTAATATCATATAATATACCATGTTATATTTATTTATTTATTTGTTACAAGGTTACGCGACGTTATCATTTTTATTACAATGTTACGATATCGTAACGTTACGCCCGTGTAGTTTTCGTATTAGTACATATTTAAGTACGCGACTTTATTAGTATGTAACGTCGTCACGCGTTCGGACATATGTATATACTAGATTTAATTTTTCGTACATTATTTTATGTCCGAATTATAAAACGTGTTATGATTTATGCGTTTAATCTTCAGGGGTATTTCATATACGAAAGAAATTTCGTGTACATGAATAGTACTCGTATGCGTGAATAGTAAATACGTATACATGAATAGTAAATACGTATACATGCATAGTAAATACGTATACATGAATAGTAACTACGTATATATGAATAGTCAAATACGAGATGTATACATGAATAGTAAAATACGTATACGTGAATAGTGAAATACGGTGAATAGTAAAATACGAGGCTGTATAAGTAAATAGTGAAATACGAGACCGTATAAATGAATAGTGAAATACAGATGAATAGTGAAAAATACTAAAACCTAATACAAGGTCCGTATAAGTCTAAAGTTGCTAACTGTGCAACTAAATAACTGCTAACGACGTTAGTATGTTAATGAATTAGAGTTGAGCTTGAAAACGCTCCTAAATGAACGAACCCGTTTAACGGTATACTATTATACCCGGGTTAACCTAGGAAGAGGTTTAAGTTGAAAAGAGAACCAAATTAGTTCTAAGACACAGGATACTAATACTAGTTCTGATTACAGATCTAGATAGTTAGAGGCGTTCGGCGGATTAGGCGAACGTGGGATTACGAGCTAGCCAGTCTCCGGTGTACGGTATGGGATTCTTGTAGTTTGTTTGCTAACGAGGTCTACCTCGGTTTGTGTGCTATGTGTTATTGTGATACGACCAAGCAAGATTAAGCATGAAACCGATTTACTCTATTGTTATTGTGTGTCCATTGCACCCTAACACGACTTGATTCAGAGCTTGTTCATTAACTATGATTAGTAACAATTATACAAGGTTATAAATACTCCAAGTTGTTAGTAGGTTAATACCGAGAGAGGTTTAACTAACCAATTGTCATTGAGACTTCAACTAACTGGAACTTGAGAGGAATCCGGGACTGACTCCGGTCATGCATGTTTAGGATAGGAGGTCGGCATCTGTATCAGATTTGTCTTCCGCCTAGGGTCGACAAACTGACCCAACCAGCTCGAGTGAACAGTTCGAGGTGGGAGGCAAATTCAGGAGGCGTAGGAGGGTCAAGCCTACACCCCTCATATCTTAAGAGTTAGTGTTTATTCAACCAATGGAGCTAATAACTCATTGGCTAGGGTTACTTTGACCCGACAAAAATAAACATACCAGTTAGAGAACAACCAGTTCTTTTAGGAGAATGGTTCACACTTATAAGGTATGGTCAAACATGAGAACTAAACAATTCTCAGGCCTCAGGAGTTAGGAATCTAACTTACCCATTAATTGGCATCCATTACGACGTTCGATTTATTTAAGCTGTGAATGTTTCACATGAGTGTGTTGTTTGTTATCGTACTTCTTATTATTACTTGTATGAATAAACAATTGCATGTATACGACGAAGTAGTCGTGTGTAACCCTGCTAGCTTGTGGGCTGCACGTTTTCTTTACCAGCAATATGCTGAGCCCCTTGGGGCCTGTGATTTAAACTTTGTAGGTAGGTACCAGACGAGGACTCAACCTGAGAGTAGGAGCGGGTAGACTACTTCGGGTTGCTTTTACATTTGTTACACGAGTTGTGCATGTACACACGTTTTGTATATTGATGAGATGTTAGTATGATGTATTAGGATATGAGATACTCGGTATAAGTTGTGGTTTATGGATTGTAATGTTTAGATGCTCGAGTAATTATCCAGTTAGTCAGACCGTGACTTGTAAAGAGAATAGGCCTAGTTAGTCACGTGGGTGACTAACGGTGGTAACACCAATTTAGTATAACTTTTCCGCTGCGTTGTTAATGTACAAGATGGACTTAGGGCGACGATCATTGTATTTGGAGATGGGGTGTTACACTAAAAACTAGAAGCAATGAACCTGTGTGAGTTTAGACCAAAAAGCATGATTGGGTGTGTTTGTAAGATCATTTTAAAGATTCTTCCTAAGAGAATATTAAAAGCTGACATACTAATGATTTTGAAGGGGCCATTTATAGCGAATGAGATTGTGGCTTGGTTAAGAGGAGAAAGCGCAGAGGTGTACTCTTGAAGCTATAATTTAGGAAGGCCTATGATTGCTTGTCGTGGAGTCACATGAAATCAATGTTAGCTAGGTTTGGTATTGGTGCAAAATGTTGTGGCTGGATCAAAGAGTGTATGGAAACGGTATAGATTGCAGTGCTTATTAATGGGTCGCTAGTGGCCCCCTTCAAACCCAAGCATGGGCTGAGGCAAGGGGACCCGCTCTCCCTTCTTCTCTTTATAATAGTAGTGGAAGGCTTGAATTGGCAGATAAAGAAAGCAGTGACATAAGATCAGTTCCATGGTTTGTGTATCGGGACGGACACTGTAAGGTTCACCCATGAAATATCCCTAAGATTAATTAAATAAATAAAATATAATTAAATTATTATTTAAGGTTAAAAACATTATTGAGATAATAAGGGATTAATATCATAAATAAACGTAAGATTTTAAGAGGTTAATAAACCTCACATAAAATAATGAAATAAAAGAATATAATTAGAGACAAAATTAAATAATAAACTGCAATGTACAATATTCCTAATTAGGTGAAATAGAATTCACCGATAAGTTTAATAAAAGAAGATTGATATAATAATACTAGGTCGTATAACCTAAAGTACGCTACTTGAAATAATGAGTTAATAAACTTTATTAAAGAAGAGAGTTAAATAATAAAATTTGTACAATCTATAATACATAATAAGATATAGGGAAAATTACATACCCCACCCATGATGTTTGGCGAAATTATACACTCCACCCACGTGGTTTCAAAAATTACTTTCCCCACCCATGTGGTTTCCCTCGTTTTACATCCAGCAACTTTTCTAACTGTTATTCAATTCAAAAGATGCTTAAACGTTGTCCGAAATTGATGAAACTTTACATGGATGATGCTAAAGTGATATACTTTGATCTTATGTCAAATCCGAAGTTTTTAAAGCTTAAATGTGACCCGTGGGACCCAATGAAACCTGTGACATGTTCATTGAGTCCCACATGTCACATTTAAGCTTAAAAACTTTAGATTTCTCACTGAACCAAAATATAACACCTTAGCATCGTCTATGTAAATTTTCATCAATTTCAGACAACGTTTAAGTATCTTTTAAATTAACCAAAAATTAAAAAAGTTGTTGAATGTAAAACGGGGGAAACCACATGGGTGAGGAAAGTAATTTTTGAAACCACTTGGGTGGAGTGTATAATTTCGCCAAACGTCATGGGTGGGGCATATAATTTTCCCAAAGATATAAAATAATGTTATAGATTAATATACGAAATTTTGGAATTAAATAACAAACTGAGTATTAACGAGAATATTTAGCAGATTAGAGAAATCTATACGCTACTAAGTTGACAGGGCTAAAACCTTCCTTTGTTTGGGCCATTGGGCTGACCCAGAAACAATTAAAAAAATGGACCGACCAGCCCAAAAGAGGACCGACCGACCCGACCCCCTCTCTCTCTCTCTCTCTCTCTCTCTCTCTCTCTCTCTCGGGAATTCACTAACCCTAACTTGCTAATCCCTTTCTCAATTTTCCTTCTGTTTTAACCTAAGTTTCTTTCTTTTTCTTTCTTCTTTCTTCTTTCCGCCGCCGACCTCTTCTCCTTCTTCTTCCATACACTTCTCTTCTTCTTCTTTAAGATTTCTAATTCTCTTACAGATTAAGTAAAAATCTACATCTATATCTCTTCGTCTGATACAACCCGAACCAATGCCCCTCTTTTTCTCTTCTTCTTACGGCGTCGACCCATCTCTCTCGGCCTCTTTTTCTTCTTCATCTTCTTGTTCGAATCCCTCTGGTTCCAGGATTAAGCTTAAAACAAACGGTAAGTGCTCTCTGAATTTGATAAATCCAAGTCAAAATTTGATAGATCTCCACTTACTTCCCTTTTTTGTTTCTGTCTAACCGAAAAATGTGGAGGGAACCTCATATCTAGGTGAGGGAGGAGCCGAACGAGACAAAAATCAGGAGCTAAAGCCCCGTTTAGTGCGTCGGTAAAGGTAAGGAGGTTTAAACTTCCTACATTAAATTTTATTGTCCGATTTTAGATAGATCCATACTGAAAACTTAGGGAATCACTAGTATTTCTTCTTCTCTGTAACTCGGCGCCATGGGAGCTCGATTTTCTTGTTAAAAACTCTGTAAAATTTTGCTAGTTCTTGTGCTATTTGTTAACTGTAATTTGGGATCCGAAAATTTTGTTAACTTGTAGCTTATGAACCTTGAACTCTTTGTAAATGGACTTTAAAATCTGAAATTGGGGTGTATCTTTACGTGAATTAGGAACCCTATATTTGAATTAGGGTTTCGAAAAATTGATCATTATAATTACAAACTGATTTGAAAAGGTGTTGCTATGCCAAGAGTGGAACTATTATCATGGTTCCTTGTGTTTGGCAGGTTAAACACGAGGGACCTGATGCTTTGACGAGATATGATCGCTTTGGGCAGAAGCTATTGTGCCCTGTGCGGTAGAGCAGTGGAGACAAAGGAACACCTATTCTTCGCGTGCAGGAAAGCCTCGACACTTTGGAGTAGTGTGTTCCGATCATGGGGCATAAGAGTTGAGTTCTCAACTCACTCACTAGAAGGAATATGCTATGAGGATTTATGTGTGTGAAGGGGTAGGAGTATGAAGAAAAAAGTTCATAAGATATGGATGTGTATTTTTTTCTATGCGACCTGGAATATATGGAGAGGTGAGAATGATGTAATCTTCAATGAAGGTATATTTCTCTCTAATATTTTGGTTAATCATACTAAAAGAGAAATATGGACCTGGACTAGAGGTTGATGGCAGGATTTCCCACTAGATTGTGAGTTGTTCATTGCTCATAATGGTTTGTTTGAGGTATTGGAGCATCTGAGCTCAAGGTTTTGTGAGGTGTTGTACTACTGATCAGGTTTTGAATTGTTTTCTGTCTACTCATATAAGCAGCGGCTGGGTGCGGTTTTATTTCTTTTCTGTGCAACCTGACCTGGATTTGCTTGTGATGGACGAATACCAGTTCACCAATTTTATGGGGAAGAGTTGAGATGGGAGGGTGGTGGTTTCATCAAATAGTGAAGATGGCTAGGTAAGCGTGCAACTGATAGGTGGGGCAAGTTTTGAAGTAGCCTATCTCAATGCTGCAGAGGCTGGAATGAGGAGTTATAAAGTGGGATTTGTGTTTGTTGTTGCCAAGTAAATTATGTCATTTTTGTTTTATTTGGGCATTGTGTATTAGTTAGTTTTCCTTTTTTGCTACTCTGGTTGTAGGTTCCAATGGTGTGTTTTATTTTGGCTTACTGGAAAGTAGCTTGTTTGGTTGGAACATATTGTACTAAGGGTGCAGGGTGGGTACTTTTTTTCTTGCTTAAACTTTTTCCCACAGGGTTTTGCTTAGGTATGGTTTTAACGAGGCCCACGCAAACCTCACCCGCCCGGTTCCCACCGGGTTTCTTGTGTTCTTTAATAAAATTGGCGAAAGCCTTAATTCTAAAAAAAGAGTAGCCACGTGTTGAGTATGATTGTAAACTACCAAAGAAAAGGTTTTCCATTTTAGTCCTTGTTTGGGCTAAGGTGGGATTACTCTACAGGAGGATTAATGGTAACATGTGATTGGCTTGATTGAGCATTAAAATGAAGAAATTTTGAATTAATGTTAAATATGTAAAAGTTGTTATTTTAAAGTTGATTAGTTTTCTTTAAACCGATAATATAATTAAGAAGAGTTTCACGAAAGATGAATACGCATTAGTAGAGCATTTATACAATACAAACTTATGATGTATGAAGCATTGATCTTGTAATATTATGAGGGGAGGAAGTTGAAGTCATCAGGAGCTAAAGAAGACTTAAGGCTTTGTTGAGAGATGACTGTTTTCCTTTAGTATCAAAGGAAGGTGTTGTTAAAACCGTTCTAACATATATCTCATTGTGTGTTAGGTGTTACTAGGTTAATGTAGGGATAGGTGAAATCTTAAGATCTACCATTATAGATAGATCTAATAGCCTACAACTTAGAGTCATCCCAAACGGTGAGGATCAGGTCAAATTGTGGTAGTATGACAATTAAGCCGATAAAACACAGTAGGAAAATGCAAAACACGGATTGATGGGTTTGGTTGGTAAATCCAATATAAATACTCACGCTCTAAATGAAAGTGGTTGTATTTTCTCTTGTGATCGTAGATCATATTTTAACCGAACCACCTCTAGAGGGTCCATTCGGTTAATTCGATTTTCAGCTATAACCAAATTAACCTAAGTTCAATTCAATAACCGAAGCATGGATTCATTAGCTACGAGCCTTCAGCCAGACATCTTCTCTTGCGCATAGGATATATGGAGTTTCCACCTTTGAGCAGATTGCAAGTGACTTTGAAGCCGGGCATGAGGGATCAACTGCTTGCAAGTTTTTGTCTTTAGTGTCCAGGTGCTGGCCCTCCTACATCGACTACATCCTTGCTGAACTCTCGATCCCAGGCTTGCTCTTGTGCCCCACGTCCCAGACACGAAGCTTTCCTCTCTCACGATAAGCATCTGGAGATCTTCATCTTACATTATCATGATCTTCTACTACGGAGAGAGCAGTTGGCCTCGGTTCATGCACCTGGTCTATAGGCGAGACACATTCCTCTGCATCAAAGAAGAAACCTCCCGAATTTTTCCTCCACATAGGCCCATCATTTGGCTCGTTCAGAATAATCTCGATGCATGAATTCATCAGCTATGAGCCTCCAGCGTGGTGGAATAACATTGCTTTGCCGTTGTCTAGAGAATAAGATAGGAAAGAGAAACCACTGAACTGTAGTGAGCTTCATTCCCTCTAAACGTCATCAGTGACGAGTTTAAAGTTGCATGGCTTTTCCTCACAATTTTTTGTTGTTTTGGCAGCATCGAGAATGGTAGTATGCAGAAGGTGGACCACTGGTCAGACAAATCCTTTGCTTGTCTGTTGTGCAGGGAATGGTAAGACTTGCTTTTATGGCATGGAATAGCTTTGGAACAAGTGGTCTTGTGCACCAGAAAGCTCTATTCTTGGATTTTTATTTTTCAAAGTTTTTTATGTGTTATAGTTGTGGTCTAGTTATCACTTTGAGGATAAGTTTAATTAGTTGATCTTGATTTTTTTGGTCCAGTGCTAAATCCAACAGAATATCATCCTCACCTCTAGACTATCATTGCTGGATGTCTACTTATTGGTCAATGTTGGTCTATACCTTTCCAATCCAATATAATGGATGCTTCATCTGTTTTCTGGATAGGGAATCATCATTCGAGATTTGGTTGACCTCAGTTGACTGTCCATTTGGACTCCTTCGGAAATCTCCAGTGATAATTACTAGGGTGAATCACATGTTTCTGCTTGAGTTCTCGTTTGTTAATGGTGTCTACCATGTTTCGGTCAGTTTAAGTCCATCTACCTGTTTTTATGTGATTCAAAAAAAAAAATTGCTAGTCATCTCGCAATATCTAGGATTGTAATCTCTCTTGTTGAATATTAATGATCCCTATTTTCAAAAAAAGATAATCCTACACATATCACATGAATGTAGAGAAGAAATTATAGACGGCAACAAGATGAACCTAAAGAAGTTGATGACGAGTGTCATATTAGTACTAAAAACGTATGTTATATGTTGAATTAGTCTTCTCCTAGTTTCCACTATCTTTGTACTAACTATAACTATTCATCATTCTAGAAGTAAAAAAAAAAAAAAAAAACTACGTATGATGTGCCTAGAAGTGGAGTTCAATGGAAGCACTTGTCAATATATGCGAATTTGAATAGCCAAATGCAACTTTTGGTTTCATTGTATGTGTTTAATGTGATTGGCGGGATGAGGTGAAAAAGGTGATGCATGGACACAGGATCAAATTAACCCACCAACGAAAGCAAGTCTACAAAAACGAAGAGCCACTTCGGGCCAGCTTCTTCGATGTATATGAGCTACTAATGAATAGAACAGTCGACACAATAACTATCCATAACTGCATCAGTATCGGCTCAGGTACAGATGTTTGTTTAAAATTGCAACTCCAGCAAAAAAACGTGATCATTTACTTAGGAGAGGGGCAAACATTAAAGAGCGGAGCTCAAGTGAATGGAGAATTTAGCATCCACATAGCTGCCAAGCAGAGAAAGCAGAACATTAACAAGCTATTACGATTTACGAGTGGACAGTAATAGTATATTATACATTATACTATGTACATGTTCTATCTTGTGAATACCATGTAAGAATATATCATCATGCTAGTCGAGCGATGCTCACTATAAATCAAACGTCATTGTACTGCTACAAAGAAAGAAATATAGGCTTCAGCAATGCAACGGTGTGAAGATCGTAACATACCTCTCAAAGCTGATCATAGACATACATAGGTTACTCTTATCGAATTATCATTAGACAACTTCACATTGTTCCATACAGAAACACCGGTCGTCCGGTCACATGATTCTAATGCGTTCGTTTCTTTCTCTTCATCTTCAAAAGAACGTCAAATCCCTACCCAACCCAACATAACATACACCCTCCTCCATATCAGTACAGTAATCAAACACAGATGCGTAACCATTTGATATTACCCTCTAAAAGACAAAAGAGATACCAGAACAAGATTTCCTCAATTATTTGGTTCCTGCTTCGTGCCGCCATCTTCAATTGAGTTGCCTTTTGCCACTAAGCCACGGATCTTGACATCATAGTATACTTCTTCAACTCTTTTCAGATCATACTTCATACCTAAATAATATTATCACTTTTGACATTAGATGTAAAATAACCACAAATACTTTCAAAAATGCTCTCCATTGACAAGACCAACGCAAATTCAGCAAGGAACCATGAGATAACCTACCATCAAACTTCTTACGCAAAAAGTCATTACGGAGATTGAGCATCCGGAAGGCGGCATGAAGATCAGTCAGAAAACTCAGCACTTTCCTCGGGCAATCATAGTCCCCAGATGTCACCTGGTTGACAACATACCGAGGCTGCAAAATGTATAAACACAAGCACGTCAAATCCCAAAAGATCGGAGGATCATAATAGCATAAGATGGCATCACTCAAGTTAAAAATGGCAAGGGGATATTACCAGCTCGTTTGACATGAAACATATCCCTGCATCGAAAGAAAGTAATTTAAGAACAGGAGCACAAATCAAGGATGCTTCATTGCACCCAAGCGTGGACACAAATTCCATGTTTAAGAAAAGAAAGGCTACTACAGCACAAGAAAGGCAACAACTCACCCAAAAGATAGTCCTCAATGTCCAGACCAAAATCGGAGTCATTCACTGCAAATTCAGTCCATAGAAATGGTTAGTAGCTCAACTAGATTGTACATATAGAAATGTACACCAAACATAAACAGTCTCTGGTACTCTCAAAACCCTAACCTCCCAAAACAAGATACTGTCACCTAAGAAAAGGCACAATTAGCCGAAACATAAATGGGATCAATCAAACAGAATGGTTTTATCTGAGGTTTATTAGTGATTAATAGATTGAATGCAGAAGATAAAACAAACAATCAATGAATAAGGATGTCCTTGTCTTATCAGATTAGATTAAAGTAGAGGTAAGAAATACATCAACCAATTTCTGCCATAGAACCATGTCACAAGTAACATGCACAAGTAAATAGATTGCGAGAAAATGACGAATAAGAGTATAACCATACATCCAAGCTTTGCCTCTGCCCCTGTATGCATCAGAAGACTTCCTGTTTCTAACCAATGCATATAGGCAAGCATTGAAACCGCTGTCTGGGTCTCACTTCTCCAATCATTATGGTACCTGAACAGATTTAGTAGTAACGTGTTAGATCTCAAAGCAGCACAGCAGAATGTTATTAATGAAAACAAAAAGTAATCTGCACTGCCATTAACCACTTCCACCGATTACCTATAATATTGCCCGGGCCACTCACGAACAATTTCAGCAAGTTGGCTGAAGAGTTCTTTCAATTTTCCAATTTGAAACATAGCCTTCTCCAGAACCTCTGTTTCAATTTAAGAAGATATAATGTCACACAAGACCAATCAGTGATCCCCTTGTTTACTGTTGAATGATTTTGTCCCCAGTAAGATACAGCTAAAAGCAGCAGAGCAAGTGGTTCCTTTCCGCTGAAACATGTTCTATTTTCACGCGAAATTGTCAGTATCAAGTCGTATTGTTGATCATATATTCCAATTACTTTTCACATCAGCTAATCCAGTACTTGAACTAACGAAAAGAAGTTTGTATTTTTAAACAGAACGCACCACAGGGTTGCTAATTACCTATAAACAAACAGTTCAAAATTAGCTTAGGCATACCATCGATAAGACCGATACACTTGGTGAACAAAATGTTCAGCCTCAAATAATAAATTCATTAAAAATCTGAAAACAATACCGAAGATGACCATCTGTTTAATTACCAGGAACCGGCCTAGACTGATGGACGAGGAGAAGGCAAGCTTGGATGAGCCGACAGACAGATTCAATCTCCGTCGCTACGCCACGAATTCTCTCTCTCACGTTTCCAGATTGTTCTAAATGACATCGGAAGGTCTCGAACTGCGACTCAATCGCGGCAGCATCGCCGCCCGCCATCACAGACGTGAACGACAAATCGGAGTGGAATCGGAACGAAACGTTTCGCGGAGGAGAAATGGCGAGCGGAGGGGGGAGAGAGAAGATAGTAACGGCGGGGGTTTTGCCCAGTGGAGGAAGAGAGAACAGCCAACAGGCGCCTCTAGGGTTTAAGATTATTGCGTGGCGCGAAACAGCAGCACAGATGCCCCGAGACGCCGGCGTCATTTTTCAACTTTCAGTTCGGGACTACCGTACGTACTCTGCTCTACTGACCGTTGTAAACAAAAGATTTATGTAAGAAAAACACAATAAAAAAATGAATAACAATTGTAATAGTATGCCGAATAGAGAGGAAGAAAGATAATTAAAGAAATTCGTTTCTATAATGAAGCTAGACCTGTTAATTTTGACCAACCTCAAAATCCTACCCAAACCCAGTCCATAATTTTATGGGTTAGGGTCTCGATTATTAACTGATTTATTTTTGGGTGGGTTAAGATAATAAGTTAATTTTGGAGGTTGGGTAAGAGTAGAGATCGAAACCCACGATCCTACCTGAAACCTAGAAATATATTTGTTAATAATAAAATACATATATTAATGTACATATATATTATTTTTAGACCAAACTATGCCTTAACCTTCAGCACAAAATATTTTACCAATCAGTCAGTTGGATTATCCAACCTTTAAAAATATCACACATTCATTATGTCAATCAAACAAACGGTCATAACAAGCTCTACATATCAAACAGTTATTGTAAGAGTTTTGACTTCACATTTTATTTATATAGTTTGACTTTAACGGCTATGTGATTACTATGTGAAGATAATTACTCTAGGATGTTATTTATTGTGAATTATCTCTGGTTTTGGCTTTTCTAAATGATACAACACAGCTGGTATGTTTAGATGATGTAGAAGAGTGAACAAAGTAGGATATTTTTTTCATGATATTAAAGCAAGATAACTACTATATTTAGAAAAGTGGTCTGACAAATGATATCGAGGAGATGTGATTACATCAATTAAAATATATTATGTAATGCTATACAGGGACGTGAAAAAGTGGCTTTTGGACTTTAAAAATTAGTCTATGAAAGTAGCTATTGTACTAAGTGTATACACTTTAATCTTTTGTAGTGTGACATTTATGATTGTGTTAAGTAATATGGGGAATTGTTTGCTTAAAAAATGGGTTGGATGGGCTGGGATAAGGTTTAACGATTTTAAATGGGATGGGTTATGGTCATGATTTTGCTACCTAATTATTTTGGATTGGGTTGGATTAATGATATTTTATAGTTACGTTAGGGTTGACTTCAACCCGACCCATCGATCCAAATTGTCGCCAATATGTCACTTCTGCATTTTGTTACAGAATTTACGGAACCTGCAATCACCGTACGATATTGTATTTTTTGTATTTAAGTATTATATTATTTTATTGTTTGTGCTATTAATAAGTTTATTTTTATTAATACTATTTATTACTCATTTTTGAAAAAGTTAATTACATGTTCTAAAATATTAGTCAAATTGAAAATCTATGACACAAAATTATACATATAAAACACTTCATATAAATGTACGCGAGACATAGTGTTTCATGCTAATAAGTAGGGATGACAATTTTAAACGGATACCGACTAATCTGATTCACCCGTTTAAATAGACGGACGGATGAAAACCCAAAATAAACGGATGACGGATCGGGTGACGGATGATCGGGTGACGAGTTGGGTGATGGATGACATTTTTTCACCCGTCACCCAATCCATCATCCGTTTATCACCCGACCCGTCATCTGTTTAAAGTTGCACCTTATTTTATTTCAAGTAACCAAACAAATCTTAGAGAATTAAAAAAAATCTAAAAAAAATAGTTGTGGAGTTATAATTCACGGTCCATTTTTATTTTCTCCATCATACAACACACACCATGATACTATGCATGTTTAGTTTCTTACTGATATTGTTGGAATATTTTTATTATGTTGGAGTAAATTTTCTTAAAATACAGAAAATTTTACCTTTAGCAATACAATTTTTTTTATATTCATTACCATACTAAAAAATTATTGTCTATGATATAGAAAAAATTTCACCCGATTATCACCCAATCCACCTGAATCACCCACGAATGATGTATGAAGAATAAACGAATGATGGATGGACGGATGATATATTCGGGTGACGGATGTGGGTGATCTTCACTTGACCTGAACCCGATCTATTGGCATCCTTACTAATAATGGCTCAAATGAAATACCTAATGAAATTGTATACTCTTAAAAATTGTCCTTATTGGGTCATCATAAATAGTGTATAAATTTGTTTATTTTTTTCATATTTAAAAATATGCATCAATTGATAACTAGTTTCTCTTGGGCGAGAGTTAGTTTTCCTCACTCTTTTCTTTCATCATGGATATTGTGCTTATCTAGGTTTGCACTGGCTCTTTGATTTATGTTCTCTCTTTCTTCCCTTGAATTGTCTTGAGAAGGGCTGGTTGCACCCGTCCTTCTAGTTAAAAGATGAAGGATAATCAAAAGTTATAGCCTCGAGGCACTAAGTATTAATATTCTTTTTGGATGTTATCCTTTCTTTCTCCTTCTCCTTTTTAATTTACTTTATGTTTTTCCTGTTCTATCATATCAATCATGTCCACTTTTTGGAATTTTTGCAATCAGTGTGTGTATATCTTGTATCTTTAATTAGGAAGCAACCTACGAATTTCTCTCTCATAACTTCTTTCCTTCAAGGGTTTCCAATTTGAAACTCTCATCTTTCTCTCCCGCCTTTCGTCTCCACTCAAAAGTGATATTTTGCATGTCTATCTTCCACCTACATAAATGTATGAAAATTTTGGTTATGGATGGACAGGAGGCCTTCTCAGCTCGGTGCTTGATTGGCAAGCTGTGAAGAAACCTGATATTTGTGAAATGGAGCGCATACTAAATCAAGAATGCAATCTACAAATGAGATTCGCATTCACATTGTAGGTAAGTCCCTCATTTTGTTTGAAACTGAAGAGGGGAAAATATGTCCAGAAGCCTCAAAGAAAGAGCAATAGCCCAATGGAGCAAAGGGGAAAGGAAAAGGAAGGCCAAGGCAGCGACCGGGCGTTCCTGACTGGGCACAGAAGACCCTAATCAGAGCACAAGCAGCGACCGGCCGCTTACGACCAGTCGACAGAGACCCTAGAACATAACATAGAGAGTGACCGGTTGCCTGTGACCGGTCACCAAAAGCGTCGCTATAACCGGTCGACAGGAATACGAGATGCAATGTAAGAAGTGACTAGTCACCTGTGACCGGTCACCAAATATGCCAAATATAGTACGGATAACGACCGGTCGTTTGTGACCGGTTGATTGGAGAACAGAGCGAGTATAGACAGCGGTCAAAAGTAGGGAAATTAGGATAAGATACTTGTGAGATATTTTGTAGGCCTATCAAGATATTTATGTGCCAGGCTGGCACAATATGATAGGCCAGAAAGCCTGTAAGAAACACTATAAATAGGGGTTCACCCCCTTAATAAAGGACACACGATCTGAACTTGAGAATTCTCACTGTTACATTGCTATTGCAAATCTCTCTCTCTCTCTCTCTCTCTTTGAGCTCGGTTTACTTGGTAGCAAGGTAATTTGGCGGAACTCGAAGAACTTGGTGATAGATTAGGGACCCGACTAGTGAATTGGACAGAGGATCATTGGGAACCTAGGGAATTACCATTTCATTTTGGTGTCGTCGGTGGAAAATGAACAGCTCAGATCCAGCAACCACGAGTCCACCTTTGAGAGTAACAATTTGGAGTAGCATGCGAAATCGATATATCTGAGATCAGAATTGTATTTTTTGTAGGTTAGCTACGGAAATGGCACCCAGAACCGGGAAGAATTTGCAAACCAACGATGGAAGCGCTGGACCCGAAGCAACGACCCACGACTCCATTTCCAAGAAGGATTTGGAGGACATGCTGACGAACCTTACCAGGTCCATCGACGAGAAAATCGTGGAAGGGAACGAGCTCCTGTAGCAGGAATTGATGCAGAGAGACGAGGAATTCCAGTGAAAATGGGAGGAAATGTAGGAAGCAATCGATCTCATAAAGAATCGAGATGCGCAGGGAAGTAACGGGGGGAAAAGGGGTGCCCGAGGGGAAGCCCTGATTACCATTGAGGAGGAAGAAGAGGAGGAAGATGACTCCATCGACATGATTCTATATCCATTCTCTGAGAAGATCCGAAGAGCCAAACTCCCTCCCCACTTCGTCGCCCCGGCGGTAGAAAAGTATGATGGCACTGGGGATCCCGCTCAGCACATTAAGAAGTTTATGTTCGCCATGAACACCTAGGGGATCAGCTCTCTCGCCCTATGCAACCTATTCCTAGGAACACTCTCCAAGAGGGCACTGAGCTGGATCTCGACTAGGCCGCCTCAGTCCATCTCCAGTTTCAAGCAACTAACTGAGGAATTTCAACAGTACTTTGCGGCCAGTAAAATGGTTAAGAAAGAGACAATAGAACTCATGGATGTAAAGCAAAGGAAGGGGGGAGAATGTGAAGGAGTACAGTGAACATTTCCACAAGCAAGTAGCAGAAATCGATGATATCGATGAGAAGATACTGATTAAGGCCTTTGGAAATGGGCTAGCACACCCTCGGCTCGCTGGAAAAATAGCCACCAAGGCGCTTAAGTCACACGGGGAGCTAGCATAGATGATCCACGATTTCCTTAAGTCAGAGGTTGCGGAGAATAAAGCTAAGGAACTGCTCAACAGCTTTAAGGCTCCTGCCACGAGCAAGAAGAAGGGAGGCCAGACAGGAGAAGCAATTATGACCGGGAGCTCACACCAGGGGAGTACCTGGTACAAACCTTACTCCAAGGCCCCGGCTTCCCAGGGGCAGCAGGCCTCGAGCTCCAGGACCTTCCCGACAGTTCAGATAGATCCGGGTAAGTACGCTGCCGCTATAAGAGAAGGACTCATGACTCCCCCAATAAAACCTCACCTAGGAGAAGTACCGGTAGACTTCTGTGAATACCATGGGCATCGCAGCCACAGGACTATCAACTGCGTGAACCTCGCCAAGGAGCTAAGGTTGATCGAGGAAAATAAGAAGAAAGGAAAGGGAGGCCATCATAGACAGCATTCTGGTGGCCAGACCTCCCGGCCTAAGTCAAAAGAGGAGGTCCACCCCGAGTTGGATCACAGCAAGTCCTTCGGAGTAATCACATGTCTGTAGATTGTCCAAAATAACTCTCTAGGAAAGAGTGTGAGATGTTCCTTTGGGAAGGAAGAATCATCTTTGTACCCCGCAGGAGGCTGTAGCCCGTAACTATTCTATGAAAGTTTTTCTTGTTGCTATATATATATATATAATGAATGCTTATGTCTCGGTAAAAGTTTCTCATATTACAAACTCACGAATAAACAGCACTAGCGCAGTAAAATAAGAAAACTAACAAAACTCTCCTTAAGAACGTTCACAGGACTATTCTCGGAGGGAGGGCCCCTGACCCCCAGCGAAAGGAAAAGACACGTCCACGAGGTTCACCGAGAACTTCCGTACAAGAAGGTTGCTAAGCATCAAAAGCTCCCCCCAATCTATTTCACCAAGGATGATGAGGACGGAATCATGTACCCGCATAATGACCCGCTTGTCATAAGAGCTCAGGTGAATGACCGCGTGATGGAAGGGATCTTGGTCGACAGTGGAGCAGGGGCAAATGTCATTTCTGCGGAAGCGGTGAAAAAACTTGAGATACCCGAGGACAAGATCAAACCCTACTCAGCCGTGCTGGGGGGTTTTGTGGGAGGAATCTTGGCTAAATCTACGGGGAGCATCGATTTCACCATTACCCTAGGGCAAGGGGATAAGAGGCGCACGAAAAAATTGACGACCTTCATTCTTCCCAGACTCTTCGGGTACAACATGTACCTTGGGCGGCGAGGGATAAACGCTTTCAAAGCCATATGTAGCACCCACCACCTGAAGATGAAGTACCTGACTAGATCCGGGAAACTCGTTACAGTAAGAGGAAGCCAGAAGGTAGCGCAGGTATGTGAGGTGCGAATCATAGAAGACCTTCCAGGAGACGAGACGGTCCAGACCGTGGGATCCGAGAAGGAGTTTAGGGGAAAGCTCCCCTTCCCTGACGAGACAGCAATCAGTATGAGGCTCCCGCTGATCTCCCAAAAGAGGGCCACGTTTGCTTGGAGCACAGAGGAAATGCCCGGAATAGACCCAAGCGTTATCCAGCATAACCTCCACGTGGACCCGGCATACCCGACGATCCGCCAAAGGAAGAGGATAATTGGAACGGAAAGAGACCAAGCCGCTCGGGAACAAGTCCAAAGACTGCTACAGGCAGGTTTCATCAGAGAGGTATCGTATCCCAGATGGCTGGAAAATGTGGTTATGGTAAAGAAGTCTAACGGAATGTGGAGAATGTGCGTGGACTTCACCGATCTAAACAAGGCATGCCCCAAAGATTTTTATCCATTGCCATCGATAGATCGGCTGGTCGTCTCCAAGGCCCAGAGTTCCATCTTAAGTTTCCTGGATGCATTATCTGGGTATAACCAGATAAAGATGAATGAAGAGGACTCCGAAAAGACTTCCTTCGTCACTTCAGCGGGAACTTTCTGCTATAAAGTAATGCCATTCGGGTTAAAGAATGCTAGTGCAACCTTCCAGAGGATGAATGATAAAGTGTTCCGGGAACAACTCTCGAGAAACGTGGAAGCCTATGTGGATGAAATAGTCGTAAGAAGCCCGTCAAAAGAGTAGCACATGAAAGACTTGGAAGAAACATTCACCACGCTCGATAAGTTTCAGATCAAGCTGAACCCAGAGAAATGCGTATTCGGGGTAACCAAGGGGAAATTCCTTGGTTTCATCGTCGGACAACGAGGAATAGAGGTAGATCCAGAAAAGAGCCAGACGGTTCTCAACCTTAGTCCTCTGAGAAGCATCAAGGATGTCCAAGCCCTTAATGGGAGACTCACGGCCTTAAGCAGATTCTGTTCGAAGCTACAAGAAAAGACAATCCCGTTCTTCAACATATTGAGGAAGAACAATAAGTTCCAGTGGGGGCAAGAATGCAAAGAAGCCTTCGAAAAAATCACAGAAATGCTCCGAGAACTACCCAAGCTAGGGGTCCCGGCGCCCGGCCAGGACCTGTACCTTTATTTGTCCGCGTCAGAATGGGTGGTAGCAGCGGTCCTGATCATGAAAGAAGAAAAGAAAGAGATTCCCGTCTACTATACCGGGAAAATCCTAACCCCAGTAGAGAGACGCTATGCCAACATCGAAAAAATCCTCTTCGCTCTGGTGGTGGCATCTCGGAAGCTGCGGCCATATTTCCAGTCACATTGCGTCTTTGTAAGAACCAACTGGCCGCTAAAGTAGATAACAAATAACTCAAACGCGTTCGGAGGCATGGTAAGCTGGATAGTCGAGCTCACCCAGTATGAAATTCACTTCCTACCGTGAACAACGATCAAAGCATAGGCACTAGCAGACTTTATAACAGAAACCTACTTTGATCAAGAAGAAGGAAAGCCGCTCACTCCCTTCATCATCCAGGTGGATGGGGCCCGGTGCAAGACAGGAGCAGGGGCGGGGATTATAGTCCAAACTCCCGACGGGCGAGACCTCAACTATGCCTTCTGGTTGGAGTTCGAGGTAACAAACAATGAGGCCGAGTACGAAGCCCTCATTCAAGGCCTAGAGGTCACCATTGCCCTAGGTGCAACGGACCTAGAGATATACTCAGACTCCATGTTGGTCACCCGACAGAACAACAACATATATGAAGTGAAAGAAGAGAAACTCTGGAAGTACTTACTCAAAGTTCAAGAGCTCAAGGCAAGCTTCTCGAGGTGCGAGCTGAAACACCTCCCCCCGGGCGAAGAACACTGAGGTGGACACACTGGCAAAGCTAGCAAGCATGGCCGAAAGAATACCAAGCAAGGTGTGGTTAGAAACTAAAACCAATCCAAGCATCGACGAGGCTCAAGTCTTGGCAGTCAAACCCCTCACACCAGAAGAATCGTGGATGACCCCGATCGTGGAGTACATCCTTGAAGGAAAGTTGCCCCCGGAAGATAAAGAGGCTAGGACCGTAAAAAGACGAGCGACATCGTTCTTCTTCGAAGAAGGGTACCTCTACAAGAGGTCATTTGCAAGATCCGCCCTCAGATGCGTCAGTAATGAGGAAGGGAACAAGCTGATAAGGGAGGTGCATGAGGGAGTTTGCGGAAACCACCAAGGGGAGAGGGCCACGGCCCACAAGATCATAAGGCTCGGTTACTACTGGCCAAAGATGCAGGACCACTACAAGGAGTACATCCGGAAATGCACCAGATGCCAGGAACACGACAGCAAGATACATAACCCCCCGGCCGTGCAAAAAGCCATTCTATCTCCAATACCTTTCGCAATGTGGGGACTGGACATCATCGGCCCGTTCCCAGAGGCATCTCATAGGAGGTTCAAATTTGCATACATAGCCATTGATTACTTCACAAAGTGGGTTGAGGCAATCCCAACAGTATCCATCACAGCCAAGAGATCGCAAGAGTTTGTATAGAAACATATTGTGTGTAGGTTTGGATTGCCAAGAATGATAATAACCGACAACGGAACACAGTTTAATTGTGACAGTTTCCGGGAATTTTATGGACAGTGGAAGATAGAGGTAAGGTTCGCGTCAGTGGCACATCCCCAGGCTAACGGACAGGTCGAAAATGCAAATGGACAGATCATAAAAGCTCTAAAAAGAAGGTTAGGAGGCAAAAAGGGAAGCTGGGCAGAACTGCTGCACCAGACCCTATGGTCCTACCAAACGACGGAAAAAGGGGCTTACCGGAGAAACACCTTTCAGATTAACGTATGGCCTAGAGGCGGTCGTTCCAGCCGAAGTCATAATACCGTCAATCCACTGGGAATCCTATGACGAGCAGCTCAATAGTGAAGGAATAAGAGACAGTCTAGACCTGCTCGAAGAAAGAAGGACCGCTGCGACGGTACGAATGGTAGAGGACAAAAGGAAAGTGGAGAAATACTTCAACCGCAAGGTTAGGGAGTGGAGCTTCGTTCCCGACGAGCTAGTTCTGAGAGAGGTCAAGCAGCCCAAGAAACTCAATCCCCAATGGGAGGGTCCTTATATTGTGCATCAAAGGGTCGGGCGAGCCTCATATCACCTAAAGAATGTCGAAGGATACGAGTTGCCCCATTCCTGGCACGCAGAATGCCTCAAGAAATTTTATATGTAAAAAATCGATGTAATGCTTTGCAAACATCAATAAAATAGGATTATTTTTTCAAAAAGATCCATGCATCGAAAGAAAGACCCGGGCTACGTCCCGGCGGCTATGAAAGCCTCAAAAAGAAACACCCGGGCCACGCCCTACAGGATGCAATGCCTTGGAAAATCTTGTCACGGGTTGTCACACCCAGACAAGAACAAAACAAAAAAATCCCACCTCCAGGAACACGAGGAGCTCTGGTCGCCTGTAATGGGTGAATCATTAGGTGTGGGACGCCACACCGTACTTTGGTCAAAACTCCCATAAAACTCTTCCCCCCTTTAGGAGAAAGAGAAAGGGAGGAAGGGCCACCACAAGTACCATTGCTTGGCAACTAAAAGCAAGGATTGAGAAATGACAAAAAGAAACGACCGGTCGCTAAGTCTAACCGGTCACATTCTCAAAAAGAAATGACCGGTCGCTAAGTCCGACCAGTCGCATTCTCAAAAAATAAACGACCGGTCTCTAAGTCCGACCGGTCGCATTCTCAAAAAGAAACGACCGGTCGCTAAGTCCGACCGGTCGCATTATTAAAAGAAACAACCGGTCGCTAAGTCCGATCAAAAGTGACCGGTCACAGGCAATCACACTAACCAAAAAGATAACTGTCAATAACGAAGTAAAGCATGCCAACCATCTTCATTTATCATTAAAAAAATATGTACATCCGTGATCCAAAAAAAGAGAGAGAAAGCCACGCGTAAAAAGAAACTAAAACTTATCTAAGCCTCATTTGTAGGGTCCAGATTCATAGCATCGGCCTCCTGCGCAGCCTGCTGCTCGCCAGGTCGGGAAACACTCTCTGAGTGTTATAACCCAAAGTTCGTTACATTTTATTTCGTCACAAGTGGCCTTATATTGATGCATCTTGGATTCAGGACATGGGTGTCCTTTTGATTAAAGACAAGGACGAAGTAGTTTTATCCCCTCTTATTTCATTTCTAGTAAGAATTAACTTTTCCTTAATCTATTAATTCCTTAATTCCCTATTCAGTAATACCCACTTACTGATCACGTTCTTTTCCACTCACCTATTCCCATTCAGTTTTGGAAACTGCAGACGCTCCTCCTCTTCGCTTTTCTTTTCTCTGTTTCTCTCTCTCTCTCTCTCTCTCTCAAAAGTTGCGTGCATTCGAATACTCAAGTTCTGTTGTTGTCTTCCTGCAATCTGAGTTCGGCTGTAGATCCTTCCTACTTGCGAGTTCCGGTTCAGATTAAGGTAATCAATGCCGATGCGCTTCCTTTCGATCCTGATTTGGATGTTCTCTTGGTCTTTACCCTTTCTCTGCAATCTGATTAGGAGTCAGGTGTCGCCCATCCCCTTTTCGAATTCTGCTTCAACCGGTCTTTCTGCGTTCCGTGGTCAAATTCAGGTAAGGCAGTGATTCCGTCGTGTTCAGCAATTTCTGGCTTGAGGGTTCATAGTCCTGATTGTAGTCTATTCTTCAATTGTGTTTTGCTCAGTGTTTTGGATTGCGCTTCCGGTTTGTGTTCTGGGATTCTGCTTTGGTTTGGACTCTGCTGTTCAGATTGGGATTCGTCTGCTAATTGATTGAGGTAGGTGGCTGATGAATTCAATTAGTGTGTTCGGCCTTGGGGAGTTTAGTTCTATAATTTAAACCGTTTGATTAACTCCGTGACTGTGCTAACTCTGTTTGATCTGCTGCTATTTTGAATGGTTAAAACCCCCAAGGTTGTTTTTAGTAAATGCTGGGTTCTGGTTGCAAATTGTGGTTTCCTGAAGCTTTTGTTCGTATCTGATTTCATTCTGAAAATTGTGTTTTTCAACATGTCCGAGCGTCTGTCCTAACTTTGAAGTTCGGACAGACCCTGTTTGCGCCCTATTTTCTGAGTTTTAAACCGTGTCCGAACTTTCGTCCGAGCTTTGATGTTCGGACGGGGTGTGAGGACGAGTCCGACTTACAAGTCTCGAATGGTGTCCTAACTTGTAAGTCCGGACAGAAGTTCGGACACACCCTTCTGCTTCTTTTGATTTTGCTTCGACTTGTGTCCTAACTTCTTCGTTCGGACACATGTTCGGACATTACACGTATTTGATTTCAGAAAGCGTCCGAACATCCGTCCGAGCATTGATGTTCGGACATTCGTCTGATTTTGATTTATGAGTCTCGACTTGTGTCCGAATGTTGATGTCCGGACACAAGTTCGCACATGACACTGTTTTGACCATAACTTGCTCGTTTGAGCTCCGTTTTGACTTCCGTTTGCGGGGTTGGATTCCTCTTCTGATTTCCAAGCTATCTATGTGCTTTCTGGTGCCATTGGTGCACATATGCTTAATTGTATTTAAGCTTCTGTTTTGGGACCTAGTTAACACTGTGTCTGAACCGTGGATGGCTGGTTTAGCTGTCTCGTGGCGTGCTATGTAGGATATCCTTCTGTTTCACAGGTGATGTTCCCCATTCTGTTCACAGGTGTTCCACCTGTTCTGTTTACGAGTGAGGTTTCCTCGTTCTATTCACGGGTTGTTCCCGTTCTGTCTGTATGCTGTGATCAACTAGGGTCCCCTTCCGTTTCTGCTTCCATTTGTTTTGAACTCTGATTAGTCCTTTTGTGTTTGGACTTCTGCTTCTGATTTCGGTTAAGGAATATGGCTTCCCTTCTGTTTCTGCTTCCGTTTGTTTTGAACTCTGATTAGTCCTTTTATGTTTGGACTTCTGCTTCTGATTTCGGTTAAGGAATATGGCTTCCCTTCTGTTTACTTCTGATTTGTTAACATTCTATAAATGTTTTGAGCATGCTGGTTGATGAAGTTAGTCATCTACTGGGCATAGTTGTTTGCTCATTCTCCTACTTTATCTAACATTGTAGATTAATTAGCGAGGATCGTCTTCCTTCAGCTTCCGGAGCTTTATTTTGTTATTTCAGTTTTGAGACATTTATATTTAGCTTTGTAGCCCTCGGGCCTGAGTAGTATTTGACACTACTTTTGACTGCTATTTGTATTCGGGTCTGAGTTACCCTGTTACGTTTTGTTACGCTATACTTTGATATAAGTATTCGTTTTGGGCCTTTACTCTGTTTATTTGTTCGCTTTAGTTAGAGCCTTGCGTTATTAAGTAATAATACGTGGCGTGTAATACCCTTAACTCCTAGGCCAGTGTTTGGGGGTGTTACATTTAGTGGTATCAGAGCACTGGGTTCTAATCTGATGGGAATCTAGCATTAGTTAGTCAGTCAGTCAGTACCTGTTCTCTAGAGTTCCAAGTCTGAATTGTGTGCTCTTTGGATATTCAGAATGCCGCCACGAAGAGCTCCAGTCACTCCCCAGGGCGGTGTCGCTGAGTCGGTCCAGCAGTTCATGACCCAGCTGCTGCAGACAGTTGCAGCTGGAGGAGCCCCTGGAGGAGGACCAGCTGGAGGAGCAGCTGGTGGAGCAGCCGGAGCTGGGGCTGCTGAGGCGGGAGGCCGAAATGTGAAGGCGCTTCAGGAGTTCATGAAGCTGAAGCCTCCGTCATTCGATGGGGCAGGAGACCCCCAGGAGGCCAGTCATTGGTTGACTGAGGTGGAGGATCTGCTGTGAGTCATGGGCTCCGAGAAGGAGCAGAAGGTCGACTTTGCCACCTTCCTGTTTAAGGCTGAGGCTAAGGAGTGGTGGAGGTCCGTGATGGGGAGGTTCCCACAGCCTTGGACTTGGGACCAGATTACCGGGGAGTTCAACAAACAGTTCTACCCCGACGTCTATAAGGATCAGCGCATCCTGGAGTATAACCGACTCCGCCAGGGTCGGGACATGAGTGTGGAGGACTATGTCAGGAAATTCATCAGTTTATCTAATTTTGCACCTGAGCCCGACGAGCATAGGAAGGCCAGGAAGTTCGAGAGCGGCTTGAGGCCCGACATCCGCTCTGCTGTGACACCGCTGCGTCACAAGACCTTCAGGGACATTGCTGATGTTGCCCGTTGGTGGAGGTTGATTTGAGAGGTCGCCAGTCTAGTGGGAAGGACCAAAAGAGGAAGTAGAGGTCCGACGAGAGTGACAAGAGGGATCAGTTTGCTTCTCAAAAGAAGCAGTCTACTGAAGACCGGTCTGGGGATCGTCAGAGCTCGAGAGACAGAGGTGGTTCGTCTTCTTCTTCGTCCGTTCCGAAGTGCCAGGTGTGTGGCAAATTCCACCGAGGTCGGGACTGCTACAAGAAGTCCGGAGCTTGCTTCAATTATGGATCCTTGGAGCATAGGATCGTTGACTGCCCTCAGGCCGAGAGGAGCAGAGGCAGCTCAAGAGGTAGGACTGGAGGATCTATTTATGAGTCCAGAGAATAAAATAAAATAAATAAATAGAATATAAACAAAACAAAATAAGATAGTAAAATAAGTGAATAAACAAAAAGGAACGACCTTGAAACTGGACTGTCGATGGAAATTCATTTTCGAAGAATTGTGTTTTTTTCTGAAATGCTTTGAAAAAGATTATAAAATGATGGTTTCGTCTTAGCACGCACGCTAATATGTTTTGAAAAAGAAAGGCAACGACCCCTCTTATTATTTCGGAATTTGCTTTATGGGGTGAGAATTTTTGGTGTCTACAGTTGTGGGTAAGATTCAGTCCATCAGGGAGCGTCTGCTTGTGGCTCAGAGTCGTTAGAAGAGTTACGCCGATCAGAGGAGATGACCTCTAGAGTTTGAGGTTGGCAACCATGTATATCTGAGGGTTTCCCCAGTCCGTGGAGTCGTGCGGTTTGGGAAGAGAGGCAAGCTTAGCCCTCGCTTCGTTGGCCCCTTTGAGATCCTTGAGAGGATCAGACCGGTCGCCTACCGTTTGGCCTTGCCTCCGTCATTAGCAGCAGTGCATAGTGTGTTTCATGTTTCCATGCTGAGGAAATATGTTCCGGATCCGTCGCATGTGATTGATTTCAGTCCGCTTCAGTTGAGGGAGGACTTCACGTTTGAAGCAGCTCCTTTGAGGATTCTAGCTCGGGATGTTCGTAAGCTCAGGAGTAAGACCATGCCCTTGGTGAAGGTTCAGTGGTCGGGTCAGTCAGAGGAAGAGGCAACCTGGGAAGTGGAAAGTGAGGTGCGATCCAAGTTTCCCGCCCTCTTCGAGCAGTAGGTACGTTTTAATTTCGAGGACGAAATTCTTTTAAGCGGGAGGTGATGTTATAACCCAAAGTTCGTTACATTTTATTTCGTCACAAGTGGCCTTATATTGATGCATCTTGGATTCAGGACATGAGTGTCCTTTTGATTAAAGATAAGGACGAAGTAGTCTTTTCCCCTCTTATTTCATTTTTGGTGAGAGTTAACTTTTCCCTAATCTATTAAGTCCTTAATTCCCTATTCAATAATACCCACTTACTGATCACGTTCTTTTCCACTCACCTATTCCCGTTCAGTTTTGGAAACTGCAGACGCTCCTCTCCACTTTTATTTTCTCTGTTTCTCTCCTCTCTCTCAAAAGTTGCATGCATTCGAATACTCAAGTTCTGTTGTTGTCTTCCTACAATCCGAGTTCGGCTGTAGATCCTTCATACTTGTGAGTTCCGGTTCAGATTAAGGTATTCAATGCCGATGCACTTCCTTTCGATCCTGATTTGGATGTTCTCCTGGTCTTAACCCTTTCTTTGCAATCTGATTAGGAGTCAGGTGTTGCCCATCCCCTTGTCGAATTCTGCTTCAACCGGCCTTTCTGCGTTCCATGGTCGAATTCAGGTAAGGCAGTGATTCCATCGTGTTCAGCAATTTCTGGCTTGAGGGTTCATAGTCCTGATTGCAGTCTGTTCTTTAATTGTGTTTTGCTCAGTGTTTTGGATTGCGCTTCCGGTTTGCGTTCTGGGATTCTGCTTTGGTTTGGACTCTGCTGTTCAGATTGGGATTCGTCTGCTAATTGATTGAGGTAGGTGGATGATGGATTCAATTAGTGTGTTTGGCCTTGAGGAGTTTAGTTCTGTAATTTAAACCGTTTGATTAACTCCGTGACTGTGCTAACTCAGTTTGATCTGCTGCTATTTCGAATGGTTAAAACCCCCAAGGTTGTTTTTAGTAAATGTTGGGTTCTGGTTGCAAATTGTGGTTTTCTGAAGCTTATGTTCGTATCTGATTTCGTTCTGAAAATTGTGTTTTTCAACTTGTCCGAACGTCTGTCTTAACTTTGAAGTTCGGACAGACCTTGTTTGCATCCTATTTTCTGAGTTTTAAACTGTGTCCGAACTTCCGACTGAGCTTTGATGTTCGGACGGGGTGTGAGGACGAGTCCGACTTACAAGTCTCGAATGGTGTCTGAACTTGTAAGTCCGGACAGAAGTTCGGACACACCCTTCTGCTTCTTCTGATTTTGCTTCGACTTGTGTTCGAACTTCGTCGTTCGAACACATGTTCGGACATTACGCGTATTTGATTTCTGAAAGCGTCCAAACATCCGTCCGAGCTTTGATGTTGGACATTCGTCTGATTTTGATTTCTGAGTCTCGACTTGTGTCCGAACGTTGATGTCCGGACACAAGTTCAGACATGGCACTGTTTTTACCACAACTTGCTCGTTTGAGCTCCGTTTTGACTTCTGTTTATGGGGTTGATTCCCCTTCTAATTTCCATGCTATCTATGTGCTTTCCACCTGTTCTGTTTACGAGTGAGGTTTCCTCGTTCTGTTCACGGGTTGTTCCCGTTCTGTCTGTATGTTGTGATCAACTTGGGTCCCCTTCTGTTTCTGCTTCCGTTTGTTTTGAACTTTGATTAGTCCTTTTGTGCTTGGACTTCTGCTTCTGATTTCGGTTAAGGAATATGGCTTCCCTTCTGTTTCTGCTTCCGTTTGTTTTGAACTCTGATTAGTCCTTTTATGTTTGGACTTCTGCTTCTGATTTCGGTTAAGGAATATGGCTTCCCTTCTGTTTACTTCTGATTTGTTAACATTCTATAAATGTTTACTACCGAAGGCCCACATCACCCTGAGGTGCGTTGCTCCCGGGAGGAAGGAAAGATGCCTGGCCAGGAACAAAGCATGTCTCCCCAGGAAGGCGCCCAAACCTCTCAAGCACCTCATGAAAGGAAGTCTTCTGCGCAACTTCCTTGAAGTCCATTTCCCGATAAAGGCCGTCATCCATAACCTCGCCCTTGCTTGTGAAGAACCTCGAGACGATCTGGCGGCATGACTTAACCATCCTCCCGCACTGAGAGGTGAAGGACTCCTTCAAGTAGGCGAGCTTTGTGCTCTACGAAGGCTCGATACCGGTCACGATTAGCATTCGCGGTAATCAGCTCCTCTTCAAGGTCATCGATCCACTGATTTAACTTCTCCAACCCCTCCACGGAGTTCCCGGGTCTTGAACCTAAATTTTTTTTTCATTAGAGGCAAAGCGAAGGAGCCACCAAGCACAAGTAGGAAAATACAAATTACCCCTCGTGGCCAGCTCGTAGTTTTCAAGTCGCAGCTGGGCCAAGTCCTCCAGCATTTTCACCTTCTCTTCGGATGAAAGCCGCTGCTCCACAGAAGCCGCGAGCTCGGTGGACAGCGCGCGAAGCTCCTTAGATAACCTCTCCTTCTCGGCAGCTAGGCCGGTGCCCACTCGGGCCACCTCCGCCGCCCTTGCCTCGGAGGACGACCACTCCTGTTCAAGAAGAGCTTTCGCCTCGGAAGCGGCCCTGAGCTCTTGCACAAGCTTGGCCTTGTCCTCAACGAGTGACACTTTCTCCTGCGCTAAAGTAGCCTTCCCGGCACGAAGACTCTTCATTTCTTGGTCGTGAGCAGCCTGGGCCTGCCTCACCAAGGACTCCAAATCAGAAAAAGCATGCAACCGGGCGTCACCAAACTCACTTCGTACCTTTTTTAGGGAAGCAACCTCCGTCTCCAGCGGCTGGATCCGACCCTTAAGGGAGAAGTTTTCCTCTCGCAGCTTCTTCAACTGCTCCTTGTACTCATTGCTCCGCCTCGTGCTCATTCGGCGAGCATCTTCCAGCTCCTTCTTTACGATCGCGGTCTGCTCACGCACCCTCCTGGAAATCTTGTCCTGAACGGTGTCGACAAAAGTACTGTGAGAAGACTGCTCTATCATCTACTTCTCTTGAGCGTTGTGGTCCCGGCATTCCTCGAGATGAAGCTTCGAGCGGAGAGCCCACGTGTGCACGTCCACGCTTTGAGCAAAAGCCACCGTCTACGCAGAACGAAACGATTGACATAAGAAGATTAAGAGGAGGATAACACCAGGATTAAACCAAGACAAGTCACTCACCCGGTAGATCCCCTGCCACATGAGCTCAAGTGAATTATTCAGCGGGAAGGAGTGGCACATAATGGCGTCCGCTCCACCTTCCCCAATCCTTAGCCTCTCCTTGGCGGCGGTCACGGTCTTCATAGGCGCGAAGTGGCCGTCAGGCACACCGGATCTGCGGATCGCCTCCTTCCACAGCTCGAAGTAGGAAGATGACTTCGTCACAGGCAGTAAAGGAAGAGGCTGGCCGCGGTGATAAAACCACTCATCCTTTTCAGACGGCCCACAGAAGGAACCGTTGGCGGCCGGAGGAGGTGAGGACGACGAGGCGGCATTAGCATCCTCCTTCATCTTTGTACGCAGCTCCGGGTTATCGGGCACAGCCCAGTACTTCACACCGTCAGTAGCTTCAACTCTTTTGGCAGAGCCCGGCGCGGCGCCCACCCCGCAACCACTTTCCCCAGGAAGGGAAGCCCCCGGCCCAGAAGGGACAGTCTCCTTCAGACGATCCTGTTCAGCAGCGGTGTCCGTAGCGTCCGAGCCTTCGATGTGAATAATATCGGAGGCCCTCGCCCTCTTGGAAACATGCTTCACTCTCCCGGTAGTCTTCGAAGCAAGGACCTTCCGGCGCTGCTGAGTGAAAGTTGGTTGGCCGGTCGCCACGCCCGCGACAGGCTGGCCTACATCCATCCCCTCAGCCTCAGGTTTCCCAGCCTTGGGGCTGCAAGACAACAAAACGCACGCATAAGAAAATAACCTCAAAAACAGAGAAAGGCATCGAAAGAAAACAACCAACCGAAAACAATGACCAAAAAAGACGAGGTAACGAAAACAGCAAGGCCAGATCAGCAAAAATACAAAGGTTGGGACCGCACACGCAAGCTCTCTCTCTCCCCACAGACTAAGATTGAGATCTGACCCACGCGTGAGAGGGAGAAACACCCGACGGCCGGAAACCGGACTAGTATACCAAGTACCTGGCTGGTTAGCAATGTCAGGTGACCGGGTCTCCAGTGTCCTCTAAGACCCCTCCTCTCTGAATTTTTCCTGCTTCTGTTTCTTTGCTGAATTTTCAACCTCTTTTCCCAGGCCTCTTCTTGCCGGGAGGCACTGCCTCCTCTTCGCGCAGGGCCGCTTTCTCTGCAACATCCAGGGTGGCATAGTAATCCACCTTTTCGTTCCCCGTTTTAAAGAAAACCAGCTGCCAACTGTGGAAGGGGCCCACCTTCGCCCCGAGTTGAGGAAAATCTGCGGCGAGAAAAAGAGCGTGAGTGACATAAGAAGCCGAGGCGGAGCCAAAACGATTGAGAAACAGAAGACAAGACCCTTACTTTCGGAGTGTGCAAGCGCGGCCAGGCGCGCGTTAGTGAAGAACTCCTCCACACTCGGGTGGTGCCCGCTCTTCGTCTCCAGAACCTGCGACATCGGAAGCTCCGATTTGGGTGACGCAAGGCAGTCGAGGGAGCCTTTGATAATTAAAGGGCAGTAGGCGACCCCGAGAAATCACCCAGAAGGAGGAAAGAACAAACCACCGAGCATTCCACCGCTGAGCGAGCTTCTTGTACTCGAAGAGTGAGTACCCAGTCTGACTAGCTATAGTCAAGCTACCAGTGTCGACCCTACTGGTGAAAAACTGAACGAACTCTGTGGCGGAAAGCGTAACCTTGGCCTTGGCACAAAGAGCGATGTAGGCATGGAGTTGGCACACGGCCTTCGGATGGAGCTGGACGAGTGTGCAGCACCGGCGAATTAGAAAGCCCAGCACAAACGGGTGAGGAGGAATCGTCATTCCTCGAAGAAAAAAAATCGGCATACACGACGTAGCCACGGCTGAAGTCGTCAAGGGGGTACGAATCGGCAGAAGGAAGAAAAATTTGGCCCAGCAGGGACTTCCACTCTCGCAAGAAGAGAATCGAGAGCCTTAACATCCAAGATGCTAGGTAACTGCTCCCGATTTTTGAAGAAAGGAGATTTAGGTTTTAAGTAAGTTGGGCGGAACTTACCCCCCGATTTCGAACCCTCGATGGCGTCAAAAGCGGAAGAGCAAGCCATCTTTGAGCTAGACGACGCCTTTAGAGCAGAGGAAGCGTAGAAGCAAAATAGTCAGAGAAGACGAAAGAACGAAGAAGAGCAAAGAAGGCACAAAAATTCATGAAGCACAAACGACAGAAGGAGAGAGAAGGTGTTGTCCACCCGAAACCCTTTAAAAGCGGTAAAACAAATTCGGAAATATTTAAAATATAAAAACAAACAAAAAAGCACTTTTTACAGGGAAAAGTGCAGGGACTCTGCACATTCCACAGCGACAGCTGGCACGCGAGGCGATGAAAATTCTGCAACGGCTCTACTCCGTACAAACACAGACACGAGCGTGGCACGAGCATCGCACGAACCGTAAGAAGTCCCACCCTTTTTCCGATAGAAAAAAGTGGAACTTGTGGGACTGGATGATAGGGAACAAGAAGACAAGGCCCGACGCAAAAGCAAAATTTTTCATTCTTCAAGCCAAACCGGAAGAGTCAGGTTCTAAATTCTACTTTCTTCATTAGGACGCCAAAAGAAAAACTTGTGGGACTGATGAAGAGGGGAAAATATGTCCAGAAGCCTCAAAGAAAGAGCAATATCCCAATGGAGCAAAGGGGAAAGGAAAAGGAAGGTCAAGGCAGCGACCGGGCGTTCCTGACTAGGCATAGAAGACCCCAATCAGAGCACAAGCAGCGACCAGTCGCTTACGACCGGTCGCCAGAGACCCTAGGACATAACATAGAGAGTGACCGGTAGCCTGTGACCGGTCACCGAAAGCGTCGCTATAACCGGTCACTTATGACCGGTCGACAAGAATACGAGATGCAATGTAAGAAGCGACCGGTCGCTTGTGACCAGTCACCAAATATGCCAAATATAGTGTGGATAATGACCGGTCGTCTGTGACCAGCCGATAGGAGAACATAGCGAGTATAGACAGCGGTCAAAAGTAGGGAAATTAGGATAAGATACTTGTGAGATATTTTGTAGGCCTATCAAGATATTTATGTGCCAGGCTGGCACAATATGATAGGCCAGAAAGCCTGTAAGAAACAATATAAATAGGGGTTCACCCCCTCAATAAAGGACACGCGATCTGAACTTGAGAATTCTCATTGTTACATTGCTATTGCAAATCTCTCTCTCTCTAAGCTCGGTTTACTCGGTAGTAAGGTAATTCGGCGAAACTCGAAGAACTTGGTGATAGATTAGGGACCCGACTAGTGAACTGGACAGAGGATCATTGGGAACCTAGGGAATTACCATTTCAGAAACTAAAGATGATAAAGTTTTACATGTGGTTCTCTAATAGTTGTTCAAAAGTGGGAGAAGGGTAAGGCGCTACAAGACTATATCTTCTGGTGGATACCTTTCTAGGTTAGAATCTATGATGTCCCAAATATGTATTATCACTTGGAGTTTGCTACTTTGCGAGGAGATTGGAAGAAAAGATGGGTAGGTTAGTAGGGTTTCTGGAAGAGGGTTGAAGTCTTGGGATAAGATGTATGAAGCTCAAGGTATTGTTGGATATCTGAAAGCCGGTGTTACGATGTGTGTCTATTTCCTTAGCAGGGAAGGATACAGTGTTTCAGATTACCTATGACAATCTACTGAATCTCTGCTCCATGTGTGGACTTCTTTTGCATGACACTAATGAGTGTCCTAGTGTGAATGATTGTGAGGAAGGTGATTGCCCTTATGGCTCCTGGTTACAATAGAGAACACTCAAGTCGATCTAACTGGTCGGCTAGATGTGCCTTGTGGAGTGTCTTAAAGGTTTTTGTGTGATTTGCTAGCCCACAAGCTTGGTTTGAAGGAAAGGATGGGAGCTGGGCCAACTAAGGAAATGAACGATAGTGCATTTCACTTCAGGAAGAAGGGTTGTAATTATAATCATGTTCAATATGAGGGTTGTTCTAAGGAGATCCGAGTAGGATTAAAGAAATAAAAGCTTAACAACATTAATGGTGTTACACGCAAGGAGCTTTGGGATCTTCATTTGCCGGAAACAAGTAAGAAGAAAACTAGATTGGTCAAGACAATTGATGCCCAGAAGATTTCTAGCAGGGACCAATTCAATATAAGGCGTCACAATGATTCAGCGACAACTCAGGGGGAGGGGGCTCGAAGTTGTTAGAGATAATGACTTGTTTACATTTATTGCAGAGGTTTGGATGTTTCCCATGTAGTTAAAAGGGCATGGTCGATCGCCTGGACAAAAGTATATGTGGTTTTGTTAATATCTAAGGTAAGGGTGTTGAGACTAGTTGAGCCATGGATGGGTGTAGGTGGATGGCTTGGTGTATCTTCATGTTGGGGTAAGTTGTGTTTTGCTGGCTTCGGTTTTTATAATACAACAGTCTCTCTGATAGTGAATATCCTTTTGGAGGGCTCGCATCAGGTGGAGGAAGGACTCCACGTGGTACTAGATGGTTGTTCTCATTGGTTGGGTTCATTTGTGGCTTCAACCTTGATTCATAAGGCGGAACTCGGAGGGTAGATTGACCCTATTCTATGGAGTAAGCATCATGTTCTATGTGCGTTAGATAGGAAATGGTTTTGTATTAGATATCTCATGGAAAAGGGTTTTGCGACTACTATATGGAAGATCATAGTTGTATTGCCTTGGTTCAGATTTTTTTGTGTAAGGTTGAGATATCTTAAATATTAATTACTTTAATTAATAATGAATTAATTAAATAAAAGTAATTATTGATAGGTTGACGAATAGAATATCCTTAAATAAGTAAGGAGGATAACATAATATTTAAAGGGAAAATTCACGAGATACCCCTGTTTTCTTTCGTAAATCACAATATACCCCTGTGGTTTTAGTAATACAACTTTAAATATGCTTAAATGTTGTCCAAAATTGATGAAACTTTACATGGACGATGCAAAAGTGTTATATTTTGGTCCAATATCAAATTTGAAGTTTTTAAGCTCACATGTGACCTGTGGGACCCAATGAACAGTCACGTATTCATTGGGTCCCACAGGTCACGTGTGAGCTAAAAAACTTCAAATTTGATATTGGACCAAAATATAACACTTTTGCATCGTCCATGTAAAGTTTCATCAATTTTGGACAACATTTAAACATGTTTAAAGTTGAATTACTAAAACCACAGGGGTATATTGTGAATTACGAAAGAAAACAGGGGGATCTCGTGAATTTTCCCATATTTAAATAAACCCTAAGAAGTCATTAAGAAACATTAATGAACCCTAAAACGACCTTGAGGAGGTTTTAGAAGGGAAATATAAATAAAAATAGAATTAATCATTTTTACATCAAAAAACATATCACAAATATTTTGGAAGTGAAAACGAGGCCTTAGAAACCTTATAAGGTTATTTGGGTAATTTTAGAGGCGTTGGAAAATTGGTTAAGAAATCAGAATAAAAGACGTTGCGTTTTTGATTAAAATGGAAAAACACAAACCAATTCGAAATTAAATACTAATTAATAGAATTTATAAATAACAATAATAATTATTGTTTGAAAGTATAAATTTGAAAACATAAAAATGTTCGTCTCGTAAAACGGGACAACGTATCGCGAACGACACGAAAAATGGGTAAAAAACGAGCCAAAAACGACATTATGTGTAACAAATATATATATAGCGAATGGGCCGACCCGCCCAACATGACTGGGCCGGCCCAGTCCTGCCCTCTTCATTTACGGTTATACCAACCCAGCCCCCATACTAGCTTAACTCTTAATTCTCCTCACTCACGTTCTACAACCCTAACTGGAAAATAATCTGCCCCTCTCTTCTCACTCACTCTCCCTTACGGTCATAACCCTAAACCAAAACAAGGAACACTTTTGTTCTGCACCTCTTTGGAGACCGCCGCCCTCATCCCTCTCTTTACCTCTCTACCCTCGCGGTAATTTGAACCCTAACTCTATCGAACATTGCAACTCTCTTCTCCTCCCTTCTTTAAACTCGCGAATTGTGACCCTGACTGGCGAAACAAGGAGCTATACTTTGCGCCTGTCGTCATTCCATTCAAAGTAAGGATGGGTTATTCTCTTGTCTGGTTTTGAATTCAACTTCCAAAATAACCCGACTTACTTCCGTCCCTCTCTTCTTGTCGTTTGAACGCGGAGACCAACTGAAGGTCATCTCCTTGGCCGGATCTGGAGCAGAGCCGCAAGGAAACCGAGAAGGGGGAGCCGGATCGAGCCGCGGTTAGTAGAGCCGGATCTAAGCCCCGTTTGGAACGTCAAGGAGGTGATACCCTTCACTTTTTCTTAGTTTTAGCTAGTTAGTAAACTGAAACTTGTAAAAAAACTGTTATTCTTCTCTGATTTTTGGCGCCATGGGAGCCTGATTTTTGCTGGTTAAAACTCTATAAAACTTGGCTGATTCAACTGCGAATCATCCACTGTATTGGTTTTGAAAATTTTGCTAAACTGGTAGTTGAAACCTCTGGATATGGACATTCAAATTGATTTTTAGTTCTGGTGAATTCCAAATGTGGGGTTCTGTTTATGCGTGCGTGCTTCTACAAAGTTAAGAACGCTAAATCAAAATTAGGGTTTTGAAAGGTTACAAGAAAAATTTGCTATGTTGAAAACGAACATTTGAGAAATAAAGGGTTTCTGGGAATTAGGTTTCCGAATTTAGTATTAGGGTTTCTGAAATTGAATTGGGGATTTTCATAATTGAAACTAGGGTTTCGAAGTCAATTTGAGGAAAATATGAAATTAGGGTTTGAAATCTGAAATTAGGGTTTCAAATATGAAATTAGGGTTTTGAATCAAAGTTAGGGTTTCAAAAAAAATTCAATTTGGGTTTTCTGCAAAAAATCGATTTTGGGGCAATTTTGCCTAATCTGGAAGAATTAGGGCAAGATTGTAAAAACGAGAAAACTGTGGGTGAAATGGTAATTTAGAGAAATTAGAGTAAAAAACGTAAATATGAGGAAATTTGTGTGAAACACGCATTATAGAAAATTAAGGGCAATTTGAAGTTTCTGGAAAGCTTATGGGTTCAATTGAAAATTTGGAAAAAGATTGGTCAAAATTGAACTTGGGATTTTGACCGGTCAAGATTGGAATTAATTGGTCAAAATCGAATTAGGGGTTTTGACCAAGTCAAAATTAAAATTAAAGAGTCAAAATTGGAATTGGATGGTCAAAACCGAATTAGGGATTTTGACCAAGTCAAAATTGAATTGTGCATAAATTGGTCAATCAAAGTCAAATTTGAAATTGGGTTTAAAAAAAATTGGTCAACAAGTCAACGGAATTGGACCTTGGTCATATGGCCCAATTGGGCCCAAATAAATCTAAATAATTAGGTATTGAACTGATAAGTTGTAAAGGAGGTTAATAAATTTTAGTAAGGGATCATATGATGGATTAAAATGATTAAGAAATCTGTTCTATAAAATTTGTATTAATTTGTAAGTATTAAGGTTAATATTAATCATATGAGAACTTAGATGTATATATTTATATATATAAGGGTTAACATTAGAAATTATGAGACTACGTATATATAGGTGTATAAATATGTATATGTGTATATAGTTAAAGGATTAGAATAAAAAGGAATCTTAAAATTCATACGAAACTTAGAAAATTATGAGGATATGAACGTATATATATTCGGGTAACATTAAAATTTATGGAAACATACTTATATATGGATATATATTATATATATATATAGTAAGGATCATAATATAAGTCAAGAGGATTAATTTAATATAAGTGCGACTTTGAAACTTATGATAATAAACTCATACGTAAATATATATATAATCAGAGGATTAGAAAAATTGATCTAAAGGTTTGGAGTTATATAATGGTGGTTGATTTATAACGTTGGAATTATTTGAGGATTGATATAATGTTATTAATAACAATAACAATTATAAGAACAAGTGTGTCTATATACATGCACCAAGGTTAAATGGATAAAAGTCACTTAGCATGACATTTAATTCGAAGGAAGTATATATATATATAGTTGGTAAGTTTAATTAAGAGGAAAACATATTAGAGAGAAATGTAATACGAGAAACCGTTGTAATGAGTGTAATAAATAAATGACACTCTCGGTTGATCCAATTATAGGATCGGGATAGTCGAGACGACAACCGGGAGTTAGACAAGCTTCTTCTGCGGTGTACGATATGATTTCTTGCAGCTTGTTTGCTACCGAGTTACATCGGCTTGTGTGCTACCTATTTATATTATCGCGGGAAGAATTTAGGGATTTTGGGTTAATAGTGTAGCCATCACCTAATAGATTGGAGGTTTTAGAAACTCCCGTTTATGAAGGTCACGAAAATTTAAATAATGGGAGTTTGATTCTGGGTGAAGATTTTCTCCCCAAACATTGATTTTGTGTAAAAAGAAATCCCACGTATCTAGTTAAAAGTAGATATACATGTTTGAAAATTTTGGGAAATAATAACTCCGAATAATTTAAAATATTTATGAAGAAACATTTTCTCCAAAAATAAATTAAACGGCAAATTTATTATGGGAAAATAAAAAAGCAATGAGTTAATATATTTAATTAACTTACCTAATTCATGTTGAAAAAATATACATCCAATAATTTAAATATTTATCAGAATACTTTTTCTCCCACAATTAATTAACGAACAAAATTATTTGGGAAAAAATTAAATCCAATGATAAATAAATATTGATTTAATAATTAAAATTTGATTAAAGTAAAAATTTTCCCCTAAACTAATTAACCGATGTTAGTGTAGGAAATATAAATCCAATTATTTATTATATTTAGGAAGTACATATATAATAATGGGTATTTATTTCTATATGTAATCATCATTCTAAAAATATACCACTTCCTTTTTTGAATCCTCATTACAAGGTTTGATATGTTCATCGGTAAGATAGACAAATAGGTTACTGTCGTCTGGAGGTTGCGTGAGATCATCATCAAAAACATAATCACCTTCATTAACACCATCATCATCACTATTAACGACATCATTATCATCAACATGAGTTTCATCTTCTTCATCTTCATCTTGATTACATCCATCCTCCAATATGGATGTTGTTGATCCCTTGTTTGAACCGGAGTTTGAACACTTGAAGCTCTTCTTGATTCACGTACAATCCATTGACCAAAACTGAATGTGAAGCATGATCTCAGTGCCGGGAAAATTTAGTTGATGGAATACCTACCATTGCAGCTTCCCTTGTTTTTTAGAGCCAAAAATCCTCACTTGTAAAAGTTAAACAAGCAGACCATGAATAATCAAGATAATATTTTTTGAAGACTATTTCCCAGAAGAACTAAGCTGATCTACCTCAAATTCTCAGTTCCAATCGACATTATACACCAGTAATGATAGAAGCAACAACATACCTTATATATCAATTCTTCGGTGAACACAACAGATGATGAAAAAAACAAATACAAATGTGGATCTAATTATGTTGAAGGTTCGAACGCTATAAATAATCGAAGCAATAGCAACAGTCACCGACGGGTTTTAAATTTAGTGGTGGGAGCTTTAAATTTGGCGGTGAGAGTTTTAAATTTGGCAGGGGAGAGATTTAAATGAAAAGTAGAAAAACATGTGGGATTTTTTTCTAATGTTAAGAAGTGGAAGATTTTTGGCACAAGTTCTATTGTAGGTTTTTTTTTATATATAAAAAATAAGATAATGATGATAAAATTAGTTGTATATTTTTTCCAATAGTTTCGGTGGGAAGTTTTTTCCTCCTACCAATAAAAACATAATTATCATAAAATTTGTGGGAGATTTTATTCCCAATAATAACTATTTGCTGGAATATTTAGGTGACAAATTTTGGAGGAATTTTTTTTCCCAATAATAAATATATAGTTGGAATGTCTTTTTTTGTCATGAATAGAACGATCATGGTGAGAAAATTTGGGGAGTGTTTTTATCCCACTAGTAACCATATAGTTGGAAGATTTTTGTTTCTATGGTGAGTAAATTTACGAAGTGTTTTTTATTCCAAAAGTAACTATGTTCATGTAGATTTTTTAAATAGAATAATAATGGTGAGAAAATTTAGGGAGTGTTTGTCTCCCACTACTCACTATATAGTTGGAAGATACTTTTTCTTCATATAATTAGAATATGAATAAAACAAGCCATCTCATAGATGTAGTAATAGATAGAATAGTCCTAATAGTTAAGACTTTGATACCAGAATTGTAGTTTTCTTGGTAGTCCAAACCATGATGTTGAGAATACCCCTGTGCCACCAACCTTTTGAAATACCCCGAACTTAAATATAAGGAATTAAAATTAATCTAATACATATTTAAGGGCCTAATGGTACCTAATTAATATTGGTAAGGAAAAATAAATCCAAAAGAAATAAAGAAACGCTTAAAAGGCGAAAAACGCTAAGTAAGCGTTAAATAACCATAGGAGGTATGAGGCCTCGGTTAGCATATTATATGGATTTTAAAGGTTTAATAAGACATAAATAATATATGGGAACAACTTCTGAAGAAAATGGATCCAAAGAATGTATTAAAACGCTAATAGAGCTTTAACGCACGTTTTTTGAGGTAACCGGGAAAACATGTCTTTAAGCGGGTCAAATAGACTCGTAACAGTTTTGGTCAACTAAATAATCATTAATAAATATTAGTGAAGCTTTAGAGCCAATAAAATCAATAAAATGAGAAATTAGTAAAAACTGTCAAAAACGGGAAGTTGTGGGGTGGAAACATAAATAACCAAAACTTATGTGTCCACTTTGAAAATAAAAAAGTAAAAGTGGTATGTGTGTGCTGTGTGTGTCCGATGGGGACTCCCCCTCTCACACTCTCTCACACACTCACTCTCTTATTTACAAAACAACAAAACTAATAAAGTAAACTAACCTACTTTATTACCTTACTCACTCACACACTCTCTCTCCTACTCCCCATTCTCTTCTCTCACGTACACACACCCCTTCTCCTCTCTATTTCCTTCTTCTCCTTCTTCCCAGCGATGGCAATGGAGAATTGAAGAACCCCACTAAAAACCTCACTTCTCTCCTCTTGTTACTCCATCAAACATTCTCCAAAAATTATAAAAATACCACCGTTGTCTTCCTCTCATCAAGAGCAACGTTTCTATCTTTTCAAAATCCGAAAAGGAGAACTTTCATCTCCATGGGTATGGAGCATTTGGAGCTTCAAGACTACTACTAGAACCACCTTCTTCTCCTTATCATCTTGAGGTAAAAAGAAATTCGAAAATCCATTATTTCTAGCCCTTGTTTCCATTATAAGAAATTTCAGTTTTTGAACTCTTGGTTCCTTGTTGCTTCAGCCGATTTTGGCTCCTATTTGGACTAGGAATATTGTTCTCTTGCTAGACAAGAACTTCATCCATCCATTGGAAGGTAATACTCTTTCCTAAACCCTAAAACATTTAGATTCTAGGGTTAGAGTAAAAAGGAATGCTAAATGGTTAGTGTGTATTGTTATGGGTTGTAGCACTTGGTGTGTGAACCTCATTGGGACCGAGAACAAAGGAGAAGAAAGGAAGAGAAGAAAAAGGAAAGAAAGAAAACTAGGAAGAACAAGGTAAAGTCTCTTACCTTGAGCTAGTTTGTATCTTGTAATGTAATAGTTTTTGGAGTAGTAAAAATGAGGAATGTATTGAGTAATGAGTAGTAAGTATGTGGTAGTATAATGAGTAATGATATTGAAACAGTTTCGAAGTTTTTAAATGGAGTTTAAAAACTTAGGAAACATTGGGTAGTGAATGTGTATGTGCAGGAATTGTAACGTATGTAGTGGAGTTGAATTGTGGGTATAGTGTATAGAATGAACAGGCATGTGAATGAGCAATTTGTGAGCTGAAATAATGTGTGGAGAATGTTAGAAATATAAGGGAGACTATGTCAAATTTTATCTAGGAATCTGAGGACTTAGATACATTTGGAACAGATTTTTGGAGAGTTTAAAATGAGTGGTTTTGTAGTTTGAAACAGATTTGGAAAGGAGTATGTTAAGGGGATGGATCTAGGATGTGAGTAATGTATCTAAGATGCTAAGAGAAGCATTAGTTGAGAGAGTAATGAAGGATAGAAGTTTGAGTGAAATCTGTAGCAAGAGGTATTGGATTTCATTGGAGGAATTAGGAAGAAGGAGAGTACAAGACTTAGTGAAATGAATGTCGGACTTGAGTATAGATGTGGTAATTGTTTGGAGATGTATTTGGAATGCTAATGATGGTATTGGTAGTAGGAGTATTGAGTGTAAGGAGTTGGAGCAAAAATTTGTAGCGTTGAAGGATGAAAACTATTGTAAGTGTGGAAAGGAAATGAGGAAATCGTGTAAGTTGATTGATGGGTTTAGTAAGGAACATGGTGGATGAACTAAGGTGTATTAAGAGGTTTATTTAGTGGTAAAACATGTGGGATTAAGTGTAGGAACAATGGGGAAGTGATGGGTAAAAGAGAGGACTGAAAACAGAAACAAAAATGCAAATACTGGGCCGGACCGGACTTGCAAGTTCGGTCGAGCCCAGATTTACAAAGACGGGAATGCTTCTGGAATGGACCGAACTTGCGACCGGACTTGCAAGTTCGGTCGGACCAGAAATTTCTCCCGTCAGAAACCTTCTGGAATGGACCGAACTTGCGACCGGACTTGCAAGTTCGGTCGGCCAGAAAAAATTCCCGTAATGCAAGCTACTGGAATGGACCGAACTTGCGACCGGACTTACAAGTTCGGTCGAGCCAGAAAATTTCTCGTACTGATAGCTACTGGAATGGACCGGACTTGCAAGGTCGGTCGCAAGTCCGGTCCAGTAAAAAAAATATATTATATAATATATATATATATATATATATATATATATATATATAATTAAAAAATATATGTATATATATACCCATGTATATATATATGTACATGTATGTAAGCGTGCCAACATTAAGTAAGAAAGTAAAACTTAGGGTAATGAAAAATAAGTAAGTAATGTGTAAGTGTAAGAAGTATAAGGACATAGTAAGTATGAGTTAAGTTAATGATAGATAGATTAATCATTCAACTGTATGTATATATAATAGGATTTGATTTGTGAACACCGGAGGAACATTGGGATACAAGTACAACGGTGAAAGGTATGATTTCTTCATGCCCTGTATCCTAATCTGGTCACCCCGATTTGTGTGCTTATTTGATCACCTAAATAAGATAAATGCATGAATCGGACTATATTGCTCTTACCTGTGCTTGACTTATGTTGTTCTTGATATTTATTGTCTTGAGCACTAGTTTGTATAATTCATGAAATGTGTGAATGATGATGACTTGTATTCGAATCTTGTATTGTACTTAAGTATTGTGTTGTATTTTGTATAAATGGGTATTGAGCATAGTAATTGTGTATGTGGCTTGAATGAATGACTTCTGCTAATTCCTAACTACCTAACTCCTAACTTAAGTGAGTAAACCGGAATGAGTAGAAGTCCGATATAGCTTCGGCCACGCGTGAGGATGCGGAGTGACAAGAGGTTGGTTGCAATTCCTGACTCTTAAACTGGTCCGCGGCCCAAATCCCTTAAATGGGTAGCATCCCGGATTGGTGAGTCAAGTAAATCCCGGAGGTGGGACGGAGTAGTCCCCAGGGCCGGAGGTCCCGACGACTTAACTTGAGTAAGAGTAAGAGTAAGTAAGTATGGATCCGTAAGTATGTATGAGTATGAGTATGTATGCGTATGTATGAAGTAACGAGTAAAAGAGTAATCTCCACCCGATTAACCCGGGTGGACCAATGAAGCTAACAAGTATTGTATATTGGGTATGTAATGTGTATATGTAATTCGGAAAAAGGTAAGTAGGCATTGGATGGTTATGTTGTACTTCTTGTATGTAATGAAGTGTATGTATGTGTGTATGTCTTGCGTAATGTATTATAATATTATGTATAAGAGTATGTATGCATGTATGTTTGAATGAAATCAACCGCATGTATTCGACCAAGTGGTCGGCGTACCCTCACTAGTACGCGGGGTATGCGGTTATCATGCACAGCGAAAGCTGACCCCCTAGGGGGAACGTTTTTAGTGTGCAGGTACCCGAAGCGGATGTGTTCGAGGTAAGAGACCGGCGGCACAACCTTGTATCTAGGAAGTAAGTAGGTGTGAGGAATGGGTAGTAAGTAGTCTCCTAGTGAGTAGGTATGAGTTTGGAAGAGGTATTGTACTTGTATGAGGATCCTAGTAGACTCGGTATGTGAATTAAATTGTATTGTACATGGGGTATTGTATGGAATGAAGATTGCAGTACTCATTAGGTAAATGGAGTATGTTTATAGTTATGTAGTACTCGGATTCCGGTCCATCAGACCGATGATGTATGTAGAAGTAGCAGCCTTGTTAGTCACGTGGGTGACTAACGGCATTGTATCACCCACTGGTAAGTATGTATCCGTGCGTGTATCTGATGTGTAAGGAGATTGGACGGTAAGCACTGTATTAATGGTAGGGGTGTTACAAAAAGGTATCAAGCGAAGTATCGCTCTGATGACTGGAAATACCGAGTTTAGGAATACCGAGCTAGGAATTAGAAGCTTAGGGCTAAGGGCTGAGTGTTAGCATTAGAGATATGCTAGTTAGGAACTACCGGTGAGTACCGGATACCTACAATACCAGTCCCGCCCGCCGCAAACCCCACTGTATAACTTGGGAAAGGACGCCAGAGAGAAGAAAAGTCTTCTCATACTCGGGGAAACCCGATCTGGCAGTTGTGAAGCAATCACACGGTAACAGGAACCGACATATGGTAGATTCCAGGAATTGGAAGTCCCGGAGATGGATCCCGGCTGGACAACAATACCCGCACTTAATGGCGGAAGAATGAGAACTCCAACCATAAGTAGACTACAACATGCAACAACATGGGGCGACGTGCTTAGCAGTCGCAAAACCTGGCTAACCAACCAGCAGCAGGAAAGGGAGCACTAAGCGTACAACGACGCGGAAAAAGGGAGCAGTAACGGAACCCGAGACACAAGTCTACGGGATAGTGATACTTGAATAATATCACCAACGGTATGCTAGCCGACTAAGGACATAGTCAGAAGCGGTTAACTCCAAAGCTACAACACCACTAAGGTTGCAATACCTGGCCAATATAGCTCAGACAACTACAAGAACAACCATGAGATATAATCCAATAGGACTACAAGAGTAGTGCCTAAACAAGGAAGGCTCAGTGACCACCACAAATGTGTAGGAACGAGCCACAAGGAACGACACTGAACCAAATAGAGTGGGAATCTCCCAGGATTGGAGAAGTACCCAGATCTACGACAGCCATGTCTAGACCACCTAGAAGCTACCTAAAGGATCGAGTATACCAATTGAAGATCAATAAGATCAAAGGAAGAGTCGACAAGACTACCAAATGCAGGCGGAAACCCTACCAAGATTGGTATAGGATTACCCAAAAACCACCAGTACCACGCACTTGCCACGGCAAGTGCAGTAAGGACAGAGATACGTAAAGAAACTCTAACACACCACAGGTACATAGTAATGTACCGTGACTACAATGAAGCAACTATGGGATCACAAATCTTGAAACTGAAGGAATGGAACCTTGGAAAGGCCTAACGGCCCGACCACTGTATTTAGAACATACCAGTCAGCGAGAGGCTAGACTTGGTCAAGATTTCGAACATGGCTATGCCATGAAGAACTTCTTTTAACACCGAACCACAGTTTTCAAACCAAGTTTTCTTTCAAAACCACAAACCTTCTTTTAAACCCTTGGATTTTAAAAACCGAACCAACATGATTATGGTGAGTATCACAGAATGATACAAGAGGAGTTGGCAACAGAATACTTCACCTAGGCGTGTGACGAACATTACGAGTGTACCCGTTACGGGATGTGGGACAACCGCACTCCGAAGGAGCTTGCGGGCCTGACATATAGTTGGGTAAGTGGTAACGTATCAATATGGTACCCCACGTATGTATACATGTAGTGTGCGACGCACGGGAAGTAGTCAACTCCGTTCTACGGATCATGAGTGAATTTTAACCAGAACAACTGGACACCACAGACAATCAAGGAGAAGGAAACGCAGTTAAGGAACGAGCGTAAGGAACTCAGAGAATCCATCTGAAGATAAGGAATGAAGACTGGGAAGTGCAAAAAGCACAGACTAGCAAATATAGACATTGGATATGTCTCGAGGACACCAAACAAATACGTGATAGCTGGAAGGTATACCCAGCCTAAACACAGTAAGGCAGTTGCCTAACGTGAACACCACAATGCTCAGCAAACGGGACAGAACTCCCAAGAGCAATCACAAGATTACTACGAAGCACAATCCATAATCGGAGAGGATATTTAAACCTAGTCTCAAGCACTGGGAGCAAGTACAGACGGTCTACCCAACGACAGGAGACGTTATAACCCAAAAAGGGACCACTCAAGTACAATACCACAAGACGGTACAGTGGACAACATATCATAAACGTTAGCCGGACGTAACGACATAATCTAACAACACCCAGGAGCAATCCTTGAGTGCGACTGGACTAACAACAGTCAAACAAAACGCCAAGACAAGAATACAGGAGCTGGAACGAGCACTCGGTTAAGACACCGAAGGGATTTCACTTGACAGGAAATACCCTAGTCTACAAAAGGCACGGATCAGTACCAGATTGCCTAAGAATAGCCTATGAACGGAAGCGTGATGCCACGACTTACCATGGAGCCCAATAATATCTCCGACCTATGACGGTATACATGGAGTGGAAACATGTATAAGCAGCTTGCAAAGAGCATAGCTCGCAGTAATTCGGCTTAAAAGCCATAAACCGACTACGTTATGTAACTTAAACGGTTGCAAAACCCACACCATTTGATAACAAGACTTGCAAGAGATATTGCCTCATACGACAAGAAATCAACAACTGGACCCTCAGTTCAAACCCAACATCCTGAGTGGCTTGGAGTAATGGCCACCTCAGTGCCACTGTCACTAGAGCACCAGTCTAGTATGCAGTTGACGGAGTTTAATTACCCCTCATGCCTTCTGTAGCAATTGTACACAGAGAGCATAAGAATCATGATAATGCCAACATTAGCCTAGTCCACACTTGGACACTACGAGAAACCCAAGGGAAGGTACCCCTCGTCAACCGAAGACCACCAATGCGGTGATGATGTGAACCCTTAGAAAAGGCTTCCATCTACTATAACAATAAAACCACGCAATAGATATTGCCAAGGGGTGATGGAATAAGGAAATGAGATTTCCAAACCATTACGACTTAAAGGAGTAAGCATACTCCATATACACCCAAACAAGTGGTGGGCCATTGTGTAAACACCAACATAGCAAACCTTGTTATTAGACCTATGAGTGGAGACAAACCCCTCAACAAGAACTTTCATTTATCAGTAATAGAATACTCTCAATTGGAGAGCGGGACCAGAAAACCCTTGAAGTATCTTGGGATGTCCCGGTGATATTCATACAAGAATAAAACCGCACAGCTAGAGCCTATAATCAATGCTCAGCTTTGGGAGGACAGTAATTGTCAAAAACAATCAATGTGAGTGCACATTGCACACCATGAATGACCAACGCTCAAGAGAGCTTGTAACCGGTAAAATGCTTTATCCTTGGTCAACCAAGATACTTGGTAAATTGTATCCCAAATGATGATAGAATGTGAGGTAAGTTAACCTACACATAAAACCTAAGTGGAATAAGACATCTCCACATTGGGAAGATAATAAGATTGCCGTATACTACGACAACCGTCATACACACAAACACAGGAAACTCCTAGTGTATTTACACCATAAGGAAATGGTGCCAATGACAATGTCACTAAGTAAAAAGGAACTACCACAGTAACAGAAACAGTAAAAGCAATGTTGTACAATGAGTAAGAATACGGTGCGCAACAGGCGACCGCTATGAGGAAGTAGTTAAGCAATGACACGGAGTATAAGTATGAGATGACACACAGAAATATTCTTTCCTATCACATAAGTGACTTACTGTCAAGCGTTTACGCCTCTGCACTCTGTATGACTGAGTGTTTTGGCATTGCACTTGTTCAGCTAAGGATCTAATGAGATGGCTAGGGATATGGAGAATGTAAACCGTAATAAATCTTTCCTTTCACCACAAACATGGCATAAGCCAGTCAAGCAAGACTAGTAACATACAGTGCGGCCTAAGGCCAAAGAAGCACGAAGAGTGTACAACACACTAATAATCACAAGATGTGAATTCCATTGGAATATAAGGTGAAAGGAGATACGAGAAAGTCACTAGGACCGACGCATAGAAAATGCAAGGTCATACAAGTAAAGAACACTTGTACTGAACCAGGAGAACTGGTATAATTCAGAAGCTACTGACAACAGAGGAAGTACTACAACTAAGTAGTGACTTAACCTCGTCCGACAATAAGTCGGAAGAGCTTAGCGAATGATCGTGGAGGTACAAATAGTGTGTATACTAGATTACCAGAGAGCTGGTTATAAAATCTCAAACTCATTGAGTTCAACCACGGTAAAAGAATACCGCATTTGTCTAGTAAACCTTATTCCCATAATCGCGACGAGTAGAGAGGGAGTAGAAGGTGATGATAGCACATTAAGATAACAAGAAGGGTGAATAACCCGAGTTATCAGGGTCGCGCAGCAGAAGCTACTGGGCCCTAACTAGGAGATTAATGTACCTAGTGAGCATAATACAATGGCTATTAATGCCTTGAAGCCGATTAGGCTAGAACCGAATTAAATATGTGTTAAATAAACTCATATAGGAAACTCTCGGTGCAAAGACTAAACCATTGGAATGGTTAGATCCCTTTGACCAGAGCATATTGTATAGTATACGGTAGTGAAGCTAAACGCTTAGTTTACCCAGACTGATTAAACCAAAGTTAATAATAATAACATATGGTAGATTACGTGGGCGTAATCCTTTAAGGGGGGTTAGAGCGAAAACCGCTTAATGTAAGTTTTGTGAATAAAACACATAAACCGTAATGTGCATAGCACAATAGAATCAAATGATGATTGATGACTATGTTAAATAAACATAAGTACTCATTCATATTGTAATTATGGTAACTAGGCATTAGACATGAAAATTACCATAGGAGGAATATACCCATCTTAACACCAATGTAAGAGTATTAGTAAAAGAAAAGTAATGAGTAGTGACGGAGCTCCACAAGTATTGTAGCCTTTGAAGAAGTAGTACGGAATGAATGAGAGTAGTAGATGAATGAAGTTTTGAGTAGTGGAATCGTAGGTAAATTATTTGAAGTAAATTGAAGACAACTAAATCTCATAGGTATAGTATTTCTGTATAGAATAGGAGATGATGGTGAGTAACGGATGGAAGTAGTGAAGGTTGATGAAATGAGCGTTAGGATTGAACCATGGAGTAAAGCATTTGGGAAGAGAGTGAGGACGATTGATGGACGGATTCCATCCTTTGGAGATTATGAATTCGTAATCACGACTAGAAAGAGTAAAAGATAGAAAATGAAAACAATTAAATCATTGTTTGGTTGAATCTGATGTGGGAAGTTGAAACTTGATCTGATCAGATCAAGGGAAACTGAACACAAATTGGAGTGGAAGGTAGTTCAACAATGGTGCTGATCACACCAGGGTCGAATGATTCTTGAAGCTCCCCTCAAGTGGTCACAAGAATCACATAGGATAGAAGTGATGGATATAAATTGGAATTCGGAGTTGGGGTGTTTAGAAATTTCTAATTAGCAGTATTGAAAAGATTATCTTAGACATGAGAATAAGGGTTGTTAGAAAACTTATACCGGAGAAGATAATGGGTTTTTGTAACATGTTGCATTATTCCAGGGCAGCGGGACAGATGAGTCTTGTGTCTAGATGACCTGAGTACCTGCGGGACTGTATGTGTATTGCATTGCTTTGGGGATAGCTTTGCATGGTATGTATGTATAAATTGGTAATGAGGAACCGGATGGTCGGTGGTATGCGGATTGGAGTAATTATTGTGCATTAGTATGGCGTGGCATGGTATAGCATGTAGGAACCTTGGGTGACGGATTTGGGATTGGTAAGGAGGAAGAACGTATGGCTTTGGTATTAGACACGTAAGAATGAGTAAGCATTGTAAACCTATAACCTCGAACAACTTTGAGGACAAAGTTCTTAAGGGGGGTAGATTGAAATACCCCGAACTTAAATATAAGGATTTAAAATTAATCTAATACATATTTAAGGGCCTAATGGTACCTAATTAATATTGGTAAGGAAAAATAAATCCAAAAGAAATAAAGAAACGCTTAAAAGGCGAAAAACGCTAAGTAAGCGTTAAATAACCATAGGAGGTATGAGGCCTCGGTTAGCGTATTATATGGATTTTAAAGGTTTAATAAGACCTAAATAATATATGGGAACAACTTCCGAAGAAAATGGATCCAAAGAATGTATTAAAACGCTAATAGAGCTTTAACGCACGTTTTTCGAGGTAACCGGGAAAACGTGTCTTTAAGCGGGTCAAATAGACTCGTAACAGTTTTGGTCAACTAAATAATCATTAATAAATATTAGTGAAGCTTTAGAGCCAATAAAATCAATAAAATGAGAAATTAGTAAAAACTGTCAAAAACGGGAAGTTGTGGGGTGGAAACATAAATAACCAAAACTTATGTGTCCACTTTGAAAATAAAAAAGTAAAAGTGGTATGTGTGCTGTGTGTGTCCGATGGGGACTCCCCCTCTCACACTCTCTCACACTCACTCTCTTTACAAAACAACAAAACTAATAAAGTAAACTAACCTACTTTATTACCTTACTCACTCACACACTCTCTCCTACTCCCCTCTTCTCTCTCCACGTACACACACCCCTCCTCTCTATTTCCTTCTTCTCCTTCTTCCCAGCGATGGCAATGGAGAATTGAAGAACCCCACTAAAAACCTCACTTCTCTCCTCTTGTTACTCCATCAAACATTCTCCAAAAATTATAAAAATACCACCGTTGTCTTCCTCTCATCAAGAGCAACGTTTCTATCTTTTCAAAATCCGAAAAGGAGAACTTTCATCTCCATGGGTATGGAGCATTTGGAGCTTCAAGACTACTACTAGAACCACCTTCTTCTCCTTATCATCTTGAGGTAAAAAGAAATTCGAAAATCCATTATTTCTAGCCCTTGTTTGCATTATAAGAAATTTCAGTTTTTGAACTCTTGGTTCCTTGTTGCTTCAGCCGATTTTGGCTCCTTTTTGGACTAGGAATATTGTTCTCTTGCTAGACAAGAACTTCATCCATCCATTGGAAGGTAATACTCTTTCCTAAACCCTAAAACATTTAGATTCTAGGGTTAGAGTAAAAAGGAATGCTAAATGGTTAGTGTGTATTGTTATGGGTTGTAGCACTTGGTGTGTGAACCTCATTGGGACCGAGAACAAAGGAGAAGAAAGGAAGAAAGAAAAAGGAAAGAAAGAAAACTAGAAAGAACAAGGTAAAGTCTCTTACCTTGAGCTAGTTTGTATCTTGTAATGTAACAGTTTTTGGAGTAGTAAAAATGAGGAATGTATTGAGTAATGAGTAGTAAGTATGTGGTAGTATAATGAGTAATGATATTGAAACAGTTTCGAAGTTTTTAAATGGAGTTTAAAAACTTAGGAAAACATTGGGTAGTGAATGTGTATGTGCAGGAATTGTAAAGTGTGTAGTGGAGTTGAATTGTGGGTATAGTGTATAGAATGAACAGGCATGTGAATGAGCAATTTGTGAGCTGAAATAATGTGTGGAGAATGTTAGAAATATAAGGGAGACTATGTCAAATTTTATCTAGGAATCTGAGGACTTAGATACATTTGGAACAGATTTTTGGAGAGTTTAAAATGAGTGGTTTTGTAGTTTGAAACAGATTTGGAAAGGAGTATGTTAAGGGGATGGATCTAGGATGTGAGTAATGTATCTAAGATGCTAAGAGAAGCATTAGTTGAGAGAGTAATGAAGGATAGAAGTTTGAGTGAAATCTGTAGCAAGAGGTATTGGATTTCATTGGAGGAATTAGGAAGAAGGAGAGTACAAGACTTAGTGAAATGAATGTCGGACTTGAGTATAGATGTGGTAATTGTTTGGAGATGTATTTGGGATGCTAATGATGGTATTGGTAGTAGGAGTATTGAGTGTAAGGAGTTGGAGCAAAAATCTGTAGCGTTGAAGGATGAAAACTATTGTAAGTGTGGAAAGGAAATGAGGAAATCGTGTAAGTTGATTGATGGGTTTAGTAAGGAACATGGTGGATGAACTAAGGTGTATTAAGAGGTTTATTTAGTGGTAAAACATGTGGGATTAAGTGTAGGAACAATGGGGAAGTGATGGGTAAAAGAGAGGACTGAAAACAGAAACAAAAATGCAAATACTGGGCCGGACCGAACTTGCGACCGGACTTGCAAGTTCGGTCGAGCCCAGATTTACAAAGACGGGAATGCTTCTGGAATGGACCGAACTTGCGACCGGACTTGCAAGTTCGGTCGGACCAGAAATTTCTCCCGTCAGAAACCTTCTGGAATGGACCGAACTTGCGACCGGACTTGCAAGTTCGGTCGGCCAGAAAAAATTCCCGTAATGCAAGCTACTGGAATGGACCGAACTTGCGACCGGACTTGCAAGTTCGGTCGAGCCAGAAAATTTCTCGTACTGATAGCTACTGGAATGGACCGGACTTGCAAGGTCGGTCGCAAGTCCGGTCCAGTCAAAAAATATATATATATATATATTTAAAAAAAAAATAATTATATGTATACATATATATATGTATACCCATGTATATATATGTACATGTATGTAAGTGTGCCAACATTAAGTAAGAAAGTAAAACTTAAGGTAATGAAAAATAAGTAAGTAATGTGTAAGTGTAAGAAGTATAAGGACATAGTAAGTATGAGTTAAGTTAATGATAGATAGATTAATCATTCAACTGTATGTATATATAATAGGATTTGATTTGTGAACACCGGAGGAACGTTGGGATACAAGTACAACGGTGAAAGGTATGATTTCTTCATGCCCTGTATCCTAATCTGGTTACCCCGATTTGTGTGCTTATTTGATCACCTAAATAAGATAAATGCATGAATCGGACTATATTGCACTTACCTGTGCTTGACTTATGTTGTTCTTGATTTTTATTGTCTTGAGCACTAGTTTGTATAATTCATGAAATGTGTGAATGATGATGACTTGTATTCGTATCTTGTATTGTACTTAAGTATTGTGTTGTATTTTGTATAAATGGGTATTGAGCATAGTAATTGTGTATGTGGCTTGAATGAATGACTTCTGCTAATTCCTAACTACCTAACTCCTAACTTAAGTGAGTAAACCGGAATGAGTAGAAGTCCGATATAGCTTCGGCCACGTGTGAGGATGCGGAGTCACAAGAGGTTGGCTGCAATTCCTGACTCTTAAACTGGTCCGCGGCCCAAATCCCTTAAATGGGTAGCATCCCGGATTGGTGAGTCAAGTAAATCCCGGAGGTGGGACGGAGTAGTCCCCAGGGCCGGAGGTCCCGACGACTTAACTTGAGTAAGAGTAAGAGTAAGTAAGTATGGATCCGTAAGTATGTATGAGTATGAGTATGTATGCGTATGTATGAAGTAACGAGTAAAAGAGTAATCTCCACCCGATTAACCCGGGTGGACCAATGAAGCTAACAAGTATTGTATATTGGTATGTAATGTGTATATGTAATTCGGAAAAAGGTAAGTAGGCATTGGATGGTTTATGTTGTACTTCTTGTATGTAATGAAGTGTATGTATGTGTGTATGTCTTGCGTAATGTATTATAATATTATGTATAAGAGCATGTATGCATGTATGTTTGAATGAAATCAACCGCATGTATTCGACCAAGTGGTCGGCGTACCCTCACTAGTACGCGGGGTATGCGGTTATCATGCGCAGCGAAAGCTGACCCCCTAGGGGGAACGTTTTTAGTGTGCAGGTACCCGAAGCGGATGTGTTCGAGGTAAGAGACCGGCGGCACAACCTTGTATCTAGGAAGTAAGTAGGTGTGAGGAATGGGTAGTAAGTAGTCTCCTAGTGAGTAGGTATGAGTTTGGAAGAGGTATTGTACTTGTATGAGGATCCTAGTAGACTCGGTATGTGAATTAAATTGTATTGTACATGGGGTATTGTATGGAATGAAGATTGCAGTACTCATTAGGTAAATGGAGTATGTGTTATAGTTATGTAGTACTCGGGATTCCGGTCCATCAGACCGATGATGTATGTAGAAGTAGCAGCCTTGTTAGTCACGTGGGTGACTAACGGCATTGTATCACCCACTGTATGTAAGTATGTATCCGTTGCGTGTATCTGATGTGTAAGGAGATTGGACGGTAAGCACTGTATTAATGGTAGGGGTGTTACACCTTTCTTTCCTCTGTTCTATAGAACCATCTGCCCTTCTCTTAGTATTTAAGACCCATTTGACACCAAGAAGGTCACGTTAGGGGAAAAAGGAACAAGTTTCCATGTCTTAGTTGATTGAAGAGCATTGAATGAGCCTGTATTGCTTTTTTCTATTATGGATACTTCATATCTTGGGTAAACGAGGGTTTCTTAGGAATATAAGAGTCAAGAGGGCAGTGGAGTGTAAGTGTGGTGGGAGTAGCCAGTTGACAGTTCCATCTTGGCGAAATAAGGGTCTGTGGGTGTTGGTTTTTTACCTGGTTTGCATAGGATGATTATTGTGAGGAGGGTGAGTATTGTGAGGAGGTTGAGGGGAATGAGGGGGGGGGGGGGGGGGTGGTATTATGAGAAGGCTGAGGAGAGCGAGAGGATGGTGATGAAAAGGTGTTGAAGTATGAAATGGTGAGGAGTTAGGGCTAAGGGTCGGGTTAAGAGCATGTGAAGTAGGTGGGCTACTGAAGGGAGTTGTAGAATTGAAGTGGTGAGATGAATGTGGTGTGTTCTATAAGGGGGGATATGATGGTTGATCTGAGAGAGAGGGGCTTGTTGGAGCTATAGGAGGAGAAGGGGGAGTGAAGATGGGGATTAAGACCTCTTGAGAGATAGAATCTTGGGGTTGATCAGGAATAGTAGAGGAGGATAAAAAGTTTTCAAAGGGAAAATGTGTTTCCTGAAACACCACATCTCTAGAGATGTACATCCTTAGAGTGGAATATGATAACAAAGATAACCATAGTGGTTGGAAGCATAGCCTAGGAATAGACAATCAGTGGTTTTGTAAGCTAGTTTATGAGCATTATAAGGCCTTAGGTTTGGCCAACATGTGTAGCCAAAAACCCTGAGATGGGTATAGGTAGGATCAACACCCATGAGCTTGAAAAAAAGGAGTCTTATGAGAGAGAACTTTGGTAGGTGTGCGGTTGATGAGGTATGTACCAGTTTTAAAGGAATAAGACCAGAATTCCATAGGTAAATGAGCTTGAGCAAGGAGAGCAAGACCCTTATCCACTACAAATCTATTTCTGCATTTAACTGTACCATTTTGGGGGTGTGAATAGGGGCAGGTAAGTTTGTGAGTGATTCCCTTGGTCTATAAAAAAAGTTTAAACTTGTTGCTTGTGATCTCCCCTTCATTATCAGTTTGTACAGTCTTAATAAGGATGCCCAAAGTAGTGGAAACTACATTATAAAAGACTGAAAAGACATCAAAAACTTCTGATTTCGTAAATATAGGAAATAACCACCTAAACTTGGAATAGTCATCCACAATCAAAAGAAAGTATCTAAAACAATCAATATAGGTGCAATAAGATGGACCCCATATGTTCATAAACACAATATCAAAACACTATAAAGAGGCAGTGTTAGTGTGGTAGTGAGGGAGAGCATGAAGCTTCCCTTTGCAGCACGCAGTACATATCTTTGTAATAGATAGGTTACTAACAGACAACTTAAAATTATTTAGAGTAAATGTAGTGATAGCTGATGAGGGATGGCCAAGGCGTTGGTGCCACACATCAGAAAGAATAGCGGTAGAGTAGTTGAGATGAACAAATTTGGAGAGTTAAGTGGAGAGATCTGCAGGGAAGATATAAATACCATCCTTAACAGTCCCTTGAAGAAGCACCTTCCTGGTAGCTAGATCATTCAATAAGAAAGAATCGGCATAAAACTCAAAGAATGTACAGTTGTCCTGACAAAAAATGCTTACAGAAATTAGGTGCTTACGTAGGATGGTGAGTGTAGCATATTCTTAAGTAAAATGGACTTATGCTGAGTAGAAATAATACCAGAGCCCTGACTTGTTTTAGGAAGTTGAGTGCCATCACCTAAGGTTATGATATCTGTTCCCTAATAGTCTGTAGCTGTAAGGTTGAGCTTAGAAAAGTCACCAGTAAAATGATAGCTGGCCCCAGTGTCAGGCATCCACTCAGATGTTTGTAAACGGCCTGTAGCTTTAGCTGAAATAGAAGTTGAAGGTCTTGGTTGGTATCCTTGATTGAAATGATGATAGCAGCTAGAGGCATAATGCCCTTTCTTATGGAATATTTGGCATTCAATCTTTGTGTCTGGTTGTCCTGTAAATAGAGTGGAACTAGTGCTCCCTCGGCCATAAGGATGTTTAAAGTTCTGACCAGAAAAATAGCCAGAGTTATAGTAATTCCTTCCTTTCCTCCTATTATTGCCCTATCTTCCTCATCTGTTCATTGACCGACCTCTTCCTTTGAAGGAGGTATTAGAAGTAGCATTAAGAGAAACATCATAAACTGGTTTATTCTGTTGGGCCAGATGAGCTTCGAAAGATAGCATGAAATTAAGAAGCTGGCTAGGAGGACACGCATCTGTCCAAGTAAGGACATTAGTCACCAAAGAGTTGTATTTTTAAGGCAAGCCTTTGAGAATGTAACTCTCAAATTCACGATAGGATACCTGACGACCAGTAATAGCAAGGTAGTCAACCATAGCCCTAACTCTGTTATAGTAAGATAAAATATCCTCAGTGGGTTTATTCTCTACAGAGGCAAGATGAGCATTGGTCTGAGCCTCAAAAGTAGCATGGAGTTCATCCCAAACATACTTATCTGTGGCTAAACCAACAACCTGACTTAACACACTCTATGTAAGAGATGTGTTTAGAATAGTTATGACAAGTTTGTTCTTTTGGATCCACTTAGTGTAATCCGGGTTTACAACATTGTTAGTCATCGTTTCTAGAGGACAATTGTAGGTTCCATCCATATACTTGTATAATAATTTCCTTTAAGAAATGGTAACAGAGGTCCTTTCTGAAGTCTGAATTTATTTTGTTTCTTTTACCAGGTTTGATGCAGTAGAAAGAATGGATTAGGTGTTTGTGGATCCAGCGGTGTTGGCCACAATATTGTTGGCGATATTCCTGTTGTATTTCCTGCTCCGCCATTGTTACATGTGTTACCTTCTTGTGATTATTAACGAGTGCTTCCTAAGGTGGCCATGAAGACCTAAGGTAGAAAGGCAAAATAGAAAGGAACAACAACTATGGTGTGCATATGGGCTCTGATGCCATACTAGGAAAGTAGTATTGTGCAGAACAAGGCAAATGAGGAAAGACAACTACAATTCCTCCGACAATGTAGCTTATATTTATATAATGTCCATATTACAATTCTATCCCTCTCATGTGTATCTATTTAATAGGACTCCAAATAGACTGGGCATTACATATCTCTGGACAATATATATATATAAATGATACCATAACGAGACAACAAAAGATATAAAATATTATATTAGGTTGTCTGAACATTACAACCTTAGGGTCGATAGAGATTCTAAAGAACATTCTAGACTTGGACTATAATCTATGGACCCTACGGGCCATATGCTCTATTAGTAGGTTGAGGCAACCACTACCATATAGATGAGAAACAAAAATACTATAGTTCCAAGACGATCTAAACAATCAGTATTTCAAGTAGACCAAAAGTAGTGAGCATACCATGGAGAACGGTGAAAAATCAACATTTAAGTCCCTATCACTCTTCGTTAGCAGGTCTTGATTTACTTTTCCCTCCAGTTTTTCTTTTCCTATGATATGGAAGACGGGCTGGCTAAGACCGTAATGCCAATCTAGGATGGGAGTTTCAGAAACTTCGATCAGACTAGCTTAGACGGTAGGAAAATAATCAAATTGTAGATAATCAAGTACGAGTTACCAGATGTGAACAAGAACGAGGATGGATTGAAGGATATGATGAATCCGGTGTATAGGTGACCAATAGAGGCAAGAGAAAGCTCGATCCCATAAGCTTTAGCTTTACCTAAATAGAGGCGAGCTAAGATTCTCACCTCCGATGACCCATAACACTACATCAAAATGAGGCAAAGGGCTGAAGTGTCTCCATAGATATGAGAAACGGAGGTGAGGTGTAGGTTTGAGGCAAGTTAAATTTCGCCTCCATTAAAATGCGCCAATAGAGGCTACCCAACACTCTCGCCTACAATGATGTTATGCTAGCTCAACCAACACTTGATCAAGGCAAATTCTATGCTACGGGACGTTCGCACCCTACAGCGTACACTCCAGTGATGTGGCAGCCCAGTCAGCTGCTGACTTGACTGGGCTGCCTTTTTAATATATTAACTTTAAATGGTTGTAATTTTTAATATATAAGTCCAAAATAAGAAAAAAATTATCATTATTCACCTAAATTCAAGCTCTTCAAAACAAGACCAGTCATGAATATATTTAGACTACTAAAAAAAATTATTTTTACATGTATACGTGATACACTAAAATGATAATATGATTCATTAATTTTGTATTGATTCATTAAAATTGATATTATGATTCATTAAGTAATAAGTGGTGAATTAGATTACAAACTTCGGAACCGATACAAAATTATTATTGTTTGTAGTCTATTACTATTGTTATGATGAATCATGTATTTTTCATACATATCGAATATTGTTTGTGTTATATTTTGTTTGCAATTTTTATTTTATATGTTTATGATGATACACTAAAATGAAGATATGATTCACTAATTTTGATATTGTGATTCATTAAAATTGATATTATAATTTATTAACTAATAAGTGGTGAATTAGATAATAAACTTCATAACCGATCAAAATCATTATTGTTTTTGTATGTATTATTATTGTTGTATGGTGTATTTTAAACCTTATATGACAAATCACGTAATTTTCATACCAAATATTATTTGTGTTGTATTATTGTGTAAAAATTTTTATTCTTTATATGTTTGCGATGATATACTAAAATGAAGATATGATTCATTAATTTTGTTATTATGATTCATTAAAATTGATATTATGATTCATTAACTAATAGTGGTGAATTAGATAACAACTTCGGAACCGATAAAAACATTATTGTTTTGTAGTGATTTATTGTTGTATGGTGTATTTAAACCTCATATGGCAATTACGTATTTTTCATACATAACAATATTATTTTGTGTTGTATTATTGTGTAAATTTTTTATTCTTATATATGATACACTAAAATGAACATATGATTCATTAATGATATTATGATTCATTAAAAGTGATATGATGTACACTAAAATGATATGAATCACGTCTCATGATATATATATATATATATATATATATATATATATATTATAATATATATATATATATGCCAACTCATAGGCCACACATAAATTATATGCGGCGGCCTGCACCCTCGCCCCTCTGCTTGATCAAAGGAGACAAAAGTCAAAACTCACCTCCACAGAACACTGTAACACCCCGAAATACATTGTATCTACTTGAACTAAAATAGAAGAAGAATACAATTATTATCAACTCATTTTTTTATTGTTAGGAAACAACTCATACATCTTATAAATCAATCTAATTATTCCTCGTCCAAACTTCAGACGTCCTTTAAATTTCGACCGAACCAAATAACCGTTTGATAACATCTATGGACATGGTCACCTCATATATTCATTCATCAAAAAGAAGCATTTACAAACTAATCAAACGCCATAAATCCTTTAATCTAACGCAAAAATTTTGTTTTTCAAAGAATAAAAGAAACATAAACAAGAAAGAAGAACAAAAACGGCTATACATGCTAACATCTGTCATGGATGGAAGTCATATACTACTGCTAAGCGATTCCCCTATATTCCTGATACATTGAACACATCAGACCCTACAAGCCTTTACTCCCTTCTCTTGTTTGTACACGAAAAGGAAAAGAAAGATGTCAAGAAACAACAAAAACTCCGGATGACAAACCATTGGGCTCATTTTTTCTGGAACGTCACCAGGAAGAAGAATGCCGCTAAGCGGCTGGCAATTCCAGCCAGCACAAGATTGAGTAAGCAGTATCTCCAATTCCGGAGATCATAGCCGGTTGCTAGTAAAGAACCGCATCGTGTTACCAGCCACACTCCATAGTACCTTTAGTCAACCAAAATTTTCAAATCCAAAATAAGTAATTAATAACCCATCAAGATGAGATATACTATTTTCTTATTTGGAACTTATCCACGGTATTTAATTAAGAAGTGGTCAACATAGTTCCATGTCATTTGACAAGATGATCTTCAGTTCAAACAATCAATAACCATGTCTAGCTAGATAGGACGATAAAGGAGATGAAACCTTTCGGCATTTGCGACGACAAAGGCTTCGAGTGCCCACTTTGCATAGGTAAACTTTCCAATATTGTACATCAACCTATTTTCCTTTTCCTGGTTTGCGATGAGTGTCAAGACAACAGGGACAAGCACAGACCACTGCACGATGGACAGGTATTCAAATTTTCATACGCAAAAAGACACAGAAAAAGAAACTAACTCAATACCAAACTGAAGTCGACCATAAAACAATCTTCACAGTGTGTTACCAGTTGGGCAGGACCTGGCTCCAAGCAGATTGCAAATGCATAACCAATCCCTGTAACGCAGTAGACAAGGCAAACCAATACCGCGTAGTTATCACCAAAGCTAGACCTTGGGTTGTTGAAGAAGTAAAACATGGAAAGGTATACCAGAGGTTTGACAAGAGTGTTTATATGGTCTGTTGTATCCTTGGCGAGGAAATAAGCCAGGCTGCTCATCCCAGAAGAGCTTTCTCTCCAGAATTGGAGTTTGTCAGATTGGAAGGATCTCAAAGCTGCGATCTTACATAAAAGAGCTGCATGCCCAAAACCAGCAAATCAAAAGCATATACTCAATCAGGAATATAAAATTTTATTACATTGCATAATGGGTACTCAATCGAAAAACAACATAACATGAACTTTATAAAGGGTCGCTTGCTTACAGACTGCAATGACGGTGTACGTATAACCAAGGGATCCAAATGTCTCATCACTCACTTTAGCGAGAACCCCTAAGCAGACCCCAGCAAGCAGAAGGATCAAATAATCTACTAATTGTATTCTAGCTTCTCGCATTCTCTGTTTAAGAATCCTGGAAATAAGAAGACAGAAAAATTATCAGTTCGGAACGGTTCAAGACCTGTATCCAGATTAGTAGTACTAGTCAATATCATCCTCACAAAATAAGAGATGTAGTTAATTGCATCAGTGTAATATAGCAATGCCACTGAAAGAAAAGAATGAATGATCAGTAGCAGTAGCAGTAGCATTACCTCCCAAGGAAGCATTTGTACTGCTTTGACACCCCAGGGGTTTGTCTTTGCGACAAATCCATTTCATTCAAGAAATTATACCTCACATTATCGACCTTTTTATTGAAACTTGATGCCAAGTCCATCCAAAGATCGCCAGCAAAAGTGCTCTCGGGAGACCTATCCTTACCACTACGGCTAGACCCACCACCACCGTGAGTCAACCCACCAGAAGAGGAGGGTTGATCACAGAGGTGCAACATATCATGTGGGACTGGATATCCATTGTGAAGCATCCATCTAACTGGGAGTTGTTCTTTTGTAACATTTGTGTTGGTCTTGGTTATGCCCTCTAGGATATCAATGAAATGATCCGGTGGGTTAACACGATCTGGTACCTTAATTCCAAGACCACTGAAATACTCTTCAACTTTCTTTACAGATCCATGGTACACAGTGAGGCCACCTTTGGCAAGAAGTATGAGATCATCGAACATCATGTATAGTGAATAACTACGGCACAGAAGAAAACAGCCAAATAGCAGAAGGAATATCAGTCTACTGGACTAAAAGAGAAGTTATTGAAAGAAGATCAACAGGAACTTCTTTATTAGGTGCTAAAGTTTTAGAGTAAATTGACCTGGGTTGGTGAATGACCATGCAAACGTTTACTCCTTCAAGAGCTTCACGGCGAAGTGCCCTGAGAAGAAGCAGAGAAGAAGAACTGTCCAGGCCAGAAGTTGGCTCATCCAAAATCAACAATGAAGGCTCCATGACCATCTCTAGCCCAACATTCACCCTCTTCCTCTGGCCACCAGAGATTCCTCTTTTCTCGACTGTTCCTACCAAAGAATCTCGAATGGCTTGTAGTCCAAGTGATTCTATAACTCTCTCAATGATAAGAACCCTATCTGCCTTTGGAAGTCCATCTGGGAGCCTAAAACAAAACACAGAAAAGCCAACACATCAATCAAGGAAAATACTTGCTTTAATTAAAACCAGAAGAATACTAAGTAACGACATGCTAATACAATTGTATGCACCTGCATTGAGCACTGAAGACAAGGTTTTCCTCAACGGTCAAGTTTCCATGAACAATATCATCTTGCGGGACAAACCCAATAATCCTCCGGTAAGCGTGAATGGATTCATTTTTTCCGTTAACAAGGATCTCTCCGCTCACATAGCATCCAGTCACTTTCCCGGTCAATGCAGAAAGAAAAGTAGTTTTCCCAGCTCCAGAAGGACCCATCACAGCAGAGACTCGACCGGGCATAATTTTCCCACTGACAGATCTCATAATATGTTTGTTTTTTCCTTTCAAAGTAAGAGTTAGATCTTTAAAAGCAACCTCCAAAAGAGGTCTCTTCTTCACATCAGTATCAGTAGCCATGGATATTAAACCAGAGAAAGTCAAATTCTGGTTCTCTTCTTGCATAGCTTTCTCCTTTTCTAGCTTTCCATATGCATACCTGAAGATTTGACTCTTAGTATGCAACTCTTTAGCCTTTTTAGGTGGATTTTTTTTCCTTACATTTGCGCCTCCGATATCTAAGTTAAACCCCTCATCGCTATCTGGGTTATCTTCAATGTCCTGCATCATCTTTGTCAGAGGGGTCGGTTGTTTCTTCTTTGTCTGGGCATCACCTGTTCCTGGCTTAGCTTGATTAAAGCTCTTCGTACCTGGGTCATGTTTTACAGATGTGATCCTTGATATTGTTTCTGAAACCTGTTGTTGCAACCCGCTTGCTCTTTTCTTAGCAACATTTTTCCATTTCTCACGAGCCTGAGCTGTTTCTCGAGCACTTCTGATAGCACGTTCCCTTGATCTGGCCAGCCTTTTTTCACGAGTAGTGAGGACATGATCGGAGCAGTTATAGGCAATGAACATAATCACAAATAAGAAACCCTAGAAAAACCAATAAATGTTGTCAGATTCTCTGGCCTTTGATAGCATTATTCTTTTCCACTGAGCTTTAAACTATCTGTTAAATTCTGCCAAGTATACAAGCTTCAACATACCATCATTCTTTCCTTCTCTAGCCCCATCTAGACCCACCGAACATAAAAATACCAAGGTTCAAACTTACAGCATGAAAGATACCACTTACAAAGAGAATGACCCCATAAGCTCGAATGTTTTGGTTTGCTGTCTTGGCATGGCAGCTAGCCAACTTGAAGCAAGCTGCAGAATGTAAAGGATATAGCCAGAGAGGGAGGAGGGAATTTGCATCAAGATTTCTCATTGAGAGAAAAATAATCGAAAAGGAACATATCTATCTAATGAAGGAAGACGAAGGAGCATATTGACAAAAGTAAGAAAAGAAAGGAAGAAGAAGTTACGATTTTCTTGAATAGAGCCCATTCTGCAAAAATGCCTGCAATTTTTTTAGGACAAAAAAAAAACTATGAATATCAGGAAATAAGATTTAACGCATAAAGACTCAGAATACTGCTAATGAGTTTTGGGATTAAACTTCACTACCCACTAGCGCAAGAAATTTTCTGGGTTGTGGATGGACAGTATGATCCAGCCGAGCAAAATACCTCAGCACCACTTGCAACATCAGCCCAAATATCGGCCCCGCCACAAGTGTGATTTGGTTTACCAGGTGGTATTTGATACGCATATCTGCAAATTATAACATGTCCAGAATCCATAACATGAAGAAACAAAGAAAGGAACACGACAACCTAAATATGTTTCATGAACTTACGGAGCACATGTACCAGTACTTTGGTTGAGCGTTGCAAGTGGACAGTAAGCGCCTAAAGGGCAAGCTACATGAGAAGATGTCCACGTGAAACATTAATTCGATTGTTCACATACAAAAGAAACAGAGAGAAAAACCATCACAGTACTCACTATCATTCATTGATATACCTGCACAGATTCATTACGAACGTAATGATACCGACATAAAAAAGGGAAAAAAGAAGAACAATTTCCCATAAATCTTATGAACTTACGAATCATGCAAGTGATACCCTTCGGGCAAAAGAAGCCCTCACAACAAGGCTTGCAATCTACGGTTCTGCTGGGAAGTTCCTTTGCATTTTTCATATTAACCTTCTTGTCTCGACCAACACTGCAAGCCCAGCCTGGCTCACATCCATTGAGCCAAGAGGTCAAGTTGCAATTTTTATTTGGTTTCAAGTAGTTTGCACTCTTTCTATCAGTGGTGAAGAAATTCTGGAAGTAGAACTTGACTTCTGCTGCTGAGCACATTCTCCTGGACATATCTGTCAAAATATAGTAAGTACGGAAGGCATGCATTTTCGTCCATCTTATGATTAGACGATCATAGGACTATATCCAATCAGCTAGTTGCAAAACGTTGGCTGTTCAGATGATAAAAAGTAAGTGGTGTTCCTACCTTTAGTTTTCTGCAAACAGTTGGTCAGAAAATCCAGATCTGATGAAAAGTTGAAAGCCCTATTCCATTCAGCATCCCTGAATTGCAATATCTATTAGCAGTTAAACCCAGAAGGGGATAAATAAGGATTGAGAAGCTTTCATCGGTGAAGAACAAATGGACTTCCATAATGAATCATAATATGCGTATATGTTTGCATTTACAACCTTTTTCAACGTCATTGAGTCTTAAAGTTGTTCGTACTATGATTTCGTAAGTATATATATTCAAGCATCCAATTCTTACTATTTCCGGTAAAGCTAAATGCATTCTCAGTATGATACGTTTTGTTTTTGTCTGAGCTACATGCATTAAAAGAAAAAGCCATTATGTAATCCGTCCAGATCAGAAGGCGGTCATAAGCCGTAAATGAGGCAGTCGACGCATAACTGTTGGATGATGGCAAACTCATTATATCTAGAAAGAACATGATGCAGCCATATATAATGGACTAAATGATGCAAAAGAGAAATACAAATAACGCCATCCGTATAAATTAGAACAGAGTACACATACGCATCCTTTACGCAGAAACCCAAGTTCTTTTGTATATCTTTATCAAAGATTTTGGTGTAATGCGACATCTGGCTGTACAAAGTTTGTGCTACCATCTTGACAGCTGCTGGGTTAGTGGTGTCCGTATCAGACAGAGAGTCCGCGTCATCCTGACATCTTACTTGCAACAAAAAACTCCAAAACGCAAATACCCACAAAAGAGTGAATCTATTCCGACGAATTTTGATCTTGTATGCCCTCATTGTCATGCTCCTGGCGGGTAGCCGAAATTTGCCGAAATCACGTCTCCATGGAAATCCACAGAGAATCTAAACAAGTTATGGATGATCTTAACAAAACACAGGGGTTCGTGCTTCCGATTGAAATATTTAAGCCACTTAGCCACCCAAATTGCAAGATTTTTTTTCGTTTTCTTATACTTTTGTAGTAATTGGGGTTTTCTTGTTCCCAGTTGGATATGTTTCTGTATCTTGCCGGGCAGACAATTTGGGGAAACTTGGTTGAAAACTTACAAGAAGAATAAACGGGAATACCGAATGGAGCAAAACTATGGTGGTGAATTTTGTTTGAGAGCATGTTTTCCCTCTAGGTCGGATGGAGGTGGAGAGAGTGGATGGAGAGAGTTTGGCCGGTCAGGAGAGGTTCCTGCCACCTGGGAGGGTGATGAAATGGTGGAGAGAAATACATGCCTATTTTTAAGAAGGGCGTCCCATACAAAATGCAAAGTTGCAAACTGTATAAGAAAATCACTTGTCGTCAGCTTGGGCTTTTTTTTTTCGAAGCCAACCGCCAGACCCAGTTATGTAGAGATATTGTTAGAGATACAGCTGGAATATCCTAAAACCAAATTCTCACATTGACAGTGGCTAGGGTGTGAGCCTCATTGTTCTCCATCCTACGGACATAAGATCAGTCTACGGGAGCAAAATTACAAGAAAAAGCAATAACCTTATCCAATAAATTTCTAACATTCCGGCGCACATCTCCTTTCCCCTCGGCATAGTTAATATTAATAGGGAATTTTCACCAAATACTACTGAGTTTTTGCTTAATTCATGATATAACACTGTGTTTTTAAAATTACACAGGATAACACTAAGTTTTTACTTATTTCACCAGATAACACTCTGTCTCATATTTTGTCAAATGTTTCATTATTATCCTCAGAAAAAAGACTAAACTACCCATATAAATAGTTAAACAAAAGTGGTGTCTTATGAAATTTATCAGTATAACAAATCACTTTCAAGTTGTTAATTAATAACAGGGGTAGTTTGGTCATTTTCCTGGAATATTAATGGAAGATTTAACAAAATATGAGGCAGAGTGTTATTTGATGAAATAAGTAAAAACATAGTGTTATCCTGTGTAATTTAAAAAACACAGTGGTATATCGTGAATTAAGCAAAAACTCAGTGGTATTTGGTGAAATTTCTTATATTAATAAATATAAACACTCAATGATAGTGGCACCATACTGAAGGTCAAGATTGACCCCAAGAAGCATAGCTTTCGCCTTCGTTATGGCAGAAACCCATCCAACATTTCATGCTCGAACCGTCCTTTGTCAAACTACCATCTACAAAAATCTTGAGCGTGTTACTTGCCTTCAGAGTCTCATCTTCAAAACCTTGCACTTCAACTAGGAAATTGTAGGTAGTGGTATCAATAAACAATTGGGCTATATCCATACCTTGCTTGACAGATCCATCTTTTGCATGGATCACTTGGCAACGTGAGAACTAAATCTTCCATAGAAAGATAAGCAAGACTTTAACCTCCTCTTGTCCTTTGCGTAAGCACAAATTTAACACCCAATCCCTGAAGGCAATATCGCTACCGGTCAGAGTGGGTTTACCAAGGCCCTCAATAGCCCACAATTTCTTGGTGAACCTACAATGTAGAAGAGTATGTGACATATTGTCATATCCACCACAAAAGTTGCAAGTTCATGCTTTTCCTTCCTTCATCCTACAACGCTCAAAGATAACTGCACGACAAGCTAAGATACCATGAAGAATTTTCCAAGCGAAAAGATGGATTCTTTGAGGTAACGACATAGACGAACTCTTCTCATTGCCAAACCAATCTTGTTCCTAGATGAGCAAGAGGGAATTTTTCTACGGGATAAGGAAACAACTAAGAAGTAGGTTGACTTGACTGTAAATAAACCGTTCTTAGTCCTTCCCCTTGACCACTGATCCATCTGATTATCACCTCCAAAGGGCATACGCAGAATTAAGGCTGCATCTTTCTCTAGGAACCAAGCACAAACTATAGCTTCATTCCAGGAACTATCACCTAGGTTGATGAGCCAAGACACCCATCCCTCTTCTAAAGCAGTTGGCGGCAGTCTCCAAGTCCATGGCTTACCACCCTCTTTATCCAACAACCATTTATCTGTGATCTTGATTGATTCATCATTACCTACGACCCTTCGAGCACCATTACTGACTAGGCTTAACCTCATAAAGATCGCCAAACTGGGCTCAGGCGGGCGAATTCAAATTTGATTTCCTTCCATACTTCACAAGCGGCAGCTAGTTCAGGACTCCATGTAGCAGCTTGACGGATAATTTCGTTACCCTCACGAGCAAGATCACGTCCCTCATTACGAGCTTGTACACAGGCTTCTAGAGCTACTCGATTCGCTACAGCACCTGGTGAATTTCCCCAAGGGTGGCCTAAAGTTCCACCACCGAATTGCAGTACGGAATCATCTCCAAAGATCTCGGTTAGAGCGGGCATATGCCAAACGTGAATACCGCCCGAAGCAACAGGTATAACACCCGGCATGGAAACCCAATCTTGAGTGAAATAAATACCGCGAGATAGGTCTTTTTCAATATAATCATCACGTAGTAAATCAAACAAACCCTAAAGTGATATCTCTTTCTCCTTCAAGTTTACCTAACAGTACCAGCATGAATATGATCTCCACCAGACATACGTAGGCTTTAGCTAGTACACGGAAGTGCATACCGTGATTTTTCTGTCTATCAATAACTGCGTGCATTGCACGGTGGAGTGAAGAAGTAGGCCATTATCGCGGCAATAATGAGCTAAACTAGTATTTGAAGTGAATCCCCCTGTTAAGTAGTCATGCATTACGATAGGAACTCACAATTCTCTAGCACACGCAGCTCTTTTTATCATTTCTTCGGATGTAGTTGCAGTAGCATTCAAGTAATGTCCTTTGACTTCACCTGTTTCAGCCTGTGCTTTATAAATAGCTTCGGTACAAAATAAGAAAACGGTCTCTCCAACGCATAAATGGTTGGGAGTTCACGTTTTCATCATCTTTGGTAAAATCAAGTCCACCACGAAGACATTCATAACATGCTCGGCCGTAATTCTTAGCAGATAACCCCAATTTAGGTTTAATAGTACATCCCAACAGGGGACGACCATATTTGTTCAATTTATCTCTTTCAACTTGGATACCGTGAGGCGGTCCTTGGAAAGTTTTGAATAAGCAGGAGGGATTCTCAAATCTTCCAACGTAGAGCACGCAGAGCTTTGAACCCAAATACATTACCCACAATGGAAGTAAACATATTAGTCACAGAACCTTCTTCAAAAAGGTCTAATGGGTAAGCTACATAAGCTAAAATTGATTTTCTTCTCCAGCAACAGGCTCGATGTGGTAGCATCTTCCTTTGTAACGATCAAGGTTGGTAAGTCCATCAGTCCACACAGTTGTCCATGTACCAGTAGAAGATTCGGCAGCTACTGCAGCCCCTGCTTCCTCTGGTGGAACTCCAGGTTGAGGAGTTACGCGAAATGCTGCCAAGATATCAGTATCTAGGGTTTCATATTCAGGAGTATAATAAGTCAATTTGTAATCTTTAACACCAGCTTTGAATCCAACATAAGATTTAGTCTCTGTTTGTGGTGACATAAGTCCCTCCCTACAACTCATCAATTAAAAATTCTCACAACAGCAAGGTCTACTCGACATGAATTAGGCGTTACTGAAACCATTTTAGATTTACAGGAATCATTCATAAAATTATCAACTCGTTAAAAAGGTTCCTTATTAGATTAGACTAGAGTATTTGATTCGCCAAATACATAATTATTGTACACTCTTTCCTATATGTGGCGCAACCCAATACCCAATGGCGCATCCAAGATGCCTGAGCGGGGAAAGTATCTTGCTCTCAAGACCTTGGCAACCAAGAGGTGAGGATTCTGGATAATGCGCCAACCCATTTAAGCCAGGAGAGCTTCACTGAAGCATTGAAGATCTCTGAAACCTAGTTCGCCATTGTCCAAGCTATTACATAGAAGGGACCATTTTTGCCAGCTAATTCCTTGCTTCTCAAGGGAACCCGTCCACCAATAATTGTGAATGATACTTTGGATCCATGGAGCAGCGTAGCTGGAAGGAGAATTACTCCCATAACATAGGATGAAATATATTGGAGCATGAATTTGATAATAATAGCCTTTCCTGCTTGTGAAACAAGACATTCCCATCTATTTACCATTTTGTACACTCGGTCCCTAATATAATTGAAGATCTGCTTCCTGTTATGGGGAAACCAGATATAGACAAAGATTTGGGACCTTCTCCACCCTCCAGACTTCAGAAATTTGTTTTCTAACCCGAGAAGCAATATTAGCCGAAAACAAAAGTCTAGACTTTAAAACATTGATACTTTGACTTGAGGCCACCTAACATTCCTCCACCAAGTTCAAGATACATAGGGAATTTGTTTGATTTGCTCTACCAAAGATCACACAATCATCCGCGAAAAAGAGAGAGAGAACATCAAAACCCAAGCCCCTACAAGAGAAGGCCCTAATGTAGCCCGAGACTGCGGCGGTGCGCAGACTATAGGAGAGCACCTCCATGCAACAAACAAAAAGGAAAGGGGAGAGAGGGTCTCCTTGGCGTAGTCCCCTTTGGGGGGTGAAAAGTTCGTCCTGAACTCCCATTAATGAGGACTACGAAAGACACTGTTATGATACATTTCCTGATCACTCTAATCAGATTGCCGTGAAACCCCATACTCTTAAGGATCGCCCGAACAAAGGACCACTTAATCCGATCAAAGGCCATTGGCATGTTCAATTTTAAAGCAAAATGGCCCCTCGTCGTAGCCTTAGAGGTTTTCATCGAGTGAATGCATTCATGCACAAGGATGATGTTATCAAAGATAAGTCACCCCGAAACGAAGGCTCCCTGACCCTCCGAGATAACATATTAAAGAACCATGCACATACGATTGGCGAGAACCTGGGAGATAACCCTGTATAAGGTGTTGCATAATATATAGTGCAGAAGTCCTTCATGTTTATAGCGCCTATCTTCTTCGGGATAAAGACTGTAACACCCCTACTATTAATATAATGCTTACCGTCCAATCTCCTTACAAATCAGATACACGCAGCGGATATATACTTACATACAATGGGTGATACAATGCCGTTAGTCACCCACGTGACTAACAAGGCTACTACTACTACATACAGCATCGGTCTGATGGACCGGAATCCCGAGTACTACACATCTATAATACATACTCCATTCATCAATCAAATACAACAATGCTCCTTTCAATACTTACTCCTCCATATTCCATACAATACAATATACTTAACCGAGTCTACTAGGATCCTTATACGATTACAATATCTCTTCCAAGTTCATACATACTCACTAAGAGTCTACATCTACCCGTTCCTCACAACTACTTACTTTCTAAGTACAAGGGTGTGCCACCGGTCTCTTACCTTGACCACATCCGCTTCGGGTACCTGCACACTAAAAACGTTCCCCCGAAGGGGTCAGCTTTCGCTGAGCATGATAACCGCATACCCCACGTACTAGTGAGGGTACGCCGACCACTTGGTCGTATACATGCGGTTCATTTTCATACAAACATACATGCATACATGCTCTTATGCACAATACATTAATACTTACGCAGGGCATACACACATACACTCCATTACATACAAAGGATACAATACAACCATCGATTACATACTTACCTTCCTGAATTCCACCATACACAATACAATATACAATACATACGCGATTCATATACAATCCAACAAACTTGTTAGCTCATATTGGTCCACCCGGGTTAATCGGGTGGAGATTACTCTTTTACTCGTTCCACATTACTTACGCATACATACTCATACATACTCACGGATCCATACTTACTTACTCTTACTCTTACTCATGTTAAGTCGTCGGGACCTCCGGCCCGGGGACTACTCCGTCCCACCACCGGGATTTACTTGGTTCACTAATCCAGGATGCTACCCACTTAAGGGATTTGGGCCGTGGACCAGCTTACGAACCAGGAATCGGATCCAACCTCTTGTGTCTCCTCATCCTCACGCGTGGCCGAAACTATATCGGACTTCTACTCATTCCGGTTTACTCACTTAAGTTAGGAGTTAGCTAGTTAGGAATTTAGTAGAAGTCAGCACTCAAGCCACATTCACAGATACAATGCCCAATATACGTTCATACGAAATGCAATACAATACATAAGTACAATACAAGATTCATTTACACCTCATCATCATTCATATATATTTCATGAATTATACAAACTATTGTTCAAGAGGAATATACCAAGAACAATATAAACAAGCACAAGTAAGTGCAATATAGTCCGATTCATGCATTTATCTTATTGGTGGTCAAGTAAACACACAAATCGGGGTAACTAGATTAGGATACAGGGCATGAAGAAATCATACCTTTCACCGTTGTACTTGTATCCCAACGTTCCTCCGGTGTTCACAAATCAAGTTCCTATGATATATATGTAATTGAATGATTACTCTAGCTATCATGAACTTAATTCGATTACTCTTACACTTCCTACTTCATACTTACTAAGTCTTTGCATTCTTTACACTTATTTTTCATTTACTTTCTTTCCATTACTTATCCATGGTTTACTTACATAGATATATACATATGTATAGGTGGGTATACATATATATACTAGTTATAATCCTATAGTTTTTTTTTCTTTTTTTTTTCTTTGTAAGTTAGGGCTGTCCGACCCACCGTCCGACCCAACCTATGGGTCGGACCATTCCAGTAAGTTTCGGTTCTGTTATCCAGACTCCGTCCGACCCACTGTCCGACCCAGAATCTGGGTCGGACGAAGTCAGTAACTTCGTCCTCGAATTTTTTTTTTTGCCTGTCCGACCCACGTCCGATCCACGGCTCTGGGTCGGACCGTTCCAGAAGGATTTATTACCGTTGCCTAAGCCCCGTCCGACCCACTGTCCGACCCAGACTCTGGGTCGGACGGTAGCAGAACCTTGCTACAGCCCTTATTTTCTTTTCCCAATTTCACTCATTGCTTCCCCAATCTTCCTACATACATCCTAACCTGTTTTTGTACTATTTAAACATTCTAAATCACCTTAATTCATCCACCAATTCCTTTACTAAATCCATCAAACAACTTACACAATTCCCTCACTTCCTTTCAACACTTACAACAGTTTTTCATTCTCTAATGCTACAGATTTTTCTACAACTCCTACCATTCAGTATTTCCTCTACCAATGTCACTCCTAGCATCCCCAAATACATTTCCAAGCCATTAAATTACCTATACCCAAGTTCAACTCTCCTCTTACCAAATCTTGTACACTACTTTTTAGTTTTACAATGCTATCTAATACCTCTTTGCTACAGATTTTGGGTTCCTACCTCCTCCATGCATAATTTCCCCTCCTAATGCCATCTTCAAGGCTTACAATGCATTGCCTCTCCTCTTCAAGTCCAACACTCACTCCCAAGGTCTTGTACATAAGTTCTCCTAGTTTCTCCAACACCATTCAACAACCCTTGCTACAGATTTTTCATTCTTTCATTCTCTTACCCACAACTACTACTCACAGTTATTACACATTTCTACTAACTCCAATATACACCGTTGGTTCTACCATTTCACCAAGTCATTTCTTAAATCACAATTCCTAACCAAATTTTCGCCATAGCTCACCTACTTTTCCTTACTTCTCTCCATACACGTTTTTCATCCATTCATTCCTACTACTCTGCCACACCCATACAAGGTCTTACCAGCATAACATACAATATAAATTCCTCAATACTTCCTCAATCCACAATACCCAAAACAACATACATACTTCATTGGCTCTAAGGGCCTACAATCCAATTCTCATTCACAATACTCAAACTTTCACAATCACATTACTAGTACATTATTTTCGTTTCCTTCATTAGTTCACAAACACGCATTCCCATTACTCCAATGGATTAAAATTTAGTAATCAAGAAAGGAGCTCTTACCTCAAGCTCTTAATTCCTTCTTTCTTCTTCTTTCTTCATTTCTCCTTCTTCTCTCTTTCTTGCCCAAATCGGCCATATGGGGAATGGAGTTACCAAACTCCATCCCCTCACCCAAAGCACACAAAACAAGTGCAATTAAACTACTATCCTTAATAATGCTAATTCATTTAAAGTGTAAAACCAATTTCTAGGTTTACCTTTTGAAGCTTTAAAAGAGGGGTTTTTAGCCCTTGGTTCAAGAAGGTGAATCACCACATTGCTAGGTTGATATTATGCTCAAAAGAGAGAGAGAAAATGGAGTTGTTACAAGGAGCCAAAAATCGCTACCAAGGAAAATGGAGGAAAACTTGAATCTTTATGGAGATTTTTACCTTGTTGGAAAGAGGGAGACCTCCAAGCTCCATAATGGTGTGCTTTTCTCTTCAAATGGGGAAACCCATGGTAGATGAAACTCATCATCCTTTTCGAATTTTGAAAAGAGAGAATGATAGAGGATGATTAGGGGATTACATATGTAATTATTTTTGAGTTTGGAGCTTACATGGGGGGGAGGTGTGGAGCATGAGGATAAGATGGAGTACCATTGTTGTTGTGGGAGAGCTCAAATCACCCATTCCATCAGAGAGAGTAGGAAGATTCGTGGAGGGAAGGAAGGAGAGAGAGATGAGTGAATTGTGAGTGAGGTGAGAGGAAGGAATAAGTAGTCTTACTTTTTACTTTATTGCTTTTTGGCTCTCTTATTTAATTAGCTAGTGTGTATGTGTGAGAGAGGGCTTTTGACTGATTAAAAATTGGCCCACACAGTATTACTAGTTGGAGCATTTTTCGTCTTTTACAGAAAACGCTCGTTACTTTACCGGTTTCGGTACTATTCACTAACCGGGCCCGTTTTCCGGAATTTCCTCGTTTAATTATTTTTATTAGTTATTAAGCTTCCATGAATGCTTAATAATTATTATTTAATGATTTATAATTCTTACGGGTCCGTTTGACCACTTAAAGTCACGTTTTCGGGTTTCCTCGAAAAACGTGCTCTAAAGCTCTATTAGCGTTTTAATTCATTATTTGGATCCGTTTTCTTCGGGAGTTGTTCCCATATATTGTTTAGGCCTTATTAAGCCTTTAGAATCCATATAACACGCTAACCGAGGTCTCATACCTCCTATGGTTATTTAACGCTTATTTAGCGTTTTTCGCCTTTTAAGCGTTTCTTTATTTCTTTGGATTTATTTTTCCTTACAAATATTAATTAGGTACCATTAGGTACTTAAATACGTATTAAGTTAATTTAAATCCCTATATTTAAGTTCGGGGTATTTCAATCTACCCCCCTTAAGAACTTTGTCCTCAAAGTTGTTCGAGGTTATAGGATTAATGTTTTACTCCTTTATACTTGTCTAGTGCCAAAGTCATACATCCTTCCTCCTTACCATTCCCAATCCATTCATCAGGGTTCCTACAAACCATACCATACCAATGTACAATAGTTACTCCAATCCGCACTACTACCGACTATCCGGTTCCTCATTACCACGTTCATACATACATACAGTGCAAAGCTATCCCCAAAGCAATGCAATACACATACAATCCCGCAGGCACTCCGGTCATCTAGACACAGGACTCCTCTATGTCCCGCTGCCCTTGGAATAATACAACATACTACCTTACTATTTTTCTTTGATACGCACTTCTAGCAGGTCCTCATTCTCCATACTAAAGGAAATTCTTTCACCACTACCAATTAAAATTTTCCTAAAACATACAACTCCAAATTCCATTTTATATTCGTTACTTCTATCCTATGTGATTCTTGTGACCACTTAAGGGGAGCTTCAAGAATCATTCGACCCTGATGTGATCAGCACCAGTGTTGAACTATCTTTCCACCCCAATTTGTGTTCGGTTTCCCTCGATCTGATCAGGATCAAGTTCGACTTCCCACATCAGTTTCAAACAAGCAACCAATTTAGTTGTTTTCGTTTTCTATCTTTTTACTCTTCTAGTCGTGATTACGAATTCATACATCTCCAAAGGATGGAATCAGTCCATCAATCATCCACACTCTACTTCCCAAATGCTTTCTTCAAGATTCAATACCTAAATACTCATTTCATCGACTGTTACCACTTCCATTCACTACTCTCCTTCATCTCAAATATTCTAGCTAAGGACTATAGTACTTCTGGAATTCAATTGTCCTCGATTTACTTCCAATAACATACTTACGAATACACTACTCATGGCTACATTCCTCTACTACTCTTAATCCATTCGTACTACTTCTTTAAGGGTTACAATACTTGTGGAGCTCCGTTCACTACTCATTACTCTTCTTTACTAATACCCTTACACTGGGTTACAAGATGGGTATATTCGCCCTATGGTATTTGCATATCTAATGCCTAGTTACCATAATCACAATATGAATGAGTACTTATGTTTATTTAACATAGTACCAATCATCAATTTGATTCTCATCTGTGCTATGCACATTACGGTTTATGTGTTTATTCACAAAGCTAACGTTAAGCGGTTTTCGCTCTACCCCCCTTAAAAGGGATTACGCCCACGTAATCTCCCATATGCTAATATTAAACATTGGTTATTTAATTCGGGCAATCTGAAGCGTTTAGCTTCACTACGGTATACTATATAATATGCTCTGGTCAAAGGGTCTTAACCATACCAATGGTTTAGTCTTTGCACCAAGAATTCCTAGATGAGTTTATTTGGTCCATAATTACTTTGGTTCTAGCCTATTAGGCTTTAAGGCATTAATAGCCAATCTCGCATACTTACTAGGTGTATTACATTCCTTAGCTAGGGCCCACTAGCTTCTGCTGCGCGACCCTGATAACCTTAGTGCTTCATTCACGCTTTGGTTATTATAGATGTGTTACTCATCGCCTTTCTATCCCTTTATTTCGGGAATAAGGTTTACACACAAGTGTGGTATTCTTTTACCGCCTTTGAACTCAATGAGTTTAGACTATAACCAGCTTCCTGGTAATCTATTATACATACTATCCGTACTCTCACGATTATTCGCTATGTTCTTCCCACTTATTGTTGGCGAGGCTAAGCCACTATTTGGTTATAGTGCTTCCTCCGTTGTCAATAGCTTCTGGATTACACCAGTTCTTCTGGTTCAGTACAAGTGTTCTTTACTTGTATGACCTTGCATTTCTATGCTTCGGTCCTAGTGACTTTCTTAAGTCTCTTTTCACCCTTTTATTCCAATGGAATTCACATCTTGTGATTGCTAGTGTATTGTACACTCTTCGTGCTTCTTTGGCCTTAGGCCGCACGGTTTGTTGCTAAGCTTGCTTAACTGGCTTATGCCATGTTTTGTTGGTGAAAAGAAGGGTTCACTACGGTTTACATTCTCCATATCCCTAGCCATCCCATTAGATCATTAGCTGCACAAGTGCAATACCAAAACACTCAGTCATACAGAGTGCAGAGGCGTAAACGCTTGACAGTAAGTCACTTATGTGATAGGAAAGAATATTTATGCCTGTCATCTCGTACTTATGCTCCGTGTCATTATCTGCTACTTCCTCATATCGGTCGCTTGTTGCGCACCGTATTCTTACTCATTATACAACATCGTTTTTACTGTTTCTGTTACTGTGATAGTTTCTCTTTACTCATTGCCATTGTCATTGGCACCATTCCCTGATGGTATGAATACCCTGGGGTTTCCAACGTTCGTGTGTGTGACGGTTGTTGTAGCATACCGCACTACTATTATCTTCCCATTGTGGGGATGTTTTATTTCAGTTTAGGTTTCATGCGTAGGTTAGCTTACCTCACATTCGATCATCATTTATGATACAATTCACCACGTATCTTGGTTGACCAAGGATGAGATAACTCATCGGGTTATAAGCTCTCTTGAGCGTTAGTCATTCGTGGTGTTCAATGTGCATTCCCATTGATTGTTTTGCTAATTATTGTCTTTCAGTGCAGAGCATTGGTTATAGGCTCTAGCTGTGTAGTTCTACTCGTATGTGCATCACCGGGACATCCCAAGAAACTTCAAGGGTTTTCTGGTCCCGTTCTCCAATTGGAGAGTATTCTATCACTGACAAGTGAAGGTTCTTGTTGAGGGGTATGCTTCCACTCATAAGTCTCATGACAAGGTTTACTATGTTGGTGTCTACACAGTGGTTCACCACATGCTTAGGTGCATATGGGGTATGCTTTACTCCTTAAGTCATAATGGTTTGGAAATCTCATTTCCTTATCCCATCACCCCTTGGCAATATTTATAAGCGTAGGCTTACTGTTATAGTAGATGGAAGCCTTTACTAAGGGCTCACATCTCCACCACATCGGTGGTCTTTAGTTACGAGGGTACCTTCCCTTGGGTTTCTCGTAGTGTCCAAATGTGGTCTAGGCCAATGTTGGCATTATCCTGATTCTTATGCCTCTGTGTTATTAGCTACAGTAGGCATGAAGGGTAATTAAAAGCTTGTCAACTGTATACTAGGCTGGTGCTCTAGTGACAGTGACTCTGAGATGGCCATTACTCCAAGCCACTCAGGATGTTGGGTTTGAACTGATGGTCCAGTTGTTGATTTCTGTCGTATGAGGTAATATCTCTTGCAAGTCTTGCCACCAAATGGGTGTGGTTATGCAACCGTTGAGGTTTACCTATAGTTGGTTGATGGCTTTTAAGCCGTATTGCTGCGAGCTATGCTCTTTGCAAGCTGCTTATAACTGTTTCCACTCCTTGTATACCATCACAGGTTGGAGGTGTTGCTGGGCTCCATGGTAAGTCGTGACATCACGCTTCCGCTCATAGGAGATCCTTTAGGCAATCCGGTGTTAATCAGTGCCTTCTTGCGGTTGCGGGTATTTCCTGTTAAGTGAAATCCCTTCGGTGTGCTAACGAGTGTTCGTTAGTTCGTGTTCATATCATACGCTTGTTCCACTGTTGTTAACTCAGACACCCTTCAAGGATCGCTCCTGGGTGTTGGTAGTTATGCCGTTACATCCGGCTAATGTTTGTAACATGTGTTGTCCTCTATACCGTCTTACGGTATTGCATTAAGCTATCTCCTTTCGGGTTATGACGTCTCCCGTCGTTGGGTAGACCGCTTATACTTGCTCCTAGTGCTTGTGACTAGGTTTAAATGTCCTCCTTGATGATGGATTATATTTGTGGTAATCTTGTAACTGCTCTTGGGAACCCTGTCCCGTTTGTTGAGCATTGTGGTGTTCACGTTAGGCGATTGCCTTACTGTATTCAGGCTGGGTACACCTTCCAACTGTCATGTGGTTGCTTGATGTCATTGAGACATGTCCAATGTCTATACTGACTAGTATGTGCCCTTTGCATTTTCTAGTTTTTATTCCTTACTTTCAGATGAATTCTCTGAGTTCCTTTGCACTTGATCGTCTGAGGTGTCCAGCTGTTCTGGTTTGAACTTACTGATGGTCCGTAGAACGGAATTGACTACTTCCCGTGCTTCGCACACTACATGTATACATACGTGGGGTACCATGCTGATACGTTACCACTTACCCAACTATATGTCAGGCCCGCAAGCTCCTTCGGAGTGCGGTTGTCCCACATCCCGTAATTGGGTACACTAGTAGTGTTCGTCACACGCCTAGGTGAAGTATTCTATTGTCAACTCCTCTTGTATCATTTTATGATACTCACCGTAATTCTGTTGGTTTGGTTTTAAAATCCAAGGTTTTAAAAGAAAGTTGTGGTTTTGAAAGAAGATTTTGGGTTTTAAAATCATGGTTCGGTGTTAAAAGAAGTCTCTCATGGCATAGCCATGTTCGAGGTCTTGACCAAGTCCTTCTCGCAGACTGGTATGTTCTAAATACAGTGGTTGGGCCGTTAGGCCTTTCCAAGGTTCCATTCTTCTAGTTTTTAGGATGTGTGATCCTGTAGTTGCTTCCTGCGGCCACAGTACATTACTATGTACCTGTGGTGTGTTAGGGTTCCTTTACATATTTCTGTCCCCACTGCACTTGCCGTGGCAAGTGCGTGGTACTGGTGGTTTTTGAGTAATCCTATACCGATCACGGTATGGTTTCCACTCGTATTTGATAGTCTTGTTGACTCTTCCCTTGATCTTGTTGATCTACAATTGGTATACTCGATCCTTTAGGTAGCTTCTTGGTGGTCTAGACATGGCTGTCGTAGATCTGGGTACTTCTCCAATCCTTGGAGATTCCCACTCTATTTGGTTTAGTGTCGTTCCTTGTGGCTCGTTCCCACACATCTGTGGTGGTTACTGAGCCTTCCTTGTTTAGGCACTACTCTCGTAGTCTTATTGAATTATATCTCATGGTTGTCCTTGTAGTTGTCTGAGCCATATTGGCCAGGTATTGCAGCCTTTGGCGTTGTAATTTGGAGTTAATCGTTTATGACTATGTTCTTAGCCAGCTAGCATGCCGTTGGTGGTGCTGCTTGGCTATTACTGTTGTCCCGCAGACTTGTGTCTCGGGTCCCATTACTGCTCCTTTTCCATTTCGTTGTACATCTAGCGCTTCTTTTCCTGCTGCTGGTTGTTTAGCTAGGTTCTGCGACCGCTAAGCATGTCACCCCATGCTGTTGTAAGTTGTAGCCTCCTTGCGGTTGGAGTGCTTATTCCCCCGCTATTAAGTGCGGCCATTATTGTTCAACCGGGATTCATCTCCGGGTCTTCCATTTCTTGGAATCTACTACGTGTCGGTTCTTGTTTACTGGGTGATTGCTTTACAACTGCCAGATCGGGTTTTCCCGAGTATGAGAGGACTTTCCTTCTCTCCGGCGTCCTTTCCCAAGTTATACAATGGGGTTCGCGGCGGGCGGGACTGGTATTGTAGGTATCCGGTACTCACCGGTAGTTCCTATCTAGCATATCTAATGCTAACACTCAGCCCTTAGCCCTAAGCTTCTAATTCCTAACTCGGTATTTCCTAAACTCGGTATTTCCAGTCATCAGAGCGATACTTCGCTCTGATACCACTTTTTGTAACACCCCTACTATTAATATAATGCTTACCGTCCAATCTCCTTACAAATCAGATACACACAGCGGATATATACTTACATACAATGGGTGATACAATGCCGTTAGTCACCCACGTGACTAACAAGGCTACTACTACTACATACAGCATCGGTCTGATGGACCGGAATCCCGAGTACTACACATCTATAATACATACTCCATTCATCAATCAAATACAGCAATGCTCCTTTCAATACTTACTCCTCCATATTCCATACAATACAATATACTTAACCGAGTCTACTAGGATCCTTATACGATTACAATATCTCTTCCAAGTTCATACATACTCACTAAGAGTCTACATCTACCCGTTCCTCACAACTACTTACTTTCTAAGTACAAGGGTGTGCCACCGGTCTCTTACCTTGACCACATCCGCTTCGGGTACCTGCACACTAAAAACGTTCCCCCGAAGGGGTCAGTTTTCGCTGAGCATGATAACCGCATACCCCGCGTACTAGTGAGGGTACGCCGACCACTTGGTCGTATACAACCATCAATTACATACTTACCTTCCTGAATTCCACCATACACAATACAATATACAATACATACGCGATTCATATACAATCCAACAAACTTGTTAGCTCATATTGGTCCACCCGGGTTAATCGGGTGGAGATTACTCTTTTACTCGTTCCACATTACTTACGCATACATACTCATACATACTCACAGATCCATACTTACTTACTCTTACTCTTACTCATGTTAAGTCGTCGGGACCTCCGGCCCGGGGACTACTCCGTCCTACCACCGGGATTTATTTGGTTCACTAATCCAGGATGCTACCAACTTAAGGGATTTGGGCCGTGGACCAGCTTACGAACCAGGAATCGGATCCAACCTCTTGTGTCTCCTCATCCTCACGCATGGCCGAAACTATATCGGACTTCTACTCATTCCGGTTTACTCACTTAAGTTAGGAGTTAGGTAGTTAGGAATTTAGTAGAAGTCAGCACTCAAGCCACATTCACAGATACAATGCCCAATATACGTTCATACGAAATGCAATACAATACATAAGTACAATACACGATTCATTTACACCTCATCATCATTCATATATTTTTCATGAATTATACAAACTATTGTTCAAGAGGAATATACCAAGAACAATATAAACAAGCACCAGTAAGTGCAATATAGTCTGATTCATGCATTTATCTTATTGGTGGTCAAGTAAACACACAAATCGGGGTAACCAGATTAGGATACAGGGCATGAAGAAATCATACCTTTCACCGTTGTACTTGTATCCCAACGTTCCTCCGGTGTTCACAAATCAAGTTCCTATGATATATATGTAATTGAATGATTACTCTAGCTATCATGAACTTAATTCGATTACTCTTACACTTCCTACTTCATACTTACAAAGTCTTTGCATTCTTTACACTTATTTTTCATTTACTTTCTTTCCATTACTTATCCATGGTTTACTTACATAGATATATACATATGTATAGGTGGGTATACATATATATACTAGTTATAATCCTATAGGTTTTTTTTTCCTTTTTTTTTTCTTTGTAAGTTAGGGCTGTCCGACCCACCGTCCGACCCAACCTATGGGTCGGACCATTCCAGTAAGTTTCGGTTCTGTTATCCAGACTCCGTCCGACCCACTGTCCGACCCAGACTCTGGGTCGGACGAAGTCAGTAACTTCGTCCTCGAATTTTTTTTTTGCCTGTCCGACCCACGTCCAATCCACGGCTCTGGGTCGGACCGTTCCAGAAGGATTTATTACCATTGCCTAAGCCCCGTCCGACCCAGACTCTGGGTCGGACGTAGCAGAACCTTGCACACAATACACCCTACAACAACGCCCTTTTTTCTTTTCCCAATTTCACCCATTGCTTCCCCAATCTTCCTACATACATCCTAACCTGTTTTTGTACTATTTAAACATTCTAAATCACCTTAATTCATCCACCAATTCCATTACTAAATCCATCAAACAACTTACACAATTCCCCCACTTCCTTTCAACACTTACAACAGTTTTTCATTCTCTAATGCTACAGATTTTTCTACAACTCCTACCATTCAGTATTTCCTCTACCAATGTCACTCCTAGCATCCCCAAATACATTTCCAAGCCATTACATTACCTATACCCAAGTCCAACTCTCCTCTTACCAAATCTTGTACACTACTTCTTTTTAGTTTTACAATGCTATCTAATACCTCTTTGCTACAGATTTTGGGTTCCTACCTCCTCCATGCATAATTTCCCCTCCTAATGCCATATTCAAGGCTTACAATGCATTGCCTCTCCTCTTCAAGTCCAGCACTCACTCCCAAGGTCTTGTACATAAGTTCTCCTAGTTTCTCCAACACCATTCAACAACCCTTGCTACAGATTTTTCATTCTTTCATTCTCTTACCACAACTACTACTCACAGTTATTACACATTTCTACTAACTCCAATATACACCTTGGTTCTACCATTCACCAAGTCATTTCTTAAATACACAATTCCTACCAAATTTTCGCCATAGCTCACCTACTTTTCCTTACTTCTCCACATACACGTTTTTCATCAAATTCATTCCTACTCTAGCCACACCCATACAAGGGTCTTACCAGCATACATACAAATATAAATTCCTCAATACTTCCTCAATCCACAATACCCAAACACATACATAATTCATTGGCTCTAAGGCCTACAATCCAAATTCTCATTCACAAATACTCAAACTTTCACAATCACATTACTAGTACATTATTTTCGGTTCCTTCATTAGTTCAACCATTCCCATTACTCCAATGGATTAAAATTTAGTATCAAGAAGGAGCTCTTACCTCAAGCTCTTAATTCCTTCTTTCTTCTTCATTTCTCCTTCTTCTCTCTTTCTTGCCCAAATCGGCCATATGGGGAATGGAGTTACCAAACTCCATTCCCATCACCCAAAGCACACAAAACAAGTGCAATTAAACTACTAATCCTTAAATTAATGCTAATTCATTTAAAGTGTTAAAACACAATTTCTAGGGTTTACCTTTTGAAGCTTTTAAGAGGGGTTTTAGCCCTTGGTTCAAGAAGGTGAATCCACCACCATCGCTAGGTTGATATTATGCTCAAAAGAGAGAGAGAAAATTGAGTGTTACAAGGAGCCAAAAATCGGCTACCAAGGAAAATGGAGGAAACTTGAATCTTTTATGGAGATTTTTACCTTGTTGGAAAGAGGAGACTCCAAGCTCCATAATGGTGTGCTTTTCTCTTCAAATGGGGAAAACCCATGGAGATGAAACTCATCCTTTTCGAATTTTGAAAAGAGAGAATGATAGAGGAGGATGAGGGGATATCAAATATGTAATTATTTGTGAGTTTGGAGCTTACATGAGGGTGGAGCATGAGGATGAAGATGGAGTAGCCATTGTTGTTGTGGGGAGAGCTCAAAATCGCCCATTCCAGCAGAGAGAGGAGGGAGAATTCGGTGGAGGGAAGGAAGGAGAGAGAGATGAGTGAGTTGTGAGAGTGAGGTGAGAGGAAAGGGAATAAAGTAGTCTTTACTTTATTACTTTTTGCTTTTTGCTCTCTTATTTAATTAGCTAGTGTGTGTGTGTGTGAGAGAGGGCTTTTGACTGATTAAAAATTGGCCCACACAGTATTACTAGTTGGAGCGTTTTTCGTCTTTTACAGAAAACGCTCGTTACTTTACCCGGTTTCGGTACTATTCACTAACCGGGCCCGTTTTCCGGAATTTCCTCGTTTAATTATTTTTATTAGTTATTAAGCTTCCATGAATGCTTAATAATTATTATTTAATGATTTATAATTCTTACGGGTCCGTTTGACCACTTAAAGTCACGTTTTCGGGTTTCCTCGAAAAACGTGCTCTAAAGCTCTATTAGCGTTTTAATTCATTATTTGGATCCGTTTTCTTCGGGAGTTGTTCCCATATATGGTTTAGGCCTTATTAAGCCTTTAGAATCCATATAACATGCTAACCGAGGTCTCATACCTCCTATGGTTATTTAACGCTTATTTAGCGTTTTTCGCCTTTTAAGCGTTTCTTTATTTCTTTGGATTTATTTTTCCTTACAAATATTAATTAGGTACCATTAGGTACTTAAATACGTATTAAGTTAATTTAAATCCCTATATTTAAGTTCGGGGTATTTCAAAGACGATGTGGGTGTGATTCAATTTTGTCGGCATGACATATGTGTTAAGAACCTTTAGGGTTGTATCAACAAAATCTGGCTCTATGATATCCCAAAAGATCTTGATGAAAGTTCCATTGATTCCATCCGGACCGGGCTCTTTATTAGGCCTCATCTCCTTTTGAGCCTGGATAACTTCCTTGCGCTCATACGGTAATGCTAGAAAGTTCTGAAGTTCTAGGGGGACACGGTTGTTCACACAAGCCAAAAGATGGGAGTTCGGAGTTGGGTAAGTGGTGGTGAAGAGGTTCTCAAAGTAGACTCGTAACTTCCTCTATTTCGTCCCATTTAGTAGAGTAATCTCGCAGTTCATTCCTCAATTCTAAAATCAGATTCTTTCATCTCCTCGATTGAACCTTGTTGAAAAAGTAAGAGGTATCTTAGTCCCCTTCCCTTAACCACTTGTGATGAGCTCTATGAGCCCATCTAGTTTCTTCCTGAAATAGAAGCCAATCTAATTCCTTATTAAAAATTCTCCATTGGGCTGAGGCCCCCGGGAGGTTAGATTGGTTGGCCACTCGTCAATTTCAGCTTGTAGATCTAAAACCTTCGCATTATCAGTACTAAGCTTACCAGCTGGCCACCCTCTCACTGTACCTACCCCTTCTGCTCTTGCCATCCCCTCCCAAAACATCTTAATGTTGCGTTTACATTCTTGATGTTATGCTCAACAGTTCTCAAACTCGAACAATCTAGGGTCGCGCCTTCTAGGTGGTTGGGTGATAAGTTTTATGGGCCGGTGGTCAGGACACCTCATCGCAAATGGAAGTTTAAAAATATCCCCGATGAAGCCTAGATCCAATAAATTACAATAATTTAAGCAATAGATGGATAAATTTCACTCCTATTTTTAATAGATGATTTTCTAGGTATTGTCATTTTTTTCAAAATATAAGATGTTTTGGTATTTCTTACCACTTACTTTCCACATTTACCCCTTATTTCTCCTCACTCACAACTCTTCTATTCCCCATAGAAAAATAAGGTCAAATAGTCCAAAATTTATAACCTTAATTTCCATGCGTTGTGCTAGAAAATCATCTACTAAGAACATGAAGAGTATATTGTAACAAAAAGGATACATTTATCATACATATTTTAAATTTAGGTAATCAATAATCTTTGCCAAAAAGATATGAATAATGCCAACTATTGGTACGATATAATTAGTATCACCTTAACCATGTTAACAACAGAACTAATCATGCTTTTGTGCCCCTAAAACATGTATCCCGGCGAGGAGCCAATAGCCAAGACCCGTGGCAGCATCTGGCCGACCACCAAGTATGAAACTTAATTATGGTCGGCCCGCAATGAATCATCCACTTCAAAACAAGAACGAAGTTTAATGATAGCCGGCCAAGAGCAGCCGCTTCTCTCCAGTAAAGACCTTGGCTGAACCCCCACCACTACGATTCCGGCTATGTTACCGTGAAGCAATTATGATCTGACGCGTGTGGCATTAACACCGTGTCCCATTAGTTCTTTCAGACAATTTACCGTCATCATTCGCACATCTCCCTGACACGTCATTAAATACCCCGAGATTGATGTGTCCCTTATGGGATTTGCAAGTGAACCGGCCAAAAGAGGAAGGTTCTTATCTGACGAGCCCACTCTTATGACGTCAACCCTACTCCACTAAGGCAAAAAGTCACACAATTTTAAATAATCAAGTTGAAAAAAAATACCAAAAGAAGTTTAATAGTCATTGGTATAATTTATTAATCATAATTCAAGAGTGGAACGGTTACTAGTAATCAAATACTTACCACTTAGTATTTTGTATGTGATATGGTGATTAATTTAATACATGTACCAAAGTAGTTGAAGAATTAAGAGTCAAACAACCTTTTTTGAATGGTTATGAGGAAACCTTACATAGTTAATCAATATATCTATTTACGATGATGACTAGCTTTATATGGAAATATAAATACCAAATTAGCTATAAAGTCACATATCATAGTAAATAAATTATTACTTTTGGTAATTTTATGATATTTTTAATGCCATAACAATACATTTTGGAATCCTAGATATAAAATAACCCACATAGGCCCTGTCTTCTCCAAGTCACCAAGACCAAATATAAGCAAACAAATTGTTTGCTTAGCACAAAGGTGAAGTGTATGTAGTTTTTTTAGGATGATACTTATAGTATCTCTCCAGGCTTTACCTCTTAAGAAGTATTTCATTAATAATATTAACAACATTTGGAGACTAAGGATCTTCTATGGAGTCCGTTCACCATTAAATAAACAGTGGAATTCCTTATTGATTTTAAGGGAGAATATCGTGGAAGAAACACATGTCATCACTCAGCCAAAAAATCTTGATGGAAGTCAACCCTTCAAAATAGGTCTTGAAAAACCCTGGTTAGTATATTCATACACCTTATGAATATCAAACTTCAAAGCACACATAGGATAAACATTACCTTTTTGGCTGCCTCATGAGCACATTTTGCGCTAGACTTCGGCTGAATACAAAAGCCTCTTGATAATCCTAAAGGTAACACTAACCAGAACTACTTGGTTAAGATTATAAAATTCAAATAATATATAACTTTGTAACATGAGATAGGGCATAAGATCTTTATTGAAATATAGTTCTTAACTTTAGTTATAAGAACCACACTAAGGGCATGAACAAATGAAATTTTAAGCAATTGACCTTATGTTACCTCCCTCCATATGCCATGTTGACTAGAAAAACATGGAGTTGAACCATCTGAGCTTGAAGAGTTTATCTTATCAATGAAATAAGACTTCCAAAGGCTCCCTTATTTGGACTCTAAGGTGATCAGATTTGTCACACCCTATTTTATAATGTAGCTTGTCGCGTGATTCATTTGTTGTTGGATGTAATGACACCGAATGTAATCAAGTTTCTTTATGAATAAAAGATGTATCCACGTTCTATTCAGATGTCCCTATGTTAATGGCTTCAGTCATCCATGTATTATGATTTTGCGCTATCATGCAGGGATGCTGGAGACGCGAATATAATCAGGTTTCAGCAAGGGTCTAGTTCCTTGCAAACAGATAATATGATATACTAAAAACTAAATAAAATAATCTAGAAAATAGTAAATTAAATGCCTTCAGGTTGCAAAATTTTGGTCGTAGTAGTACTGGAAATAGCAAAGCAACCAGATATCGAACCGGAAGACTTGGAAAGTAAGACATCCTAGTCCTAGAAAACTGGAAATTCATGGGGTTGTTCTCGTGGTTGATTGAGTAAACAAAATGTGTGAAGCTGAACCCCGGGTTCAGGTTATTTTCCGCTAGATAGATTATGCAACTTCTACAGATTAACTTGAGATAAGGATTGGAAAATTCCTGTAAATTTTCTGCAAGACTAAATTCTAGCCTCGGAAAAGCTCATCTACTAGAACATGCAAGATCTACTCCAAATTCAAGCAAAACACATGCAGATGGATGAAGAACGAGGAATTATTTTGGATCTAAGGGAAAATCAAGTCAATCCGATTCAGTTATCCACATGCTAACATATTAATTCGACCTTCCTATTAATTACCGGTATGATCATAACAGGATTCGTAGAGCTAATCAAGTAATTTATGAAATTAATTGAGTAGCGCAAGTTTAACATCAAACTGAAACAATACTTAAATATATCATACCAAACTTGTAGAAGTAGTTACAAAATCATCTCTAGCTACAAATTAACTATCCCCTGTAGTAGATCCTACTTAGCCGAGCATATTACTGAAGAGAATAAACGAAGATAGAGGAGAGTTCATAGTGATAGAGAAAACTCCTAGGATTTCTTTGATATCCAAATCAGTAGGACGTTGGGCTCGAGGCTGGAGGTGGTGGAGAACTCCTTGAGGCGCTAGGGCTCGTGTATGTGTGCGGAATTGTTTCGTGAGTTGTGTTGTGAGTGAATTATGTTCTCAACTCCATCTCATTTTATAGTAGTTTTTTTTCACAGACTTACATATGTTCGAACTTGTGTTCAGCTCAGCAGGGTTGGACGTCACTCAGAGTTGTTCATACAAGATTTTCTGATTTGTGAGGTGTACGGGTGGGCTCCAGCCAAACAGATAGCTGGAAAAATTTAGCTAATCTTTACTTGTGGTCGTAAATAAAGGTGTTCGGGTGGGACTTAGCCGGACAACTCATCCAGCCGTCTATAAGATTATGGAGTTACGCAGGTAAAGGTGTTCGATCTTGCATCCGGGTTTGTAGGGTCAGACAGGTGTTGCGTCCGGGTCAGTAGCGTCAGACAGGAAGGTTGGACATGACTTCTCTGGGTATGTTGATCCGGACAGAGGGCTGGACACAAGTATTATTCGAGCAGTTCCCACCACAAAATGTTCCAGCTGGTTGCTCCATCTGTCCAGTTGGGAAATTTTATGACTTGTCCAGGTCAACTCATCCTGACGTAAGTCCGGACGAATCAGGCGAGACATGTCTGACCTTCCGTCCGGGTAAGCATGTTCGGACGCGTTTAGAACCGTCTGGCCCTGTCTTGTTTGAACAGAATTATAATTTGTCCTGTGCTGGAAGTCTCGGCATGTGTCCGGACTTACATATCGGGACACATGTTCGGACATATATTGGACAAATCTCGGCATGTGTCCGGACTTGCAGGTCTGGACAGAAGGTCAGACAAAACTTCAACGGGCCTTAGATTCTTTGTTCGAACTCCATTTTGCTCCCCATTTGTTGCCTTGGAATCCTCATGAGAAAATCTATGCACTTCCTAGACTTTTCACTTCATTAGACACGTAAAATGTATCAGTCATAAATCTAAGGAAAAGCATATGATAAATGAGAAATATGGCATGAATTATTGTGAAAATAAGAAGAATTAAAGCCCTAAAAATTGAAGTATTTTGCACTTATCAAACTTCCTCATACTTAGCTTTTGCTTTTCCTCAAACAAATAAAGAATAAAACTATCTCTAAGGCCATAGTATCGAACCTCAAGATCAAACATATGCAAACGGAAAGTGAGCAAAGTGACAATCAAAAGAATAGTTCTGCTCCCGGCTGCAGGTTTTCGCAATCAGTGAAAAAGAGTAATCTTAAAAGCATGGAGAAGATAGATTACAAAGTATGAATATATATTAACTTAGGATCTTCCACCATTTTTCCTCTAACCTTTGGAAGACAAGGGGTGTGAAGTAACACCTTATTCTGTGATACCTTTCAACACCACATACTCATGATCAGAATAGGTAAAATGAAATAAACTTTTAACTTTCCTGAATTTCTTTTTCTTCTTTCACATTTTTACTCTTTCATTTGCACATTCATTTCATTCCCCTTGACTTTTCTCTTCATCCCTGTAGCGGCTTTGGGCCAACTATCCCAGATCCCGAGACCTTAGTTAATTAGGTGTTTAAGCACCCCGAGGAATTAATAATCGAATGAAGAGGCATGTTTTGGTTCAGAAAATTAAATTCAGCTAATCCATCAAATTTCAGTGAAAACATACTTATTTGGAATAAAACTATACATACAAACAACCTAAAGCATAAATATTATTGAGGAGGTCACCAGGCTCGATTTCAAAATCTCAACAAAAAATTTCACCCAAGAATTCGACATTTATAAGCACCCAAAGAAGTGATTCTCTTAAAGCAAGAAACAATAAAAAAACAAGTGTTACATTTAAGTGCAACTGACATATTTGGAAAAATCTTCTACTTCCTCACACTTAAGAGGAGCAATGTCCTTATTGTTCATCAATAAAGCCAAGAAATAACTTGAAAAATATGCTAGAGTCATTAAGGATTCATTTATATTTCATGGATTGTAAATAAAAATTGAGCATTAAAATCATTATATGAAATACCCCGAACTTAAAAATGGTGATTAAATTATTCTAATATGGTAATTGAGGGCCTATTAGTGCCTAAAGAATTTTGGTGAAGAAAATAAATCCAAAAGAAAAGACAAAACGCTTAAAAAGCATAAAACACAAAAATGAGCGTTACGTGACCATAGGAGGAATACGACCTCGGTTAGGGTCCTAGATGGATTCCTAAGGCTTATTTAGGCCTAATTAATATGTGGGAACAATTCTCGAAGAAAACGGATCCATAAAATGGATTAAAAACGCTAATGAAGCTTTAGAGCACATTTTTTGAGAAAACCCGAAAACGTGACTTTGAGTGGTCAAACGGACCCGTAAAAATTAAAGTCAATCAAATAACTATAATTGCACATTATTGTAAGCTTAAGAACCATTATAATTAAAGAAACGAGAAAAATCCAGAAAACGGGCCCGGTTAGTGAATAGTGCAAACCGGGTAATTTAACGAGCGTTTCTTGTAAAAGACAAAAAACGCTACAACTTGCATGTACAATTGGGGACTGGGTTTTAAGAGAGGAAATCAACTCTCTCTCGCACACACTTAAATAACTAGCTTATAAGTAAAGTGAGTCAAAAAGCAAACGCAAAAAGGTAAAAGCAAAAAGTAAAGTAAAAACACTTTACCTCTCTCTCTCTCTTCATTTCTTTTCTTCCCAGCCGAGCCTCCTCTCTCACACTGTTGTTCTCTCCCCTCTTCTTCTTCCTCCAGGCGATTTCTTCAACCCTTCATGGCAGCTCACACCTCCAAGCTTGCCCAAGCCATTACTACTCCAAATAAAATATAAATCACATATTCTTGCTCCTCTCACCAAGCTCTATCATTCTCTCTTTTCAAAATCTCAAATGGAGAAATTTGACGTCCATGGGTGTTGGCCATTTTAAGAGAAAACTATATATTCTTGAAGCTTGGAGTCCCCTCTTTCATTTAAGGTAAAAATATCCAAGAAAAATTTAATTCTCCTTCCTTGTTGGTCTTGGCCGATTTTACCCCTTTATAACGCCTTGTTTTCACTCTTGATTTGAGCATTGGTTCAAGCCTCCAATGGTGGTGGAACCCTCCTTTTTAATTAAGGTTTAAAACCTCTCCTAGAGCTCCAAAGGTAAACCCTAATTCATGGTGTTTTAAGCTCTTTCATTGAGTTAGAATTATTTCAAGGGTTTAGGAGTTTAATTATATTCATTTTATGTTCCTTGGATGTTGGGCTGGAATTGGGCAACCCCATTGCCCACTTGACCGAAAATGGGAAGAAGAAGAGAAGAGGAAGAAATGAAATGGAAAGGGGAAACTTGAGAACTAAAGGTAATCAATTTACCTTAATCTTTATCTAATCGTTTTAGAATATTGGGATGGGTAAATAAATGAATGAACCCAAAATGTGAATTGAAATCTGAACCGAAAATGTGTTTGGTTGATGTTTAGTACAATTGTGAAATTTGGTTTGAATTAAAGGCCTTGGAGCCAAGAGATTTGGGATTATGTTTATAGTGTTGGTTTGGTGAATTTTGATTGAGTTTGTGTGCTGGTAGGACCCTTTATGGGTGTGGTTAGTTTTGAAATGCTTTAGGTGAACAAATTGTGCATTTGGGCAATGTTAAAATTGTAGGTGAGTTATGGCGAAATTTCGGTAGAAATGGAGTGTTTTAGGTGACTTGATGAATGGGAAGAGTTAGATGTGAATTGGGTTAAGTTGAGTGGAGTAATCACGTTGAAATGGTAGTTGGAGGATGGATTGACGTGATGTAAAAATCTGTAGCAAAGATGGTGTTTTAGTGTTTTGGATTTCTAGAAAAAGGCTTAGTGTGCATTACCTTGGAAATGGAGGATGGACTTGGGTATGGTTAATGCAAATGTCTAGGAAGGATTTGGAATGGTCACTTTGGTTGAGAGTAAGGTAAACCATCAAGAGAAAGGTTGATAAATGCACAAGTGTGCAAAATGCATAATGTGAGAATTGAAATTTGTGGAATTTAGCAAGGATTTGGGTAACGATTTGACCAATGATTTGAGAAGGTTTAGAGTATGATCAAGAGTGTTTTAAGGTGGTTAAACATGTGGAATGATTAGGAAAAGATTGGGTGAGGATTAAGGTGAGTTTAGAGTTCAAAAACTGTAAAATTTGACAGTTCCAGGGGTGGTCCGGGTTTGTAAATCGGTACACAAACCCGGACCACATCAAAAACTAGGCAGAAAGTCATTCCAGGGGGTGGTCCGGGTTTGTAACCCCGGACACAAACCTGGACCACATGAAAACTTAGGCAGATTGTTTATTCCGTGTTTGGTCCGGGTTTGTAAACCAGGACACAAACCCGGACCAGTGTAAAAATGTAACAGAATGTGTTTTAAGGTGTCCTAATGATGAGGAATTGATTGGGGATGGTTTTAGATGATGTTTAGGACTTTTTTGTTGACCTATAAAGGTCCTTGGAAGTGTAAACAAGTTTGAGAAGTGAATGAGAAAGTTGTGAACTTAAATACACTTGAGTAAAACTAGGATTAACGGGATAACGGGGTAAGTACGGGAGTAGTAGTTATTTACATACCGTAATTCCTTAATGTTAATAGAACCACTTGATATATGATCAGTGATTCGAGAGTAAACCAAGGAACGTGAGGTGACCCGGTAAAGTTAATCCATGGTGAAATGTATGATTTTCTCATGCCTTGTATGCTAATCGGGTTACACTGATTTGTGTGTTGTGTGGTGTGTGCCGACTTAATCAAGATAAAAGCATAAAAAATGTTCTATTGCTTGATTGTATATCTTGATGCATGCTGTGTGTACTAACCTCCCTTGTATGATTGTGTGGTCTAACTTAGTGTTATAGACCGACTCATAGTTGAGTAACAATTGGTTAGTGACTCGTAGATAGAGTCATTTCGTAAGGTATCGCAAATGTGGAAACACATGAAAAACCATCAAATCAAAATAACGATAATGCAAACCTATGAACTCACTAGAACGTGAGAGAGTTTTACAGGATTAATAAACTTCCGATAATGGTTAAAGAACCGAAATGAACAATCCACGAAATAAACAATAGTGGAAAGAAATAACAAAACCTCTATTAAGAGATTGTTGATAGTTCAAAGACATGAACTTTTGATAAAAGTAAAAGAATGATAAGGGACCATCAAACTCCCTTAGGAAAATAGTCGACCTACAACATGAGGACCTGACCTAACTTGAGAAAATGTCCCGAACATAAAAGTATTCGATAAGTTGGGGAAACCCTTAAATCTGAGAATGCTATACATTGAAAAATTTCCCTAAGCTATTAGATGTTATCGAGAGAGATACTTCTAGGCCAATCTATGAGATTGTGAAATAACTCCGAGAGAGGAGTATTGGGAATTTGAGTAGTCAGGTAGAGAAACGGACCTGTGTGAATTTGAGGAACTAGGTGTATAGTTCCGTTTGATAGTCGAACCTTCCCACTATGCTAGACCCAGAGTAGGGTCGAAACCGGGGAAGTAAGACTTGTATTTGAAAGCCCGATGGTGAGTCTTGTGTATGACTCTGCCCGGAGGTCATGGATAATGAGTTAAAAGATATCCTTTGAGAATTTAATGTTGAGATTGAGATTGAGAAGTTGAGTTTGAATTGAGAATTTAGATTTGAGAACCCGAGAATTGAGAACTTGAGAGTTAAGATTGAGTATCGTGGAACTTGATTGAGATTGAGAATAAGAGAGCTTGAGTAAGAGTAACCCAAGGGAATGGGTAAGACAATGAATAAAATACTAAGGCATAGGGAGGTAGAAACCCTCAAGGCCTAAGAGTAAGATATTATGAACTTACAACCTTGATGTGTTAGTTAGGGATTGTATTCCATAAATGAATGTTGAATACTTGTGTTGTTGTGCATGTTTAATGTATTGTTATCGAGCATGATTGTTGAATTAAAACGAATCGCATGTTCTTGGCAAAGTAGTGGGCGTACCCCCATTAGCACGCGGGGTATGCGAATTTCAAACCAGCAATTCGCTGAGCCCCTTGGAGCGCTGTTTTTACTTTCCAGGTACTTTGGAGCCGGTTACCGCTCGAGAGTAGGACGGGGTTGCTACTTAAGCACGGGTAGTTGATTAAGCAAATTGTATTTGTTGTATTGATGAATTGTAAGTCCGAAATGTTATCGGCAATCTTGAGAACTGTTGAGACTCGGTATAGAATGGATTCAGGGTTTGTATATGTATTTGAATTGGTAAAGGAATGGAATGTAATTGTGTTGTTTGGTTTAGAATACTCGGTATATTTGTTCATCAGATCGATATTGTATTTGGATTTGGCCTTGTTAGTCACGTGGGTGATTAACGACATTGTACCACCCACCGTTTGGAGTAAGAATTCTGCTGCTTTGGTATTGGTAATTGAGATGGATTAGGAGATGATTGCTGGATTAGCGGTAGGGGTGTTATAACAAGTGGTATCAGAGCGAAGTATCGCTCTGATGGTTGAAATACCGAGTTTAGGAAAATACCGAGTTAGGAATTAGAGACTTAGGGCTAAGGGTTGAGTGTTAGCGTGAGAGGTACGCTAGATAGGAACTTCCGTGTGAACCGAAAACCTACAATAACCATACCCGCCCACCGCGTCCCACGATATAAAATTGGGAACAGAATGCCAGAGAGATGGAAAGACCTCTCATACTCGGGAAAACCCGATCTGGCAGTTGTAAGATAAAATTTGTAAGAGAAGGAACCAGTCATACGGTAGATTCCAAGAACTGGAAATCCCGAAGATGGTTCCCATTTGAATGACAATAACCGCACTTATTAGCGGTAGATTGAGAATCTTAACCATAGGATAATGAAATTTACGGCACCATGGGGCGACGTGCTTCACAGTCGCGAGAACCATGCGCAACCAGCTAGAAGGAAAGCACAACCGCGCAATGAAGCGAAAAGGCGGAGTAATAAAATCCGAGACAAGGGAGTCTACGGACTGCAAACGCTTGATAATACCGTCAACGGTATACAACCGACTAGGGAATTAGTCAAGGTTGGATAACTCCAAAGCCTACAACGCCAAGAGGCTGTAACCTCTGAATAACATAGCTCGGACAGCTACGAGACTATCTACGGGATACCGCCCGATAGGACTACAAGTAGTTCCTAAGGATAAGTCAAGTCTCGGTAACCACTGTAAAGGCGTGGGAACGGGCAACGAAGCAAGGTACACAGAGAACCCTAAGGATCCGGAAAGCACCCGAGTTGATGACAACCATGTTAAGAACACTGAGAAGTTACTCAGGAGATCGATCATTAAGATCAAAAGATCAAAGGAAGATCCAATAAAACCATCAAATCCGGATGGAAACAATACCGTAACCGGTATAAGTTAACCTGAAAACCGACCTACCCGCGCACTTGCCAGGGCAAGTGCAACAACAACATGGCTATTTGGAAAACTTTTAACGACCAACAAGTACTTACTAAAGTACCACTATGACGGTTGAAGCAAATACAAGATCACCAATCATAAGAACTTGAAGAACAGAACCTTGGAAAGGCCTAACGGCCTGATCGTTGTATTAAGAACATACCAGTCAGTGAATGATACAAGAGGAGTTGACAATAGAATACTTCACCTAGGCGTGTGACGAGCACTAAGAGTGTACCAAAAACGGGACGTGGGACGACCGCACTCCGAAGGAGCTTGCGGGCCTGACAGACCATTTGTGAGTTAGTCGGGTAAGTGGTAATGTACCAATAAGGTACCCCACATACACGGGAAGTAGTCAACACAGTACTACGGACCATAAGGTAAGTTCAAAACAAAACAGTTAGACACCTTGAACGATCAAAAGAGCTCAGATAAGGTCATAAGCTAAAGGAGTCAAGAACTCACTCCAGGAGGATGATTAAGAGTTAGGAAGTGCGAGAAGCACTAGTAATTGAGTGAAGACATTGGATATGTCTCAAGAATCTCGAAGAAAACGCATGGTAGCTGGAATGAATACCCGGTCTAAACACAGTGAGGCAAGTGCCTAGCATGAACACGCCAATGCTCAATGAACAGGATAAATACCCAGAATAATCCTATAAGTTACCGGAGAATACCATTCATCACCGAAGAGGATATCGACCCGGTCAAGACATAAGGAAAAGTATTCGTGGTCTACCCTAAGAACGGGAGACGTTATAACCCTAAACAGGACAATTGAAATCTAGAACCGCAAGCGGGGTAATAAACTGAACTTCCCCAAAGTGTGAGCCAAATGAAATGGCATCACCTAACAACACCCAGGAGCAATCCTTGAAGGGCGTAGAACAAAATGTCGTGATAAGAACACAAGGATTAGAATGAACACTCGGTTAAAACACCGAAGGGATCCCACTTGACAGGGGATATCCTAAATTGACAAATGACACCAATGGTATCAAAATACCTAAAGGGTCTCCAGTAAACGGAAGCGTGATGCGACGATCCTATCATGGAGCCCGGCACCACCTCCAAACCAATTTATGGTGTACGAAGTAATACAAATACTTGTGAACAACCTAAGATGAGCAGAGCTCTAGGCAATGTGGCATGTAAGCCGTCAACCAACTACGATACATAGATCCAACGGTTGCAAAACCTACTGAGAATCATAAGGAGAATTGCCAGGCATGGCACCGGTGAATTGTTTAATAACTAACAAGCGAGGATACCACTCGTTATGGTGAGACCGCGAGAGCGGTGAACATATTCCAAAGAAGAGGATGCCATCAGTGGATATCTGAAACTACATCTCCTTCAGAACTAATAATGTAGCGAAGCTTGAGCATATAATTATTGCCAAGCAATGTGAGAATAAGCTGTTATAGCAATTGTTGGAAACCGAAGAGTAACCGGTTTAGAAGAAACACTGTATGTGTATAACCTGAAGTGTAAATTCAATAACACTCAAGGAGCTCAGAAACATAAAGGATAGCATGTTCTGTAATCAGCCAAGTAAAAGGTGAACCATTGTATAAATGGTAGAAATACATGAGCAGAAGCTAATGTAATTGCGGCATGGAAACCAAAGTCTTAAGTAAATACGAACATGGGGCGCAGTAAGCGACCAATGTATCTGAATAACCACCCACTGATATGGAGATGCTAAACAAGAGATGGTAGACAGACCTGGTAACAAGCCAGAAGTCTGTACCATGCGATGAAATACCTCACAGAAGAGGCAATATGCATTCCTATTGCAATTGCCTAAGGAACTAGTTTATCCTAAGAGGATCAAGTTGATAAGCGAAGTAATAAACATTGGGACAAGAGTACCCAATTGATATATAATTAACCGTACTGAATACGGAAGGTGTACAAACATACCAACGAACATGGCACAAGCCATTAAGCGAAAGCCTAGAAACAAACCGTGCGGCCTAAGGCCAAAGAAGCACGAAGGGTGTGGAACACACCAACAATCACAAGAAGCGAATTCCACCGGAATAAAAGCGGTAGAAAACCTATGAACATTTAGAGGACCGAAGCATAGAAAATGCAAGGTCGTACAAGTAAGAAGAAAACTTGTACAGAACCAGGTAAGTGGGCATAATTCAGAAGCCACTAACAACAGAGGAAGCACTACATACTAAGTAGTGGCTCGACCGTAACCGACAGCACGTCGGAAGAACCAAGTGAATAATCATGAAAGTACAAAAGAGTATGTACAATGGATTTCCAAAGAGCTGGATATAAAATCTATGACCCATCGAGTTCGCGTACGGTAAGAAATACCACGTTTGATTGAGAAACCTTATTCCCAGTATAGAAAGGGATAAAAGGGTAATGTATAACACATTAAGAATAACGAGAAGGGCGAACAAACCCCGAGTTATCAGGGTCGCACAGCAGAAGCTAGTGGGCCCATAACTCTAAGGTTTAACATACCTAATGAATAGGAGTGGATGGCTAATTATCAATGCCTTGAAGCCTCTAAGGCTAGAACCGAACCCGGTTAAGAGTTGAATAACTCCGATGAAAATTCTTGGAGCAGGGACTAACCGACAATACGGGTAAGACCCTTTGACCAAGGAACATTATATGATTGACCGCATGCAAGCTGAAATACTCCACGACGGTTGAACGCCTTAGATCAATGTTCATGTTGACACATGGTAGATTACGTGGGCGTAATCCCTTTTAAGGGAGGTAGATCGAAAACTGTAAAGTGTATGTTCTACGTAATAAGTGCGTAAACTACAATGTGCATAGCGCAAAAGAATTTGTTTTGATGATTGGTACTTATGTTACATAAACATTTGTACTCACTTATTGTGTAAATTATGGTTATTTGTGAGATTAGAAGTGAAAAGGAGTAGAGAAACTCCAGGGGAATGAGAACCCCGATTGTTAATAGTATGAGACATGAGCTGGTATGAAACCGGTGTTGAGAAATGAGTATGTTTGGGAGATATGATAAGAATAAATCGGTATGAAACCGATGTTGAACCTAGTGGGAATTGAGTCCCCTAGGTGACTTGATTTGATTTTACTTGTGAATGATTGGAGGGTAGAAAACTAATTGGGTTATACTATATATTAAATTTCTCAGGTAATTATTTGAAGATAAATTGAGTAATAATTGATGAGATGATTAGTAAGTGAGTAAAGGAATTCTATAAATTGAAAATGTATTGATGGATGATTATGACTAGAAAGATTAAGAAGATAGAAAATGAAATAACGATTGACTATTTGATTGTGTGAATTGAGGTGGGAGGTGGAACTTGATTTGCTAGCGATCAAGGGAAACCGAACACAAATTGGGGTGGAAGGATAGTTCAACACCGACACTGATCACATTGGGGTTGAATGACTCTTGAAGCTCCTGTGAGCCTCGATTTTAAACCCTATCCTATGTTGATTAAAGCTGATTAGGATCTAAACGGGTTTTAGGTCCACATATAACCTAAGATTAATAACTATGTCATATAACATTAATTATTAAAACCTAAGCTAGCTCACTGGAACCTATTATGAGTCGCCACCTAATTTTTACCTAGATCAAATTAGGAAAGGAGAGTTCGGGTTCGGGGGCTTGGTATTCGACTTAATTAGGGTTCAATTACTTTCATTACCCATAGAAGTCGTTTTTCCTCTACTTGATTTAATTACGGCCTATTACGAGTCGTTTTTAACCTAAGTGCGCGCTTCTGATTTTTTTTGTATTTTTAACATTTTTTGACAAAAAATTAAAGTGGAAACTAAAAATACCTAAACTAGGGTTTCGGAGGCAGAATTAGGTCAAATTTTGATTTCGTCCGTGACCACGGACCTAATGTCCGAACCCACGGACCCTAGTTAACCTAAGTGAATATAAAAGTTAAATTTATACAGAAAAGAGATTTTGAAAAGTCTGGGGCCACGGACAGGGAGTCCGTGGGCCCGGACATAAGTTGAAAAACCCTAAATTTTTGAAAATAAAATTATCCCGCCACCGTCCGGGGGCGTCCGGTCTTACGGACAGGGCGTCCGAGACCCCGGACATGGCGTCCGTGGGTGCGGACCGCCCTCGAACGGCGGCGTTGAGGCTGTTCCCGGTGGTGTTTTTGTCTTACATTTTATGGGTACGTAGCCTGAAAGATTATAAACACGTTAGTAACTGAAAGAATTCAATTTGAAGTCAAAATTAATACGAAACTTAGCTAACAAGTTAGAAGGCAGAAACACAAACAAACCTTAATTCAGAAGCAAGGAAAAATCAATTCGGTTAGAAATTTCAACCAGAAGTGTATGTAGACCAGAGGAGTTAGAAAATTTGGTTTCTAACCTGTTTTGGTTTAAGATATTTGTTATTCCTTCACATCGGGAATCTTCGAGAGCTTCGTTAATGGCCAATCCGGTTCGACTTTGACCCGAGCTTCTGACCTATTCTTCCCTGTGCTGTTAAGCACGTTTTGGTTCTGTATTTTTGGTTTTTTGGTGCTTGGAAGTTCAATAGGAGAAGAAAGAATGTGTTTTTGGTGATTTTGGGATGATTTCGGTAGAGTTTCAGTATTGGGAGTGTTGAAAACGTGGGAGGCAAGTAGACGGCTGTGTTTTCTGACTATGGGAATGTTTTCCTCTGCCCTAGGTCGTTTTTGGAAGGTCCTTTTATAGAAAGAGCAAGGCCATGTTGATAGAACAAAATTTTTATCTAAAATCCTGATTTTGTGCTCTAAGAGAATCTGATTTTTTAAAACATGTTACAAGACGATAAAAATTCTGAAATTTTAACCAAAGATAAAAGACAATGTTTAGGAATTTTGAGAGTTTGAATCAGGTTATTTTGATAAATAACCGATTAGATAAAAATCTCACAATCTGGAATCTCCCATAATTCATAACTTATTATTGGAAAGTCGAAATAACAAAATTCCAACGGCATTAGTCTCTACAAATCATCCTCTATCTTGTGTTAAAATTTCATGACGTTTTGTTTTGATTTCGGTATTTTCCAGTGGAGAGAGAAAATTGCAAAAATGATTGAATTTCTCTTTTAAATTTTGGGCTAAGGTTCCAAATAAAATAATTTCAGGTTTATGACTTGTATGTAGTCATGCTAACCATGTGAAAATTTTATTTTAATTTTGGAAACCTTTTATTCTATTTGGAGGCTATTCATGTGTTAATTATTAAAGAAATTAGCTTATAATATGAATTAAAAGCTAAATTTCCAGAATAAATATTATCAGAAAATCATGAAATACCTTTCATAATGACTATGATATTTGGAAGTGTTTGGAGATAATGAAAAAGTCATATGAAAATAGAAAATCCCGATAATGTGCTTGGAAAATCCCGCCTTGGTGCTTTTTGACCCCTTTTGCCCTTTGTAACACGTATGCCTTAGAGACTATTCCGAGGGGGTTAAAATTTTCAGAATAACAGATTGCACCACGTCAACTAGGCTTTGTAATGAAGATGAAAAGTCTAGTTGATGCTTGAGTGATACCCCATAATTTTGGATCTTAAAAGGCCCTATATGCAGATTGTGTCGAGCTATTCTAAGGCGCTGACTACCTATGAGTGAGAATGGAAAGATGTCAAGCGATTCTAAGGCGTTGACAACCTAAAAGATGAAGTAATGTCAAGCGATTCTAAGGCGTTGACAACCTAAAAGATGAAGTAATGTCAAGCGATTCTAAGGCGTTGACTACCTAAACGATGAAAATGATGTCAAGCTATTCTAAGGCGTTGACAACCAAAAAGATGAAGTAATGTCAAGCGATTCTAAGGCGTTGACTACCTAAACGATGAAAATGATATCAAGCTATTCTTAGGCGTTGACTATCTATAATTAGTGAAATGTGCTTAATGTGATAATGAATTGTATGACCTAATTGCATCTAGGGACCGGAACCTATTCCGAAGTATGTAAAAGGTTAAGACTAAGAGTGCCAAACGTGGCAGGTGCTAAGGAAGTGGGTAAGACTTATGACGAGCTTGAGGGTGAGTTCTTCTACTCATGCGAGAATTTGTATCTCTAAAGAATCTGCGTCTTCGTGGTGAGAATCTGTATCTCTGAAGAATCTGTATCTATGGGTGAGAATCTGTATCTCTGAAGAATCTGTATCTATGGGTGAGAATCTGTATCTCTGAAGAATATGTATCTATAGGTGAGAATCTGTATCTCTGAAGAATCTGTATCTTCGGTGAGAATCTGTATCTCTGAAGAATCTGTATCTTCGGGTGAGAATCTGTATCTCTGAAGAATCTGTATCTTCTGGTGAGAATCTGTATCTCTGAAGAATCTGTATCTTCGGGTGAGAATCTGTATCTCTGAAGAATTTGTATCTTCGGGTGAGAATCTGTATCTCTGAAGAATCTGTATCTTCGGGTGAGAATCTATATCCCTGATTTGTGATGAGGAGTCACGCACTGAAGAAGAAGATGGGTCTCACACTAAAGTCTCGTACTAAACGAATGAAGAAAAAGGTGGATCTCGCACTGATTCTCGGTCTCGCACTGAATGAAGATGCTAGGTCTCGAACTAAAAATGAGTCAGGAAGATAATTGTCTCGTGCAATGATGAAAACTGATTACTAGAGTGTCAAACATGACAATGATGATAAGATGTATGCAATCAAAACATATGAAAGATACTCGTCCAAACAGGAAACTGTTGAAAAAGGTGTCAAACTGGGCAATGTTTGAGATGTTATGCGGAAGTCGTAAAATGCAACTAAAGTGTTTGTTGGAAGCTTCCCCAAAACAAGGAACTGTTGAAAATGTGCCAAACATGGCAATGCTTGAGAAAAACTCTACTGAAAAAGGAAAGTGAAATGATCATTTCCTGACTAAAAATTTCATATCTGCAATTTGTTTCTCAAAAAATGAACATGTCGTTGGTGGAAGTGTGTGGTGTTTGTTGTAGTGCTAAAGGCTTTTGCCGGTGTTTAGGATTTGTGATAGACCTGGGATTGGGTTGTGATTTTGGATGGTGGTCAGGGTTATGACGGGCCTGATGTTTTTGTGAAGGTAAGGCCAATGACGGGCTTGAGAGTGTGTGTGGTGGTAAGGGCTTATGTGTTCCTGTGGTGGGATGGTGGTGCTCAAGCTTTGGGTTTCAATTGGTGTTGACATGGCAATTGTTGGAACCAACATTGCCCCCAGTTTTTTTTCCTTAGGACAATCTGAGCTAGAGTTCATGGCAATTGATCGGAACGATCGATTGCCCCCAGTATTTTCTTTGATTAAACTCGCGAACGAGTCTCAACTTCACAGGGTCAAGGCTTATGTTTTGATGTGGTGCTTCCTAACCTACACACGACGTGTTTGGTGTTTGCACTCATTTCTCGCTCATGGTCATAACTTCTAGACCATTGAATTTGACATTTGGTGGATTTACGCATTCGTTCTGTTACTTTCACATGATTAGATACACAACTATCAAGTCAGAAGTCTTTAAAGCTTATAACGTGGCTATGAGGTGTGACGAAAGACAACAGGACCGTGGAGGGATATTTGAGGTATGTGGAGCTAAAAGGGGTGACCAAAGCTGCACCTTGCGTCTTCTCTCGGATTCATCTTCCTTGTCTTGAAGTCGTCTAGCTGCTTCATGTTTTTTGAGCTTCTGGACCTGGACTTTTGAAGTTGTCCTTTACACCATTTCTCTTTTTGTCATTTGGATTTCTTCGAGGCACTTCGGGCTTGCCTTTTTGTTTTATCCTTTCTTGACTTTGCCTTCGGGGTTCTTGTGTTTCCCAGTTTTGGGCTTCGAGAACTGTTTTGATGTGAGCTCTTTAGATCCTATATCACTCTAGGACCATTTGCGGATCACTTCGTCATGCTGATAGCGGCGTTGCTTCTTTGGACTGATGAGGACGTTATATGAGAGTCTGACTCCTCGCTTCCTTTGGTCACCGGGTCGGACTTTCATCATTGGCTGGGTTATTTTTTTTTTGGAGTTCATAATATAGAAAAAGGGATATATGAAAGGCTCAGCGGGGGTGCCTAAGGTTTAATGTCAGGGTTCACAAGCTTTTGGCTATGTGGTGCTGTACCTAGGTGCTTCGTCATTCCTGATAGTTGTGTATCCGTTCTTTGTTACTTTTCGCAGGTCTAAGCGTAAATTTACAAATTATCTCCTTCGGTCAGAGTTATGCCGTTTACCTCACCTTTGAATGTGGTCTCTCCAGAGTCAATGACACGCTCATTCACTCATGGTTTTTCTGCTCAAGACACCCTCATGAACTTCTCACTCAGAAACTCGTTCACACGTTTAAACAAAAGATGAAAGATGACGAACTTGAACTCAGATTACCCCCAATAGACTTGGGGTTTGTGACAATAATTTAAAAGATGTGGATTTGGAACCGCTTCGTGGGTTGTTTTGGATGTTTTTGGGTGAGTTGTGATGTTTGGCAAGGCATGTTCAAATTTTGGGAGACAAAATACAGGTCTTTGCATTCCATTGTCGGGAAATAATTATTTCATGAACCATTTTCTCAAAGGAAATTTATGTAAAACAGAATCCCTTTTTTTACCATTTAGACTTGAAAAGGTCATCCACTTGTGAACATGAGGAAGGAGATGATTGAACAAAATCGATGCTTCTTATTAGTGATTTGAAAACGATCATTCTTTGAAAACTATGAGAGGTGCATCGGAAAGATGAGTGTTATGGCAGGTTATGCAGTAGAATGCATGGGAACCCTAAAATTTCCGTTGAATCCGAAACCTGCTGAACCGTCTGAAGTCGGCATGCTGAAGACTCGAGCTCTTGACCGCCGGGACGCCCTTGAGATGACCGTGATTGTCTTCCTTCTGAACTTCAAGTAGGCTCTGTAAAATGTCTGAACTAGGAATGCCTATGGGTTATGTAGGAGGAACTAGGGCCTGAACCACTTCCAAACTGAGAGTGAAGTGCATGGGCTAGAGTGATCCCTAGGTTAGAACGGATGTGTGGGCCTGAATACCCTTAATCTGGAAGTGGAGCAAACGGGCCGACGGAAGCCGCATGGATCGTGAATGCGCCTCTAGGCCGAGAGAGAAACCTTGAAGCCTAAGATTAGTTTGGTGTTCTTGTTGGGCCTTAAGGCCATAAACTGGAATGAACGAGTTATATAAACTATCTTGAATTCAAATGTTTTACGCTATGGGCCGAAATTCTGGATTGAAAACAAAGTTCGTGGGCCAAAATTATGAATTGGTCTGTGGGCCCAGATGGAATGAGTTATGAGTGTGGTACTTGGGCCGAAATGATTCATGAACTGTGAACTGATGCTTAGGCTGAAAAGTTTTAAGAATGTGGCTCTTGGGCTGGAATGTTCTGAGAATTGGGCACTTGGGCCAGAATATGTTTGGGCTAGAAGTAAAGCGCATGGGCCGAAGTGATTTCTAAACCATGTTCTAGATGTGAATTGGAATTTGGGCCGAGTAATTATGATTAGGCCTGAAGATGATACCCATGTCTAGGATCGTGGGTCAAAACCCGAGTGGAAAGTCTTCTTAGACTAGAATGGGCCTTGAAATTGAAAGGCCTGATGGGTTTTTATGGATTGCTTTAGGTGGATTTATTTTTCGTGGGCCTAGAGCTAAATTGATAATTCAAATTGGGCTGAAAGAGAGAAATCACCTAAGTCTAAACTTTTGGGCCGAAACATAACTCACATGTTAAACCAAACAGAACCTTTGGGCTGCAAATAATAAAGCCACGAATTCGGGTTAGGCTGAAAAGATCCTATCAATTTCTAAGCTTGGTAGTGGGCTGATCATACAAGAAAGTAAGGCCCACACAAGTTCAACATGTCCTCACTAGACGCTTAAATCAAACCGGGTATGGATCGATCCGGAAAGGTGCTTGGGGCGGGCCCAGGTCACCGTAAAGGAATAGGGCTTGCACGCTATTCTCTTTGGGCTTCCCCACTCTTTTCACATCACCTAAAAGTGTGCGTCTACGGTTGGGTCTTTGACTGACCAAACAATGGGCTAGGTAAGGGTACTGCCAGGAAAATGCTTGGGGCTAAAGCCCAGGTATTAAGGGGGTGTGGTTAGACGACACCCTCCTCTTTTCCCCCACTTATTCACATCACCTAAAAGGTGTGAGTCCCTGACAGGGGACCCTCCAACGGGTCCCGGGGTGAAATTGGTTTGCGTGGACCCTCGCTCTGATATGATGCAAAGGTGCAAAAAATTAAAGTGCGCATGAAAGTAAACAAACAGAGTAATAAAGCCATAAATAAACATTTTCGAGTTAAGCCCTCTTTCTTAAAATTAAACAAGTTAATATTAAGAAGTTGTCCCCAGCAGAGTCGTCAGTCTGTGAGCCTCGATTTTAAACCATATCCTATGTTGATTAAAGCTGATTAGGATCTAAACAGGTTTTAGGTCCACTTATAACCAAAGATTAATAACTATGTCATATAACATTAATTATTAAAACCTAAGCTAGCTCACTGGAACCTATTATGAGTCGCCACCTAATTTTTACCTAGATCAAATTAGGAAAGGAGAGTTCGGGTTCGGGGGCTTGGTATTCGACTTAATTAGGGTTCAATTATTTTCATTACCCCTAGAAGTCGTTTTTCCTCTACTTGATTTAATTATGGCCTATTACGAGTCGTTTTTAACCTAAGTGCGCGCTTCTGATTTTTTTTATATTTTTAACATTTTTTGACAGAAAATTAAAGTGGAAACTAAAAATACCTAAACTAGGGTTTCGGAGGCAGAATTATGTCAAATTTTGATTTCGTTCGTGACCACGGACCTAATGTCCGAACCCACGGACTCTAGTTAACCTAAGTGAATATATCAGTCAAATTTATACAGAAAAAGATTTTGAAAAGTCCGGGGCCACGGACAGGGAGTCCGTGGCCCCGGACATAAGTTGAAAAACCCTAAATTTTTGAAAATAAAATTATCCCGCCACCGTCCGGGGGCGTCTGGTCTTACGGACAGGGCGTCCGAGACCCTGGACATGGCGTCTGTGGGTGCGGACCGCCCTCGGACGGCGGCGTTAAGGCTGTTCCCGGTGGTGTTTTTGGCTTATATTTTACGGGTACGTAGCCTGAAAGATTATAAACACGTTAGTAACTGAAAGAATTCAATTTGAAGTCAAAATTAATACGAAACTTAGCTAACAAGTTAGAAGGCAGAAACACAAACAAACCTTAATTTAGAAGCAAGGAAAAATCAATTCGGTTAGAAATTTCAACCAGAAGTGTATTTAGACCAGAGGAGTTAGAAAATTTGGTTTCTAACCTGTTTTGGTTTCGGATATTGGTTATTCCTTCATGTCGGGAATCTTCGAGAGCTTCGTTAATGGCCAATCCGGTTCGACTTTGACCCGAGCTTCTGACCTCTTCTTCCCTGTGCTGTTAAGCACGTTTTGGTTCTGTATTTTTGGTGTTTTGGTGCTTGGAAGTTCAATGGGAGAAGAAAGAATGTGTTTTTGGTGATTTTGGGATGATTTCGATAGAGTTTCGGTATTGGGAGTGTTGAAAACGTGGGAGGCAAGTAGACGGCTGTGTTTTCTGACTATGGGAATGTTCTCCTCTGCCCTAGTTCGTTTTTGGAAGGTCCTTTTATAGAAAGAGCAAGGCCATGTTGATAGAACAAAATTTTTATCTAAAATCCTGATTTTGTGCTCTAAGAGAGTCTGATTTTTTAAAACATGTTACAAGACGATAAAAATTCTGAAATTTTAACCAAAGATAAAAGACAATGTTTAGGAATTTTGAGAGTTTGAATCAGGTTATTTTGATAAATAACCGATTAGATAAAAATCTCACAATCTGGAATCTCCCATAATTCATAACTTATTATTGGAAAGTCGAAATAACGAAATTCCAATGGAATTAGTCTCTACAAATCATCCTCTATCTTGTGTTAAAATTTCATGACATTTTGTTTTGATTTTGGTATTTTCCAGTGGAGAGAGAAAATTGCAAAAATGATTGAATTTCTCTTTTAAATTTTGGGCTAAGGTTCCAAATAAAATAATTTCAGGTTTATGACTGTATGTAGTCATGCTAACCATGTGACAATTTTATTTTAATTTTGGAATCCTTTTTTATTTCTATTTTGAGGCTATTTCATGTGTTAATTATTAAAGAAATTAGCTTATAATATGAATTAAAAGCTATTTCCAGAATAAATATTATCAGAAAATCATGAAATATCTTTAATAATGACTATGATATTTGGAAGTGTTTGGAGATAATGAAAAAGTCATATGAAAATAGAAAATCCTGATAATGTCCTTGGAAAATCCCGCCTTGGTGCTTTTTGACCCTTTTTGCCCTTTGTAACACGTATGCCTTAGAGACTATTCCAAGGGGGTTAAAATTTTGGGTATAACAGCTCCCTATAAGTGGTCACAAGTAATAACACTAGTAATAGATGTAATTATCATAAATTGGAATTTGGAGTTGAATTGAGTTTTCAAAATGAATTTCCAACTGATTTTGGCATAAATGATTTTCTTCAAACTTGAGAATGAGGATCAGTTTTGAAACCGCTTCCACGGGTGCTAGCTGAACCTTCCCACCATGCTAGACCCGGTATCAGGTCGAAACCGGGGAAGTAAGACTAGTGTGTGAGCCGGTGGGAGTGATGATTAGTTTTGAAACCACTACAACAGACTTGCAATGGTACTAAGTGACCGGTAGGACGTTTGTAGGCGTGTTTTGTATTTTCCAAGGGCAGCGAGATATGAGTAGTCCTATGTTGGGAGAGTACCCAGAGTGCCTGAGGATCTCTAGATGTGCCAATGAATTTGATCAAACCAAAGGACTATAGGGCTAGAGAGCGTAAGTGCCCAAAGTCATGACGGTCATGAACCAGAGAGCGTAAGAGTTCAAACGTGACCGGTACCTGAGGGATCACTCGATATGGGAGAGGACTGGTGTGCCTTCTTATCTTCGGATGAACCCCATGGAGAGTTTGATAACGGATATTTTGATTGCTATGCATGCAGTGACATGCTATTTGGATGTGTGGTATACATTGAGTCAGGCCTTGGGGTCAGTGAGGTTATATAGTGGTTATAATCTTAGCATAGAATACCTATGTGACTAACAATATTAGATTCACCAACTTTGAGGGCAAAGTTTTTTAAGGGGGGTAGATTGAAATACCCCGAACTAAAAATGGTGATTAAATGATTCTAATATGGTAATTGAGGGCCTATTAGTGCCTAAAGAATTTTGGTGAAGAAAATAAATCCAAAAGAAAAGAGAAAACGCTTAAAAAGCATAAAACGTAAAAATGAGCGTTATGTGACCATAGGAGGAATACGACCTCGGTTAGGGTCCTAGATGGATTCCTAAGGCTTATTTAGACCTAATTAATATGTGGGAACAATTACCGAAGAAAATGGATCCATAAAATGGATTAAAAACGCTAATGAAGCTTTAGAGCACATTTTCGAGGAAACCCGAAAACGTGACTTTGAGTGGTCAAACGGACAAGTAAAAATTATAGTCAATCAAATAACTATAACTAAACATTAATGGAAGCTTAAGAACCATTAAAATTAAAGAAACTAGAAAAATCCGGAAAACGGGCCCGGTTAGTGAATAGTGCAAACCGGGTAATTTAACGAGTGTTTCTTGTAAAGACGAAAAGTGCTCCAGCTTACATGTACAGTTGGGGAGCGGTTTTTAAGAGATGAAATCAGCTCTCTCTCACACACACTTAAATAACTAGCTTATAAGTAAAGTGAGTCAAAAAGCAAAAGCAAAAAGGTAAAAGCAAAAAGTAAAGTAAAAACTCTTTACTCTCTCTCTCTGATGAGTGTCTAAATGAACATGTTTAGGGGGTATTTCATATGTTTAATCAACACGTTTCATGCTCATTTCTCCACTCTGGCTTGTTTTCCTCTAGTTTTGTGTTTCATTGGTGTCTTACAAATTATTGTTTAAACAGGAAGAATAACATAGATAGGAGTAAAGTAGATGAGAAGAGAGGAACGCGTGGGCGCAAATTGATCCAAAATCAGAGCTTAAACGAAGAAGATGCAGCATTTCGAAGTTAGCCTACTGGCATCGACCGACCCATAGGTCTGGGTCGGTCGGTGGGTCGGTCGGACTTAAAAAGACGCGATTTTCATCCCCGAGCTACTGGAATCGACCGACCCATAGGTCTGGGTCGGTCGGTGGGTCGGTCGGACTTAAAAAAAACGCTTTGGCCCCGAAATTGCTTCTGGACGCGACCGACGCACGGGACCGACCTAGGTGGGTCGGTGGGTCGGTCGGGTCAAAAATTAGCCCAGATATGCATTTTAAAACGGGGAATTTTGGGGAAAACTGCCATTCTTCATTCTTCATTCAGTCGAGTTCCGCCCCAAAAATAGAGAGGAGGACGATTCTAAAGGAGAAAAGAAGAGGAGAAGAGAAGAAGAAGAAGAGAAGAGAAGGGAGGAGAAGAGAAGAGAAGCTCACCTCCTTCCAAGCTCCATTAATGGCTACTTCTATCCCTTGCTCTTTTATTTTCTCTCCTATGGCTGTGTAGAATCATTTGTAGCTAGGGATTGGGGATTTTGTCCCAAAATCCCTAAACTCCATTGTAGATTCTTGAACTCATTTATGGTTTTATTTGGTTCTTGTGCTGAATACTGATAATAATTGTGTGTTTGAGGCTCTTGAACTTGTCACCCAAGATTTGGGGATATGTTAAGGGTTTTGCCCAATTTGTTATCTTTGTGTTGAATTGGTTGGTTTGCCTTGAATTTGTCGAAATGAGATTCTGAGATAGATTATAGGTTGCTGATTAATTAGGCACTATGTGTTAAACTGGTTTGTTTGGCCTACCGATAGTTGAGCATTATTGTGGATTTCTGTCAACATGTGATTCCGAGATAGAAATCTGGACCGTCGGGGACTAGAACAGCGTACTCTAATATCGATGATTTCGAGATTGGATTACACTGCAACTTAAGGGGAATTTGTGCTTAATGCTATCAATTGACTGGGTACTTGGAAGATCCGCCAAGTTCCAACTCCGTTGGTTAGGATTAGTAGACCTTGATTAGGCTATTAGCTAATTTAGCGTTCCCGTTGTTTAGCCATGAGTTCGAGAGTTGACCATTGGTAGTGAAGGGAAGATGGGTGCAAATATCCATCCCGAGCTACACCTATCCTAGATAGTTAGTTTAGTGTTTATTGCTTTTCTTTATTTCTCCAATTACAACCCAAAAACCCCAAACCCCCAGTTTATATGTATGCACTTTTGTATATATCCTCTTGCACATTTACTAAGCTTATAATTAGCTAGATAGTTGCGAAGTCCCTGTGGATACGACCTTGTTGTACTACAATGATTGGGTTCACTGCCTATAGTTAGCAAGATAGTTTCAACATTATTTTGCTCAAAAGTTTTTGGCGCCGTTGCCGGGGACTTCAGTCCAACTATCTGTTTATTATCTGTTTAGTTTCTGTGCATATTTTCATTTCCTTTATTTCCCCCTTTGTGTATAAATTTGTGTTACTTTTTTTTAGGAACCTATCTCTGATGGATGGTCTTGATGATCAAGCAGAAGATTGTTCCGGCTACACCTCTGGAGCAACCTACGACCAATACATTGGTTGTCAAGGGTGTGGATCCTTTCATATGTGCCCTCCTTGTGAGGATCTAATCTCAAGATCGGAGACTCTCATGGAGAACCGGTTCTTATCTGTCAATCGAAACCCCACTGAACAAGACATCAGTCGATGGATCAGGTGCCAAGAGAGTGGAGGAGACCAGAAGAGTGCTTATTGTTGAGATTACGGCAAGGGTAGATTCACCCACTCTGGAGGATCTTAGTGCTAGAATGAACACCATCGACATGAACCAACTCATTACACTAGCTCGAAGGGAGCAACAACCAGAGAGTGAAATGGTCCATGAAGTGGAGCAGCGGACTAAGGAAAAAGACCTCGACATGAAACAACTGAAGCTCTATGCCAAATTCGTAGAGATGAACGCGATGATGGAAGGTCTACTAAACCTTGCATCGCAGCAACCGGAGAGCGAAATGGTTCCTAAAGTGGATCACCTTACTGAGGACTTGAGTTGCTCTCTATCACCTCCCCCGTTTGAACCTGAGCAAACGTCATTCAACCCTCTGCCTGAGTTTGAAGACAAGCCATCAGAGGACCGCTTCCACCTTGACTTCATGGAGTCTCCTCCCTCTGAAGTCAACTACCGCCTCCTTCTCTGTGCTCCACCCAGAAGATGAGGATGGATACATCCACAACCTTGAGGAGGAGGAGATGCCGCCTCCCTCCGAGCCATCAGAGGAGAGTGCTATAATCAACTTCAAGGAGCCACCTCCCTCTGAAGTTGATTTTCATCAAGGATCTTCCCATGAGCCTCACCAAGAAGTTGAGGACATTTACATCCTCGAATTTGAGGAGGAGAAGGAGCCATCAAACTTTGATCTTCACTTGAAGGATCAAGGCCCCCCCCCTGCACTAATGAAGTTGGGTGGAAGCTCAACGTACACCCGCTAAGTGTGGAGGCCACCTTCCCATTTGATCCGGGACCAAAGATTGAAGACAAAGTCCGCCCCGGAGTTCACCCTGCACCGCTCACTGAAGATAAGGATGTTTACATTCTTGAATTTGAAGAGGAGGCTCCACCACAGTTTGATCCTCGTACCAAGGATCACCCACCTCAAAATTCCACCTGATGAACGATCAGTGGAGTTTACACTTTCACATCCTAAGTGTTGAGGCCACATTTCCTTTTGATCCGGGCGTTCTTCATTGCTAGATGATGCCCCGCCCAACCCACCCGTTGAAGCCGACTTCAACGTTCACATTCGATCCCGGATGACTTCACGGTGGTATGGTCTAGCCAAAGACCTAAAGAAGGGCCGCTTACCGGGAGGCAACCCGGATTTCATTTCGTGTCTTGTCTTTTAAATTCCGTTAGTTTAGATTTTGCATTGTTTTCAATACTGGGATATTTTGGCATTCTTTGGACTTGCCCTTTTACGCCCAATTGGTGGCGTCTGTGTTGTGAATATTTTGGAAACAGGTAAGCCCCTCTGAAAAAGGGATGGAATTAGGAACACTTACAAAGGAACCTCTGGCGAAATTTTCCAAGAGGACCTTCATCTCCAACGATTGAAGGTAGCACCTCAACGACCCCTCCCACTAGCAATTGTGTGGGCACCCTATCTTCCATCCGCATCTTATTGGGGAGTACTCGTTTCACCCTTTAATATTTGCCCACAACGACTCCACTATTTTATTTCCTGTTTTTGTTTTCGTTCTCCTTTGGTTTTGTTTTTGCTAACCCTTAACTCCAGTTGTAGTTTGGTTGCTTCTAGTGTTTTATGCGGGTGCAACTTCAAGTCCACACGCAATCAAGCAACGCTACTTGAGGCTGAAGCTCAAGTGTGGGGGAGTTCTACAAACTGATAGCAATAGCAATCTCAGGGGAGTACTATTTTCTTTTAATTTCGTTCTCTCTTCTCTAATTTTGAATCTGCAAATCTGGGGATAGCTGCTGTGGTATAATGGTGTTTATGTCCCTTGCATTTCCTCTTTTGCCTGCTTCCTGAAAAGGTCTTCTGAAACCTTCCCGGTTTTTTTGGTGAACAATGAGGACATTGTTCAATTTAAGTGTGGGGGAGTGACCTTTTCGGTGAATTGCGTGCTTAAATGTTAGATCTCTATGCTTATCTTGTGATTGTCCAAAATCAAAAACTTGGACCCTTGTGTTGTGAGTTGTTCTCATTAAGAACAAATACTATTATGAGTTGTGGGATAAATGCTTAAATTTTTCTTTTTGATTGCTTTTAAGGAGCATTTTACATGTGGTGTGGCCAAGTGATCTTATATGGTTGGATTTTTATTGCTTTGGGGTTCCTTCTGTCCTCTTTCGTAGGGATTCCTAAGGGGTCTTCTTCGTGAAAATCCTTTAAGGGACTTGTGAGACGCCATTGGTAACCAACAATGAGAGTTGAGTGTTCTTAAATGCAAAGGCTTGATGCCAAAATTGTATCTCCACATCTCTTATGCAAAAGTGAAACAAATGCATAAATCTGTTTTTCCTTTTGTCTTCTTCTCAATGCCCATTCTTGAGAGAAGTTGGCCATGGTAAAAGCTCTCCAAGTTACCTAATCTTTAGAACTTTGAAGCACTTTGGATCATACCCCGAAACTCTAGTTTTCGTTTTTCCCCTAAGCACACCCATGCCACAAATAAGAGATGGTTCACACTCCTCAAAGGTTTTAATCACTTTTTGCTTCTTCTCTTATCCTACAATTCATGTTAGTATTTGTTAGTCTTAAGCATTCCTTACTTGCTTGGGGGCTTGGTTTTGCTTGAGGACAAGCAAAAAGGTAAGTGTGGGGGTGTGATGAGTGTCTAAATGAGCATGTTTTAGGGGGTATTTCATATGTTTAATCAACACGTTTCATGCTCATTTCTCCACTCTGGCTTGTTTTCCTCTCGTTTTGTGTTTCATTGGTGTCTTACACATTTATTGTTTAAACAGGAGGAATAACATAGATAGGCGTAAAGTAGATGAAGAGAGGAACGCGTGGGCGCAAACGGATCCAAAATCGGAGCTTAAACGAAGAAGATACAACATTTCGAAGTTAGCCTACTGGCATCGACCGACCCATAGGTCTGGGTCGGTCGGTGGGTCGGTCGGACTTAAAAAGACGCGATTTTCATCCCCGAGCTACTGGAATCGACTGACCCATAGGTCTGGGTCGGTCGGACTTAAAAAAACGCGTTTTCAGCCCGAAATTGCTTCTGGACGCGACCGACCCATGGGACCCACCCAGGGTGGGTCGGTCGGGTAAAAAATTAGCCAAGATCCGCGTTTTAAAACGGGGAATTTTGGGGAAAACTGCCCCATTCTTCATTCAGTCGAGTTCCGCCCCAAAAACAGAGAGGAAGGACGATTCTAAAGGAGAAAAGAAGAGGAGAAGAGAAGAAGAAGAAGAGAAGAGAAGGGAGGAGAAGAGAAGAGAAGCTCACCTCCTTCCAAGCTCCATTAATGGCTACTTCTATCCCTTGCTCTTTTATTTTCTCTCCTATGGCTGTGTAGAATCATTTGTAGCTAGGGATTGGGGATTTTGTCCCAAAATCCCTAAACTCCATTGTAGATTCTTGAACTCATTTATGGTTTTATTTTGGTTCTTGTGCTGAATACTGATAATAATTGTGTGTTTGAGGCTCTTGAACTTGTCACCCAAGATTTGGGGATATGTTAAGGGTTTTGCCCAATTTGTTATCTTTGTGTTGAATTGGTTGGTTTGCCTTGAATTTGTCGAAATGAGATTCTGAGATAGATTATAGGTTGCTGATTAATTAGGCACTATGTGTTAAACTGGTTTGTTTGGCCTACCGATTAGTTGAGCATTATTGTGGATTTCTGTCAACATGTGATTCCGAGATAGAAATCTGGACCGTCGGGGACTAGAACAGCGTACTCTAATATCGATGATTTCGAGATTGGATTACACTGCAACTTAAGGGGAATTTGTGCTTAATGCTATCAATTGACTGGGTACTTGGAAGATCCGCCAAGTTCCAACTCCGTTGGTTAGGATTAGTAGACCTTGATTAGGCTATTAGCTAATTTAGCGTTCCCGTTGTTTAGCCATGAGTTCGAGAGTTGACCATTGGTAGTGAAGGGAAGATGGGTGCAAATATCCATCCCGAGCTACACCTATCCTAGATAGTTAGTTTAGTGTTTATTGCTTTTCTTTATTTCTCCAATTACAACCCCAAAACCCCCAGTTTATATGTATGCACTTTTGTATATATTCTCTTGCACATTTACTAAGCTTATAATTAGCTAGATAGTTGTGAAGTCCTTGTGGATACGACCTTGTTGTACTACAATGTTTGGGTTCACTGCCCATAGTTAGCAAGATAGTTTCAACATTATTTTGCTCAACACTCTCTTAATTTCTTTTCTTCCCAGCCGAGCCTCCTCCTCTCTCACTGTCGTTCTCTCCCCTCTTCTTCTTCCTCCAGGCGATTTCTTCAACCCTCCATGGCAGCTCACACATCCAAGCTTGCCCAAGCCACATTACTACTCCAAATCAGAAATAAATCACATATTCTTGCTCCTCTCACCATGCTCTATCATTCTCTCTTTTCAAAATCTCAATGGAGAAAGTTGAGCCCATAAGTGTTGGCCATTTTAAGAGAAAACTACATACTCTTGAAGCTTGGAGTCCCCTCTTTCATTCAAGGTAATAATATCCAAGAAAAATTCATTTCTGCTTCCTTGTTGGTCTTGGCCAATTTTGCCCCTTTGTAACGCCTTGTTTTCTCTCTTGATTTGAGCATTGGTTCAAGCCTCCAATGGTGGTGGAACCCTCCTTTTTATTCAAGGTTTAAAACCTCTCCTAGAGCTCCAAAGGTAAACCCTAATTCATGGTGTTTTAAGCTCTTTCATTGAGTTAGAATTATTTCAAGGGTTTATGAGTTTAATTATATTCATTTTGTGTTCCTTGGATGTTGGGCTGGAATTGGGCAACCCATTGCCCACTTGACCGAAAATGGGAAGAAGAAGAGAAGAGGAAGAAATGAAATGGAAAGGGGAAACTTGAGAACTAAAGGTAATCAATTTACCTTAATCTTTATCTAATTGTTTTAGAATATTGGGATGGGTAAATAAATGAATGAACCCAAAATGTGAATTGAAATCTGAACCGAAAATGTGTTTGGTTGATGTTTAGTGCAATTGTGAAATTTGGTTTGAATTAAAGGTCTTGGAGCCAAGAGAATTGGGATTATGCTTATAGTGTTGGTTTGGTGAATTTTGATTGAGTTTGTGTGCTGGTAGAACCCTTTATGGGTGTGGTTAGTTTTGAAATGCTTTAGGTGAACAAATTGTGCATTTGGGCAATGTTAAATTGTAGGTGAGTTATGGCGAAATTTTGGCAGAAATGGAGCGTTTTTAGGTGACTTGATGAATGAGAGGATTTAGATGTGAATTGGGTTAAGTTGAGTGGAGTAATCACCTTGAAATGGTAGTTGGAGGATGGATTGAAGTGATGTAAAAATCTGTAGCAAAGATGGTGTTTTAGTGTTTTGGATTTCTGGAAAAAGGCTAGTGTGCATAACCTTGGAAATGGAGGATGGACTTGGGTATGGTTAATGCAAATGTATAGGAAGGATTGGAATGGTCACTTGGGTTGAGAGTAAGGTAAACCATCAAGAGAAAGGTTGGTAAATGCACAAGTGTGCAAAATGCATAATGTGAGAATTGAAACTTGTGGAATTTAGCAAGGATTTGGGTAAGGATTTGACCAATGATTTGAGAAGGTTTAGAGCATGATCAATAGTGTTTTAAGGTGGTTAAACATGTTTAGAAACATGTGGAATGATTAGCAAAAGATTGAGTGAGGATTAAGGTGAGTTTAGAGTTCAAAAACTGTAAATTTTGACAGTTCCAAGGGTGGTCCAGGTTTGTAAATCGGTACACAAACCCGGACCACATAAAAAACTAGGCAGAAATTCATTCCAGGGGGTGGTCCGGGTTTGTAACCCCGGACACAAACCTGGACCACAAAAAATTAGGCAGATTGTTTATTCCGTGTTTGGTCCGGGTTTGTAAACCAGGACACAAACCCGGACCAGTGTAAAAATGTAACAGAATGTGTTTTAAGGTGTCCTAAAGATGGGGAATTGATTGGGGATGGTTTTAGATGATATTTAGGACTTGTTTGGTGACCTATAAAGGTCCTTGGAAGTGTAAACAAGTTTGAGAAGTGAATGAGAAAGTTGTGAACTTAAATACACTTGAGTAAAACTAGGATTAACGGGATAACGGGGTAAGTACGGGAGTAGTAATTATTTACATACCGTAATTCCTTAATGTTAATAAAACCACTTGATATATGATCAGTGATTCGAGAGTAAACCGAGGAACGTGAGGTGACCCCGTAAAGTTAATCCATGGTGAAAGGTATGATTTTCTCATGCCCTGTATGCTAACTGGGTTACACTGATTTGTGTGCTGAATTATTCAAGATAAAAGCATGAAAAATGTTCTATTGCTTGATTGTATATCTTGATGCATGCTGTGTGTACTAACCTCCCTTGTATGATTGCGTGGTCTAACTTAGTGTTATAGACCGACTCATAGTTGATTAATGATTGGTTAGTGACTTGTAGATAGAGTCGCTTCGTAAGGTATCGCAAATGTGGAAACACATGAAAAACTATCGAATCAAAATAACAATAATGCAAACCTATGAACTCGCTATAACGTGAGAGAGTTGTACAGGATAATAAACTCCCGATAACGGTTAGAGAACCGAAATGAACAATCCACGAAATAAACAATAGTGGAAAGAAATAACCAAACCTCTATTAAGAGATTGTTGATAGTTCAAAGACAGGAACTTTTTAGTTAAAAGCATGATAAGGGACCATCAAACTCCCTTAGGAAAATAGTCGACCTACAACATGAGGACCCGAACTAACTTGAGGAAATTTCCCGAACATAAAAGTATTCGATAAGTTGGGGAAACCCTTAAATCTGAGAATGCTAGACATTGAGAAATTTCCCTAAGCTATTAGATGTTATCGAGAGAGATACTTCTAGGCTAATCTATGAGATTGTGAAATAACTCCGAGAGAGGAGTATTGGGAATTTGAGTAGTTCGGTAGAGATACGAACCTTTGTGAATTTGAGGAACTAGGTGTATAGTTCCGTTTGATAGTCGAACCTTCCCACTCTGCTAGACCCAGAGTAGGGTCAAAACCGAGGAAGTAAGTGACTTGTATTTGAAAGCCCGGTGGTGAGTCTTGAGTATGACTCTGACCGGCGGTCATGGATAATGACTTAAAAGATATCCTTTGAGAATTTAATGTTGAGATTGAGATTGAGAAGTTGAGTTTGAATTGTGAATTTAGATTTGAGAACCCGAGAATTGAGAACTTGAGAGTTGAGAGTTGAGATTGAGTATCGTGGAACTTGATTGAGATTGAGAATAAGAGAGCTTGAGTAAGAGTAACCCAAGGGAATGGGTAAGACAATGAATAAAAGACTAAGGCACAGGGAGGTAGAAACCCTCAAGGCTTAAGAGTAAGATATTATGAACTAACAACCTTGATGTGTTAGTTAGGGATTGTATTCCATAAATGAATGTTGAATACTTATGTTGTTGTGCATGTTTAATGTATTGTTATCGAGCATGATTGTTGAATTTAAACGAATCGTAAGTTCTCGACAAAGTAGTCGGCGTACCCCCGTTAGCACGCGGGGTATGCGAATTTCATACCAGCAATTCGCTGAGCCCCTTGGGGCGCTGTTTTTACTTTCCAGGTACTTTGGAGCCGGTTACCGTTCGAGAGTAGGACGGGGTTGCTACTTAAGCACGGGTAGTTGATTAAGCAAATTGTATTTGTTGTATTGATGAATTGTAAGTTCGAAGAGACTCGGTATAAAAATGTATTCAGGGTTTGTATAGTATTGTGAATTGGTAAAGGAATGGAATGTAATTGTGCTGTTTGGTTTAGAGTACTCGGTATATTTGTTCATCAGACCGATATTGTATTTGGATTTGGCCTTGTTAGTCACGTGGGTGACTAACGGCATTGTACCACCCACCGTTTGGAGTAAGAATTCCGCTGCTTTGGTATTGGTAATTGAGATGGATTAGGAGATGATTGCTTGATTAGCGGTAGGGGTGTTACATTATAGGCTGAACACAAACATTAAAATTAAAGGGAAACGAAAACTCCCCTGATATCCTTCCTCACACTTAAGCTCGAACAATGGGGTAGCATCGTTCCTCACACTTGCTTCCAAGCAAGTGTCCTACCTTGAAGAATATCAAACACCATAAAAAGTTTCACTTGCAAATACTTAAGAAAGCTACCACAAAACGCTGAAAAGCGTTGCATTAAAATCACAACACCATTGCCAATTCTAAGTGAAAGAAACAAAGATTGAACCTCTTAAACCTTAAGGAAGCACCCCGGATTGTTCTGTAAACCTTCACATTCTAAATATATTAACAAACTCTTCCTTAATTCTGGAATGAACTGATAAACTATAAATAATTTGTCAACGTCTAAGTTCAAACAAATCCTAATCAGTTGCTAGAACTAGCAGCAGGCTAATGCTCTAATCCTGACACAAACCAATCGCATAAAGAATAGTTTCTATTGGAGACAGAATAACCTATAGGCGGGATCATGCTTCTAGTCGTTAATCCAGTTTAAGTTCCTGCGTCTTGTTATATATCTCATCTCTCGCGTGTTGATTAGACAACTGCAAATATTGCTTTAGTAATTGATAAGAAGAAAGCACGTGAAGATCAGGAATTAACTACTGCATTAATAATCAGAGAAAAAATTACAAATAAATATAAAGATTTGGTTTGCTACCCCAATCCGGGAAGCTTGACTAACTACTTAGACATGACTCTAAAAACAACAAAAATGACAGAGAAAAACATTAAACGAAATGGGAGAAAGGGTAGATACAACTCTAGTTAGCAAGTTGACTTCGGATCCTCGCTTCGTCTCCGTCTTCACATCGATCCTTTGTTAGAACTGTGGTGATGGTCTGGTGTGGTGGTCGATGATGGTGAGATGATGTCGTGGTGGTAATCTGATGAATTGAAGAGAAAGAGAGGCACAAGGCCCTCCTGCGTGGTGTGCCCGATTTCCAACCCTAACTTCAGATTTTATAAGGCAGGGATCATTTTTTAAATGTTTATCTTCCAATTTGGATAAAACGACGCGCCCGAAGTTGCAGATTTTGTTGCGTCCGGACTTCTGTTCGGGTGAGCAAGTCTGGACGCCTCTGAAAACGCTCCACCCGGTTGCTCCATAATCCTGTCCGGTCGGAAAATTTTGTGACTTGTCCGGGTCAACTCGTCCTGACGTAAGTCCAGACGCATCAGGCGAGATATGTCCAACCTTTCGTCCGGGTGAGCATGTCCGGACGCATTTAGAACCGTCCGACCCTATCTCGTCCGGACGGGATTGTAATTCATCATGTGCTGGAAGTCTCAGCATGTGTCCAGACTTACATGTTCGGACACATATCTTAGACAACTCTCGGCACTTGGCCCGGACAGAAGGTCGGACAAAACTTTGACGGGCCTTAGAATCTTCGTACAAACTTTGTTTTGCTCCCCGTTTGTTGCGTTGGAATCCTCAAGAGAAAATCTATGTATTTCCTAGACTTTTCACTGTATTAGACACACAAAAATTTTAGTTCACATCAAAACATAAATCTAAGGAAACACATATGATAAGTGAGAAATATGACATGAATTGTTGTGAAAAGAAGAAGAATTAAAGCCCTATAGATGTATTTATCACTTATCAATGGTGCACCAACACTCAAAAAAGGAGGAATGGTCTCTTCTTCAGTTTGATATCTTGGCACCAATTTTGTTAGCTTTCTCCCACTTCTTAAATTAACGGCTTGCGCTCCCTCATACTCTGAATAAGAACAATCTTCCACAACCCCGATTCTAAACAGATACAACTTTTGGTTGTTCCTTTGGATTCAGAGTGGGTTGGGAAGGAAGTGAACCAGAAACTCTTTGCTGCAATAATAATTGAGTGATACGACTCATCTTTCCCTACATGTTCTGAATTGCATGTTTTGATTTCTGTTGGTCTGACATCAGAGACTGATTAATAGTCCCTCATTGTGTGAATTGATTGTAAGCACAGGTTTTTTGATCTTATCCTGTGTTGTTATGATGAATAGGATCTGGTTAGGTTCTAGGTTCACTTATAACCAAGTTTTACAACTATGTCATAAACAATAATTATTAAATATAAGGCTAGCCCACTGGGACCTGTGATTGAGTCAGCACCTATGTTTTAGCCTAAGTAAACTTGGAAAGGTAAGAGTTCAGGTTCGGGGGCTTGGTAATATAGCTTTTTCAGGTTCAAATTACTTTCACTATCTTCGAAGCTATTTTCACTTACTAATGTCATGAAAGACTTATTATAAGGTTGATTTACCTAAGTGTGTAAATTTTTTGTATTTTTATGTTTTTTTTAATTTTCATTGACAAAAGTTAAAAGTGAAAATTAAACTAACCTAAATTAGGGTTTCGGGAACCAAATTAGGTTAAAATTCGCTTCCGTCCGTGACCACGGACCTAGCATCTGTCATCACAGACCCTTATTTATCAAATTAAATAGAAAGTTCAAATTTACAAAAGATAAAAAAATGTAAGCATTCGTGGTAGAGGTGGAAGTTCGTGTTAATCGGTTCGGGTTTGGTTTGGTTCAGGTTGATTTCAAATCGCTCAGTATTTGATTCAGGTTGGATCGGGTCGGGTGAATTCTGTTTGTTCGGGTTGAGTTTTGTTTGTTGAAATTTCGGGCTGAGTTGGATTGGTTTGGTTGACTTTTGGCTAAGGTAACTTCGGGTTGGGCATCTTTTGGTTCGGGTTAGCCTCTAGGTTGTTTAATTTTTTTGGGTCATGGGTTTAATTCGGGTCAATTATTCGGTGAAAATTCAGCAGACATTACATAATTAAGCAACTTAATAACCATGATATGTACATTTTACTTTAATCCATCTCATCAAGTACGAATGCATATAAAAGATTAATTTAAACAAAAAATTATACTTTGCATCATGTTATACATTAGTAACCAACTCTTATCTTAACATAATTATTGATGCAGTTTTAGTTTATTTCGTAGTTTCATTATGGTGAGAAGAGTATAAATAAGGTATGTTCGTAGATAGTTATTAAATTTGTATCGAAGTGTAGTAAATTGTTTTTTCAATCTAATAACGGTGACTACTTTGGTACCCCTCCTATTTTGTGAGGGTAACGTACCCTCTTTCCTTAATCCAAGTACAACTTGACATGTGAAATATTATATTTATAATATTTTTTAGATTTTAGATAGTGTATTTTAATTACTAGTCCTTGAGTTAACTTAACTTAAAGGACTTAATTGAAAATGGACAAACTTTCTTAAATATTTATAACTTAGTAACTTCCCACCTTAATGTCAAATACATCAATCGTCTATTTTTTTTCTTCATCAACCTATTTAATGAATAGGAGATTTAGTTTAATACAATTTTTGACAAAATTAAGACTAAATTTACTAGTGATTATGTATCATTGAAGAAAAATTTTATAAACAAAATATATACTAGTGATTATGCTCAAAGTCATATTTTTCTATTGGTTTTTGTTTCATAGCACTTGAGGATGATGAATTTGTTGGATGCGATGTGAACTAGAATTCAACACAACCACGTGGACAACATCCTAATTAGTTGTGATGTTATTTATTTTCTTATCTTTTATGCCATGTTTTTGTTGGTTGGTTGTACATAATTGTTTTCCTTGGGGCAAAGAACGAAAGGGAGAATCTATTCAATGAAAATTACATCACGAACAACTCAACTATCTTTTGCTCCTATTTCTTAGTCTGTTCATATCTACTTAATGTGGTATTTTTTTTATTTTTCTTGTAAAGGTTCTTTTCATATCCTTAAAGCAACATTTTCTAATCGACTGCTTGATATTCATGTCTCTTTTTGGACCACAAACCCCATGATACTTCATTGTAAACATTGTTCGGTATTTTAATGTTATGGTACTAGAGTTTTTGGTATAATTGTAGTATTGTGGGATATTGTTCACTGTTGTATGATACATATGCTAAATACTGATTTGTATTCAAAATAAAGATATCGTATGAACATTCTATTTCATCCTCATTATCTCCTATGATTAATATTGTAATATATTCTTTTAAGTCACATTGGATATATTCATTCGGATCACACTAGATTTGGTTTGGGTTCAGTTCGGTTGGTTTTGGTTGGTCGGTTTGGGTCAATTCAGATTTCGGGTCATCGTCAAATTATGGGTGACTTCAGTTTGGTTGATTTTGGTTTGAACGACTGTGGTTCAGATGGTTGTGGATTGCGGTTTATTCTTGGTTTTACAATAATACGGTTCGGTTTGGTCAGGGCCGGTGTGTTTGCTTTCGGGTCATTTTTCAAGTTATAGTTGTCGGTTGAGATTCGGATTCAGATCGAATTGGTTCGGTTTGGTTTTTCGGGTTTGAATCACTTTTGCCTGGTCTAGTCCGTGGGCACAGATAAGGTGTATGGGACACAACCTATTTCTCCCTTATTGAATTTTTGCCACCATCCGTGGGAGGTCCGGGATCCCAGACATGGCGTCTGTGGTCCTGGACATGGCGCCTGTGGGCCCATACCTCCACCGAATGACCATTTTAACGATGTTCCCAACATTGTTTTTAGCTCAATGTTTATGGGCGTGTACCTTGAAAGATTCTAAACATGTTAGTGATCCAAAGTTTTCAATTTGAAGTCGAAATTAACACGAAACATAGCAAACAAGTAAAAATATAGAAAGTTACGTAAACACAAACACATAATTCGGAGTTGTTTTTGGTTAGAAATTATGAGAGGAGTATGTGGAGTTTCTAGGTTTAAGAAACCGAGACTTCTAACATGTTTGAAAGCTCCAAGCGTTTGTCCTCTCACATCGGGATTCCTTGATCGGTTCGTCGGTTGGGCAACGACCTCTAGCTTCTGGATAAGCCTCCTCTCTGTTGTTCTTCACATTTTGAAGCATTTTGATGGTTGATTTGTGTTTAGAATTTGGGTGAAAAAGTAAGGTTGTGTTTTATTGATTTTGGGAGTGATTTCGGTAGAGTTACATTGGCTATCGGCTTTGACTTCGAGGGGGGAAGTTTGGAAGAGGATGACCTTATGTGTGTGTGTTTTGGTCATTTGGGAAGGTCTGGTAATATAGGGAAAGATGTGGCCAATTGATAAAAAAGTTTTTTTTTTATCAAAAATCTTTATAGGCTTCAAGAGAATCTGAATTTTTTACTGGCCTACACGACAAATTAAATCATGAAATTTTAACCATATTTTAAAAACAATTTTTGGGAATTTTGAGAGCTGGAATCACATTATTTGAATTAAAACCGGTTTTATAGAAATGCTTCATTCTGGTACCTCTCATAATTCATAACTATTATTGAAAATTCAAAATTTTAACGGGGTTATTCTCTAAATACCATCCCCTATCATGTGATAAACTTTCATGACATTTTGACTTGATTTGGGTATTTTCTAGAGGACAGAGAAATTATAAAAGTGTTTGAATTTCTCTTAAAAATTTAGGCTTAGACTCCAAATAAAATTTGTCTAGTTTATGACTGTTTAGCCATGTGAAAATTTTATTTTAATGTTTTGAGGCCTTTCTTCCTATTTTAGGTAATTCTATGTGTTAATTATTAAGAAAAATAACTTATAATATGAACTAAAAGCCATATTTCCAGAATAAAATTACCTGAAATTGTGAGAATGCCTTTCATAATGACAATGATATTTGAGAATATTTTGAGATGGCGAACGAGCCATATGAAAATAGAAAGTTCCAAGAATATCTATGGAAAATCCCGACTTTACGCAGCTTAACCAATCTACCGTTTCCTTTGCTTTTGCATACTAGAGCCTTTCCCGAGGGTCAACAACCTAGGTATAATATTGCCCCCCGTCAACTAGACTTTGTAATGAAGATGAAAAGACAAGTTGATGCTTGAGTGACATCCCAAAATGTTGTCCTTGATCTTTCGCCCAAAAATCACTTAGTTGTGCCGAGCTATTCTAAGGCACTGACTACCCCTAAGAAGATTCTAGAAGTTTTCAGGCTATTTGGAGGCGCCGACCTCCTAAACGTGAAGAAATTTAATATTTCCTAGGCACTTTTTGGGGTCTGGATCTGTCCGAGTGATGATAGTTATACCCAGGCATTTTAGGGGCCTGGAACTGTCCTTCGTAAAATGTAATGTGATTCGGATGCTTTTGGGAACCAAAACGCATCCATGCTCTAATGCGTCTAGGGACCAAACCCGTTCCAAAACAAGAAGAAAACTCGGATGCATTTGCGGACTGAAACCCGTTCCAAAAACTAAAACTCAGGCGCATATGGGGGCCGAAACCCATTTCAAAAAGAAAACTTGGATGCATCTAGAGACCGAAACCCATTCCAAAAAGAAAACTCGGGTGTATCTGGGACTGAAACCCATTCCAAAAATAAAACTCGGATGCATCTAGGGACCGTAACCCATTCCAAAAGAAAACTCGAGTGCATCTGGGGACCAAATCCCATTCCAAAAGAAAATACGGATGCATCTAGGGACCAAACCCATTTCAAAAAAGAAACCTCGGATGCATCTGGGCATCAAAATCCATTCCAAAAAAGAAAACTCAGATGCATCTGGGGACCAAAACCCATTCCAAAAAATAAAACTTGGATACATCTAGGGACCAAAACCCATTCCAAAAACGCTCCTGGTTGGTATACGATGGGGACTTATTGCCTCTGCCCACTAACTGGGGTGTAGGGATAACCCCTGGTATAATGATGGGGACTTGTTGCATTTACCCACTATTTGTTAATCCCTAAACAAGTTGACATAACAAAAGAGGATTTATTGCCAGCACGTCTTAAACTTGGTTAGACTAAACGAGGCATCAGCAACCCATCATGCAAATGATGTAATGATGCATAATGTTTGATGATGCAATGTGTTTGATGCAAGGATGTGGTGTGAAAGAAAAAATAGGAACCAAGTGCATCTAGGAACCGAATCTGTTCCAAAATGTAAAAATTGCAATAAAACACGGGTGCATCTAGGGACCAGAACCTATTCTAAAATGTGAAAAGTGCAATAAAACGAGTGCATCTGGGGACCGGAACCTATTCCAAAATGTGAAAACGCAATGAAACTCGGGTGCATCTAGGGACTAGAACCTATTCCAAATGTAAAATACAATGAAATTTGGTGCAACCAGGGACCATAACTATTCCAAAATGTAAAAAATATGATTGTAGAAATGCCAAACATGGCAATGATCGAGAACTTGTGAATTGTCCTGAAAACACAAACATGCTCTTTGGAGGATGTGTGTGCTTTTTTTTGCTACGGTGCTTGGGGCTTATGATGAGCTCAAGGCTTTTTTGAGAGGTGGTAGTCAGGATTTATGACGGTCTTAAGGCTTTTTGTGAGTTTACAGTTAGGACTTATGACGGGCCTAAGGTGGAATGATGACTTTTGTGGATGATGATTAGGACTTATAACGGGCCTAAGGCTTTGAAGTTGGGGCTTTGGAAGGTGTGGTTTATGAATGGTGTTTAATACTTATGACGAGCGTGTGGTTGGGTAGTGATTTGTGAGAGGTGGTCAGGACTTATGACGAGTCTGTGGTTTTGAAGTTTGGGTTTTGAGTGGTGTTCAAGACTTATGACGAGCCTGAGGTGGAATGGTCTTTGGAAGTGTGGCGCTTTAGGCTTATGTCGGGCTTAAGGATTTTAGTGAGATGGTATTCAGGACTTATGACGAGCCTGAGGTACAATGGATGATGGGCTTAAGGTTTCAGGTTCCTTTGAGGTTGGTGCTGCCCTAGAAACTCCCCAGTATTTCTTTGAGCAATCCGAGCTACAATCGATTGCCCTCAGTATTTTTCTGTGAAACGTGTGAACAAGTCTTGTCCTTACAAGGTCAAGGCTCATGTTTTCAATGTGGTGTTTTTCTACCTACACTCGATGTGTATGGTCTTTGCACTTGTTCCTCTCCTGCAATCATAACTTATAGACCATTGAGTTTGATATTTAATGTATTTATGTGTTTGGTCTATTACTTTCGCTCGATTAGATACACAACTATCAATTCGGAAGTCTTTGAAGCTTATAACGGGGCCATCGGGTGTGATTGAAGGCAATAGGACCATGGAGGGATGTTTTGGGATGTGTGGAGCTTAGGGGTGACCAAAGCTGCAACTAATTCTTCTCTCAAACTCGTATTCCTTGTTCTAAAGTGGTCTTGCTACTTTGTGTTAATTTGCTTTCGGGCTTTGGACTTCAAATTTTTTGAAGTGCCCTTCGCCATTTTTCATTGTCGAGGCATTTCCTATTTGCCTTTTCATTCCTCTTTGGGGTTTTTGTGTTTCCCGGCTTTTGCATTGTTTTGACTTGTCTTAGGGTTCTTGTGTCTCCCAGCTTTGAGTTGTTTTGACTCGTCTTCAAGGTTCTTATGTTTCCTGGCTTTAAGTTTTCAGAGTTGTTTTGATGTGAGCTATTTAATCCTGGGTCGCTTTGGGACCGTTTGCGGATTTCTGTCATGCTTCTTGTAGCATTGCTCTTTCTTCTGGGCTTGTGTACTCGTTATCTGAGAGTCGGGCTCCTCTCTTCCTTTGGTCACCAGGTAGGATAATCATCACATGCTAGATTATTTTGTGGGCTTAATGATTCAAAAGGGGGATATATGAAAGGCTCAGCGGGGGTGCCTAGGGTTTAATATTAGGGTTTCACAAGCTTTTTGGCTATGTGGTGGTGTGCCTAAGTGCTTCGTCATTCTTGATAGTTGTGTATATGTCCTTGTTACTTTTCTCAGGTCTAAGAGTAAATCTACAAATTATCTCCTTCGATCGGAGTTATGTTGTTTAGAACTTTAGCTCACCTTTGTGTGGCCTCATTGGAATCATGTAAAAATAACTCGCTCATTCACTCATGGTTTTTCCACTCAAGGCGATCTCATAAATTTTCACTCAGAGAGATTTGCTCACACGCTTACACGAAAGTTTGAAATTAACAAAATTAACTCAGATTGCCGCCAGTATTGATTTAGGGGTTTTCACAGACTTTTGATAATTGTGTGCTTTGAACTGTTTGATAGGTTGCTTTGGGTGATTTTCTTTTGTTAGAGCATGTTCATCTTTTAGAAACAATGACAAGCTTTGTAATAAGGAAATGTTTTGTTATATTCAAACAAGATATGAAATTCTAAAACACAGAAGTACAAAAATTTAAAGAGTATTCCACAATACGAAAACAATAGAAAGTCTCAAAAGCCATGAAAATCATGAAGTCTAAACATGAGATCTAAAATGATGATAAGGAGAAATGAAACCTATACTACTACTACCCGGGGGGAGGAGGTCATGGGAAGACCGAATACATGTGTGACATAAATGAGTATACGGTCATCCATGTGCGCCTGTCTACGCTCCTTGCGGATGTGCCTGCACTCCATGAGACTCTGGGTAATGTGCAGGGCTTGAATATCTTTCTGTGAAGTCTCGATCGTAGCTGGCTGAAGCGAAGGAGCTGGTAAAGCATAATATGAGGAGAGAGGCATGGGATACTTGGAGTCGTGGACGTATCGTGGACTCTAATAAAACTTGATAGACGAGAGGCAACTATTAAACTGGAAAACACATTTTGAAATTCACCCAACCTCCCTTGCCCCACACACGGACTCCCAAGACAGTTTCGACTTTACCCCTAAAGTTGTCAACCCTCTCCTGACTATCGGCCTACGGTTCACCGACCGTTCCCCGAGCTGTCGTCCTATCAAATACCCAATGTATTGATACTCTAACCCAGTCCTCTCTAGCTCACCAACTCTCTAGCACTTACACACACTCCTAAGTCTGATCCACACTTGCCCAGATTATCTCTATCTTTTCTCTCGTACAGGGGCTTATCTAACAAGGAACATTAAGGCACGTATTTATACAAGTTAGTTGAGATGCCAACTAACAACCTAACTAGGATTTGTAGACTCTAAGAGTAGAATACTCATTCTTCTACAAATATAATCCCACACCCTACTGCAGATTTTTGTCCAACTTGATCTGGAGCCACCAACACACGTGTTGCCGTGTGAATGGCCAAGTTGGCAGCGCGTCTCCCCAAGTGGTTGGTCCCCACTTGCACACTTCAACTTGTCTGAACTTGTCCGGCTCATTAATGCTCATAAATGCTCTCTTCTGAAGTATTACGGTTATGTAATGATGTTCATCAATAGCCTTTGCTTATCTTGTTATCTTGCACATTAATGAGATACACCTTTTGTCGTGTGTTTGTCATGAGCAAGTTGCTTGTGTGGTTGTGAATAATCTGAGTGAGTTTGTCGACGTTGCTAACTTCGTTTGGTCCTTGTTTTATGTTTGATGTAAGAGATATGTGATGGTGTGGTTCTTGACTGCTTGTGTCTTACTAGAAGTTCTCCGGAGCTCTCACCGACAGGTGCCCGACTGGTAGAGCACATGTTATGGATTGAGCGCGCTTGCAACCTTGCGTGCTAAGCCACTCATGACTTAAGTGCGCTTGCAACCTTGCATGCTAAGCCACTTATTCACCTGTCTATCTGAAATCATGAATCTTGACCAACACATTAGATAGACAACACAAGGTTTGCTATCATCAAAACTAAAGCATCTTGTCTTAACAATTTCCCCCTTTTTGATGATGGAAACCTATACACTTATTATGTACTTGGCAATCAAGAATTGAAAGATTCCCCCTAAGAAGGATTCCCCCTGAGTTTATTAAAGTTTTTTAAGAATGAAAGAATTTTAACGAATGATAGCATAAGTGACAACTTTTATGTTATATCATAGATAAGGTTTCATTCAGATGATACATAATACAAGGACGATAGACATACTCTCACATGTATATATACTTTTCTTTCCCCCTTTGCCATACAGCAAAATAGGGAGCAACTACACGACGTAAGATGTTGTAAAGGCCATGACATTCCATAGATTACAAACTACAAAATATGATCAAGATAATCTAGATGGAGTGACGTAGTTGGGTATCCCATTCATAATCCTCTGAGTAAGTAGGATCTTCCTCCGAAAAGCCGGCTTTGATCCAAGAAGGTTTAGCTTTAGGTGTGGTGATCAAAGGTGATTCAGTTGTGGTTGAAAGGTCAGACTCATCAGAATCTATGGAGAACTCCATGCAATGTGGAGAACGTGATTGTGATAGAGTAATACTTGAGGTGATAGACCAAGTTGTGAGGGAGTCGGAATCTCGTTGAACATAGCTTTGGGCGACGTATTTCTTTGGGTGTTTGGTGGTCATAAACTTGCGAATGGTGGAGTGAATGGTTTGTTAATTCGAGTTGGATGAGCTTTGTGGATATTGAGCCATTTATTGAGATGATTGTGAGTGGTAAAAAGGAGTAAACAAGTTTTATTGACACTTTGGATATGCTCAACGACTGATCGGTGAGTGGCATTTAATGAGGTGATACGTCTTGTGGGCTATTTTGTAGGCTTTTTAGGTGTCAAGGTCCGACATTGGATTAGTGGAATGGATAGGACTAATATCTCAGGTCATTTTGTAATTTTTAATCAAGGAAGAAGCATCCAAGACAATAAATTATTTCGTACCCATCATAAGCATTCAAGTAACAAAAATCAGTTGCATTTCATTGATGTCCAAAAGGTACTGTGAAACAGATAGTCAAAGGCAAAATAGAGCATTTGATGGAAAGGAAAAATCTAGTCCTAACTCTAACTCTCACGGTTTCACTTAAGTCTCTAGGAGACAAAGAACGCTCAGGCTATGTGGGAGTCTATAAAGTCTATTGCTCCTTGAACCATGTTTTGAGCACTTGGTTCAGAGGAGACGGCCTGCACAACTTGAGAGTGACTCTCACTCTCTGAAGAACATCTCTAGTTGAGGTATTCAGACTGGTCCCCGACCTTTCGTGGACCGGTGAAAGAGTTCTTTTCATTTTATTCCTGATGCTCTCACGGTTGGGCGAGACTCTGACTTCGAGTCTTCACTCTTGGTTGGCTTCTGAGCTACCACCAGCTGGTCTCCCTTTGTCTTGATCCCCATTTTGGACAACATCTCCGAGCAGATGCTGTCTTGAGCGGTGCGCGCGCATTCTTGGAACCTGTCGGTGTCCACTCCGTTCTGTTGTAGCGCCCTGGTCACTACTCCCCCATGCACCATTCCTTGATTAACGAAACGACTTTCCTCAATGGTAAGAAGAATCATTGCAGGAAGATCTATTTTCTCTTTTGTCTTTAGTGCATAAAGCAATCTCACATCTCTTGCATTGAAAATGTGAGTGCGTTGGTTTCGTGGGGTGATATTATGGGTGAGCAAGCTGAAGAGCACCCTGTCGGGAATAGACATGTCTATTGCATTGAAGTTTTTCATTGTAGCCCCAGGGTTGAGAAGCTGGACCATTTTTCCCCCTTGAGGTCCTACGTTATTCCAGGAGGTCTCCTTTGGAACGACGATCCCTTCATCTTCTAAACCAAAGTTTTTGCATATCCATGATTTAGTAATGTTGGCGGTAATACCTTGGACTATAGAGATGAGATAGTCGTCGTCATTGTCGGTCTGGAGAGGTCCAAGATACGTCATGTGCTCTTTGAGCAGCTCTGTGTAGACGGGGATTGGTTCCTGAAAGAAGTCCATCCATCCTTGAAATTCCAGGAGCTCTTGAATCTTTCCAAGACCCATTTACTCCATCAAATCCAAGTCCAATGTCTTGGGTAAGACAGGACAGGATTTATCGTTTGACGTTTTCTGCTTTGAACATAGCTGGTTTCAATTCCTTGAGCTTCTTTAGGCGTGAGAGAGCCTGAGACTGTATCGTTGTTGGCGTCGTGACTGGCTTCACGAGGCGTCGGGGACCTGTCAGCGACTGGTTCCTCAAATACTTCGATGAGTATTACTTCAGTTTCTAGGTCAGGCTCCCTTATCTCCTCTTCTTGACCCTTTTCTTCCACTGAAACTTCTTCTGCTGTGAACCTTTCGTACTTTGTACTTCCCTCCTCTTCTTCTTTCTGAATGATACCTTGGGCGACCGCTGTAGGGGTTTGATAAGTCAGGAATTTACCTATTTCTGCATGGTCTTTTGATACCGAATTCGTTGCTATTTACTGCTAAATTCCTGTCTTTTAAGTATTTTTATGTTTCTTGTTGCAATTGTCTTCTTTTATGGTTTTTATGTGCTTTTTCAGGTATTTAATCTCAAGGGAGCTTGTTCATATCATTGTTGGGAATCATGGTTTTTCAAACAAGCTAAATGGAGTCAAGAAAGTCATCTCTCGACCTAAATTCAGATATGGTCCGGGACTTGTTGCATAACTTAAGTCCCGGACCACAAATTGACTATACTCTCGACCTAAATTCAGATATGGTCCGGGACTTGTTGCATAACTTAAGTCCCGGACCACAAATTGACTCTACTCTCGGCTTAAACTCAGGCATGGTCCGGGACTTGTTCAATAACTTAAGTCCCGGACCACAAAGCAGAGCAGATCTCGGGTTGTTTTTATACCATGGTCCGGGACTTCATACAGGACCTAGTCCCAAACCATGACGTTGAATCAGACGTCTGTAGCACGCTCGTGAAGTAGCATTGTGTTTTCTTCATATTAAACAAACCGCCCGTGCACTACCGATTTCCTTTCCAGCCTTGTCTTCCACACTCGTTTTTGTCCCTTCCACTGCTACTTTCCATCCTCATCTCCACTAATCTAATTACCTCCCCAAATCCAGCAAAACACCCACGTTAACATTCACCATTCCACTTACAAACTCCAGCTCCACAACTAATTATCTTGTCCACCACCATGCTGCTTCTACTACGTATTCAACAAACAAGTTCTATAAATAGAACTCTCTTCCTCTCATTCAGTACACACTCTGTAGAGAGAAATCACCACAAGTCCATCTCATTCACTCTCACCTATGACTCCACCCATTTCCATTTCATATACCACGTTCCATTCATATCATCCACCTCATTATACACCTACATACATCCACAGGGGTCTGGAGTGCACAAAGCAGTTGAAGACTTCAACTTCTTTTCTGGAGAAGGAGCAGAAGAAAGCACTGATCACACACCGAGAATCCATTAAAGAGTCTTAAATCAGAGTTTCTTCTTCTCTTCCTCTTTAATGTTGTTTACATGTTTTTACAGTATTTTCTCTTCCATGGCTGAGTAGTTTTTTATAAATTTTGGTTCGCTATGTAATCCAAATTCAAGGTTCCATTTTCTTTGTGATTTACCATTTTAATAGATTAAAGTTGTTTCCTTATTTATTTTAATAAATCCCGTGATTTGGCCAATTACTTAATTTTATCAGTTTATCTGCTAAGTGAGAACTGCGGTAGATAATAGACAACAGGAACAGTACCATAATTTAGAGATGGTAATTCCTCTAGGATATTAACTGATCAATAAACTGGATTTTTCTTAAAGCTGTTAGCAATTAGTAAATTTGTAACGAGTGTTAAAATTTATTAACTGTTAATTAGATTTCACCGAGCGGGAGACCGAACGTGGAATATTTCTGATCTAGGATTTTAGTCTGGATTTTGGTAAACACACTGAGAAAGGAACCGAAGAATTTGGAGGATTAGTAAACTGGAATTCCCCTTTTTATTAAATCAAAAATATCATTGTTTTGCCCACTGTCTTGCATTTATTACCTTTGCTCTTATTTACATTCTTGTTTCGTACTTTAGTAATTCAACAAAACAACCCCCTGTTACTGGAGTAAATCGATTCATTAGTTTGTTCTTAAATATTAATTAAACTAAAACGCTGCCTCCCTTGGATTCGATAACCTGGAGGGACACTTCTAGGAAAACTTGCTATAATCGATCGCTATACTTGTCGTTTGGTTTTTACCCAACAATTAATGGCGCCGTTGCCGGGGAGGCACGATTGCTTAGTTAAATTTTTATTTATTTTATTAAATTTTTTTTGTTTTTGTTCTTTTTAGTTTATCCTTGTTTTATTTTATTTTGTTCTCTTACAACTACATTACCGTCGGTTATCTGATTTTGGTTTATGGTTAAAACTCGTACTGAAGGAAACCCTGAATTCGAAATTGAACCAGAGATAGACAGAGTAACAAGAAGGATTCGTAAAAGGTTAGTGCTGGATCCTCCAATTGAGTAGGAGGTGTTCCTAAATGATTCACCAGCAGAGGAGATTGTTTCTGAGTTACTAGTTGAATGAGAGATTCTAAACAACACCTCAGGAACCAATATGGAGAATTTGAATTCGGAGAGGCACATGAGGGACTATACCCCGCCCAAGCGTCGAAGGCTTATTTCACCAATAGTAATTCCTGCGTTACCAGCAGGAGAGCATTGGCAGTTCAAGACACACTATGTTACTATGGTCATGAATGCACCTCAGTTCAGCGGAACAATCACCGAAGATCCCAATGTCCATCTCACCACTTTCCTGAGATTGGTAGGAGCTTGTTCTACACCAGCTTCACAAGAGGTTGCTAGATTGACTCTCTTCCCATTCCCCTAAGAGACAGAGCTGCAGTATGGTTAAACTCATTGATGCCCAACAGTATCGCTACCTGAACGGAGTTAGCAAATGCATTCTTGGCGAAGTATTTCCCTCCTTCTCGAATGCTGACTATGAGAGGAGAGATTACCAACTTTAAGCAGTTCACCGGTGAAACATTATCTGAGGCTTGGGAACGTTTCAAAGGGATTGTGCGCAGAGTACCACACCATGGCTTGGGAGAGGAGGTAATTTTACAGTCCTTTTACAAAGATTTGGATCATTCAAGTCATTTGTTGGTAGACACTTGTGCAGGAGGAAGCCTCATGGAGCTACCAATAGCTAGAATCAAGGAATTATTGGAGACCATTGCCAATGCATCCAATCAGTGGGGAGGTGCGAGAACCGGAGAAGCTGCACCGAAGAAAACTGCTGGAGTCTATGAAGTAGATTCAAATACTTTTCTGGCTGCCAAGATAGAAGCAATGTCAAAGCAGTTTAAGCGTATGTGTGTAGTGATGAACCCACAGTCAAATGCAGCAGCATCTCCTGAGGTTTATCCACCTTGTGAATATTGTGGTAGAAGCTCAAACTTGTGTCAGTGTACATCTCCACCAAGTGAAGAGGTAAATTACCTGGGAAACAGACAAGGAAATTTCTATAACAACAAAGCAATCAGGGATATCAGCAGCAAAGATTTCAGAACAACAACTACAATCAGAAGGCACCACAACAATATAATCAGTCCTATCAGAGACCCCCTCAGAACCAACAGATGCAAAGTCAAGGAGCTAGTAGTTCCTCAAACTTGGAAGCCATGATGAGCGAATTCATTACATCAACAAAAGCCAGATTCAATGAGCAAGATGAAATCAACAACAACCAAAAGGCATTCATGCAAGAACAAAAGGCTTATAATAAGCGAATGGAAACTCAATGGCTCAAATCAGTCAGAAGCTTTCTGAGAGACCTGCAGGGTCCTTGCCTAGTCAACCAGAGATGAATCCCAGAGAATATGCTAAAGCAATAAACTTGAGAAGTGGTAGACAGCTTGATTATCCGATCACTGAAGCTGTGAATACTCCCAATCAATCCGATAAAGAAAATGATGCGGGACAAGAGGTTGAGATTGTTGAGCAACCAATGTTGGAAAATGCGCCGGCTGGCGAACCTAAACAGCCAGAGCATGAGACATCAAACAATCTACCCACAGCCCCAAACCATCACAAATAGCAGCTGTTGAGTTGCCCATTCCATTCCCGAACAGACTAAAGAAGAAAGACCTTGATGAGCAGTTCGGTAAGTTTTTGAGCATCTTTAAGAAAAACCATAAATATTCCTTTTGCAGATGCGTTAAAGCAAATGCCTATCTATACAAATTCATGAAGGACATCCTCTCAAATAGAAGGTCATTGATAGAAAAGGAAACGGTCCAGTTGACAGAAAGAGTCTCTGCTGTGCTCACTAAAAAGCTTCCCCCGAAGCTCGATGATCCAGTTCTTCCAATCATCCCATGTTCGATAGGTAATATCGACTGTGGTAAAGGACTATGTGATTTGGGTGCTAGCATAAATTTAATGCCCATGTCTATGTACCTTAAACTTGGATTGGGTGAATGTGATCCCACCCGTATTACTCTTCAATTAGCAGATAGGTCCATCATTTTACCGAAAGGAGTAGTGCGAGATTTGGTTGTGTCAGTTGGTACTTTTGTTTTCCCTGCTGATTTTGTGATCTTAGATATGGAGGAAGACAAAGAAGTACCACTAATCCTTGGGCGCCCATTTATGTGAACAGCCAGAACCCTCATTGATGTTGAGGGTGGTAAGATAATATTGAGAATGCATGATGAACAGCTTGTTTTTGACATGTCAAAGGTTACAAAACACCCATCTGATGTACATGCTTGTTTTTGTTTGGAATCTATTAACTCTCTACTGCAAGATTATGTATTTAGCCCTGCTGACATCGATGAGTTGGAGAAATGCTTAGTGGAATCCATCGATGGAATTCATGATGATCCAGAGGTCTCTGCTGTGGCATTCCAATTATCAGCAGGAGGACGATATCGAAAAGGTCCCACAATAGAACGTGAAAAGCTAGAAAGGGAACTCAGGGGTTGATTCCCTCTATCAAAGAACCACCATCCTTGGAGCTGAAACCTCTCCCCAGCCATTTAAAATATGTTTTCTTAATTGAACCCTCTAGTTTGCCTGTCATTATCTCTGCAGAACTAACTGATAAAGAGGAGGAACAACTAGTGCAGGTGCTTAGGAAGAACAAGAAGGCGATAGCTTGGTCAATCGCTGATATCCAGGGGATAGCTCCTCACTTTTGTACACACCGCATCTTTCTTGAAGAAAACTATAAACCTCTAGTTCAACCCCAGAGAAGATTGAACCCAAACATGAAGGAGGTGGTAAAGAAGGAAGTCATTAAGCTTCTCGATGCAGGTATTATTTATGCAATTTCTGATAGTGAATGGGTGAGCCCTACACAAGTAGTGACCAAGAAAGGGGGATTTACTGTAATTCCCAATGATAAAGTGAGTTAGTTCCTCAGAGAACTATCACAGGGCATAGAGTGTGCATTGACTATCGAAAGTTGAATGCTGCAACCAGAAAAGATCATTTCCCTCTTCCTTTCATTGACCAAATGTTGAAAGACTTGCAGGGCTTAAATATTACTGTTTCTTGGATGATTACTCTGGGTATTTTCAGATACCTATTGCAGAAGAGGACCAAGAGAAAACGACTTTCACATGCCCATATGGCACGTATGCCTACCGACGCATGCCCTTCGGTCTATGTAACGCTCCAGCTACCTTCCAGCGTTGCATGACAGCCATATTTTCCGACTACATTGAAAAATGCATCGAGGTATTCATGGATGATTTTTTAGTTTTTGGACTAACTTTTGACTCTTGTTTGGAAAATTTGGATTATATCTTAGCCAGGTGCAGAGAAACCAATTTAGTCCTAAACTGGGAAAAGTGCCACTTCATGGTGCAAGAGGGCATTGCTGGGACACAAGATCTCTAGCAAAGGTATTGAGGTGGACAAGGCTAAGGTTGAAGTGATCGATAAGTTACCACCTCCAGCCACAGTAAAAGCATGGAGTGAGGAGTTTCCTACGACATACGGGCTTCTACAGATGGTTCATCAAAGACTTTTCGAAGATATCTAAGTCGTTGTGTGACTTGCTGGCCAAGGATGTGAAATTCGACTTCACTAAAGAATGTCTTGAGGCATTTACCATCATCAAGGAAAAGCTAGTATCTGCATCGGTTGTTGTTGCGCCTGATTGGTCTCTACCATTCGAGATCATGTGTGATGCTAGCGATTTTGCTATAGGAGCAGTTCTGGGGCAAAGACATGACAAAATGCTAAAGGTAGTCTACTATGCAAGCAGGACAGTTAATGATGCACATAAAAATTATGCAACCACAGAAAAGGAGCTGTTAGCCATCGTCTTTGCATGTGACAAATTCAGATCGTACATCATTGGGAGTAAAGTCATAATCCATATAGATCATTCCGCCCTACGACATTTATTCAAAAAATAGAAGCAAAACCGAGGCTGATTCGATGGATCCTACTCCTTCAGGAGTTTGATATAGAGATAAAAGACAAGCCCGGAGTACAGAATGGAGTGGCTGATCACTTATCTCGTATTAAATATGCTGATGACGGCATACCAATTAACGAGTTCTTCCCCGATGAGTATGTGTTCAAAGTTGGTTCCACGGGAGATCCTTGGTACGCGGATATTGCAAACTATCTTGCAAAACAGATAGTACCCCCACCATTAACAAATCAGCAGAGGAAGAAGTTCTTCTCCACTGTTAAGCACTACCGTTGGGACGATCCATTTCTTTTCAAGGTTTGTGCGGACGGGATGATTCGTAGATGTGTTCCTGATGCTGAAATAAGAGACATCCTTGTTCATTGTCACTCAAGAGAAGCAGGAGGTCATTTTGGTCCTGCTCGGACAGCCCAAAAAGTTTTGGAAGCAGGTTTCTTTTGGAAGACCTTGAACAAAGATTGCTATCAGTTTGTATCCACATGTGACCAGTGCCAAAGGCAGGGGAACCCATCTAGACGCCATGAGATGCCCTTAAATTCTATATTGGAAGTTGAACCATTCGACCTTTGGGGCATTGATTTCATGGGACCGTTTCCATCATCTCAAGGTAACCTCTATATCTTGGTAGCAGTGGACTACGTTACAAAATGGGCTGAAGCAATAGCAGCACCAACTAATGATGCAAAAGTAGTGCTGAAATTTTTGAAGCGGAATATATTCACTCGCTTTGGTGTTCCGCGATCAATCATTAGTGATGGAGGTACCCACTTCTGCAACAAACAGTTTAAAGCTCTTCTACAGAAGTATGGCGTACGACATTAGGTTTCTCTACCATATCATCCACAAACAAACGGGCAAGCGGAGATTACAAATAGAGAAATCAAGTGGATCCTTCAGAAATTGGTCACATCATCTAGACGCGATTGGTCGCTCAAGCTCGATGACGCCTTGTGGGCATACCGCACTGCCTTCAAAACACCCTTAGGTATGTCTCCATACAAATTGGTATATGGCAAGGCATGTCACTCTTGCCTGTAGAGTTGGAGCATAAGTCTTTTTAGGCCATCAAAGCATTAAATTTTAATTTACAAAAGGCTGGTGAGAAGCGCAAGCTGCAGTTGTGCAATTTGGAGGAATTTAGAGAGGAAGCCTATGAAAACACCAAGATCTATAAGTAAAAGATATAAGGTGGCATGATAAGCTTTTGGTCAAGCGTGAGTTTCACGTTGGAGATAAGGTGCTTTTATTCAACTCCCGCCTGAAACTATTCCCGGGAAAGTTGAAATCTCGTTGGTCTGGACCGTTTACAGTGACTAGTGTCTCGCCCTATGGAGCCATAGGTTTAATCAATACAGAAGGGGAGACATTCAAAGTCAACGGGTCTTAGTTGAAACACTATCTAAGTGGTGACATCGCCGAAGTCCATTCGGTGATCACGGTGCATGATCCTCCATACTGATCTTACAGTTGCATGGTCTAGCCAAAGACCGAAAAGACGGGCAGCTCATTGGGAGGCAACCCAATCTTCTTTCATTTCTCTTCTTGTTTTTCGTTTTAATTCATGTTTTTACTTGTTCTAATTCCTTTGTTAGTTGTTTTTCTTTGTTTGGTTTTAATTAAGTTGTAGGTTTGGTAAGGAAGAGGAGCAGAGTGCTAAGAAGTAGAATTACGCTTGCTTAACAAGGGTGGTCCGGGACATGATCCGTGGCTTAAGTCCCGGACCAGACAGAGCATGGAGTCTCGGCATGATTAACAGGGGTGGTCCGGGACATTTTGCATATCCTAAGTCCCGGACCGGAAGCGATGAGAAATCTTAAACAAAAACCATGGGGTGGTCCGGGACTCTCTACATATCTTAGGTCCCGGACCGATCACAAACAGAACTCTCGGCGGAATTAAACAGGGTGGTTCGGGACTTCAACCATATCTTAAGTCCCGGACCAGAGAAAGCGGGCAGTCTCGAGGTAAAACAGAGGGTGGTCCGGGACATTATACAAACCCTAAGTCCCGGACCTACACATCCCAGAAAAACAAAAAATGTAACGACGCGTTGCGTCGTCTTCTACCTCAGCGAAATCCCCCGATCTCTACAACCCTAACTCCCTCTCACTCCCTCTCTCGCTCTCGAATTCCCAGACACCACCGCACCCCACTCCTCTGTCGCATTCACACCCGCCGTCGCTACCGTTTTCGCCAGCCAACCCACACACCACAAATCCCGACCTCTTCCGTCCTCGCTCCACACCTGCACCACCACCATTGATAGCCACCGCCCATTACCCTCACCATACTCGCCTGCTTCAAACCCGCCAACACCACCACGCCCATCTACCTCCGTCATCCCCGTTCTCGCCCGTCTCCCCAACTCACTCCCACCCGCCATTATTACCATCTCTAAGTTTACCCAGCCCGACATCCACCTCCCTCTGTCGCCACTCCAATCTCTCGCAGCCCACCTCCAGCGACCGTCTCACCTTCACGCATTCACCACCACCGCATTCTCCCGCCCTGTTAAGTTCGAAACCTTCACCCTAAAACACTTACCCCGCATTCTCCCTCAGTTACCCACACCTGTTTTCGCCCAGCTCCAACCCAAACACCAACCCACACCCGCATTCAACTCCATCCCTCCGTCGCCTCTCCAACCTCGCGCAACCACAAACATCAACCCAACACCAAATTCACCCCATTTACCCAAACCAAACGCGCCCCTGCTCACACCAAATTCAGACCATTTGCCCAAACCAACGCACCCTTTACCACGTCCTTAATCCAATAATATCAAATGGCACCAAAAAGAGCTCGACGCACTAACACAGCAGGCGCATCTTCATCTGCCGCAGCTCCTCCATCACCCGATGCAGCTCTAATCCGGATCCGGGAGACGGTTGAGTCAGACTTCATCAATGAAGCCGCTGCAAATTGGTACCGGGAACGAGAAAGGAAAATCATACCCGAAAGGTCAGTCTGCCCCACTTTGATAGCCGAGTTTGATCTGGAATCAATTTTTAGTGCACGTAGATGGTCATGTCTGCTGAATAGAGGTGGGAGATTCTATCCGAGATTGGTGAAGTTGTTTTATGCTAATGCGACTGTGAATGAGGATGGGGATGCTATTAATTCTGTGGTTAAAGGGGTGACTATTTCTGTGACTGCTTCTAGCATTAGGCGTTGTTTGGGATTGCCCATAGCTGTTCGGATTCCCACTGTGGAGAATAGGGCAAATATGCCATTGTTGACTAGACAGGCTAAGGAGTACTACATTAATTTGATTGTCAATGATCCCGACGTTCAAAACCGGCAGCGTCGGAATAACCGGGACAAGCAGGTTGTCACGGGGGATAAGCTACCAACCCCTAGAGAACGTCTGATTTTAGGGGTGCTGATGTATATGTTTGCCCCCGGGAGTGCGCTGATCTAAATATGTATGACTGCTGGCTTATGCGCTACATCCTGGATGATGACTATGCCGCTGCAGGGGTTCCACCCGCTATGCATCAAATTATCTTTGACTCCATGCTCCGGGTAGTTGAGACCGATCACTCTGCTTTTCTCCTATTCCCACACCTCCTACAGCCCTTACTTGCTGACAGGAGGGTGGATGTATCTGATGAGCAGCCCTAGTATCCTCGGTCTACTCTCGATATGACGATGATGAGATTCTTTCAGTGGGAGAAGATCGACGGGCAGTGGGTGAAGCGCCGACGCGCTGCACGCGCACCCCGAGTTGCTGAGGCCGCTGCTGAGGTTGCTGATGAGGCTGATGCCGCTGCTGATGCCGCTGCTGATGAGGCTGATGCCGTTGCTGATGAGGCTGCTGCTGGTGGTGGTGAGGCCCCCGCCTTCCCGATACCTGTTGGTCCGGCCCCGGGCTATGATGAGTTGCTGCTGCATGAGTTAAGAGCCTGAAGGGGGACTGCTACAGCTTACTTTGACGGTTTTACGAGTCGTCTGGATGAGTATGGTACGAGACTCTCCGCTTTAGAGACCCGTCAGACGGACTATGAGGCCAGGCGGGATGCTCAGTTTGCTGAGTACGCGGCTCGTCAGGAGGCCCAATTCCATGATTATGAGTCCTGGCGCATGCCACGTCGGTAGTACATGTTTGGGTTTTGCTCTGTTCTTCATCAATCTACCTATCTTTTATTGTTCTTTTGAACTTTCAGCTGACTTGGTAATTTGAGATGTTTTAATGTCTTTTAGCTTGTTAGGTCGCATCTTCTGGTAACCTTCGTTTTCTTTTTGGATTGTTGTTGTTACTTTGGTACTCCTGCTACTTACTCTCCTTGGTTATATTCACTGCTTTCCTCGCAACATATTGTCTGCTGCTGCTTATTTCAAACAGGATTGCCATACTTGTGTGCGATATCGACAAAATACAAAGGAGACTCTGCCGAATTTTTCTCAACACTCCTTAACTCGCCCGTTCCTTTTCATGAGTGTGGGGACATCATTTTCACCTATTTTTCAGGGGAGACCATTCTTTCTTTCGCACTATGCTCATATTCATGCAGCAATGAGGGCATTGCTATTTTCTAAGTGTGGGGAAGTTAGTAGTAAGGGGGCTGTGCGTTTATTGCTTATTTTCTGTGGTCCCTGACACTACTAATTCTCACTTCATTAACCTTTGATGACCCTCCACAAAATTTTTAATTCGACATACTTGGTTTTCATTTGTGGTCAGATGCATCAGTCGGGAATAACGTACAAGCGAAAATTTTGAGATTTAATCTGAAACTTCGGTCATAAGAACTTTGGTTAGACTGCTTGTATTGTCAGTTTTTGTTTAAAACTTTTTGTCTATTTCCTTCAATAAAAGGTGAGACCATTTTGTGACTATTTTGTTTGAACTAACTTGGGGCTTTGGGAAAGTTTTGGAATGGACGGAAGGAAAGGACAAAGGCAAGGTACTCCTCTAATCTATTCTGAACCGAAACAGACCTCTCCCATTCGGTAATTAAGCCCATGGAGTGTGTAATATCCCAACCTGAAATCCAATAAACTGAACGGCGATCACTCCCAAATAAAATACAACTACAGCGGAAATAAATACAACAACCGGGCGGTATTACAATGCCGTTGGCCACCCTTGTGACCAACAAGGCTAAGTCCAAATACAATTCTCAAATGTCACGGTCTGGAATACGAATACAATCCGAGATACTAGGAATCAAACTCAAATGTAGAATGACTAAATAAAATAAATAACTGATAGTAGACTCCCATAGCTTGAATCTACCCCACCTACACTCGGTGTGGTAATCTTCTCAACTTCAGGTACCTGAAAAATGGGGGTGCCCCCAAAGGGGCTCAGCAAACAATGCTGGTATGGAAAACGCGCAGCCCATCGTCTACCGGGCCACGCCAACTACTTTGTCGAATACATGCAGTTCATTTTTATAAAGCTGTAAACAAGCATAGTAGGGTAATAACAAGTATCCATACAAGGACAATAATGTCACATAGAACAAGACTGCAGAAGGTCAAGTTAGCCGAACTGAATTTCTTTTATGATAGTCGGTCCACACAATGGGACTGACAGGTATAACTGAATATCTCAATAGTGAAGGTATAGTGACCTCGTTAAGATTGAAAGGTTGGGTATTAAAAACCCCAGAAGATAACGTAGTTAACCTCTGAACTGAGAAATGTGGGAAATAGATCCCTCGAGAGGAATGTAGTCTTCCTCTCCACTGAACTGATGGGCATTGAACCCTCGAGAGGAATAAAGTCTTCCTCAAACTGAAGTTTTCCGTCGCGACGTAAATAGGAGACGACCTGGGACAGGTACAGCTCCTGTAGCATGCATGGCCAGATCCAACTGGGCTCCTCATTCTCGTAGTATAGAATTGTTAAGTGTCATGTAAAGATGGTGACAAGAACACAATGTGAATTGTCAATTATCACGTTTAGGTTAATGACGTTCATTATAAAGTGAAGTTAGTGAGAGACTTGAGTACAAGTCCTCGTATACTGAAGCGCAGGTATTTAATCCACTGGTATAGTAGTGTTGTATGCGTGGGTGAAATACCCCAAACCTTAATAAGTGGTTTAAATATTAAATAATAAATTAATAAGACTAAAAAGAGTCTTATAAATGTTAGTAAACCATTTAATAAATAGTAAATACAATTAATTGCCAAAAAATGGAAACTGTCTTATAAATGAGTTTTGAATGGCTAACTGTCCATCGTTACTCTTTAATTAATATGTGTACTATTTTGTATCACATTTGGAAGTTTAAATTAATAAGGAATCAAGAATTTCGTTTCAAAGTGCCTTGTTATTATGAATAGTAACTAAAATAAGCTAGTTTGTAATATATGTTAACATATGTAATTTAATTGAGCAATAAAGGCTAAATAACCCCTTTTATTAAATGTGGGTCGGTTATGCATGCGGTGAGTCACACCCTTGCTAATTGATTGAGCAAATAAGTGAGTATTCTAAAAAGCACTATTTGCTTTACGTGAGAAATATCCTTAAAAAGCAACTACCATCAATCATTCTCTTAATCCCTTCATTCTTCCTTATTATCTCACGTAGCAATCTCCTTCCTTTTCTCTCTTTCACGATCGAACAGCACCAGCACAAACATGCAACTTCAGATCCTTGTAACTTCTTGCTCACTTGTCCAAATCTAAAACCGAGACCACCGATCTCTTAGTTTCATCAAGCTCTTCGACTTAGTCCCTTCAAATCTTCAAGAGCTCCACTTTGGTGCCAAGAGGAATCTCCATGGAAGGAGCTTGAGTCCATCTTTTTACGTATTATTCTTCTCCTTTGCTTCAAGGTATGGAAACTCAAAGAAAAATGGTGTTTCCTCTACGTTTTATGTTAACCAAAGGTAGCTTAAAATTCCCTTGGAAAATAAACTTACGTTGTCTGCTGAAACTACCTAAAGAGCCAAAGGTAAATGACTTAGAAAATGTTCTCAAAGAGACTAGTAAAAACATACGTACTGCTGTTTGTATTTGCAGGTGAAAGGCAAATATATTGTGGAAATTCAGTGTTTAAGATTTATGTAACTTAAATTGTGCACTATGTTGTTATGTGGTGTATATTTGGTGAAGTTTTGAGTATAAGGGTGTACTGGGAAGTCTATACATTTGATGGGTGTAAATAACTTACGCAGCAAACATGAAAAATGCAGTACGTCGATTTCAGTAGTTTCGGTCCGGGACTTAGGGTCTGGATGAGGTCCCGGACCATATATCAAAATCAGTCGAGAATTGTACGTGGTCGTAGGTCCGGGACTTGGTTCTTGTCCAAGGACCCGGACCAATCCCTTAAAACTGTCCGAGAAATTGCTTAGAATGGTCCGGGACTTAGGACCTGGGTGAAGTCCCGGACCACCCCATAAAAGAGACCGAGAGGTTTGCTAAGTATAGGTCCGGGACCTAAGTAGGGGCAAGTCCCGGACCACTATAAATTTGGTTCTAGGTTGATAAACGATGTCTAAGATGGGTATAAGTTAGTAATGATATTATAAGGTTGTTAAGACATGTTAGGAGAGTTATAATGACATTTTAAAGGATGAAAGTTGGAACAAAATGTGGAAAAGAAATAACTAGAAATGTGAAGTAGTTAATGTTAACGGTGAACTAGTACGTTAATTGACCGACGTTACTAAATGTGTTTAGGATTCTCTCAAGGTGGGAACGAGTGAAGCAAGGACCAAGGTATGGTTTTCTTGCAGTCTGTTGCCTACCGGTTTACACCGGCTTGGTGTTGTTTGCTTTTCTGTGTGTTACGACCTTATAAGACTAAGACATGAAAAGAGTTTACAGTTGTTATATTATGATGTTGTATTGTTGTGACTCCTTTCCTTGGTGTGTCTAACCAGACCTAAACACTTGTTCGTGTGTGACTTAACAAGTTTATTTGTGTGATCACTAACAAGTGCTAACCGGGGAATTGAGGAGTCCGGTCATGTTCCGGCCACGCGTGTGATGGATGGGAGTCGATGTCTATCCGGTTCGACTCTCTTGGTGTATGTATAGGTTGTATTCCAATTTGGTTTCAACTTTCCCTTAGCTTATCCAAAGCTAGTTTACTGACTCACGTCGGGCCACAGGGGCATACGAATGTTGTTTTCGGTGTGCTTGGGATTACTATATCCGACACGCCTTGGGTTTAAGTTAACCGTTCGATATAACTGGACGGTAACGAGGTTGGTAACGAGCTTAGCATGAGATTGGCATAATCTCTAGGCTCACTATGTATACTAATTATGGTGGAAGGTTCCTTGTGTGAACCGATTATGGTGTTATGTATTATTGTTGTGCTACGCAATTTCCCTTGCTAAGCTATGTATATATGTTGGATGTTTAAAATGAATGCCATGTTATCATGACAATTGGTTGCGCGTATCCCGGTAGCCGATGGGCTGCGCGTTAACCATACCAGCAAAAGGTTGCTGACCCCCTGGGGGCTCCATATTTATTTACAGGATGAGGATCGAAGAAGCGGAGTGGCTCTAGATCCTAGGCTGTTGGAATACTTTTGGATCTTGTAAGATAAACCCGGGATGCGCCTGTGCTCCCGTAGTGTTGTTTATGTTGGTACTGTTGTTTACAGTGACAGGTGTTTAAGGTTACAGTTGGTATGTAAAATAAATACTCGGTATGGTTTGGTTATGTTTATGTATGGATGTTAGGACCTATGCTCGGGAGTCTGATCATCAGACCGGTACTCTTGTATTTATTCTGCCTAGTTAACCACGTGGGTGGTTAACGGCGTTGTAGCACCATAGTTTATTGTTATTTAGATGTTTATTCCGCTGCGATTTCGGTAGTGGTAAGTGCGTTGTAGGGGTGTTACAAAAAGTGGTATCAGAGCGAAGTATCGCTCTGATGACTAGAATACCGAGCTAGAAACATACCGAGTTAGGAAACCCAACCCTAGCTACCTAGGTGAACAGATTGGGAAGGTTAACCACTAACTAAGTGTGGAATTAGCTTGCTGTTGGAAAGATGTTACACCGTTGGATTGGTAAGTGTGCAAGCATAATGCTAATGAAATGTTCATGTGAATTCAGATGTCAGGTAGACCACGAGGTAGAGGCCGCGGGCGCGGTACTGGAGATGAGGGTGACCAGGGCGACGACACTACGGCACAGACCATGGCTGAGGCAGTAGCAGCCGCCGTTGCCCAGATGGTACCCCAGTTGGTTACTGCGATGCAGCAGGGGCAACAGCCCGGTGTTCAGCCACCACCACCACCGCCACGAGAGACCAATTGGGTCAAGGCGTTGGCTGATTTGAGACCGTCGTCATTCAATGGGGAGACCGACCCTAGTAACTGGAGGCGTACATCTCCGGCTGGAGACCGCCTACGAGACCTTGGCAGTACCTGCTGAAGCTAAGGTCCGTCTTGCCGCTTACTACCTGAAGGGTTCGGCACAGAGTTGGTGGAAGCTTGTGAAGGAGGACAGGATGGCTGATCCTGCGTTTGGTTGGAGGGAGTACACGGCTCTACTGCGAGCAAGTATTACCCTGTCATGTGCAAGAGGCAAGCGCCTCGAGCTGGATAGTCTGAGGCAGGGGGATAAGATGTCGGTTGATGACTACTACACCGCATTCACCGACCTTATCCACCTGTTACCGGACCTTGGATACTCGAACCGGGTGCTGGTGAACCGGTTCTACAATGGTCTTAGCCACCGTCTCCGCTACGGGATGGGGCCAGTTGAGTATACTACCTTGCAGGTAATTAAAATACCGTGTTGTGAATCAGTTATACTTAAGTGAATGTTGATGTGAGTTGGTGAGTTTTGTTTTGCGGGGCATGGCTGACGTCCTAAATTCAGGAGTGCTATCATGCCGCTGCTAAGGTTGAGATTACCGTCCGTCTGAGGGACGAGGAGAATGCGCACAAGCGCAAGGTCACGAATGAGGGCCAGAGTCAGCAAGGGTATGGGGGAGGAAAGAAAAAGAAACACTACCCTCAGCCCCAGAAGAGTCAGTACCAGGGTGACAAGGGCCAAGCCCAGACCACCACAGCCGATGAGCCACTGAAGCTCACATATGCGTATGCAGCAAAGCCTCTACGCTCCTACCCGCCTAAGGGTAATTGATTAACCATGTGTAACAAGTTGAAATATATGTTGTTAAGATGTGAAGTGAGTAATGATTGTGTATTGTTATAGCAGATAGCGCGGGCTCTGGACCGGAGCGCCACTTTTACTGTAAGTGGTGTAACGGAGACCACCCCGGCAAAGACTGCAAGGGGAACGACGTGCAGTGTCGTTACTGCCAGAAGATGGGGCACCGCGAGTTTGAGTGCTGGCAGAACCCCAATGGTAGGAACTATAAGCCAAAGGGGCAGTGGAAGGGTAAGACTACCGCGACCACCGAAAGCCCGAAGGCGATCATGCAGCAGCCCTCTGACAAGAAGTACACTGAATCCCAGAAGGGGAAGGGAACAGGGACCGGCAAGGCCGCCCTGAATGTAGTGGACCGGTCTGAGGCACCAGGACCCTCTTCTAGACCAGGTACCACCTAAACTGTTAAGTGAAAAGTGATTGCTTACCGCATTTCATGCATGAGTGTTGTATTAGAGAGTCTAATGTACTGTCACCTAAGTAGTGAATTAAAGAATAATGTGAAATGAAAACTTAGGAACCTTCAATATCTGTTATCCAATCCCGCCCACACCGAACCCTGAAGAGACAGCCATCAGCATCACCGAATTCCCACTGGAGCAATGTCAGGTTATCCAGCCAGGTATGATACTCTTAAATGGATACCTGACACCAGAGGCACAAATCCACATCATCAGGCGATGCAACGAACTTGGAGCAGCACCAGGAGGTTTCTACACACCCGAATACCCGAGTGGTTCGAAGATGAAGCTGAAGATGATGTGCATGGGTAAGGACTGGAATCCTTACACCAAGTCATATCAAGAAGTGCGAGCTGAGATGAAGCAACTGTACCAGGTATACCTGAGGAGTTCCTTGCGGTCGTTAACCACGCCGTGGGAATTGCTCAGCAAGTTGAATCGGAACCGATTCCGAACGTTAAGGCAGATCTTTGTATTGTGAACTTCTACCAGAAGGGTGGACGTTGGGTTACACCAAGATAAGGACGAGTCACCCGAGTCTCTAAGTAAGGGAGTACCCGTGGTGTCTTGGTCCATTGGTGATACCGCAGTGTTTATATATGGCGAGCAGAAGCGTGGTGACCTCGCAAGGAAGTTAGTGTTGAAATCAGGTGATGTGTTAATTATGGGTGGACAATCAAGGATGTTATACCACGGTATCAAGAAGATCAAACTGAATACCGCACCATCAGCAGTGGTAAATGCCACACATCTGAAACCCGGACGTTTGAATTTGACTTCAGGCAGTTTTAGCCTTGTGTAATCATGTAACGTATTAAGCCAGTTGTATGCTAAGGAAGCTATGTTTAACCATGTCTACAATGTAAACCAACTTATGGTGTAAGGAGTGTGTTATGAATAAGAGATGTTGTTTTGAAGTATGTCCAACGTGATACTACTGTATACTTATGAGTTTGCAAATGAATTAGGCTGTGCACACGGAACGGGAGGTATGCTGAGTGTCTGCAATAAGGCAGAAGCCAGCAAGAGCGGCACAATCCTCACCGGTACCTTTCCAGTGAATGGTGGATGCATCGGTCTTGTTCGACTCTGGAGCCTCACACACATTTATTTCGCTATCGTTTGCGAAGAGGCTGGGGTTAGACGGTGAAGAGATGCCAGACTTTGTGGTCACTCTCCCGTCGAAAGAGCGGATCAGGTGTACCCGCTACTACCGAGATGTTGTTATACGTATCAGGGAGGAAGAGTTTCCGATCGACTTGATAGAGTTCGACGGACTTGGTTTTGATGTGATTATCGGGATGAACTGGTTGGAGCGGTACAAGGGCAGAATCCTATGTGCCGAGCATCGTCTGCTTCTTCGGAGTCCATCTGGGGTTACTATATCATACCGCCAGAGGCCCAGGGAGCCTTCGACACAGATCATCACCGCCATGGCCATGTATCGTGAGTTACGACGAGGGAATGATGTATACCTCTGCTATGTCCAGGACATAGAGAGAGACCCTGAGTTTAGCCCAGATGTGCCGGTAGTCTCGGAGTTTCCTGATGTATTTCCTAAGGAACTGCCGGGCATGCCGCCAGCACGGGAGGTTGAGTTTGAGATTGATTTGATTCCAGGCACCGGACCTATTGCGAAGGCACCTTATCGTATGGCTCCAGCAGAGATGACAGAGCTCAAGGAGCAGTGAGAGACCTACTGACAAGGGCTTTATCCGCCCTAGTGTTTCACCATGGGGAGCGCCGGTCCTCTTCGTGAAGAAGAAGGACGGTAGCCTCCGCCTTTGTATTGACTATCGAGAGCTGAATGCAGTTACGGTGAAGAACCGTTATCCTTTACCACGCATCGACGACTTATTTGATCAGTTGAGAGGAGCATCAGTGTTCTCCAAGATAGATTTACGATCCGGTTATCATCAGATTGCAGTTAAGGACAGTGATATTGAGAAAACAGCGTTCAGAACCAGATATGGACATTATGAGTTTACGGTTATGCCGTTTGGTTTATCCAATGCACCAGCTAAGTTCATGGACCTGATGAACCGTTTGTTCCAAGATCAGTTGGACAAATCAGTGGTAGTCTTCATTGATGACATACTTGTGTATTCGAAATCGAGAGGTGAGCATGAAAGCCACCTGAGAAATGTGTTACAGATACTGAGGAAGAATCAGTTGTATGCAAAATTTTCTAAGTGTGAATTTTGGTTGGACCAAGTTTCTTTTCTTGGCCATGTGATTTCTGAGGCTGGGATCGCTGTGGATCCGGCAAAGATAGATGCAGTGCGCACCTGGCCTAGGCCGAAGACAGTTACCGATATTAGGAGCTTCCTCGGTCTGGCAGGTTATTATAGGAGATTTGTGAGGGACTTCTCCAGTGTCTCGAACCGATGACTTCCTTGATGAAAAAGGATGCACCATTCGAGTGGACAGCCGACTGTGAGATTTCCTTTCAGAAGCTCAAGGATGCTCTGACATCTGCACCAGTCCTGACTATACCAGACGGTCCAGATGGTTTTGAGGTTTATTGCGACGCATCAGGCAGAGGTATGGGTTGTGTGTTGATGCAACACGGGAAGGTCGTAGTACGCCTCCCGACAGCTAAAGAAGCATGAAGAGAACTACGCACATCTGGACACTTGCCCGAAATGTCCGTTGTCCCGTATAAGCATAAAGATGGTGAGTACTCCTCCGTTAAAAAAAAGCCCTCCAACTAAATTACTGTGGTATTTGCCGATTATACCCAGATTCAAACGGTTGTTTGCAAATCCGAAAGATGCAAAGAACTTACGATGGCACGCAGAGGGTAGAAAGAGTGATGAGAAATTAAGACATCCAGCAGATGGACCTCAGTGGAGAAACATCAATAGACGGTTCAAAGAACATTTTGGAGATGAAGATAGGAATTTGAGGCTTGGGCTATGTACTAACGGGATGAACCCGCACGGCACATTAAGCAGTCAACACAGTACTTGGCCCGTTTTACTAGTGATCTACAATTTGCCTTCGTGGTTGTGTATGAAACGCAGGTACATAATGTTATCACTTTTGATATCTGGCCCCAAGCAGCCAGGTAATAATATTGATGTATACCTCGCCCCATTGATTGATGATTTGAAGTTGCTGTGGAATGAGGGAACCTTTGTGTATGATGCTTATGCAGGGAAAATTTCACGCTCAAGGCGTTGTTGTTCTGTTTGGTCAACGATTTCCCTGCATACGGGAACTTGTCTGGATACACTGTGAAAGGAACATTTGCATGTGCGGTGTGCGAGGATGACACATGTTCTGACCGTTTACAAAATTGTGGTAAGAATGTTTACATGTGTCATCGACATTTTCTACCTGAAGATCACCCTTATCGTAAGAAGAAGAAACTGTTCAATGGTGAGGCCGAGACTCGAGTGGCCCGTCTACCTTTGACCTCTGAGGAAGTGTATGCAAAGTTAAGGACATTGTGAACGTCTTTGGAAACACATCGAAACCGGCAAAGAACATTTGGAAAAAATGCTCTATCTTCTGGGATTTATCGCATTGGCGTCACCTGCCTGTCAGACACTGTTTGGATTTCATGCACATCGTAAAGAATGTTGGTGAGGCAGTGAGTGGGACTTTGCTCAACATACCCGGCAAAACGAAAGACGGATTGAAAGTGAGAAAAGACATGCAAGCCATGGGTATAAGAAAAGAGTTACACCCACAGAGAATGAGAGACGAATATACCTACCTCCTGCATGCTACACACTTTCAAAGAATGAGAAGATCAGCTTCTGTAAATGTCTACACTCGGTAAAAGTACCGTCTGGATATTCTTCAAACTGGAAGAATATTGTATCAATGAAGGATTTGAAACTGTTAGGCATGAAATCTCACAATTATCATGTATTGATGTTACATCTTCTGCTAGTAGCAATCTGTGGGATATTGCCAAATGATGTCAGAAATGCGTTAACCAGATTGTGTTTCTTCTTCAATGCTGTCTGCTGCAAGGTAATTGATGTAAACTTTCTCGATGATCTACAACGTGAAATTATGGTAACATTATGTCAATTAGAGATGTATTTCCTACCATCATTCTTTGAAATAATGGTGCACTTGATAGTCCACATTGTTCGAGAGATCCAATTTTGTGGTCTAGTATACTTACGCTACATGTACCCTTTTGAACGATACATGGGTATTCTAAAGGGTAGAATGAGGAATAGATGTCGACCAGAAGGGAGCATAATTGAAGCAACGGTGACTGAGGAAGTCACAGAATTTGTGACTGATTATCTGAATGAAGCAGAATCAATCGGTATCCCAAAACCAAGACACTACGGCAGATATAAAGGCAAAGGTGTCATTGGAAGAAGATTGTGCAAGTACCAAGTCAACTGATTCATCAAGCACATCTGTTTGTGTTACAACACCCTGAGGCTGTTGAACCCTTCTTTGATACTCATATGAATGAGTTGAGACAACAAAATCCTACCAGAAACCATCTTTGGCTTACGAAAGAACAAAACCGACTGTTTGTCCAATGGTTCAATATTATGTCTTTGAAAAAGCGTCATCAAATTCAGAAGTTCTCAATGAAGAAATCAGATTTTTGGCAATAGGACCTGAACCTAATATTGTATCATTTGAGGGGTATGACATTAGTGGGTATACTTATTACACTGCACGCCAGGATGCTAAATCAATAAACCAGAACAGTGGAGTAAAAATAGAAGCGGCATTCAATGAGTACCACATCGGTAACCAGTCTCAACCAGTGAGGAGCTCCAGTTGGTATTACGGTGTTATCGAGGACATTTGGGAGCTAGACTACCATATTGATTCGTTTTTAGTGTTCCGCTGCAAATGGGTGGACAACCGACGTGGAATCCAAAACGATGGAGGTCTTACCTTGGTTGATCTCATACGTGCCAGTTTTAAGGATGATCAGTTTGTTATGGGAAAAGATTGTGACCAAGTGTGGTATGTTCAGGATCCAAAGACTCCAAATGGTCTGTTGTTCTTCCAGGTAGAAGACCGGTTCTGATTGAAAATGAAACTGAGGATGATGATGATGAGAATGAGACGATTGAAGGAACAACATTGTTTCCTACGGGGTTACGGGATTTAAATGTTGATACTCAAAACGACTTGATTTATGCACGATCAGACCATGATGAGGGTTTTTGAGTTGATAACACCAAACATAGAAGTATTTATGGTAATGTTATGTTTACTATTTTTCTTGATTGTGTCAACATTTGTCTTTGCATTATAAATTCATCCAATTAATTTAACTAACTTATCTTTACTGCAGTGGCTGATCACCCTGTGGATCAGCCCATTGAAGAAGCTGATCCTCATCAGAAGAGACCAGCAAAACGGGCCACACGAGGAGGAAAGAAGGGGAAAACAACTCACCCACCGGAGGATGAGGCTTGTCCATCACAGCAGGTGACAGAGCCACCAGCTTCCTCCTCCTCCAGACAGAAGGTGAAGAAGAGAGGTGCCACTCGTGCACTAAGGCAAATAAAGGCCCCCCCACGAAGCCTTTACAGTTCAATGAGTTCAACCAGCCATACGGTAATTGGAAGCATGATTATACTGCATATGCTGGCCACCTGGTCAAGACTTACTGCGACATAAATCACAATTGGAAGCAAGTGCCACAATCATTGAAGGACACTATGTTTGGGCTTCTTCAGGTCTGTTATTTTTTATAATATGTTATATGATTTTAGAGTTTCTCATTACTTGTGTTACTAAATGACTAATAATTGTTTATGTAGAGTCGTTTCTGCATTGATCCTTCTCTTAAGGATAATATACTGAAAAAATGGGGCGACAGTTCCGCGACCATAGGAAAAGCCTCTCTGACAAGTACATTCATGGTGCTGCGTATCAAGACCATGAATCGGATGATGCAGAAAGAGGCGATGAACTGCCACCCTGGGAGGCGTACGAGGGCATCACTGAGGAGCAGTGGACGCGGTTTGTGGAGTATGGTCACACGCCAGAGTACCAGGTAGAGCTAATATTCAACGCTGTCTTTTATACATTTTGGCAGTTTTATTTGCTTATTTGTATCTTACACGTTACATATATATTTTGTAGGTGGTTCGTGCAAAACAGCAGGCAAATGCGAAGAAAAATCTATACCCACATCACTTAGGTGGTAAAAGCATTTCCGAACGCGTACCAGAGTGGGAGCAAAAGGGCTTGCTTCCAAAGGATGTGGCTCCTAGCGACAGAAGGATGAAGGTGTGGGAGTTGAGTCGAGTGCCAAAAAACTCGACGCCGGAAAATCCTCAGTACGATGATGCCACGAGAGAGATTATAAATCAAATGGTATCTAATTTCGGTTCATAACTTAATATTTGTTTGTGTACCTGTATATTAATGAATTTTTATTTTTTATGTTTTATAGGAAGAGTTACACTCTCAAGTTACTGAGGGTTCTTGGGCTCCGAACAGACAATATGATCCCCTTTCTCGTGCTCTTGGAAAGGTGGATCATCCTGGTCGCGCTATTGGTTTTGGTGGACAAGTTGGTATCCACCAAGCTTTTGGCAATCCGGGGTATAGGAAAGACTCACAAGGAAGGATGATCAGCTATGAGGAACATTTGAAGGCTACTGCTAAGATGGAGCAGAGGCTTAGGCAGAATGTTCAGCAGTTGGTTGCAGAGGAGATGACTAAAATACGCTCACAGATGTGCAGTAGTCAGGAGGTGACTAGACCAGCCCATGCACCATCAGCTGATTGGGATGAGGGCACACCAGTATGGCAGAGTAGTGTGCAGTCGATAGATCCATATCCATATGGATCTATTAAGGTTTAGTCACATTAACTTAGAAAATAAATTATTTATTATCTTCTATTTACTTCGATTGTGTTCGTTTAACCCTTCTTTACTTAATGTTCAGGAACCCGTTTTATGCACGCTGTTCATGCCGATGGGAGGTGAGGATATTATGGTGGCGTGGGGTAAATTGTTTCCCTCATCTTGTACAGACACGTCGGCGGTGAACCACTACGGCAGGGGTATGTCCGGGTGCTTGTAGATGATTATGTGACAGAATATGCTGATGTTGCTATACCGGTACCTCTGGGAAGAGAAACATACTTCGCTCTGTTCAAACAGCTACAATCCAATGGCCGGGTACATGGGTCAAAATCTCGGGCCAGGTAAACACAATTAACGCTTACTCTAAAATTATAATTATCTGATATTTCAATTAGTATATGGTTTAGAGTGAGTCACTTAAACTTAATTAATCAACAAATTAGGAAAATGTCAAGTCGAAAAAAACTTCTAAAGAAAAGGAAAAAGTGTTGCCACACCAGCTCTCACGGGGGCATCCTCCAATTTCATGATGAGACCTGCTTTAGTAGAGAAGAACATATTGGAGGGGTTGTCACAGAACATGAGACTTCTGCACTCGGCCTGTTGATGACGTCACCTCAGAGTGATAGGATCCAAGTGGAGGATAGCCAGGGTCTTTTTCACCATCATGAACCCGAAGGACAGACTCATACGTTCGATATATATATGTCCGACTTCGTTGATGTATTCAAGAGAGACTAGTTAAATGTGTTGATTCTGAAGTCAGCTAGCATGTGAGCGATCTCATAACTTTCCTATATTAATGAAATACTTGAATTAGTTTTTGTACTTTAACGCCGTTCACTGATGTTGTTGTCTTTATGGTGCAGGCATGTGCATTCCAAGGCGATACAGATCATCAGACTGACAGCTTCGGATTCCTATGCCCTGATACTTGCAGTGAAGTGACTATGTCAATGGATCCTGAAGGTCTTTTGCGGTACGTGACGAACACAATATATGAATGTGCAGACAAGTCATACATTATGCTGCCATATTATCAAGGGTAAGTCATACTTCCATATCTTATTACGTTTCATTTATAAGTTATGTTATCCGTGTTATGATTTCAATTTTATTCATCACGTGAGAAGTCGTCATTGGTCGTTGTTGGTTTTGGTCATGAAATACCTGAGAGTCTTACAGTTCGACTCACTTGGTACGAGTGCCAAGAAGCCAACGATAGCAGCGGCTCTAAAGAGGTGAGCTATTTAAATTATACAACAATTTTCATAACTTAATAAATTGTTTCCTCGCAAGGACCAAGGTATGGTTTTTCTTGCAGTCGTTGCCTACGGTTTACACCGCTTGGGTGTTTGCTTGCTTTTCTGTGTGTTACGACCTTATAAGACTAAGACATGAAAAGAGTTTACAGTTGTTGTATATTATGATGTTGTATTGTTGTGACTCCTTTCCTGGTGTGTCTAACCAGACCTAAACACTTGTTCGTGTGTGACTTAACAAGTTTATTTGTTGATCACTAACAAGTGCTAACCGGGGAATTGAGGAGTCCGGTCATGTTCCGGCCACGCGTGTGATGGATGGGAGTCGATGTCTATCCGGTTCGACTCTCTTGGTGTATGTATAGGTTGTATTCCAATTTGGTTTCAACTTTCCCTTAGCTTATCCAAAGCTAGTTTACTGACTCACGTCGGGCCACAGGGGCATACGAATGTTGTTTTCGGTGTGCTTGGGATTACTATATCCGACACGCCTTGGGTTTAAGTTAACCGTTCGATATAACTGGACGGTAACGAGGTTGGTAACGAGCTTGGCATGAGATTGGCAATAATCTCTAGGCTCACTATGTATACTAATTATGGTGGAAGGTTCCTTGTGTGAACCGATTATGGTGTTATGTATTATTATTGTGCTACGCAATTTCCCTTGCTAAGCTATGTTATATATATGTTGGATGTTTAAAATGAATGCCATGTTATCATGACAATTGGTTGCGCGTATCCCGGTAGCCGATGGGCTGCGCGTTAACCATACCAGCAAAAGGTTGCTGACCCCCTCTGGGGCTCCATATTTATTTACAGGATGAGGATCGAAGAAGCGGAGTGGCTCTAGATCCTAGGCTGTTGAAATACTTTTGGATCTTGTAAGATAAACCCGGGATGCGCCTGTGCTCCCGTAGTGTTGTTTATGTTGGTACTGTTGTTTACAGTGACAGGTGTTTAAGGTTACAGTTGGTATGTAAAATAAATACTCGGTATGGTTTGGTTATGTTTATGTATGGATGTTAGGACCTATGCTCGGGAGTCTGATCATCAGACCGGTACACTTGTATTTATTCTGCCTAGTTAACCACGTGGGTGGTTAACGGCGTTGTAGCACCATTGCGTTAGGTAATGTTAGGGTGTTTATTTCCGCTGCGATTTCAGTAGATGGTAAGTGCGTTGTAGGGGTGTTACAAAAAGTGGTATCAGAGCGAAGTATCGCTCTGATGACTAGAATACCGAGCTAGAAACATACCGAGTTAGGAAACCCAACCCTAGCTACCTAGGTGAACAGATTGGGAAGGTTAACCACTAACTAAGTGTGGAATTAGCTTGCTGTTGGAAAGATGTTACCACCGTTGGATTGGTAAGTGTGCAAGCATAATGCTAATGAAATGTTCATGTGAATTCAGATGTCAGGTAGACCACGAGGTAGAGGCCGCGGGCGCGGTACTGGAGATGAGGGTGACCAGGGCGACGACACTACGGCACAGACCATGGCTGAGGCAGTAGCAGCCGCCGTTGCCCAGATGGTACCCCAGTTGGTTACTGCGATGCAGCAGGGGCAACAGCCCGGTGTTCAGCCACCACCACCACCGCCACGAGAGACCAATTGGGTCAGGCGTTGGCTGATTTGAGACCGTCGTCATTCAATGGGGAGACCGACCCTAGTAAGCTGGAGGCGTACATCTCCGGGCTGGAGACCGCCTACGAGACCTTGGCAGTACCTGCTGAAGCTAAGGTCCGTCTTGCCGCTTACTACCTGAAGGGTTCGGCACAGAGTTGGTGGAAGCTTGTGAAGGAGGACAGGATGGCTGATCCTGCGTTTGGTTGGAGGGAGTACACAGCTCTACTGCGAGCCAAGTATTACCCTGTGCATGTGCAAGAGGCTAAGCGCCTCGAGCTGGATAGTCTGAGGCAGGGGGATAAGATGTCGGTTGATGACTACTACACACATTTCATCACCGACCTTATCCACTTGTTACCGGACCTTGGATACTCGAACCGGGTGCTGGTGAACCGGTTCTACAATGGTCTTAGCCACCGTCTCCGCTACGGGATGGGGCCAGTTGAGTATACTACCTTGCAGGTAATTAAAATACCGTGTTGTGAATCAGTTTATACTTAAGTGAATGTTGATGTGAGTTGGTGAGTTTTGTTTTGCGGGGCATGGCTGACGTCCTAAATTCAGGAGTGCTATCATGCCGCTGCTAAGGTTGAGATTACCGTCCGTCTGAGGGACGAGGAGAATGCGCACAAGCGCAAGGTCACGAATGAGGGCCAGAGTCAGCAAGGGTATGGGGGAGGAAAGAAAAAGAAATACTACCCTCAGCCCCAGAAGAGTCAGTACCAGGGTGACAAGGGCCAAGCCCAGACCACCACAGCCGATGAGCCACTGAAGCTCACATATGCGTATGCAGCAAAGCCTCTACGCTCCTACCCGCCTAAGGGTAATTGATTAACCATGTGTAACAAGTTGAAATATATGTTGTTAAGATGTGAAGTGAGTAATGATTGTGTATTGTTATAGCAGATAGCGCGGGCTCTGGACCGGAGCGCCACTTTTACTGTAAGTGGTGTAACGGAGACCACCCCGGCAAAGACTGCAAGGGAACGACGTGCAGTGTCGTTACTGCCAGAAGATGGGGCACCGCGAGTTTGAGTGCTGGCAGAACCCCAATGGTAGGAACTATAAGCCAAAGGGGCAGTGGAAGGGTAAGACTACCACGACCACTGAAACCCGAAGGCGATCATGCAGCAGCCCTCTGACAAGAAGTACACTGAATCCCAGAAGGGGAAGGGAACAGGGACCGGCAAGGCCGCCCTGAATGTAGTGGACCGGTCTGAGGCACCAGGACCCTCTTCTAGACCAGGTACCACCTAAACTGTTAAGTGAAAAGTGATTGCTTACCGCATTCATGCATGAGTGTTGTATTAGTGAGTCTAATGTACAATCACCTAAGTAGTGAATTAAAGAATAATGTGAAATGAAACTTAGGAACCTTCAATATCTGTTATCCAATCCCGCCCACACCGAACCCTGAAGAGACAGCCATCAGCATCACCGAATTCCCACTGGAGCAATGTCAGGTTATCCAGCCAGGTATGATACTCTTAAATGGATACCTGACACCGGAAGCACAAATCCACATCATCAGGCGATGCAACGAACTTGGAGCAGCACCAGGAGGTTTCTACACACCCGAATACCCGAGTGGTTCGAAGATGAAGCTGAAGATGATGTTGCATGGGTAAGGACTGGAATCCTTACACCAAGTCATATCAAGAAGTGCGAGCTGAAGATGAAGCAACTGTACCAGGTATACCTGAGGAGTTCCTTGCGGTCGTTAACCACGCCGTGGGAATTGCTCAGCAAGTTGAATCGGAACCGATTCCGAACGTTAAGGCAGATCTTTGTATTGTGAACTTCTACCAGAAGGGTGGACGATTGGGATTACACCAAGATAAGGACGAGTCACCCGAGTCTCTAAGTAAGGGAGTACCCGTGGTGTCTTGGTCCATTGGTGATACCGCAGTGTTTATATATGGCGAGCAGAAGCGTGGTGACCTCGCAAGGAAGTTAGTGTTGAAATCAGGTGATGTGTTAATTATGGGTGGACAATCAAGGATGTTATATCACGGTATCAAGAAGATCAAACTGAATACCGCACCATCAGCAGTGGTAAATGCCACACATCTGAAACCCGGACGTTTGAATTTGACCTTCAGGCAGTTTTAGCCTTGTGTAATCATGTAACGTATTAAGCCAGTTGTATGCTAAGGAAGCTATGTTAACCATGTCTACAATGTAAACCAACTTATGGTGTAAGGAGTGTGTTATGAATAAGAGACGTTGTTTTGAAGTATGTCCAACGTGTACTACTGTATACTTATGAGTTTGCAAATGAATTAGGCTGTGCACACGGAACGGGAGGTATGCTGAGTGTCTGCAATAAGGCAGAAGCCAGCAAGAGCGGCACAATCCTCACCGGTACCTTTCCAGTGAATGGCGTGGATGCATCGGTCTTGTTCGACTCTGGAGCCTCACATACATTTATTTCGCTATCGTTTGCGAAGAGGCTGGGGTTAGACGGTGAAGAGATGCCAGACTTTGTGGTCACTCTCCCGTCGAAAGAGCGGATCAGGTGTACCCGCTACTACCGAGATGTTGTTATACGTATCAGGGAGGAAGAGTTTCCGATCGACTTGATAGAGTTCGACGGACTTGGTTTTGATGTGATTATCGGGATGAACTGGTTGGAGCGGTACAAGGGCAGAATCCTATGTGCCGAGCATCGTCTGCTTCTTCGGAGTCCATCTGGGGTTACTATATCATACCGCCAGAGGCCCAGGGAGCCTTCGACACAGATCATCACCGCCATGGCCATGTATCGTGAGTTACGACGAGGGAATGATGTATACCTCTGCTATGTCCAGGACATAGAGAGAGACCCTGAGTTTAGCCCAGATGTGCCGGTAGTCTCGGAGTTTCCTGATGTATTTCCTAAGGAACTGCCGGGCATGCCGCCAGCACGGGAGGTTGAGTTTTGAGATTGATTTGATTCCAGGCACCGGACCTATTGCGAAGGCACCTTACCGTATGGCTCCAGCAGAGATGACAGAGCTCAAGGAGCAGCTGAGAGACCTACTCGACAAGGGCTTTATCCGCCCTAGTGTTTCACCATGGGGAGCGCCGGTCCTCTTCGTGAAGAAGAAGGACGGTAGCCTCCGCCTTGTATTGACTATCGAGAGCTGAATGCAGTTACGGTGAAGAACCGTTATCCTTTACCACGCATCGACGACTTATTTGATCAGTTGAGAGGAGCATCAGTGTTCTCAAAGATAGATTTACGATCCGGTTATCATCAGATTGCAGTTAAGGACAGTGATATTGAGAAAACAGCGTTCAGAACCAGATATGGACATTATGAGTTTACGGTTATGCCGTTTGGTTTATCCAATGCACCAGCTAAGTTCATGGACCTGATGAACCGTTTGTTCCAAGATCAGTTGGACAAATCAGTGGTAGTCTTCATTGATGACATACTTGTGTATTCGAAATCGAGAGGTGAGCATGAAAGCCACCTGAGAGATGTGTTGCAAATACTGAGAAAGAATCAGTTGTATGCTAAATTTTCTAAGTGTGAATTTTGGTTGAACCAAGTATCCTTTCTTGGTCATGTGATTTCTGAAGCCGGGATCGCTGTGGATCCGGCAAAGATAGATGCAGTGCGCACCTGGCCTAGGCCGAAGACAGTTACCGATATCAGGAGCTTCCTCGGTCTGGCAGGTTATTATAGGAGATTTGTGAGGGACTTCTCCAGTGTCTCGAAGCCGATGACTTCCTTGATGAAAAAGGATGCACCATTCGAGTGGACAGCCGACTGTGAGATTTCCTTTCAGAAGCTCAAGGATGCTCTGACATCTGCACCAGTCCTGACTATACCAGACGGTCCAGATGGTTTTGAGGTTTATTGCGACGCATCAGGCAGGGTATGGGTTGTGTGTTGATGCAACACGGGAAGGTCGTAGCTTACGCCTCCCGACAGCTGAAGAAGCATGAAGAGAACTACCCTACCCACGATTTGAACTGGGTGCCATTGTCTTCGCATTGAAGATATGGCGACATCATTTGTATGGGGTAAGCGTGACGATTTATTCTGACCACAAGAGTTTAAATACTTGTTCACTCAGAAAGAGTTGAACATGAGGCAAAGAAGGTGGGTTGAATTCTTAAATGATTATGACATCGATTTACAGTACAAGGAAGGGAAGGCGAATGTGGTAGCTGACGCATTGAGTCGCCGAGCACACTCTCTCCATTCGCTAGTCTCTCATACTAGCTTGGTTGAAGAGGTGCGGAGTGCTCAGATGACGGATCAGTATATGGTGGAGATTAGACAGAAGCTTGTTGATGGCACATTCGAGGGTCAGAAGTACGACTTCAGACTCCACGATGATGACCTGATTAGGCTTAATGGCCGACTGTGTATACCGAGGAGTAGCGCTGAGCTGAAGGAGCGCATACTCAGTGAATCCCATAGTTCTACGACTTCGATTCACCCTGGAGCTTCAAAGATGTATAAGGGTATGAAACGTTATTTTTGGTGGGCTGGAATGAAAAAGGATGTAAATGATTATGTGTTGAGGTGTCTCACTTGTCAGAAGGTCAAGTTTGAGCACCGACGGCCTGGTGGTATGGTGCAGCCAATGCCAGTGCCTGAGTGGAAGTTCCATGACATTTCTATGGACTTTGTAGTAGGGCTTCCGCCTACAAGGGGAGGTCTGAATATGATTTGGGTTGTTGTAGACCGACTGACCAAGGTGGCTCGATTCATACCGATGAAGGACACCTGGAAAGTGGCTAAGCTTGCAGAGCTCTTTGACAGAGAGATTGTTAGACATCATGGTGTACCAAGACGATTGTATCTGACAGAGATACCAGATTCTTATCGAGGTATTGGAGGTCCACACGAGAAGCACTGGGTACAGAACTGAAATTGAGTACGGCGTTTCACACCACAGACAGATGGTCAGAGTGAGCGCACCATCCAGACACTTGAGGATATGTTACGTGCATGTGCACTTGACTTTCAGACCAGCTGGATTGATAAGTTACATCTGATCGAGTTTAGTTACAACAACAGTTACCATGCTTCGATCAAGATGTCTCCCTTCCAGGCATTGTACGGTAGACCATGCCGCACGCCTTTATGCTGGGATGAGTCGAGTGAGACGATCATTATAGGACCAGAGTATCTGGAACAGGTTCAGGCAGAAGTTCGCCAGATCCGGGCTAACATGAAGGCAGCTCAGGATAGACAGAAGTCGTACGCTGATGTACGCAGACGTGACCTGGAGTTCGCTGTAGGCGATCAGGTATTTCTTAGGGTATCCCCCATGAAGGGAGTGTTTCGCTTTGGCCAGAAAGGCAAGTTGAGCCCAAAATATGTGGGGCCTTATGTTGTGACAGAGCGGATAGGACCAGTAGCTTATAGACTTGATTTACCTGCTGAGCTGGGCAAGGTACATGATGTGTTCCATGTGTCCCAGTTGAAGAAGTATATGTCTCATCCGTCTCATGTACTTCAGCCTGAGAGGCTAACCTTAGAGCCGACCATGCGATCAGTGGAGACTCCCGTACGGATTCTGGATACTAAGACTCGAGACACTCGCCATAAGTCCGTGAGACTGGTGAAGGTCCTCTGGTCTAACCAGGACGTTGAGGAGGCCACTTGGGAGCTGGAAGATAAGATGAAGGCGAAGTACCCATCACTGTTTACTTCTTAGTGTTTATATGTATAGGGTACGGGGCGTACCCCTTTTAAGGGGGGTAGAGCCGTTTCGGTTATGGATGTATTCGACATGTATTATATACATTGTCTATGTTATGTTACAGACCTTAGAGTCTGAATGGTATTATGTGGTTGTGACCTTGAGTTTCATGTTATGTGGTATGTGGTTGATGTTGTTATGGAAGTATTGTGTCATAAGTGTTTCCCATGTTTTAGAATATAAGATATGTGGGAAGTATGAACTTTGGGGACAAAGTTCTTTTAAGGGGGTAGATTGAAATACCCCAAACCTTAATAAGTGGTTTAAATATTAAATAATAAATTAATAAGACTAAAAAGAGTCTTATAAATATTAGTAAACCATTTAATAAATAGTAAATACAATTAATTGCCAAAAAAATGGAAACTGTCTTATAAATGAGTTTTGAATGGCTAAATGTCCATCATTACTCTTTAATTAATATGTGTACTATTTAGTATCACATTTGGAAGTTTAAATTAATAAGGAATCAAGATTTCGTTTCAAAGTGCCTTGTTATTATGAATAGTAACTAAAATAAGCTAGTTTGTAATATATGTTAACATATGTAATTTAATTGAGCAATAAAGACTAAATAACCCCTTTTATTAAATGTGGGTCGGTTATGCATGCGGTGAGTCACACCCTTGCTAATTGATTGAGCAAATAAGTGAGTATTCTAAAAAGCACTATTTGCTTTACGTGAGAAATATCCTTAAAAAGCAACTACCATCAATCATTCTCTTATCCCTTCATTCTTCCTTATTATCTCACGTAGCAATCTCCTTCCTTTCTCTCTTCACGATCGAACAGCACCAGCACAAACATGCAACTTCAATCCTTGTAACTTCTTGCTCACTTGTCCAAATCTAAAACCGAGACCACCGATCTCTTAGTTTCATCAAGCTCTTCGACTTAGTCCCTTCAAATCTTCAAGAGCTCCACTTTGGTGCCAAGAGGAATCTCCATGGAAGGAGCTTGAGTCCATCTTTTTACGTATTATTCTTCTCCTTTGCTTCAAGGTATGGAAACTCAAAGAAAAATGGTGTTTCCTCTACGTTTTATGTTAACCAAAGGTAGCTTAAATTCCCTTGGAAAATAACTTACGTTGTCTGTTGAAACTACCTAAAGAGCCAAAGGTAAATGACTTAGAAAATGTTCTCAAAGAGACTAGTAAAAAAATACGTACTGCTGTTTGTATTTGCAGGTGAAAGGCAAATATATTGTGGAAATTCAGTGTTTAAGATTTATGTAATTTAAATTGTGCACTATTTGTTATGTGGTGTATATTTGGTGAAGTTTTGAGTATAAGGGTGTACTGGGAAGTCTATACATTTGATGGGTGTAAATAACTTACGCAGCAGAACATGAAAAATGCAGTACGTCGATTCAGTAGTTTCGGTCCGGGACTTAGGGTCTGGATGAGGTCCCGGACCATATATCAAAATCAGGTCGAGATTTGTACGTGGTCGTAGGTCCGGGACTTGGTTCTTGTCCAAGGACCCGGACCAATCCCTTAAAACTGTCCGAGAGGAATTGCATAGAATGGTCCGGGACTTAGGACCTGGGTGAAGTCCCGGACCACCCCAATAAAAGAGACCGAGGGTTTGCTAAGTATAGGTCCGGGACCTAAGTTAGGGAGCAAGTCCCGGACCACTATAAAACTTGGGTTCTAGGTTGATAAACGATGTCTAATGATGGGTATAAGTTAGTAATGATATTATAAGGTTGTTCAGACATGTTAGGAGAGTTATAATGACATTTTAAAGGATGAAAAGTTGGAACAAAATGTGGAAAAGAAATAACTAGAAATGTGAAGTAGTTAATGTTAACGGTGAACTAGTACGTTAATTGACCGACGTTACTAAATGTGTTTAGGATTCTCTCAAGGTGGGAAACAGTCGGAGCAAGGACCAAGGTATGGTTTTCTTGCAGTCTGTTGCCTACCGGTTTACACCGGCTTGGGTGTTGTTTGCTTTTCTGTGTGTTACGACCTTATAAGACTAAGACATGAAAAGAGTTTACAGTTGTTGTATATTATGATGTTGTATTGTTGTGACTCCTTTCCTTGGTGTGTCTAACCAGACCTAAACACTTGTTCGTGTGTGACTTAACAAGTTTATTTGTGTGATCACTAACAAGTGCTAACCGGGGAATTGAGGAGTCCGGTCATGTTCCGGCCACGCGTGTGATGGATGGGAGTCGATGTCTATCCGGTTCGACTCTCTTGGTGTATGTATAGGTTGTATTCCAATTTGGTTTCAACTTTCCCTTAGCTTATCCAAAGCTAGTTTACTGACTCACGTCGGGCCACAGGGGCATACGAATGTTGTTTTCGGTGTGCTTGGGATTACTATATCCGACACGCCTTGGGTTTAAGTTAACCGTTCGATGTAACTGGACGGTAACGAGGTTGGTAACGAGCTTGGCATGAGATTGGCAATAATCTCTAGGCTCACTATGTATACTAATTATGGTGGAAGGTTCCTTGTGTGAACCGAATTATGGTGTTTATGTATTATTGTGCTACGCAATTTCCCCTGCTAAGCTATGTTATATATATGTTGGATGTTTAAAATGAATGCCATGTTATCATGACAATTGGTTGCGCGTATCCCGGTAGCCGATGGGCTGCGCGTTAACCATACCAGCAAAAGGTTGCTGACCCCCTCTGGGGGCTCCATATTTTTATTTACAGGATGAGGATCGAAGAAGCGGAGTGGCTCTAGATCCTAGGCTGTTGAAATACTTTTGGATCTTGTAAGATAAACCCGGGATGCGCCTGTGCTCCCGTAGTGTTGTTTATGTTGGTACTGTTGTTTACAGTGACAGGTGTTTAAGGTTACAGTTGGTATGTAAAATAAATACTCGGTATGGTTTGGTTATGTTTATGTAAGGATGTTAGGACCTATGCTCGGGAGTCTGATCATCAGACCGGTACACTTGTATTTATTCTGCCTAGTTAACCACGTGGGTGGTTAACGGCGTTGTAGCACCATTGCGTTAGGTTATGTTAGGGTGTTTATTTCCGCTGCGATTTCAGTAGATGGTAAGTGCGTTGTAGGGGTGTTACAAAAAGTGGTATCAGAGCGAATATCGCTCTGATGACTTGATACCGAGCTAGAAACATACCGAGTTAGTAAACCCAACCCTAGCTACCTAGGTGAACAGATTGGGAAGGTTAACCACCACTACTAAGTGTGGAATTAGCTTGCTGTTGGAAAGATGTTACCACCGTTGGATTGGTAAGTGTGCAGGCATAATGCTAAAAATGTTCATGTGAATTCAGATGTCAGGTAGACCACGAGGTAGAGGCCGCGGGCGCGGTACTGGAGATGAGGGTGACCAGGGCGACGACACTACGGCATAGACCATGGCGGCAGTAGCACCAGCCGCCGTTGCCCAGATGGTACCCCAGTTGGTTACTGCGATGCAGCAGGGGCAACAGCCGGTGTTCAGCCACCACCACCACCACCACGCCACGAGAGACCAATTGGGTCAAGGCGTTGGCTGATTTGAGACCGTCGTCATTCAATGGGGAGACCGACCCTAGTAAACTGGAGGCGTACATCTCCGGGCTGGAGACCGCCTACGAGACCTTGGCAGTACCTGCTGAAGCTAAGGTCCGTCTTGCCGCTTACTACCTGAAGGGTTCGGCACAGAGTTGGTGGAAGCTTGTGAAGGAGGACAGGATGGCTGATCCTGCGTTTGGTTGGAGGGAGTACACAGCTCTACTGCGAGCCAAGTATTACCCTGTGCATGTGCAAGAGGCTAAGCGCCTCGAGCTGGATAGTCTGAGGCAGGGGATAAGATGTCGGTTGATGACTACTACACCGCATTCACCGACCTTATCCACTTGTTACCGGACCTTGGATACTCGAACCGGGTGCTGGTGAACCGGTTCTACAATGGTCTTAGCCACCGTCTCCGCTACGGGATGGGGCCAGTTGAGTATACTACCTTGCAGGTAATTAAAATACCGTGTTGTGAATCAGGTTACACTTAAGTGAATGTTGATGTGAGTTGGTGAGTTTTGTTTTGCGGGGCATGGCTGACGTCCTAAATTCAGGAGTGCTATCATGCCGCTGCTAAGGTTGAGATTACCGTCCGTCTGAGGGACGAGGAGAATGCGCACAAGCGCAAGGTCACGAATGAGGGCCAGAGTCAGCAAGGGTATGGGGGAGGAAAGAAAAGAAACTACCCTCAGTTAATATATACTTATATGTATATATTCATGCATAAACCTCATAACATAGTAACCACATTCTGATCCACCAGGCTGTACTGGACACTATACATTCACACATTACGTTATCAGTCATACTTGCAGGTCTACTATTAACATGTTAACTATTTGCACAAAATAGTAAAACTACCTTCACTGCAGTCCAAGGGATGTTCTTCGGTGTCTTTTGCAATGCACGCAGTGCTGCTTGGAAGCCACTATACAAAATAAATATTTAGAATGTAATACACAATTAATCAAATTTAACGAAACAATTTATTAAGTTATGAAATTGTTGTATAATTTAAATAGCTCACCTCTTTAGAGCCGCTGCTATCGTTGGCTTCTTGGCACTCGTACCAAGTGAGTCGAACTGTAAGACTCTCAGGTATTTCATGACCAAACCAACAACGACCAATGACGACTTCTCACGTGATGAATAAAATTGAAATCATAACACGGATAACATAACTTATAAATGAAACGTAATAATATGGAAGTATGACTTACCCTTGATAATATGGCAGCATAATGTATGACTTGTCTGCACATTCATATATTGTGTTCGTCACGTACCGCAAAAGACCTTCAGGATCCATTGACATAGTCACTTCACTGCAAGTATCAGGGCATAGGAATCCGAAGCTGTCAGTCTGATGATCTCGTATCGCCTTGGAATGCACATGCCTGCACCATAAAGACAACAACATCAGTGAACGGCGTTAAAGTACAAAACTAATTCAAGTATTTCATTAATATAGGAAAAGTTATGAGATCGCTCACATGCTAGCTGACTTCAGAATCAACACATTTAACTAGTCTCTCTTGAATACATCAACGAAGTCGGACATATATATATCGAACGTATGAGTCTGTCCTTCGGGTTCATGATGGTGAAAAAGACCCTGGCTATCCTCCACTTGGATCCTATCACTCTGAGGTGACGTCATCAACAAGGCCGAGTGCAGAAGTCTCATGTTCTGTGACAACCCCTCCAATATTCTTCTCTACTAAAGCAGGTCTCATCATGAAATTGGAGGATGCCCCCGTGAGAGCTGGTGTGGCAACACTTTTTCCTTTTCCTTAGAAGTTTTTTTCGACTTGACATTTTCCTAATTTGTTGATTAATTAAGTTTAAGTGACTCACTCTAAACCATATACTAATTGAAATATCAGATAATTATAATTTTAGAGTAAGCGTTAATTGTGTTTACCTGGCCCGAGATTTTGACCCATGTACCCGGCCATTGGATTGTAGCTGTTTGAACAGAGCGAAGTATGTTTCTCTTCCCAGAGGTACCGGTATAGCAACATCAGCATATTCTGTCACATAATCATCTACAAGCACCCGGACATACCCCTGCCGTAGTGGTTCACCGCCGACGGTGTCTGTACAAGATGAGGGAAACAATTTACCCCACGCCACCATAATATCCTCACCTCCCATCGGCATGAACAGCGTGCATAAAACGGGTTCCTGAACATTAAGTAAAGAAGGGTTAAACGAACACAATCGAAGTAAATAGAAGATAATAAATAATTTATTTTCTAAGTTAATGTGACTAAACCTTAATAGATCCATATGGATATGGATCTATCGACTGCACACTACTCTGCCATACTGGTGTGCCCTCATCCCAATCAGCTGATGGTGCATGGGCTGGTCTAGTCACCCCTCCTGACTACTGCACATCTGTGAGCGTATTTTAGTCATCTCCTCTGCAACCAACTGCTGAACATTCTGCCTAAGCCTCTGCTCCATCTTAGCAGTAGCCTTCAAATGTTCCTCATAGCTGATCATCCTTCCTTGTGAGTCTTTCCTATACCCCGGATTGCCAAAAGCTTGGTGGATACCAACTTGTCCACCAAAACCAATAGCGCGACCAGGATGATCCACCTTTCCAAGAGCACGAGAAAGGGGATCATATTGTCTGTTCGGAGCCCAAGAACCCTCAGTAACTTGAGAGTGTAACTCTTCCTATAAAAACATAAAAATAACAAAATTCATTAATATACAGGTACACAAACAAATATTAAAGTTATGAACCGAAATTAGATACCATTTGATTTATAATCTCTCTCGTGGCATCATCGTACTGAGGATTTTCCGGCGTCGAGTTTTTTGGCACTCGACTCAACTCCCACACCTTCATCCTTCTGTCGCTAGGAGCCACATCCTTTGGAAGCAAGCCTTTTGCTCCCACTCTGGTACGCGTTCGGAAATGCTTTTACCACCTAAGTGATGTGGGTATAGATTTTTCTTCGCATTTGCCTGCTGTTTTGCACGAACCACCTACAAATATATATGTAACGTGTAAGATACAAATAAGCAAATAAAACTGCCAAAATGTATAAAAGACAGCGTTGAATATTAGCTCTACCTGGTACTCTGGCGTGTGACCATACTCCACAAACCGCGTCCACTGCTCCTCAGTGATGCCCTCGTACGCCTCCCAGGGTGGCAGTTCATCGCCTCTTTCTGCATCATCCGATTCATGGTCTTGATACGCAGCACCATGAATGTACTTGTCAGAGAGGCTTTTCCTATGGTCGCGGAACTGTCGCCCCATTTTTTTCAGTATATATCCTTAAGAGAAGGATCAATGCAGAAACGACTCTACATAAACAATTATTAGTCATTTAGTAACACAAGTAATGAGAAACTCTAAAATCATATAACATATTAAAAAAATAACAGACCTGAAGAAGCCCAAACATAGTGTCCTTCAATGATTGTGGCACTTGCTTCCAATTGTGATTTATGTCGCAGTAAGTCTTGACCAGGTGGCCAGCATATGCAGTATAATCATGCTTCCAATTACCGTATGGCTGGTTGAACTCATTGAACTGTAAAGGCTTCGTGGGGGGGCCTTTATTTGCCTTAGTGCACGAGTGGCACCTCTCTTCTTCACCTTCTGTCTGGAGGAGGAGGAAGCTGGTGGCTCTGTCACCTGCTGTGATGGACAAGCCTCATCCTCCGGTGGGTGAGTTGTTTTCCCCTTCTTTCCTCCTCGTGTGGCCCGTTTTGCTGGTCTCTTCTGATGAGGATCAGCTTCTTCAATGGGCTGATCCACAGGGTGATCAGCCACTGCAGTAAAGATAAGTTAGTTAAATTAATTGGATGAATTTATAATGCAAAGACAAATGTTGAACAAATCAAGAAAAATAGTAAACATAACATTACCATAAATACTTCTATGTTTTGGTGTTATCAACTCAAAAACCCTCATCATGGTCTGATCGTGCATAAATCAAGTCGTTTTGAGTATCAACATTTAAATCCCGTAACCCCGTAGGAAACAATGTTGTTCCTTCAATCGTCTCATTCTCATCATCATCATCCTCAGTTTCATTTTCAATCAGAACCGGTCTTCTACCTGGAAGAACAACAGACCATTTGGAGTCTTTTGGATCCTGAACATACCACACTTGGTCACAATCTTTTCCCATAACAAACTGATCATCCTTAAAACTGGCACGTATGAGATCAACCAAGGTAAGACCTCCATCGTTTTGGATTCCACGTCGGTTGTCCACCCATTTGCAGCGGAACACTAAAAACGAATCAATATGGTAGTCTAGCTCCCAAATGTCCTCGATAACACCGTAATACCAACTGGAGCTCCTCACTGGTTGAGACTGGTTACCGATGTGGTACTCATTGAATGCCGCTTCTATTTTTACTCCACTGTTCTGTTTATTGATTTAGCATCCTGGCGTGCAGTGTAATAAGTATACCCACTAATGTCATACCCCTCAAATGATACAATATTAGGTTCAGGTCCTATTGCCAAAAATCTGATTTCTTCATTGAGAACTTCTGATTTGATGACGCTTTTTCAAAGACATAATATTTGAACCATTGGACAAACAGTCGGTTTTGTTCTTTCGTAAGCCAAAGATGGTTTCTGGTAGGATTTTGTTTCTCAACTCAACTCATTCATATGAGTATCAAAGAAGGGTTCAACAGCCTCAGGGTGTTGTAACACAAACAGATGTGCTTGATGAATCAGTTGACTTGGTACTTGCACAATCTTTCTTCCAATGACACCTTTGCCTTTATATCTGCCGTAGTGTCTTGGTTTTGGGATACCGATTGATTCTGCTTCATTCAGATAATCAGTCACAAATTCTGTGACTTCCTCAGTCACCGTTGCTTCAATTATGCTCCCTTCTGGTCGACATCTATTCCTCATTCTACCCTTTAGAATACCCATGTATCGTTCAAAAGGGTACATGTAGCGTAAGTATACTAGACCACAAAATTGGATCTCTCGAACAATGTGGACTATCAAGTGCACCATTATTTCAAAGAATGATGGTAGGAAATACATCTCTAATTGACATAATGTTACCATAATTTCACGTTGTAGATCATCGAGAAAGTTTACATCAATTACCTTGCAGCAGACAGCATTGAAGAAGAAACACAATCTGGTTAACGCATTTCTGACATCATTTGGCAATATCCCACAGATTGCTACTAGCAGAAGATGTAACATCAATACATGATAATTGTGAGATTTCATGCCTAACAGTTTCAAATCCTTCATTGATACAATATTCTTCCAGTTTGAAGAATATCCAGACGGTACTTTTACCGAGTGTAGACATTTACAGAAGCTGATCTTCTCATTCTTTGAAAGTGTGTAGCATGCAGAGAGGTAGGTATATTCGTCTCTCATTCTCCTGTGGGTGTAACTCTTTTCTTATACCCATGGCTTGCATGTCTTTTCTCACTTTCAATCCGTCTTTCGTTTTGCCGGGTATGTTGAGCAAAGTCCCACTCACTGCCTCACCAACATTCTTTACGATGTGCATGAAATCCAAACAGTGTCTGACAGGCAGGTGACGCCAATGCGATAAATCCCAGAAGATAGAGCATTTTTTCCAAATGTTCTTTGCCGGTTTCGATGTGTTTCCAAAGACGTTCACAATGTCCTTAACCTTTGCATACACTTCCTCAGAGGTCAAAGGTAGACGGGCCACTCGAGTCTCGGCCTCACCATTGAACAGTTTCTTCTTCTTACGATAAGGGTGATCTTCAGGTAGAAAATGTCGATGACACATGTAAACATTCTTACCACAATTTTGTAAACGGTCAGAACATGTGTCATCCTCGCACACGCACATACTGCAAATGTTCCTTTCACAGTGTATCCAGACAAGTTCCCGTATGCAGGGAAATCGTTGACCAAACAGAACAACAACGCCTTGAGCGTGAAATTTTCCCTTGCATAAGCATCATACACAACGGTTCCCTCATTCCACAGCAACTTCAAATCATCAATCAATGGGGCGAGGTATACATCAATATTATTACCTGGCTGCTTGGGGCCAGATATCAAAAGTGATAACATTATGTACCTGCGTTTCATACACAACCACGAAGGCAAATTGTAGATCACTAGTAAAACGGGCCAAGTACTGTGTTGACTGCTTAATGTGCCGTGCGGGTTCATCCCGTTAGTACATAGCCCAAGCCTCAAATTCCTATCTTCATCTCCAAAATGTTCTTTGAACCGTCTATTGATGTTTCTCTCCACTGAGGTCCATCTGCTGGATGTCTTAATTTCTCATCACTCTTTCTACCCTCTGCGTGCCATCGTAAGTTCTTTGCATCTTTCGGATTTGCAAACAACCGTTTGAATCTGGGTATAATCGGCAAATACCACAGTAATTTAGTTGGAGGGCTTTTTTTTAACGGAGGAGTACTCACCATCTTTATGCTTATACCGGGACAACGGACATTTCGGGCAAGTGTCCAGATGTGCGTATTCACCCCTGTACAACATATAGTTGTTTGGACACGCGTAAATGTTTTTGTACTCTACTCCCATTGGACACACCCATTTCTTTGCCTCATAGGTGGTGGTAGGGAGACCATTCTCATCCGGTAGCATATCATGAATCAACTCGAGGAATGCCGAGAAACCTTTGTCACTCAATCCATATCTTCCCTTCAGGTTGAACAAATTCCATATAGCCGTCAACTTCGTGTACTTAGTGCACGTAGGATACAATGCCATCTTGGATGCGTCCAACAACCTTTGATACTCTTCCGGTCGATCACAAAATTATTCTCAACGTTGTCAAGCATCTCCATTATTTGCTCATCATGATAAGTCGGTTCACTGTCATTGACTCCGGAAGCATTTGGGATCGGTTCCGACTCGACAAAATCAATGTGTGTGGTCTGTTCTCATCCTCTCCCTTTCATTAATGTACGAGGACCCGACATTATGTTCAACACTTTCTCCATGAAAAATCCATCTCTTATAGTGTGGCATGAAACCGCGAGTCTTCAGATGGAATTCAATTTCCACAATGTTTGAAAATTTCCTTAAGACACCGCAGTCAACACAAGGACAAGGTATTTTCTCCCTCCTTTTGTCATGTCCTTGTGCTGCACTGCCGCTTTGCAAAACTCTTTCAACATGTTGCGATAGTGATCCCCTCGCTCACCGTACATCCAGTCACGCTCCATACTTTATTTGAAATACAAAACGGTACGGTTAATGAAGCGTGACTGTATGCATATTAAATAAGCTAGCTACTCTAACTCTAAGGTTTCAACCTAAATTATATACTAGCACCTATATTATCTGAATACATAATCTCAATGATCAAACAAAAAGCAAAGTTTAGTAGCTTACTTGTACACAGAAAAGGAAAACAGCAACGGTGATGGAAGAAGGTGGAAAATAAGAGAGGTGGTTCACGGACTTAAATGTGGTGAGAATAAAGACAAAATTTAGATATTGTTATACATATACACATACATCAAACAATATTAATTACAAAGATATTTTGTTAAAAAAAAATCAGCATGACCTTTGCATAATTTTATCTATCCCATGCATATTATTAAGCATTCACCAATCATACAACAACACAAATTTCCATCACAAATCAAACTAATACCAAATTTATTCATCATACCAAATTTCAATATTTGGTGGAAATACAAAGTGTAAAAGAGAAAAAGAAAAGTTAGATTATATTACCGGTTCTTCCCACTCCGCTTTCAATATACCGTGCAATGAATGGGGAAATCTTAAGCACTTCTCTATAGATAGAATAGAAACTAATTAGTTTATGTATGTTAATTGTTCATAATTAGGATTGTAAAAATATATATAATAAGCTAAAAGATGAAGATGTAAGTTGAGTATATTACGGGTTCACAAATGAAGTGTATTCAGCCCGTACGACTTCAGTCTGGTGAGCCCATTTAGTGATTTCCCCCTACAAAGGCATAACCACACAAAATGAGTAAAAAAACAATCAAACTAATACCAAATTTATTTATCAAACCAAATTTCAATATTTTGTGGAATACAAAGTATAAAAGACAAAAAGATAAGTTAGATTATATTACCGGTTCTTTACTTTTCATTCACCTCCGCTTTCATATACCGTGCAATGAATGGGGAAATCTTAAGCACTTCTCTATAGATAGTATAGAAACTCATTAGTTTATGTATGTTAATTATTCGTAATTAGGATTGCAAAAATATATATAATAAGCTAAAAAGATGAAGATGTAAGTTGAGTATATTACAGGTTCACAAATGAAGTGTATTCATCCCCGTACGACTTCAATCTGGTGAGCCCATTTAGTGATTTCCCCCTACAAAGGCATAACCACACAAAATGAGTAAAAAAACAAAAATAAAACACAAAAATAAAACTATATAATTAATTAATCCACTCGATAAAAAATAAAACGCAAATAAAATTGAAAAAAAATTATTAAAACTTATCAAGTAAATATATCCTAATTGAACTAAGAGAAAAGATAAATGAAGTACATACTATTAAACCTACAGAATTAAATTTGAAAGCTAAAAAAAGAATTATGTAACTTAATACTAAACCAATTCAAGTAATGACAAAATAAATAAAATAAACAAAGCAAACCGCAAAATCAAAAACAAAAAGCAAAAAAACAAATAAATACTAAAAGTCTAAACGAAAGCAAGCGTAATCCTAACTAATCAAATTTGACGTATAATTAAACAAAGTAAAAATAAAACAAGAATAAATAGAGTAATGAAAAAAACACGTAACAAAATTTTAAAAAAGAAAGCAAATTAAAACTTAGCATGTAAACATATCCTAATTGAATTAAGAGAAAAGATAAACGAACTACATACTATTAACCTACATAATTAAATTTGACACCTAAAAAAAAGAATTATGTAAACCTAATACTAAACCAATTCAAGTGATGACAAAATAAACAAAATAATTTTCAACACTTGCTCTAGTTTTTCTAAGTTCTCCTTGTTACAGATTTTGTTCTCATTCCTACCACTCCATGTTCCTTCAACTAGTGTCATCTAGCACACACTTGCCTTATCTTCACCCAAGGTTCTACTCAATTACCCAATTCTCTTATAACCAAACCAAGGTGGTTAACCATTCAAGTTTACCTCTACACACCTAGTTACTTTAGGTTCTTTTTTCCTCAACTCAAACACTTTAAGTCATCTAATTTCTAGGACAATTTTGACAGAGTTTCCCCTATAATTTTAGCATTGCCCACACACAATTTCAGCTCACCAACTCATTTCTAATATCCACAACAACCTTAAGCACTAACATACATTAAAGTTCTGCACAAACTCATCTATTTCCCCTTGGCTTCCAAGCCCTTTAATCATCATTTATTAACACTAAAACAACTCAATCTCTTCCTCATTATACAATAACACCACTAATGCTCATAGCAATGTTAGTTCCTCATATTCAAGCAATTAAAAACGAAAAGCAAAACGCAAATCAAAAACGAAAAACAAAACAATCCGAACAAATACTAAAAGTCTAAAACGAAAGCAACCTTAATCCTCACTAATCAAATTTGATATTTAATTACACAAAGTATAAATAAAACAAGAATAAAAGAAAAGTAATGAAAAGTAAAAATCGAAAACAAAGGCACAACCACACAAAATGAGCAAAAAACCACAATTATTCACTCAAACATTTTGTCGAGCACCTTGTGTGCACATATAATTTCACTTCTACAATACTATACTATACTATATACACAAATTTCATAAACTCCACTAATTCAATCATCCACATTCACATTCAACCACAATTACACCAACAATCACAATAAATCCATAAATTTAGCTCAAAATCGAATTACCTTCGATACTCCCCTCAAATCGCCTGCTGCTCCTCCTCTCTTCTGTTCGACTTCGCCGGCACCAACGACCGGAGGTGACGACGCGGCGGCGACGACAAGGCGGCGACGACAAGGCGGCGAGGACGAGGCGGCGACGACAAGGCGGCGACGACGAGGCGGCGGCGGAGCGGAAGGAGGTGAGTAATCGGAGTCGCTCTTCGGTCGCAGCAGCAGCGGGAGTCGAGAACGATTGAAGGCGTCGGGGAGAAATGAGAGAATTAGGGTAGGGGTTGTTAATAAAGGACCTATTTCGGCGGTTCTTAGGTAAGAACCGCCGAAATAGATCGTCGATATTTTTTTTAAAAAAAAAAGAGACCATATATCGGCGGTTCTTATGTATAGGGCCATTTTCTATTTTTTTAAAATAAAACAGACCTATTTCGGCGGTTCTTACATAAGAACCGCCGAAATAGGTCTGTTTTATTTTTAAAAAATAGAAAACGACCTATTTCGGCGGTTTTGACATAAGAACCGCCGAAATAGGATCTCTATTTCTGCGGTTGTTTTACACCGCGGAAATAGGATCTCTATTTCTGCGGTTATTTTACAACCGCGGAAATAGGGGCGCAGAAAAAGACCATTTTTGTACTAGTGCATGTTGTTTACACATATCCATGAATTGTTGATTCTCAAATTCTGACCTATGATCAGACCAACCTATTTGATCAGAACCGAAGAGTCTTGATCTTGAGACTGAGTTGTTCTTGCGGAACTTTCCTGCCAATGCAAAGGCTTGAAATTTCTCAAAGATCATATTTGGAAGCAATAAAGATTGTCCAAACAAACCGTGAGTAAGCATCAACAATTACAAAGACATACCAATTCCCTCCCAAACTTTTGACTCTCATAGGTCCATATAAGTCCATGTGAAATAATTCAAGTGGTTTGGATTAACTAACTGAGTTCTTTGATTTAAAAGAAGCCTTGGTCTGTTTGCTTCTAACACAAGCATCACAAAGATTGGTCTCAGATTCTTTAATCTCAGGAAGACCTCTTACCAACTGTTTCTTGACAAGTTTTCTTAGTAAAGAAGTGCTAACATGTCCTAGTCTTTTGTGCCATAGAGTAGAGTCATCTATTGAAGCAGTCAAGCATTTGGACTGTCAATATCCTCTAAGCTTGTTACATAAACATTTTTCCATCTTTTTCCCTTAAACAACTCTTTGCCATTGTTCTGACTTACTAGACAATGTGTAGGATAGAAGTGAACTGAATTCCCTTTGTCACAATTTGAGAAACACTAAGCAAGTTGAATTTAAACCATGAACTAGATTTACACTATCTATGACATAGTCAGATGTAATACCAACCTTACCTACACCAATGATTTTACCTTTCTTGTTGTCGCCAAAGGAAATGGTTCCTTGGCTTCTTGGTTTGAGTGAGAAGAACTTCTTCTTGTCTCATGTCATGTGTTTAGAGCACCCACTGTCGATGTACCAGCAAGGGTCCATTCGCACTCGATTCTTATGTTGTTCTTCTACTCTTCCGATTCTAAGACATCATTGTCTTGTGCCATCAAGCACACATCTTCAAGGCAAAGGTGAGCCTTCTCCTCTTCTGAGGTGTCGTGTCTGAGGTTTGATTGTCATCGCTTTGTTCATAATCTCCTAATGCGGCAGCGAAGGCTTCCTTCTTTGGTCCTTTGTTGAATGATCTTCGGACAGGCTTCTTGACGCTGTCGTTGTCTTCTCGTGATCACTGAGGCAGTCTTTGATGTGAGGTCCGCGTTTTGAACACCCAAAGCACTTGCCATTGCTTTTCTTCTGATCATCCGACTCCTTGGACTCCTTGTCTTTCCTCATTTTATTTCTTATGAACTTTCGAACGTACCTCTTAGCATAGAGGACCATTTCATCATTGTTGTCTCCTGACTCGGACCTTTCATTTTCAGCTACTTGAAGGGCTATGCCTTTCCCTCTAACTCTTGATGAGGTTCCGAGTTTCTGTGTTGTAATTATAACTCGAAGGCCATTAGAGATCCTAGCATGTCTGTCAGAGATATCTTAGAGAGATCATGCACTTCTTGCATGGCATTGACTTTGCTATCAAAGGATGCAGGGAGAGATCTGAGGAACTTCTGAATTTGATCCTCGTTAGAGATAGTTCTTCCAAGCACCTACATTTCGTTGATCAGCTTAGTGAACCTTGTATGCATTTCAGAAATGCTCTCCTTTTCTTCCTTCTTGAATAGCTCCCAGTGAGTGAGTAGCAACTCAATGCGAGTCTTTTTGATCACATCATTCCCTTCATAGGTGACCTCAAGAGTTTTCCAAATCTCTTGGGCCGTTTTAGCTGAAGCAATCTTTGAGTATTGCTCAGGTAGTAGTGCACAGTGAAGTATTTTTACAGCTTGAGCGTTGAATATCAGCTTCTTGATTTGATCATCCGTCATGCTGTCGATAGATATGTCTTGTCCTTGAGGATTCTGGAAGGTGTACTCTCCATGTGTTATCACCCTCCACATTCTTGGATCGTCAGACTTGATATGAAACTTCATCTTGTTCTTCCAGTGAGTGTAGTTGTCTCCATTGAAAAGCGGTGGTCAATTTGGTGCAGAACCTTCTTCTGCTGCTAGAATGCTTGCATGAGACATCTTGATCGTCTTCCAAAGCAGTTAGCTTTTAGAAGAGACCTGCACTGATACCAATTGAAACTCGCAAGCGCTCCTGATGCGTCCCCGACGTGTCGTGGACGTATCGTGGACTCTAATAAAACTTGATAGACGAGAGGCAACTATTAAACTAGAAAACACATTTCGATTGAGAATTTACACACACGAAATTCACTCAACCTCCCTTGCCCCACACACGGACTCCCGGGATAGTTTAGACTTTACCCCTAAAGTCGTCAACCCTCTCCTGACTATCGGCCTACGGTTCACCGATCGTTCCCCGACCTGTCGTCCTATCAAATACCCAATGTATTGATACTCTAACCCAGTTCTCTCTAGCTCACCCACTCTCTAGCACTTACACACACTCCTAAGTCTGATCCACACTTGCCCAGATTATCTCTATCTTTTCTCTCGTACATGGGCTTATCTTACAAGGAACATTAAGGCACATATTTATACAATTTAGTTGAGATGCCAACTAACATCCTAGGAGTTGTAGAATCTTAGAGTAGAATACTCATTCTTCTACAAATATAATATCCGCACCCTACTGCAGATTTTCGTCGAACTTGATCTGGAGCCACCAGCACACGCGTTGCCTTGTGAATGGCCAAGTTGGCGGCGCGTCTCCCCAAGTGGTCGGTCAGCACTTGCACACTTCAACTTGTCTGAACTTGTCTGGCTCATTAATGCTCATAAATGCTCTCTTCTAAAGTATTACGGCTATGTAATGATGTTCATCAATAGCCTTTGCTTATCTTGTTATCTTGCACATTAATGAGATACACCTTTTGTCGTGTGTTTGTCATGAGCAATTTGCGTGTGTGGTTGAGAATAATCTGAGTGAGTTTGTCGACGTTGCTAACTCCATTTGGTCCTTGTTTGATGTCTGATGTAAGAGATATGTGATGGTGTGGTTCTTGACTGCTTGTGTCTTGCTAGAAGTTCTCCGACGCTCTCGCCAACAGGTGCCGACTGGTAGAGCACATGTCGTGGATTGAGCGCGCTTGCAACCTTGCGTGCTAAGCCACTCATGACTTAAGTGCGCTTGCAACCTTGCGTGCTAAGCCACTTATTCACCTGTCTATCTGAAATCATGAAACTTGACAAACGCATTAGATAGACAACACAAGGTTTGCTATCATCAAAACTAAAGGATCTTGTCTTAACAATACCAACATGCGGGTGTTAAGAAAACACTACTCTAAGCAGTAAGACCTAGCTAAAACGGCAAGTACACCAAATTCGTTGCAATATAACAAGTGTCATATCCAAAAGAAAATTGGTTTCTAATCCCAAGCTTTGGTACTTTAGTAAAGTGCGAACAAAAACTATAAATGGGGGTTTAGCCGGAGGCAAGTGTTGGCCAAAAAATACATAGTGAAAATATATACACTTATGGGCAAAGAAAAGGCAAGTGCACCTAGTCGTTGTAGTACAACAAGTGTCGTATCCATGGAGAAATTGGTTCAATTATCCTAGTCTCGGTATTTAATAAAAACAGCAAATAGGGGGTTTAGCCGGAGGCAAGCTTGATTGTTTAGGATCAGTGCAAATATAGTAAACACAGTAAATAAGGTAAAATAAGGTGAATTGATATGGATGGAAAAAGGTATCCTAGGATAGCGGGGGAATTGCCTAAATTACTTAAACAAATTTATAACCATGTCTCAATTATTTATTGTCTATTAGAGTTAATAAGGGTAAGTTACGAACTCTTAATAATAGCCTCAGTATTTTGCTACTCAATCCGGAGTGTAAATACCAAGGTTTATTCCTTTGTGGTCTAATGTCTATCTCAAAACCATATGTTGATAGTTACCATAAAAATACAGTAGTTTGTCGCGTAAAGCATTTAACAATATTTATTGAAAGGAATAAAAACAAGTATAATAAATGAGACAGGTAATAAATATTTATTTAAGCAATATTAGGGTCAAACCCCATCCTTGGATACAAATAAAATTACGCAGACATAAACAGAAATAAAAAGATAGCAGAGATAGAATTAGCCATTATTTGGAGACTGCTGGAGGACGGATCTGCTACTCGCTCCTGCTCCTGCTGCCTCTCTTCTTATTTTGCTAATGTTGGTGGTGGTGATACGTGAGAAGAAAATGAAAATAAATAAGAAGAAGATGGAGGGGAAGAGAATGAAGGTGTCATGGGATTTTTTGGGTGAATGAAATGATGATGGGAATTGATGAAGAATTGGCGTGGGTTTTATAGGAGAAAAAGAGGGAAAAAGACAAAGCTTATGGTAGACTGGTGGGTGAAGAAAATAAGGGAGACAGCGCCTAATACGTTTGATGTGATAGATAGATAAGTTTGTGGGCGCCGTAATTGAGGAAAAACAAAGAAGACGGTGCAGAATTTCAGTCGCGTGATTTCTGGATTCGGCGTAGTCATTTTACACGTGTCCGGATTTGTGTCCGGATATGGCCCATCCGGACGTGAGACATCTGAGTTTCTGTCCGCGGTAAGGACACAGATGTTCTGGCGAGAATTTGTACGTGTCCGAGTTTCTGTCCGTATACGGACACATTTATAAGTCTTGTCCGTGTTTGCGTCTGTATACGGACACATTTAGTCGCGTCCGGGATTGCGTCCGTGGTACGGACGCGTGTACTTTTGCGTCTGGGGTTGCGTCCGTGGTACGGACGCTTGTAAGTTGCGTCCGTGGTTGAGTCCGTGGTAAGGACGTGCTTGTATGTGCGTCCGTGGTTGCGTCCGTGAATCGGACACCCCTGTCCGGATTTGCGTCTGTGATACGGACATGTGTATTTTCGTCTCGTCTTGTCCTGCAAACTTTGACAGGCTCCAGATTCTTCGTTTGAGCTCCGTTTTTAGATCTGTTTGTGCCTATGCGTTCGCCTCTTCGTCTATTTTGCTCCTAGATTGGTTTTCCTTATGTTTAACCAATAAATCTGTAAGATAAGCAAAAAACATAAACTAGGGGAAAACTAACCAAAGTGGAGAAATGAGCAAGAAAAGTGCTAATAAACATATGAAATACACCCATAAATCATGCTCATTTGGACACTTATCACAACCCCACACTTACCTTTTTGCTTGTCCTCAAGCAAAACCATGTACCCAAGCAAGTAGGGAATGCTCAATACTAACAAATATTATTATGAAAGGTAGGATAAGGAGGTGAACAATACGCGATTTAAACTTTTTGAGGAGTGTGAACCATCACCTACTAGTGGCATAGGTGTGCTCAGGGTAAAAATAAAATACAGAGTTTCGGGGTATGATCCGGAGTGCTTCATTGCTTTGAAGATTAGGTAACTTTGAGAACTTTTACCATGGCCAACTTCTCTCAAGAATGGGCATTGAGGAGAAAACAAAAGGAAAAATAGAATTATGCATTTGTTTCATTTTTGCATTAGAGATGAGGAGATAATATTTAGGCTTTAAGCCTTTGTGTTTAAGAACACCCAACTCTCATTTGTTGGTTACCAATGGCGTCACACAAGTCCCTTTATTTTTATTTTTTTTTTTACAGAGAAGCACCTTTAGAAATCCCTAAGAAAGAAGACACAAGGAACCCCTATGCGATAAAAATCCAACCATTTTAGATCATTTGGTCACACCGCTTAAAAATGCTCCTCAAAAGTAATCAAAATGAAAAATTGTGTACCATTTATCCCACAATTCATAATAGTATTTGTTTTTAAAGAGAACAACCCACATATAAAGGGTCCATGATTTTGAATTTGGACAAACACAAGATAAGCAGAGAGATTAAGCATTTTAAGCAATGTGTCAATCAAGAGAGACTTAAGACGAGCGACAGAGAAGTGAGTCCTCCCCCACACTTAGACTGGAGCAATGTCCTCATTGCGTAGGAAGAATTAAATTAACGAGGGCATGCAATCTACCCGAGTACCTCACACAGTTCAAAGCGGGAGGGAGTATGTAAAATTTGAAGTGCAAAGCAAAGAGAGTGTACTCCCCAGAGTTCGCAGAGTGTTAAGCAGAGCTCCCCCACACTTGAGTTCAGCTGTAGAATGACGTAATAAGTTCCTGGAAAGAATATTTCGATGTTTAACCTCAGAGTAGCGGAGCTCGGTAGTGGTGTGGACACAAAGTTGCACCTGCATAAGACATTAAAGGCAGCCAAACCAATATCGGGGCTAACAGTGAAATAAATGAGCATTTTTTTAAAACAAAATATAAAAATATTGAAATATAGGGAAATAGGCTGTAATAGAAACCAAATAATGATAGAAATTCGGGTTGCCTCCCGAAAAACCTGGGGGAGGTTATGAGGAGGAGATCCAAAGCATGACTCGAAGGCATTTTTGAGTTTCCACCTGGATGCATGTTTACCTTTCTTGTCCCGTTTTTCTTCAGGGATTGGTGGTGGTGTCTCTGTAATGGACATTCCGTCGGGAAGGTGACAAAGAGAAGTGGGGAAGATGGTGATTGTGTGTCCTTCACAAGCTTGAGATCCTTGAAGTTGTGGTCTGGAGTCCTTCCTGATGGATATACCAGCTGTTCATGTAACACCTCATCTCTAAATACAATGATCGTCGCCCTAAGTTCACCTCGTACATTAACAACGCAGCGGAAAAGTTCTACTAAATTGGTGTTACCGCCGTTAGTCACCCACGTGACTAACTAGGCCTATTCTCTTAACAAGTCACGGTCTGACTAACCGGATAATTACTCGAGCATCTAAAACATTACAACTCATAAACCACAACTTATACCGAGTATCTCATATCCTAATACATCATACTAACATCTCATCAATATACTAAACGAGTGTACATGCACAACTCGTGTAACAAATGTAAAAGCAACCCGAAGTACTCTACCCGCTCCCACTCTCAGGTTGAGTCCTCGTCTGGCACCTACCTACAAAGTTTAAATCACAGGCCCCAAGGGGCTCAGCACTTGGCTGGTACAGAAAACGTGCAGCCCACAAGCTAGCCGGGTTACACACGACTACTTTGTCGAATACATGCAATTGTTTATTCATACAAATAATAATAAGAAGTACGATAACAAACAACACATTTATGCAAAACATTCACAGCTCAAATAAAGCGAACGTCGCAATGGACGCCCATTAATGATGTAAGTTAGATTTCTAACTCCTGAGGCTTGAGAATTGTTTAGTTCTCGTGTTTGACCATACCTTATAAGTGTCAACCGCTCTCTTATTAGAACTAGTTGTTCTCTAACTGAATTGTTTATTTTTGTCGGGTCATGGTAACCCTTGCCAATGATTTATTAGCTCCATTGGGTTAATAAACATTAATTCTTAAGTTATGAGGGGTGTAGGCTTGACCCTCCTGTGCCTCCTGAATTTGCCTCCCACCTCGAACTGTTCACTCTAGCTGGTCGGGTCAGTTTGTCAACCCTAGGCGGAAGACAGATCTGATACAGATGCCGACCTCCTAACCTGAACATGCATGACCGGAGTCAGTCCCGGATTCCTCTCTCCCCAAGTTCCAGTTAGCTGAAGTCTCTTTGACAATTGGTTAGATAAACCTCTCTCGGTATTAACCAACTAACAATAGGGAATATTTGTAACCTTATACAATTATTAATAAACATAGTTAATGAACAAGCTCTGAATCAAATCGTGTTAGTGTGCAATGTACGCACAATAACAATACAATAAATCGGTTTTATGCTTAATCCTGTTTGGTCGTATCACAATAAGACATAGCACACAAACCGAGGTAGACCTCATTAGCAAACAAGCTACAAGAATCCCATACCGTACACCGGAGATTGGCTAGCTCTTAATCCCTCGTTCGCCTAATCCGCTGAACGCCTCTGACTTATCTAGATCTGTACCCAGAACTAGTATTTGTACCCCGTGTCTTAGAACTAATTTAATTCTCTTTTCAACTAAAACCTCTTCATAGGTTAACCCGGGTATAATAGTATACCGTTAAACGGGTTCGTTCATTTAGGAGCGTTTTCAAGCTCAATTCTAATTCATTAACATACTAACGTGTTAGCAGTTATCTAGTTGCACAGCTAACAACTATAGACTTATACGAACCTTGTATTAGGTTTTCGTATTTTTCACTATTCATCCGTATTTCACTACTCATTTATACGGTTTCGTATTCTACAATTCCTTTATACGGCCTCGTATTTTACTATTCACCGTATTTCACTATTCACGTATACGTATTTTACTATTCACATATACGCCTCGTATTTGACAATTCATATATACGTATTTACTATTCATGTATACGTATTCACTATTCATGTATACGTATTTACTATTCATGTATACGAATTTACTCTTCATGTATACGTATTTACTATTCACATATACGAGTACTATTCATGTACACTAAAATTTTTCGTATACGCCCGTATGATACTCCGTATCATACGTATTTATTTCTTTTTCCAATATAACCTGTATTTTCATTTAAATAATTTAAGTATTGATTTCTCCTTTACTTATTAAATTACGGGTATACCCCTCGTATACCTTAATTTATATACGGGTCTCGTTTAAACCCGTCTTAACTCTGTTTCTTTTATAACTTGTTCTAAATTCTTTATTAATTTCCTTAACCTTCTAAACACATATACACGTGTTATTTATACTACTTATCCATTGTTTTCTCTTAATCTCCATTTACTCATAATAAGTTCTAAACTTGTTATTCTTATATCTAATTTCTTCAAAAGTCTTACTTAATAATTCTTTTATACTTTTGGTCAATTACCAAAATATACCCCAAGTTTGACCAGTCTTTTATGGTCAAACCCCCTAACTTTTCATTATTTACAATAACACCCCTAAAGTTAATTTAACTTAACTTTTATTCCTTTATCCTTTTAATATCTAATCTTTTGCTACCAATTTTATTCTAGCTCCTCTAAACATTTTATAAACTGTCATTGACCAAGTTTGACCACGTTTGACATGTTTGACCAGGGAAATTACCATTTTACCCTTGTGGTCTTTCTTTTATCCTAACTCATTTATTAACCAATTTAACTCCAATTAATTTCTAATTTTCGTAACTAATTTTCCTACAGATTTTTGAACATCAAAAATCATTTTAAACATATCTAAATCTCGAGATTTAATTATCTAATGTTATAGTATATATATACCATCCTTTATTATCCTTAAATATACCAAAACCTTATAAATTCTTTATAACACTTTTAAACTCTTTATAAATTGTAAACTTAATTCTACAATTATTTTCTCACCATCTAACTTCATAAATTCATATATAACTCATATATATTTCGGAAATTATAATATATAGCCAAAACTTCTCAAATTTTACATATTACTCTTAATTATACTAATTCCTTTAATTTAACTAAGTTAGATAATTTTTCTAACTCATTAATAGCCCCTTAATTTTCAGCCATATTGAAATTCATAGTATATGAATTTTTCTTATATATTATGATAGCTTATATTGTAGCTTATATCATAAGGAGTATAAATGTAATTTTAGATTTACAAAATATTAACATTTTAGGTGCTAAAAATTAAATCTAACACCTAACAAAATCGGCCATAATAAACAAGGTACACAATAGATTAGATCATATATAGATCAATATTTAGAACCTTGAAATAGGTAGTTGTAGGATTTACCTTGTATATTAACCATTAGCTTAATATTTAAGCTTGATTTCCTTAGAAATTTTGACAGCAATTTGCTAGAGAAATTGGCTCTACAATTATACAATAAGATGAAGAATAAGATGGGTTAGTAAACCTAGGCACTTGGCCTTGATAAAATCAAAGAAGGAAAAGTTTCCAAGAAGGCAATGTTTTACCTTGAGAATCAAAGGCACTTCTTCGCAGTTTTTCCTGGGAATCTGGGGGCTCATGAGCTATGGTTGTAAAGATCTTGAAAAGAGGATTCCAACGAGCTATCAATCTTGTGATTTGGAGTTAGGACGAGAAAGTTATGATTTCTACAAGGCAAGGTGTTCTTTAAGGCTTAAATCTAAGAACATGGAGTTTTTTTGTGTTGTTTCTTCAAAGAGAGGATGAGCTACGAATTTGGGAGCTCTCATTTGACAGGTAAGAGTCTCATTAATGATTCACTAAGGGGACAAGATGATATGGCAATCCAAATAAGTCTTGGTTGTTGAAATAGTAAAAGTTAAGCATTATTGTCCTAATGATTCACCTCTTCAAGTCGGCAGCCCTATGGCTTGTTTGACCTGATTTTTTTTGTTTTCTTCTTATATTTTGTAACATTTGATGAATTAATTTCGTTCATTATGACTTATACCATGTGATAGGTATGTTACAAGGCCAAAAATGCCTTAAAACACATTTTATGTGCTTCCGGGTTCACATTGATTTTGCAATTTGTTTTGGCTAGTTTAAATGTTTCCTTAATATATTTACAACCTTTAGAAACTTTGTTCATGAAATATCATGTTGCTAATTCTAATTTAAACAAAGTCATTTGTGGTTTCTCCTTGACTTTCGTCAGTTTAGTACTGGTTTTGTGTGGACTTGTATACTTAATTTGTGTGTATACGCTATGGCTCCTATGACCATTTTATTGTTGTTCCCTTATTCCTTATTGGTATTTAGGCTCACTAGCCTTTTAATTCCATGTATAAATGCTTAAGGCACATTTTCCTTTAAAGCACATTTTCTTTAAAGCACATTTTTGTGCTCTAAGGTGCGTTTTCGGTTTAAACGCTAATTCCGCTTAATGTTTATTACTAATCTTAGAGGTATTTCACATTTGAAATCTCTTGGGAACTTATTGGTAGTTCCCTAGTTTATTTATACTCTTTAAAACACCTTTTGCTCTAATTGTTCCTAAAGCATGTTTTGGTGTAAATTGTTGTTTAACACTTCTTCTAATGTTTCTAAGGCACGTTCTAGCCTTAGTATATCCTAATTAGATAGTTCATTAATATATTAAGGTTGGGGTATTTCAATCTACCCCCCTTAAAAGAACTTTGTCCCCAAAGTTCATATGTATCTATATCTCTTAGAACACACAAGTAACTTCACACTAAAAGATCATATAGATCACTCAATATCTGTATAGGCATTCTGACTCATAAGGTCTGCCATATGTATATATATATTTACCACACTTGTCACACAACATGTATTTTGCATGTTTTAGTAATCAAAATACTCTTTGTTTATTCTTTGATGTATACTCCTCAAGTAACCGGTCCGGAGACAAAGGTTTTCATGTCCTCGAGTTCATGAGTGAGTAATACAGAAATACATGTCAAGTCCAATTCCACTTTATGCTACTACATTTACTCTTAACGTGGTTAATTGTGACCACTTGTAGGGAGTTTCAGGAATCATCCGACCCTGATGTGATCAGCATCAGTGTTGTTAAACTATCCTTTCACCCCAATTTATGTTCAGTTTTCCTTGATCTGGCCAAGATCAAGTTCTACCTCCCACATCAACTTCAAACAACCAAATAATTATTCATGTAGCATTTTATATCTTTTAGTCCTTCTAGTCATAATCATAAATCAATACATCTCCAAATTATGGAACTCAGTCCATAAGTCATTCTTAATCCACCTCTCAGCAATTACTTAGAGAATTTAATTCCAACCAGGTTCTACATCGGTCTCATACTGATTCATACCTCATAACATTACCATATTTGGTCTCACATCAATTCATATCATAGGGATTTTAATTCCCCTGGAGTTTCTACTCCTCTTTTCCTGAATTCTCGCACCGAAGTTAACGAGGTCGTCCTCTAATACATCTGGTATTCGCATTTAATTGTGCGTAATAACCACAACCTCATAATAATGAATACATGTGTTTTTATATAACATACATATCAAACATCATAACTAATTGTATTGTGCTATGCACACTGTAGGTTACGTACTCAATACGTGAAATATAGGCTAAGCGATTGTACGCTCTACCCCCCTTAAAAAGGATTACGCCCACGTAATTAACATTATATCATCCTTGAACAAAGGTTCAAGATGTTTAGGTGTCATGGAGCATTCTGGCTCCCATGTAGTCTATCCCACATTTTGATTGGGTCAGAGGGTCTTCACCATGGTAATGGCTTAGTCTCTGTATCAAGGATTCTTATTGGTGTTCATACCAATCTTACAACTGTGTTCCAGTGTAATCTATAAGGCTTCAAAGTATTTGATAGATAAATCGTATATTTATTCGACTGGAAGATGTGCAATACATCATTCCTTTTCCCTTTTGTTAGGCATATCAAACCTTTAAGATTCGGACCACTAGCTTCTGCTGCACGACTCTGATAATCTTGGGGCTTAGTTTGCCCTACTGTTGTGCAAAATAGTGGTGAAACTATCTTGCTAACTATGGGCAGTGAACCCTATCATTGTAGTACAACAAGGTCGTATCCACAGGGACTTCGTAACTATCTAGCTAATTATAAGCTTAGTAAATATGCAGAGAGGATATATACAAAAGTGCATAAATGTAAATTAGGGGTTTTAGGTTTTTGGGTTGTAACTGGAGAAATAAAGAAAGCATAAACATTAAACTAACTATCTAGGATAGGTGTAGCCCGGGATGGATATTTGCACCCGTCCTCCCCTTACTACCGATTGTCGAACCCGAACTCATAGCTAAACAACGGAACGCTTAATTAATTAGCAACCTCATCTAGGCCTACTAATCCTAACCAGTTTAACCGAAACTTCTCAATCAGCTAAGCCCCGGGTCAATCGACGGCACTAAGCTCAAGTTCCACTAAGTTGCAATGTAGTCTAATCTCAAAACCATCGAAATCAGAGTACACCATTTTAGTCTCTAACAGTTTAGGTTTCTATCTCTGAATATATCATTTTGATAGAATCCCACAATAATGCTAAACTAATCGGTAGGCCAAATCAACCAATTTAACACATAATTGATAATTTGGGTAAAACCCTAAACTAATCCTCAAATCATGGGCAACAAGTTTAAGAATCATAAATACCCAATAATCATCTTCATTAAGCTCAAAAAACTAAATAAAGCATAAAAATAAGTTCAAGATTCAACAATGGAGGTTTTAGGGATTTTGGGGCAAAATCCCCATCCCAAGCTACAAGGAAACTACACAACCATTAAAGCACAAAAGTGAGAGAAGGAGAAGAAATAGCCATGGGAGATTGGGGAAGAGCTTCAATGGAGGTGAGCCTTCTCCTCCTTCTTCTCTTCTTCTTCTTCCTTCCCTTTCTTCTTCTTCTTCCCTCTTTTCTCTTGTTTTTCCGTCGTTTCTCTGTTCTGTGTCCAATCCCCCCTCTCCCCTCTTTTTCTCCTTTAAAATCTGATTTCTGGGCAAATTTTACGACCGACCGAACTTGCAAGTTCGTTCCTAGGGTCGGTTCCAGTAGCTTGCAAAAACGCGAATCTGGGCAAAAATCCTAAGGTCGGTCGGAGGTCAGGCTAACTTCAAAACACTGTATCTTCTTCGGTTTTAACTCCGATTTGGATCCGTTTGCGCCCACGCGTCCTCTCTTCGTCTACTTTACTCCTAGCTATGTTACACCTCCTATTTAAAACAATAAATGTGTAAAGCACCAATAAAACACAAACTAGAGGAAGACAAGCTAGAGTGGAGAAATGAGCATGAAAAGTGTTGATTAAACATATGAAATACACCCCTAAAACATGCTCATTTGGACACTCATCACACCCCCACACTTACCTTTTTGCTTGTCCTCAAGCAAAACCAAGCACCCATGCAAGTAAGGAATGCTCAAGACTAACAAACACTATCATGAATTGTAGGATAAAAAAGAAGAAGCAAAAAGTGATTAAAAACTTTGAGGAGTGTGAAACCATCTCTTAGTGGTGGCATGGGTGTGCTTAGGGCAAAACAAAATCTAGAGTTTCGGGGTATGATCCGAAGTGCTTCAAAGTTCTAAAGATTAGGGACTTAGAGAGCTTTTACCATGTCTAACTTCTCTCAAGAATGGCATTGAGAAGAAAACAAAAGGAAAAATAAATTTATGCATTTGTTTCACTTTTGCATAAGAGATGAGAAGATAAAATTTTGGCATCAAGCCCTTTGCATTTAAGAACACTCAGCTCTCATTGTTGGTTAACAATGGCGTCTCACAAGTCCCTTGAAGGATTTTCACAACGAAGCACCCCTTAGCAATCCATAAGAAAGAAGACAGAAGGAACCCCAAAGCAATAAAAATCCAACCATACAAGATCACTTGGCCACACCGCGTGTAAAATGCTCCTCAAAAGCAATCAAAATGAAAAATTTAAGCATTTATCCCACAATTCATAACAGTATTTGTTCTTAATGAAAACAACTCACAACACAAGGGTCCAAGTTTTTTTTTATTTTGGACAATCACAAGATAAGCAGAGAGATCTAACATTTAAGCACGCAATTCGCCGAAAAGGTCACTCCCCACACTTAACTTGAACAATGTCCTCATTGTTCACCAAACAAACGGGGAAGGTTTCAGAAGACCATTTCCAGAAGCAGGCAAAAGAGGAAACGCAAGGGACATAAACACCATTATACCACAACAGCTATCCCCAGATTTGTAGATTCAAATTAGAGAAGAAGAGAGAACGAAAACTAAAAGAAACTAGTACTCCCCTGAGATTGCTATGCTATCAGTTTGTAGAACTCCCCCACACTTGAGTCAGCCTCAAGTAGTGTAGTTAGTTGCGGTGTGGACTGGAAGGTGCACCTGCATAAAAAACTAGAAGCAACCAAAACTACAACGGGAGTTAAGGGTTAACAAAATCAAAACCAAAGGAGAACGAAAACCAAAAAACAGGGAAATAAAAATAGTGGAGTCGTTGTGGGAAAATATTAAAGGAAGGGTGGTGATGTGAGTGAAAGAGTACTCCCCGATAAGATGCGGAAGGAAGATAGGGTGCCCGCACAATTGCAAGTGGGTGGGAGGGGTCGTTGAGGTGCTACCTTCAATCGTTGGAGATGAAGGTCCTCTTGGAAAAATTTCACCAGAGGTTCCTTTGTAATTGTTCCTAATCCCATCCCTTTTTCAGAGGGGCTTACCTGTTTCCAAAATATTCACAACACAGACGCCACCAATTGGAGGGTAAAAGGGCAAGTCCAAAGAATGCCAAAATAGCCCATTATTGAAAACAATACAAAATCTAAACTAACAGAATATAAAAGACAGGACACAAAATGAAAATCCGGGTTGCCTCCCGGTAAGAGGCCCTTCTTTAAGGTCTTTGTGCTAGAGACCATACCACCGTGAAGTCATCCGGGGATCGAATCTGAACGTTGAAGTCGGCTGCTTCAACGGTGGTGGATTGGGCGGGCATCATCTAGCAATGAAGAACGACCCGGATCAAAAGGAAATGTGGCCTTAACACTTAGGATGTGAAATTGTAAACTCCACCGATCGTTCATCAGGTGGAAGTGTTGAGGTGGGTGATCCATGGTACGAGGATCAAACTGTGGTGGAGCCTCCTCTTCAAATTCAAGGATGTAAACATCCTTATCTTCAGTGAGCGGTGCAGGGAGAACTCCGGAGCGGACTTTGTCTTCAATCTTTGGTCCTGGATCAAATGGGAAGGTGGCCTCCACACTTAACGGGTGTACGTTGAGCTTCCACCCAACTTCATTAGTGCACGGGTGGGGGCCTTGATCCTTCAAATGAAGATCAAAGTTAGTGGGCTCCTCCTCCTCAAATTCAAGGATGTAGACATCCTCGACCTCGGGGTGAGGCTCATAGGAAGAGCCGAGGTGGACATCAACTTCAGAGGGGGATGGCTCCTTGAAGTCGGTGGTGGTACTCTCCTCTGAGGAGTCAGAGAGAGACAGTGTCTCCTCCTTCTCAAAGTTGAGGATGTGAGCATCCTCGTGATCTTGATGGAGCACGGAGAAGGCGGGGAAATATTGGTAGCAGACTTCAGAGGGAGAAAGCTCCTTGAAGTCAGAGTGGAGACTCTCTTCTGATGAAGTGTCTTCATAGTCAAGCCGGGGGTGGAGTGGTGCTGGGCTTTCAGATTCGTACAGGGGAGGAGTTAGAGAGTAGCTCAAGTCCTCAGCAGGCTGTTCCATATCATGAACTGTTTCGCTCTCAAGTTGTTGCACAATCTGATCGATCTGAGCTTGAACATTCATGTTGAAGGTATTTTGCTTCATGATAAAAGTATCTTGCATAGTCGAGTTAGGCTTGCAAAAGAGATAAGATCAGACATGAGCTCCTCCAAACTGGGTGAATCAACCTCTACTGTGATCTCAGGACAGTGAGCGCTCTCGTGGTCTCCTCCACACTCTTGGCACACAAGCCTCCGGTAGACATATGAGTTGAGGTCCTCTATAAGAGCTCTCAATTCTGCCATTGTTGTTGGACATTGGGGGCTCTCATGATATTCTCCGCACCTCTGACACATAACCCATTGATTGTAGTTCTCTGCGCCATAGGAGTAACAGTACCAACCTCCTGCTTGATCGTAGTGACCATCCATCAGAATTAAGTACCTAAAAAAAAGAAACAAAAATTTATACACAAAATGGGCAAATAAATTAAATGAAAATCTGCACAAAAACTAAACAGATAATAAACCAAATAATTGGACCGAAGTCCCCGGCAACGGCGCCAAAAACTTGTTGTGCAAAATAGTGGTGAAACTATCTTGCTAACTATGGGCAGTGAACCCTATCATTGTAGTACAACAAGGTCGTATCCACAGGGACTTCGTAACTATCTAGCTAATTATAAGCTTAGTAAATATGCAAGAGGATATATACAAAAGTGCATAAATGTAAATTAGGGGTTTTAGGCTTTTGGGTTGTAACTGGAGAAATAAAGAAAAGCAATAAACACTAAACTAACTATCTAGGATAGGTGTAGCCCGGGATGGATATTTGCACCCGTCCTCCCCTTACTACCGATTGTTGAACCTCGAACTCATAGCTAAACAATGGGAACGCTTAATTAATTAGCAACCTCATCTAGGCCTACTAATCCTAACCAATTTAACCGAAACTTCTCAATCAGCTAAGCCCCGGGTCAATCGACGGCACTAAGCTCAAGTTCCACTAAAGTTGCAATGTAGTCTAATCTCAAAACCATCGAAATCAGAGTACACCATTTTAGTCTCTAACAGTTTAGGTTTCTATCTCTGAATATCATTTTGATAGAATCTCTCAATAATGCTAAACTAATCGGTAGGCCAAATCAACCAATTTAACACATAATTGATAATTTGGGTAAAACCCTAAACTAATCCTCAAATCATGGGCAACAAGTTTAAGAATCATAAATACCCAATAATCACCTTCATTAAGCTCAAAGACTAAAATAAAGCATAAAAATAAGTTCAAGATTCAACAATGGAGGTTTTAGGGATTTTGGGGCAAAATCCCCATCCCAAGCTACAAGGAAACTACACAACCATTAAAGCACAAAAGAGAGAGAAGGGAGAAGAAATAGCCATGGGAGATTGAGGAAGAGCTTCAATGGAGGTGAGCCTTCTCCTCCTTCTTCTCTTCTTCTTCTTCCTTCCCTTTCTTCTTCGTCTTCCCTCTTTTCTCTTGTTTTTCCGTCGTTTCTATGTTCTGTGTCCAATCCCCCCTCTCCCCTCTTTTTTCTCCTTTTAAAATCTGATTTCTGGGCAAATTTTACGACCGACCGAACTTGCAAGTTCGGTCCTAGGGTCGGTCAGTTCCAGTAGCTTGCAAAAACACGAATCTGGGCAAAATTTCGACCCGACCGACCTTGCAAGGTTGGTCCTAAGGTCGGTCGGAGTCAGGCTAACTTCAAAACACTGTATCTTCTTCGTTTTAACTTCGATTTTGGATCCGTTTGCGCCCACACGTTCCTCTCTTCGTCTACTTTACTCCTAGCTATGTTACTCCTCCTGTTTAAACAATAAATGTGTAAAGCACCAATGAAACACAAAACTAGAGGAAGACAAGCTAGAGTGGAGAAATGAGCATGAAAAGTGTTGATTAAACATATGAAATACACCCCTAAAACATGCTCATTTGGACACTCATCACCTACATATCTTCTTTAATAGGTTTTACAGCTCATTTGTATCCTTACAAGGAATTAAGGTCTCTTAATGGACGCGTGGTATCTTTATCTACACACGGTCGTTCATGTTGTTATAGCTTGTCTATCCAGTTCTCTGGAGATCTGATGTTCATGCTCTCATTATGCCTTTCAGCGTCTGAATTGTTCCCTACTAACTGACTCTCAGTCTGAGATTCCTGTGTAATCTGGACTTACTGTTCAGTGCTTATTGCTCTTCACAGTTTCCTTGAAAATCTTGAGACATAGAATTATTCGTACTTACTAATTAGTGCTTCTCGCACTTCATAATTCTTAATTTTTTCCTCCTGGAATGAGTTCTTTGACTCTTTTAATCTCATTGGTTTAACTGAGTTCTTCCTCCTCCATTGTTCACGGTAACTTGTTGTTCTGGTGTGAGTTTGCATCTCTGACTGTCGTACGGAGTCGACTACTTCTCGTGTTTCTTACACTACTAGTTTACATATATGGGGTACCTTACGGATACATTGCTACTTACCCGACTAACTTATAAATAAGCCCATCAGGCCCACAAGCTCCTTTGGAGTGTGGTGGTCCCACATCTCGTTTAAGTACCCTCGTAATGTTTGTCACACGCTTAGTTACAACTAATTTGTGAAGTATTCTGTTGTCGATCTCCTCTTTCATCATCCATAAACGCACATGTCGTTCTTCTTGAACTTAATCAAGGAATATCCATCACTGGGTTCATAACTGCATTATACCTTCTGTATTTAGTACGGACTCGATCCTTAGTAATTTGAGGTCTCTTTCCTTAGAGCCTCTTATCTCATTTCTCATGTCGATCTACTAGGAATGCACTTCCAACTCCTTACGGAATGGACAGTGTGCTTCCTGTGAAACCTTTCATCACATGGTCCAGGCTACTGGCGTTACTGCACAGTCTGTCTCCCATTTCATCATCTTACTTACATCGGTTTTTAATTCATAAATCTGATTGCTTTCGTGTCAATATTTGATGGCTTATATATAGTGGTTGCTTTGCTGTGCACCACAACTTAATTTACCTGACAGGTATTATTCTCATGGCCTCCACTATCGAAGTAGCTTTAGCTTTCTCATACTGCCCATTGATGGCACAATTCTTCAATTGTTTTACTTGAACATCTTGTCTTATTTTCAATCCCTTTCATGGTGTAACCACACTAGGAGTTCTCTAATTTTGATGTTTGGCAGTTGCCGTATCGTGTTGTAAAATGGTTATCTCTTAATATGAAGGTGTTCTGCTTCAACCTCAGGTTCGTAAGTAGGCTAATTTCTCTCACATTCTTTCATCCTTTATGATGTTATTTACCATGTAATTTAACCGGTTACTGAAGAAGTCATCCGTTGAATCACAAGCTCTTTTGAGCGTTGGTCACTTGACGTGCCATACTGCGGACTCACAATGTTTATCTCTGACGATTGCTGATTCTTAAATCCTGGGTGTTGGATATGAGGTCTGTCTCTGCAGCCTTCCATATTATTTATGTGTAACTGGAATGTTCTAAGGTGATTTCAAGGTCTACGGTTCCCATTCTCCAATAGAGAGTATTAAATCTCTAAGAAGTGAAAGCCCTTTTTGAGGGGTTTATTCCCACTCATGGCCTCACAACAAGGAGAGGTATCCCCACCCTAAAAGGAATGGTTCGTTCTCCCCCCTGTCAATAGCACTATCTCAACATTCTCATTGGTGCCCTTTTTTGGCAATTCTCCTCAATTTAGTATAGGTTTTATAACCACTCGTATGTACGAGTTGTAGTTCATTCATGGCCTAGATAAGCCTTTTATGCTTTCCTGTGCCTCGAGCTCTGATGTATTTAACATCCTTGGCTCGTAGGCCCTTAATGCTTGATTAGTCTCAAGTGATAGCCGGTGTTTGGTTCACTGTTGTATTCTTAATCATCTGTAGGTTATCCACATAATTCTCTTGTTCTCTGAACTCTGTCAATGTTGGTCACATCATTGGATGTACTATTGGGTTTAACAATAAGTTGTTGTATCTCGCTTCCTGCTGTGGAAGTTCGCTTAGGTAATCCGATGTTAATCAGTGTCTGTGACAATACTTTGCTCTCATAGACTTGCGTCTTTTAGCAATTAAGGATTAGTTTTCATTAGGCCTCTGCCTTCAGGTGTCTAAGTCGGATATTTACCCTGGCTATCATGTGCTGCCATGTCAATACTTTGTTAAACTTTCGTTGACTACGCCACCCGTTAATGACTAATCATACTTGGGTGTTAATGAGTTAGGCAAGCAATACTAACCATCGTTTATGGGTCTTTTTCTGCTCAACTATACCAACTCTATGGTGTAGTCCTTTTGAGGTTCTCTCTTTTGTGATTGCACGTCTTTGATCCTAGGTAGGTCATTGCTTAAATTTGTTTTCTCTGATTCTTTTCTGGGGTTTATCAACATCTTCAATGAAGAGTGTTGTTAATGGTATTATTCTGGGAGTTCATCCCGTTTTTATTGAAAGTTGTTATGTCCTCCATCTTCATTGTATGTCGTAATACCTTCCTTGTAGGTTATTACTTACATCTGGTCTTCTCACATTGTTGAGTAATCTCTCGGTTCCCATTCAAGGTTAGGCTTGGTTTTGGGTTGATGTTCTTACCTGTAGTGTCGGTTGTCTGTTGCTATGCTCACGTCGTTTAGTTTCCTGACCAAGTCCAGCTCCCTGCTGACTGGTGTATTGATTTAGTTGTCATGGTCAGGCCGTCAGGCCCTCCAATGTTTCGCTCTTCAGTCTTAAGGATTTGTAATCCGGTGTTAATATGTATTATACCTTGGTTTTTACCATTTGGTCTTCACGGCTTCCCATAGCTTCATTGCGGCAGCACTTGCCAAGGCAAGTGCGCCATGCAAGATGGGCTATCGGTACTGTGTACGTCGGCAATGGTACATTCTCCTAAACTCCATGTAGGTGGTAGTCCATGGGACTCCTTCTTTGCCCTTTTTGGCTTTGGTTAATTGATTATCTGGGCAGCTTCCTGACTGCTTTTGATTGTAGTTACTTATCAGGGTATTCCTCTTTCTGAGGGGACCCTTTTTTTCTTTTGCTTTCGCATGGTTCTCACTCTCATTTCCACACCTTCGTCGAGGTTATCGAGTATTGACTCTGCTTAGGCACTACGTCGTAGTCCTATCTTGGAGTATGACTTGCATATGCATTCGTAGTCGTCTGGGCTATTGCAGTTAGGTCTTTGCAACCCCTTTTTTTGTAGGTTCGGAGTTACCCGCTTCATAATTGACTTTTAGGTAGTCCCTATGCTCTTGCGCGGTACTATCCCGCAATTTATTGCTTCCTTGGACTGTTGTCCGATGTTTATGTCACTTCTCTTGTCCTCTCATTGCACTTGTAGTACTTTCCTTCTTACTGGTATGGCGGGGTTATATCGACTGTGTAGCATGTCGACCCATGTTGCCGGTAATTATTATTCTCTCATTGGTAGGATTCCGCTGGTAGCGCCTGTTTCAATGTTGCGCTCCAATTAGGACCTTCAAGTCTTGAAAGACTATTGCATAACGAGGTGCTTCTCGTATTGCATAATGCTAAGTAGTTGCCAGATCGGGTTTTCCCAAGTAAGAGAAAGCTTGTCTTCTCTCTGGCGTTCATTTCCGGTATCTTAGAACCAGGGGCGCGAAGGGCGGGTCAGGTATTATAGCTATCCGATACACATCGGGAATCCTAACTAACGCAGTACCTCTCGCACTAATACTCAACCCTTATCCCAAAGTCTAAAGTTCCTAACTCGGTAATTCCTAAGCTCGGTAATTTCCAGTCATCAGAGCGTAACTACGCTCTGATACCACTTTTTGTAACACCCCACCTCTAAATACAACGATCATCGCCCTAAGTCCATCTCGTACATTAACAACGCAGCGGAAAAGTTCTACTAAATTGGTGTTACCGCCGTTAGTCACCCACGTGACTAACTAGGCCTATTCTCTTAACAAGTCACGGTCTGACTAACCGGATAATTACTCGAGCATCTAAAACATTACAATCATAAACCACAACTTATACCGAGTATCTCATATCCTAATACATCATACTAACATCTCATCAATACTAAACGAGTGTACATGCACAACTCGTGTAACAAATGTAAAAGCAACCCGAAGTACTCTACCCGCTCCCTCTCAGGTTGAGTCCTCGTCTGGCACCTACCTGCAAAGTTTAAATCACAGGCCCCAAGGGGCTCAGCACATGGCTGGTACAGAAAACGTGCAGCCCACAAGCTAGCCGGGTTACACACGACTACTTTGTCGTATACATGCAATTGTTTATTCATACAAATAATAATAAGAAGTACGATAACAAACAACACATTTATGTGAAACATTCACAGCTCAAATAAATCGAACGTCGTAATGGACGCCCATTAATGAGTAAGTTAGATTCTAACTCCTGAGGCCTGAGAATTGTTTAGTTCTCGTGTTTGACCATACCTTATAAGTGTCAACCGTTCTCTTATAGAACTGGTTGTTCTCTAACTGAATTGTTTATTTTTGTCGGGTCAAGGTAACCCTAGCCAATGAGTTATTAGCTCCATTGGGTTAATAAACATTAATTCTTAAGTTATGAGGGGTGTAGGCTTGACCCTCCTGCGCCTCCTGAATTTGCCTCCCACCTCGAACTGTTCACTCGAGCTGGTCGGGTCAGTTTGTCGACCCTAGGCGGAAGACAGATCTGATACAGATGCCGACCTCCTAACCTGAACATGCATGACCGGAGTCAGTCCCGGATTCCTCTCTCTCCAAGTTCCAGTTAGCTGAAGTCTCTTTGACAATTGGTTAGTTAAACCTCTCTCGGTATTAACCAACTAACAATAGGGAATATTTGTAACCTTATACAATTGTTATTAAACATAGTTAATGAACAAGCTCTGAATCAAATCTGTTAGTGTGCAATGGACCACAATAACAATACAATAAATCGGTTTCATGCTTAATCTGTTGGTCGTATCACAATAACACATAGCACACAAACCGAGGTAGACCTCGTTAGCAAACAAGCTACAAGAATCCCATACCGTACACCGGAGATTGGCTAGCTCTTAATCCCTCGTTCGCCTAATCCGCCGAACGCCTCTGACTTATCTAGATCTGTAACCAGAACTAGTATTAGTACCTGTGTCTTAGAACTAATTTGGTTCTCTTTTCAACTTAAACCTCTTCATAGGTTAACCCGGGTATAATAGTATACCGTTAAACGGGTTCGTTCATTTAGGAGCGTTTTCAAGCTCAATTCTAATTCATTAACGTACTAACGTTGTTAGCAGTTATTTAGTTGCACAGTTAGCAACTTTAGACTTATACGGACCTTGTATTAGGTTTTCGTATTTTTCACTATTCATCCGTATTTCACTATTCATTTATACGGTTTTGTATTCTACTATTCATTTATACGGCCTCGTATTTTACTATTCACCGTATTTCACTATTCACGTATACGTATTTTACTATTCACGTATACGCCTCGTATTTAACTATTCATATATACGTAGTTACTATTCATGTATACGTATTCACTATTCGTGTATACGTATTTACTATTCACGTATACGTATTTACTATTCATTTATACGTATTTACTATTCACGTATACGAGTACTATTCATGTACACTAAAATTTTTCGTATACGCCCGTATGATACTCCGTATCATACGTATTTATTTCTTTTTCCAATATAACCTGTATTTTCATTAAAATACTTTAAGTATTGATTTCTCCTTACTTATTAAATTACGGGTATACCCCTCGTATACCTTAATTTATATACGGGTCTCGTTTAAACCCGTCTTAACTCTGTTTCTTTTACAACTTGTTTCTAAATTCTTTATTTAATTTCCTTAACCTTCTAAACACATATGTGTTATTTATACATTACCCATAGTTTTCTCTTAATCTATTTTACTCATAATAAGTTCTAAACTTGTTATTTTATTTCTATTTCTAATTTCTTCAAAAGTCTTACTTATTTAATTTCTTTTATACTTTTGGTCAATTACCAAAATATACCCCAAGTTTGACTAGTCTTTTATGGTCAAACCCCCTAACTTTCCATTATTTACAATAACACTCCTAAAGTTAATTTAACTTAACTTTTTATTCTTTTATCCTTTTAATATCTAATCTTTTGCTACAATTTTTCTAGCTCCTCTAAACATTTTATAAACTGTCATTGACCAAGTTTGACCACGTTTGACCAGGGAAATTACCATTTTACCCTTGTGGTCTTTTCTTTTATCCTAACTCATTTATTAACCAATTTAACTCCAATTAATTTCTAATTTTCGTAACTAATTTTCCTACAGATTTTTGAACATCAAAAATCATTTTAAACATCTCTAAATCCCAGATTTAATTATCTAATGTTATAGTATATATATACCATCCTTTATTAACCTTAAATATACCAAAAACCTTATAAATTCCTTATAACACTTATAAACTCTTTATAAATTGTAAACTTAATTCTACAATTATTTTCTCATCATCTAAACTTCAAAATTCATAATAACTCATATATTTTCGGCAATTATATGTACCAAAACTTCTCAAATTTTACATATTACTCTTAATTACTAATTCCTTTAATTTAACTAAGTTAGATAATTTTTCTAACTCATTAATAACCCTTAATTTTCGGCCATATAAATTCATAGTATAAATTTTTCTTGTATATTATGATAGCTTATATTGTAGCTTATATCATAAGGAGTATAAATCTAATTTTAGATTTACAAAATTAACATTTTAGGTGCTAAAAATTAAATAACACACCTAACAAAATCGGCATAATAAACAAGGTAACAATGATTAGATCATATATAGATCAACATTAGAACCTTGAAATAGGTAGTTGTAGGATTTACCTTGTATATTAACCATTAGCTTAATATTTAAGCTTGATTTCCTTAGAAATTTTGACAGCAATTTGCTAGAGAAATTGGCTCCAAAATATACAATAAGATGAAGAATAAGATGGGTTAGTATCCCTGCCAATCGGCTTGATAAACAAAAGAAAAGTTTCAAGAAGGCAATGTTTTACCTCGAGAATCAAAGGCACTTCTTCGTGTTTTTCCTGAGAATCTGGGGGCTCATGAGCTATGGTTGTAAAGCTCTTGAAAAGGATTCCAACGAGCTATCAATCTTGTGATTTGGAGTTAGGACGAGAAAGTTATGATTTCTACAAGGCAAGGTGTTCTTTAAGGCTTAAATCTAAGAACATGGAGTTTTTTGTGTTGTTTCTTCAAAGAGAGGATGAGCTACGAATTTGGGAGCTCTCATTTGACAGGTAAGAGTCTCATTAATGATTCACTAAGGGGACAAGATGATATGGCAATCCAAATAAGTCTTGGTTGTTGAAATAGTAAAAGTTAAAGCATTATTGTCCTAATGATTCACCTCTTCATCGACAGCCCTATGGCTTGTTTGACCTGATTTTTTTTGTTTTCTTCTTATATTTTGTAACATTTGATGAATTAATTTCGTTCATTATGACTTATACCATGTGATAGGTATGTTACAAGGCCAAAAATGCCTTAAAACACATTTTATGTGCTTCCGGGTTCACATTGATTTTGCAATTTGTTTTGGCTAGTTTAAATGTTTCCTTAATTATTTACAACCTTTAGAAACTTTGTTCATGAAATAGCATGTTGCTAATTCCAATTTAAACCAAGTCGTTTGGTGGTTTCTCCTTGACTTTCGTCAGTTTAGTACCGGTTTTTGTGTGGACTTGTATACTTAATTTGTGTGTATACGCTATGGCTCCTATGACCATTTTATTGTTGTTCCCTTATTCCTTATTTGTATTTAGGCTCACTAGCCTTTTAATTCCATGTATAAATGCTTAAAGGCACATTTTCCTTTAAAGCACATTTTTCTTTAAAGCACATTTTTGTGCTCTAAGGTGCGTTTTCGGTTGAAACGCTAATTCCTGTAACACCCCCGAATAACGATCAATAATTAAACAACGAGCCTAACGGTAATACGAGATGTCTACGCAGCGGTTACTACTCTATTCGGGTGCTACAGACGCCAACCACCCACGTGGTTGACAGACCACATTACTAACACCAAGTTACGGTCTGAATGACTGGAAGTCCAACCTTAACGAAATCCAAATGCAATATAAAGTACAACTCAAGTACCGAGCATCTATAGTTTAGTTAACAACTTAAACAACATAACTCATACATAAGAAAGCATACTACTTAAAATCTTGCCATGTGGACTACCCCTATGATAGTCACCCTTGCCTACTCTCCGTTATCGTCTGGCACAAGACCTGAAAAAAAATTGGGTGTAAAGGACTCAGCAAACTACGCTGAGTATGAACGTGTGAAGGCCGTATGTTACCGGGCCACACGACTAATTGGTCAAATATTATTAAGTCAATTTACATGCTATGATAAAGCAGTAAAGCACACATCAGCACATCATGATGTCATACACACTCATCGGTAGCATAGCAACATCAAAAGCAACCAAGCACAACTTGCAAGTAGCATGCAATGTCACAAGCAACCCAGCACAATAAGCTGCTAATGTAGCAACAACAATCAAGTACATAATACAATGTGTGCGTAGGTATATTATACCGTCGATCCTCACTATGGGATCATTCAAGAGATTACGTATTGTTTTCTTGTTCTCATTACACATGTTTTCCTTTTCTTTTCTTGCACCGAGTCAGGGGACGTAGGTTAGATCCCGAGACTTTAATATGTAGGTGCTATTCATTCCTTGTTTCTTAAAGGTTCACATTCGTGACTTTCACTTGTTTGCTTGGTCTCATTACACAAGTTTTCCTTTATTCTCTGGCACCGAATCAGGGGATATAGATTAGATCCCGAGACATCATTATGTAGGTGCTACTCATTCCTTGTTTCTTTAAGGATTATTTGTGAATTCTTTTATCACCGCACGTTGGAGGACGTCTCCTCCATAGCTAGTCCCCCATTCCCGACACCCAGGGTCAAGGAAGCGGAAGTCACCTCTAGACTCCAGGATAAGCTTCACCAATTTGTCACTCCCCCATTCCCGACACCCAGGGTCAGGGAAGCGGAAGTCACCTCTGGACTCCGGGATGTGCTTCACCAACTTGTCACTCCCCATTCCCGACACCCAGGGTCAAGGAAGCGGAAGCCACCTCTGGACTCCGGGATGTGCTTCACCAAAATATATTCCATCATAGACGGTCGAAGGATCTGATGCAGATACCAACTCCCGAATATTCCATACCGCGCGGCCCGAGATGTTGTCTTCCCGGGTTATTCTCATGTTTCACAGTTGATACTTTTCGTTTCATTATCATTATAATCTCGACACCATAGTGGGTGTCATTAGCGGTCCTCTAAAGTTAGAGAGGATTTGTCTCTTCGTATAGTTCTTTTGTTTTGTTTACGTGGTTCGTCATGTCTCGCCAAAGGAGACTTGCTCTTCATTATCATTAATGAATAGACACCATAGTGGGTGTCATGGTAGTCCTCAATGGTTTAGAGAGGAGTTCCCCTTATAGAGTTTTCTTTGTTTTCATAATTCGTAGTAGTTCATCTCAAGGTCCATAAACGAGAATGGGACTAAACTACTGTGTGCGCGCAATGATATATACAACAATGATATAGAAATCATACAACACGATAAACAAGCAATCCAATTTCATGCTTTGATCTTATGTCATTTTCACACACAAGGCACACAGCACACAAGCCGTGTAACACGGCAACATACGAACCACACATGTCCATACCTGGATCAGAAGCAAGTAGTCTCACACACGGAGTCCTGGTCGGAGCTCGCTATGGCCCTAGCGTTAATTACAAACAATGTGTCAGTTTATGATTTCATGTGACAACCTTTGTGACACTCCCCGAATTTATTAATTTATTATCGGGTGTTATTTTCTAGATAAATCTTCGTTGAATGCTCAACCTTTATTAACCCTTAGGACTTCCCAAGTATAAATCCTAGGCTTATCTTACTCCTAGGGCATTCACATTGTCAACTCACACATTAACTAAGTCATTCCCTCTAGTCAATGCTTTAGAGTATTAAAGCACTAACATGTAACAAGTTTATTTAAGATGGACTTGTATTTGTCTAAGAGGTATTCTTTCCTTAGCTCAATAGTTATGTTTTAAGCTCCTCATTTACACAATAACACTCTTCAATCACTTCTAGGACCCCCTTATACTGAAGTTTAAATGTTTCAAAACTGAAATAAGGTTCTTATATATAACCTCATCTTATCACCCTTATAATGTATTTAACGGTGTCTAAACTTCCCAAGTTGTTTTGTAAATTTAGCTAAATGCATTAGGAAGGTTTTGGGTTCATTATCAATCTAATATCACTCTTTTGACACCCATGTAATCAGTTATACAGAAGTTACACCTTAAATAAAATCTGGAATAACAACCTAAGTATTACTTCTTGGCTCTTGTATCTAGATAGTTCTACTGCTGATTGATTCTTCCCCATCGAGTATATAAACCTTCTAAGGCATATTAGAGGTGTTTAGCTTCATTATAAATCTACCACAACTCCCTCAAACCCCTCAGTACCCAGTTAAAACTGAACTGCGCAAAAGAAAACTGAAACACTTAACTCATCAAACCTGAAATTCTATACTCTATTTCCTCTTCTTTTCTCCTGAGTTTCTTTCAGTACTCCCCCAAACTTCTTACTCAGTTATTTAAGGGTTTACTCCAGGTATTTAAACAACAAAGATAGACCCCAAGACATTTGGCAAGCTAGAGATGTCCCAAACTGTATCGAAAGAAAACTGCAAATCCCAAACTGATGCATTCTCTTACTTTGTCCCCTGTCTGTTTCCTAACCGGTTCACACTCCCTCCAAATCATTTACACTCCTTGTTAAGTCAATTTAAGAGACTCCAAGCTCATTCTCAACCCAATAGCACACTCATATTTTTTCTGTACTCAATCACACAGAAATGACTCAACTATAATACTGAAAGACATGACTGATAAGTTTCTCTTATGTTTTTTTTTCTTCTGTTTATGCACTAATCTGACTCCCAATGTTTCCCCAACTTACTTACCAGATAGTTAAGTGTATTAGGCCAGTCTCCAACTAAAGCCAGCTCAGAATATCCCCGTTAAAAGCCTCTGTTGTTTCATTAAACAGAACACAAAAACTGAAACCTGCAGCTAATTCAAAACTGATAAAAACTGAGATATAATCTGGTTCTGTTTTGTCTTTCTTTTTAGTTCCCTACTTGAGTTCCTATTTCCCCAGTCTATTTAGGCCCTTAGTTAAATGTCTTAGTATATTTTTAAATCTCTAGACAGACTCAAGGCAATAAGGGCTACGTTTCTGAAAAAAATCTGTTACACAGAACCAAAAAAAGAAACTGAAAACTGATGCACTCTGATTGGTACTTTTACTCCTCTTCTGTTTCTTTTCTGCTTATTCTCACTTCAGTCTTTCAATTCTCCCTCAACTTGATTACCCATCTAGCTAAGTGCATTATCCATCCCCCCCTTAAATTCGAAACAGATCCAAAGTAGTATAGATAGCACCCCTGAAGATTCCTTACACAGAAAGACAACAACTGAAAACCCAACTGATGCCCTCTTCTATAACTGTCGTTTCTGTTCTGTAGTCTACCTTCTGTTTTGTTATAAATCTGTCTTCCAACCTTCTTATTCAGCTAGTTAAGTGTTTACCCTAGGTTTTAATTGTAAACGGATCCATAATCACAGGAGTAACCCTCTGAGATAATGTTACACACGAAAACTAAGTTCTCAGAAAACTATAAACTGAAACAGCACGATCTGATATTCCTCCTTCTGTTTCACTTCTCCTCCATTGATAGCCCACTTAGTTACATGTTCTGTTAACATTTTAAACCCCAACAACAACCGTCACACCCCTGAGAAGTTTTTATACAGAAACACCAAATTATAGAAACTGAAACTGATGAACTGCTTCATTTCTTTTCTTACTGTTTTCCTTCCTACTGATGCATCAGGTTAGTTTTCATTTTCTTTAAAAATACTCCCACGGATGGATGCCTAGACATGTGCATTAGCAATGCTTTAAATACCTTCTTAACTCTATATAAATCTCATACCGCTTCTGAGAAGTTAGTTACAGAATCACAAAGTTTCAGAAACTAAAACTGGTTATCAGGTTTGAGTTTACCTGAAAGGTTGTCCCAACAAGCAGGACTGGTCCTTTGGAGAACTGACTTGGGTTGGTTTCGCTCCTGGTTTTCCAACAGCTGAAACTCCACAATGCGGCAAGTGACTGAGGGATAAGTGAGTTAGAGCTATTAACGAGGGAGTGAAATATTCGAGGGCAATTCCCTGATCAGGAACGATCAAGGGAACAGAAGGACCACATTTATTTTTAGTTCTAATGTTCTCACCTCTAAAAATTCTTGGAGGGGATTCTGTTTTCAGTATGTCTGGGACTCCACCTGCGGTTGGTAAGTAGAGCTCTTGTCTGGGACAGGAAGAAGAGTAACGAAATTGATCAAGGGGTCTTGAACCCAAAACAACCAGAGGGAAGAAGGAGCTGCACAGAACTGTTATTATTATATCTGTTTTCTTTTACCTTACTAGTTTCCTGGAATACAATGCTTTAGATTCCTTGTTTTTTTCTCAGAAGCTCAACTCCCGATCAACCAGATAGGAAGGGAGAGACTAGGAGGTTTGGAGTTCACTGATTAGCAAGAAAAGACGCAAGAGTAAGTTGACCGTTTCTTGATCGAACAAAAGTGGAGAAACAGAAAAGAGAATGGTGCAGCCCAGCAGCATTACCTTGCGTGCAAGCATCAGAGGGAAGTGAAGGGAGTTTCTGAGCCTTGCAAAGACTGGTGCATGCACGAGAAGAGGAAGAGGTAATCTGTGGGTTTATGAGTCACATGGCACCAGGTAAGGGTAACTAGTGCAGGAGGTAAGTTACTCGTTAGTGGTGGCAAGTTCCAATGGGAATTTTGTGGAAGTTTGCACCAGAACAGATTGTGAAGCATGAGAGTTGGTAAAACACAGCTCGGTGCATGGAGCTTGAAACAGAACAGACTTTACCTTTTACTGAAACCGAGATGGTGTAGTTGGCGCTTGTGGTCTGTTGTAATTGCCTTCCTGATTCACGGTGCCACAGAGAATAGACAGAGGGAGTAAGGGAATGATGGTCTCAGGTTAGTGCACTGCATTAACCAAGGATGTTGCTTCTCAGATTACAAGGTAATGGTGACAGTTCTTTACTCAAGAATCTCAATGCAGATTCTGTTGTTTGGTTATCACTAAGTGAATCAGGCGTGGGAGTGTGTTTGGGATTAAATAAAAAAACTGGCGACACAGCAAACCACACAAGAAGCAGTGTCTCAGTAATGTGCCCACCATACCTGTCTGCATTGGAATTGAAACACCACGCACAGCAGCAAGTGTGTGTCTGCCCCCTTTTTTTTTTGTTTACAACTTCAGTCAGGCCACGTGAGAGGGGGATTGTCACTTAACGAATTTGAACAAAGGAATACATTGGCGTTGACAGCAGGTGCAGGAATGTAAGGAACAGCTGGACAAGAGCAAAACTGAAACGTGGACTTGGCACCAGCTGGAGGATCGGGTCTGTTTGTTCCTGGTTGTTAACTCTCTCCTTTTTTTTATAGCTACTAGTAGTCGCGGTACTTGTTTTATTTCGTTGGTATTAGTTACCGAATTTAAACACAGCTCAATCGGTTAAGACATCCTGCCTAGGTACGAGAGGTATGGGGTTCGAATCTCAAGGGGAGCGCATTTGCTCCCTTTTCCTCTCTTTTTTGTATTAGCTATATACATGTTTACTTATATATATATATAAGCGACTATATAATATGTCGCATTATTAATTTTATATGTTACTAGTCATTTATACGTACATGTATATTTATATACGCCCCCTTTTCATTTTGTCGCGTTTTAGTTATATGTCACTATACGACATTATTATTTATCATATACGACGTTGTAATGTCGTAACGTTTCGTATATATATTTTTATAAACGTACATATATAAGTACGTGACCGTATTAATACATAACGTTACATGTATATACCAAATTGAATTGTTTGTACGCGTTTATGATTTTATGCGTTTAATTCGTTTAGGGGTGTTTCAACTTACCCCCCTTAAAAGAGACTTCGTCCCGAATCTTACTTCCTTAACTTATATTTTCCACTCATGATAATCTTAGGGATCAAGTCCCGCATTCATTATCAATACCCAAAGGATTAAGTTCATAAATAAAATTCTCAGTGCTTCTAAGCACCATGCCACTTCAGTGGCTTCACACAAGTTCTCGTAGTAGACCAAGGAGCTAGCAATGTGTACATCATGTCAAAGTGCAAGTCAAGGCACACAACATTCATTCATACAGAGCATACATAACATTTTCACACGCAATCCAAATACACAAACCTACCAACCAACCACGAGTGGTTGTAGGAATACAACATAGTAAGTCAACACACATCCAAAACATCACAAACCTACCAACCAACCACGAGTGGTTGTAGGAATACATCGTACTAAATCAACACACATCCAAAACGAAACGCGCTTACCCCCCTTAAAAGAGGGGTACGCCCCCGTACCCTACACTCAGCCAAAACATCCCTGAAAAGATAGAACTACATAGTTTTTCCTTTTATCCTCTAGTTCTCATGCGGCTTCTAGGACTAGCCTCCCGCACTATAGTCGGGCCTGTAATTCTTGCTCTCGGGGTTCGCGAAACACTCAAAGGCCCTGTGCCCGGTCTTCTTGCAGTAAAAACACTCTACCGGTTCGCCCCGGGCAATCAACTCCGGGGTGGTTCTTCGAGCATCGTCTACATTTAAATCGGCGCCCGGGCCTTTCGCTCGGGCCGGCTTCAGACCCCTTAGTCTTGTTCCCATGGTATCTCCCCCGCTTCTTATTCGGGTAGCGCTTATCCTTGTCCGCACTCTTCTGTTTACGGTCGTCCGAGTCTTCATCTTTCTCCTTCCTCTTCTTAGCGAATTCCTCATCCCGCATCTGAACAGTGATCTCGACCTGGGATGCTGCATGATAGCAGTCGTGGATCGTGGCGTAACGCCTGGGCCCCATTCCATATCTGATGCGGTGATTTAGTCCACCATAGAAACGCTCCACTAAGATCTCATCTGAATATCCCAAGCCTGGAAGTACACGAAGTAGAGCAGTGAACGTCGAGTAGTATTTGTCTACGGTCATCCCCTCGGTCTGCCTCAGAGTGTCTAGCTCAACTCGCTTCTTGGTCCGGAGGTGGGCGGGGTAGTACTTAGCCCTCAGCAACGCAGTGTAAGCATCCCATCCAAACGTGGGGTCGGCTAGGTAAGCATCCTTCACAAGTTTCCACCAATCGCTCGCTGACTCTCGTAGGTAATAGGCTGCGAGTCTGACCTTAGCCTCTGCTGGAACATTCAAAGTCTCGAAGGCGGTCTCTAGGAGGCTGATGTAGCTCTCTAGGTAGGTGGGGTCCGTCTCTCCTCGGAACTCAGCGGGTCGAAGGTCTGCTAAGCTCTTCACCCAGTTTGTCTCCCTGGGTGGGTGAGGCTGTGGTGGCGGTGGTGCCTGCTGGGCTCCTGGCTGGAAACCCATGTGACCTAGGGCTGCTGCTACTATCTCCGCTATGGTCTGCCCTGCAGCCATGCTATCCTGCTCCATGTGGTCACGACCTCGTCCTCGACCTCGTCGCCCGGACATCTGAGAATGTTATCTGTTAGTCTAAAACAATCACAAGAATTCACTGCAAGTTATTATCGCCCTTGCAAGCGGTTAGATCAGTAAAGTCGTGCCTCACATTACTAAGCCTTAACCCCGTTTCCCAAATTTTAGGTCTTCCTATTCTCGGTACTTCTCTGTTCCAGTCATCAGAGCACAACTACGCTCTGATACCACTTTCTGTAACACCCCCGAATAACGATCAATAATTAAACAACGAGCCTAACGGTAATACGAGATGTCTACGCAGCGGTTACTACTCTATTCGGGTGCTACAGACGCCAACCACCCACGTGGTTGACAGACCACATTACTAACACCAAGTTACGGTCTGAATGACTGGAAGTCCAACCTTAACGAAATCCAAATGCAATATAAAGTACAACTCAAGTACCGAGCATCTATAGTTTAGTTAACAACTTAAACAACATAACTCATACATAAGAAAGCATACTACTTAAAATCTTGCCATGTGGACTACCCCTATGATAGTCACCCTTGCCTACTCTCCGTTATCGTCTGGCACAAGACCTGAAAAAAAATTGGGTGTAAAGGACTCAGCAAACTACGCTGGGTATGAACGTGTGAAGCCCGTATGTTACCGGGCCACACGACTAATTGGTCGAATATTATTAAGTCAATTTACATGCTATGATAAAGCAGTAAAGCACACATCAGCACATCATGATGTCATACACACTCATCGGTAGCATAGCAACATCAAAAGCAACCAAGCACAACTTGCAAGTAGCATGCAATGTCACAAGCAACCCAGCACAATAAGCTGCTAATGTAGCAACAACAATCAAGTACATAATACAATGTGTGCGTAGGTATATTATACCGTCGATCCTCACTATGGGATCATTCAAGAGATTACGTATTGTTTTCTTGTTCTCATTACACATGTTTTCCTTTTCTTTTCTTGCACCGAGTCAGGGGACGTAGGTTAGATCCCGAGACTTTAATATGTAGGTGCTATTCATTCCTTGTTTCTTAAAGGTTCACATTCGTGACTTTCACTTATTTGCTTGGTCTCATTACACAAGTTTTCCTTTATTCTCTGGCACCGAATCAGGGGATATAGATTAGATCCCGAGACATCATTATGTAGGTGCTACTCATTCCTTGTTTCTTTAAGGATTATTTGTGAATTCTTTTATCACCGCACGTTGGAGGACGTCTCCTCCATAGCTAGTCCCCCATTCCCGACACCCAGGGTCAAGGAAGCGGAAGTCACCTCTAGACTCCAGGATAAGCTTCACCAATTTGTCACTCCCCCATTCCCGACACCCAGGGTCAGGGAAGCGGAAGTCACCTCTGGACTCCGGGATGTGCTTCACCAACTTGTCACTCCCCCATTCCCGACACCCAGGGTCAAGGAAGCGGAAGCCACCTCTGGACTCCGGGATGTGCTTCACCAAATATATTTCATCATAGACGGTCGAAGGATCTGATGCAGATACCAACTCCCGAATATTCCATACCGCGCGGCCCGAGATGTTGTCTTCCCGGGTTATTCTCATGTTTCACAGTTGATACTTTTCGTTTCATTATCATTATAATCTCGACACCATAGTGGGTGTCATTAGCGGTCCTCTAAAGTTAGAGAGGATTTGTCTCTTCGTATAGTTCTTTTGTTTTGTTTACGTGGTTCGTCATGTCTCACCAAAGGAGACTTGCTCTTCATTATCATTAATGAATAGACACCATAGTGGGTGTCATGGTAGTCCTCAATGGTTTAGAGAGGAGTTCCCCTTATAGAGTTTTCTTTGTTTTCATAATTCGTAGTAGTTCATCTCAAGGTCCATAAACGAGGAAGGGACTAAACTACTGTGTGCGCGCAATGATATATACAACAATGATATAGAAATCATACAACACGATAAACAAGCAATCCAATTTCATGCTTTGATCTTATGTCATTTTCACACACAAGGCACACAGCACACAAGCCGTGTAACACGGCAACATACGAACCACACATGTCCATACCTGGATCAGAAGCAAGTAGTCTCACACACGGAGTCCTGGTCGGAGCTCGCTATGGCCCTAGCGTTAATTACAAACAATGTGTCAGTTTATGATTTCATGTGACAACCTTTGTGACACTCCCCGAATTTATTAATTTATTATCGGGTGTTATTTTCTAGATAAATCTTCGTTGAATGCTCAACCTTTATTAACCCTTAGGACTTCCCAAGTATAAATCCTAGGCTTATCTTACTCCTAGGGCATTCACATTGTCAACTCACACATTAACTAAGTCATTCCCTCTAGTCAATGCTTTAGAGTATTATAAGCACTAACATGTAACAAGTTTATTTAAGATGGACTTGTATTTGTCTAAGAGGTATTCTTTCCTTAGCTCAATAGTTATGTTTTAAGCTCCTCATTTACACAATAACACTCTTCAATCACTTCTAGGACCCCCTTATACTGAAGTTTAAATGTTTCAAAACTGAAATAAGGTTCTTATATATAACCTCATCTTATCACCCTTATAATGTATTTAACGGTGTCTAAACTTCCCAAGTTGTTTTGTAAATTTAGCTAAATGCATTAGGAAGGTTTTGGGTTCATTATCAATCTAATATCACCCTTTTGACACCCATGTAATCAGTTATACAGAAGTTACACCTTAAATAAAATCTGAAATAACAACCTAAGTATTACTTCTTGGCTCTTGTATCTACATAGTTCTACTGCTGATTGATTCTTCCCCATCGAGTATATAAACCTTCTAAGGCATATTAGAGGTGTTTAGCTTCATTATAAATCTACCACAACTCCCTCAAACCCCTCAGTACCCAGTTAAAACTGAACTGCGCAAAAGAAAACTGAAACACTTACTCATCAAACCTGAAATTCTATACTCTATTTCCTCTTCTTTTCTCCTGAGTTTCTTTCAGTACTCCCCCAAACTTCTTACTCAGTTATTTAAGGGTTTACTCCAGGTATTTAAACAACAAAGATAGACCCCAAGACATTTGGCAAAGCTACTGAGATGTCCCAAACTGTATCGAAGAAAAACTGAAATCCCAAACTGATGCATTCTCTTACTTTGTCCCCTGTCTGTTTCCTAACCGGTTCACACTCCCTCCAAATCATTTACACTCCTTGTTAAGTCAATTTAAGAGACTCCAAGCTCATTCTCAACCCAATAGCACACTCATATTTTTTCTGTACTCAATCACACAGAAATGACTCAACTATAATACTGAAAGACATGACTGATAAGTTTCTCTTATGTTTTTTTTTTCTTCTGTTTATGCACTAATCTGACGCCCAATGTTTCCCCAACTTTCTTACCAGATAGTTAAGTGTATTAGGCCAGTCTCCAACTAAAGCCAGCTCAGAATATCCCCGTTAAAAGCCTCTGTTGTTTCATTAAACAGAACACAAAAACTGAAACCTGCAGCTAATTCAAAACTGATAAAAACTGAGATATAATCTGGTTCTGTTTTGTCTTTCTTTTTAGTTCCCTACTTGAGTTCCTATTTCCCCAGTCTATTTAGGCCCTTAGTTAAATGTCTTAGTATATTTTTAAATCTCTAGACAGACTCAAGGCAATAAGGGCTACGTTTCTGAAAAAAAAAATCTGTTACACAGAACCAAAAAAAAAACTGAAAACTGATGCACTCTGATTGGTACTTTTACTCCTCTTCTGTTTCTTTTCTGCTTATTCTCACTTCAGTCTTTCAATTCTCCCTCAACTGGATTACCCATCTAGCTAAGTGCATTATCCATCCCCCCTTAAATTCGAAACAGATCCAAAGTAGTATAGATAGCACCCCTGAAGATTCCTTACACAGAAAGACAACAACTGAAAACCCAACTGATGCCCTCTTCTATAACTGTCGTTTCTGTTCTGTAGTCTACCTTCTGTTTTGTTATTAATCTGTCTTCCAACCTTCTTATTCAGCTAGTTAAGTGTTTACCCTAGGTTTTAATTGTAAACGGATCCATAATCACAGGAGTAACCCTCTGAGATAATGTTACACAGAAAACTAAGTTCTCAGAAAACTAAAAACTGAAACAGCACGATCTGATATTCCTCCTTCTGTTTCACTTCTCCTCCATTGATAGCCCACTTAGTTACATGTTCTGTTAACATTTTAAACCCCAACAACAACCGTCACACCCCTGAGAAGTTTTTATACAGAAACACCAGATTCCAGAAACTGAAACTGATGAACTGCTTCATTTCTTTTCTTACTGTTTTCCTTCCTACTGATGCATCAGGTTAGTTTTCATTTTCTTTAAAAATACTCCCACGGATGGATGCCTAGACATGTGCATTAGCAATGCTTTAAATACCTTCTTAACTCTATATAAATCTCATACCGCTTCTGAGAAGTTGGTTACAGAATCACAAAGTTTCAGAAACTGAAACTGGTTATCAGGTTTGAGTTTACCTGAAAGGTTGTCCCAACAAGCAGGACTGGTCCTTTGGAGAACTGACTTGGGTTGGTTTCGCTCCTGGTTTTCCAACAGCTGAAACTCCACAATGCGGCAAGTGACTGAGGGATAAGTGAGTTAGAGCTATTGACGAGGGAGTGAAATATTCGAGGGCAATTCCCTGATCAGGAACGATCAAGGGAACAGAAGGACCACATTTATTTTTAGTTCTAATGTTCTCACCTCTAAAAATTCTTGGAGGGGATTCTGTTTTCAGTATGTCTGGGACTCCACCTGCGGTTGGTAAGTAGAGCTCTTGTCTGGGACAGGAAGAAGAGTAACGAAATTGATCAAGGGGTCTTGAACCCAAAACAACCAGAGGGAAGAAGGAGCTGCACAGAACTGTTATTATTATATCTGTTTTCTTTTACCTTACTAGTTTCCTGGAATACAATGCTTTAGATTCCTTGTTGTTTTTCTCAGAAGCTCAACTCCCGATCAACCAGATAGGAAGGGAGAGACTAGGAGGTTTGGAGTTCACTGATTAACAAGAAAAGACGCAAGAGTAAGTTGACCGTTTCTTGATCGAACAAAAGTGGAGAAAACAGAAAGAGAATGGTGCAGCCCAGCAGCATTACCTTGCGTGCAAGCATCAGAGGGAAGTGAAGGGAGTTTCTGAGCCTTGCAAAGACTGGTGCATGCACGAGAAGAGGAAGAGGTAATCTGTGGGTTTATGAGTCACATGGCACCAGGTAAGGGTAACTAGTGCAGGAGGTAAGTTACTCGTTAGTGGTGGCAAGTTCCAATGGGAATTTTGTGGAAGTTTGCACCAGAACAGATTGTGAAGCATGAGAGTTTGTAAAACACAGCTCTGGTGCATGGAGCTTGAAACAGAACAGACTTTACCTTTTACTGAAACCGAGATGGTGTAGTTGGCGCTTGTGGTCTGTTGTAATTGCCTTCCTGATTCACGGTGCCACAGAGAATAGACAGAGGGAGTAAGGGAATGATGGTCTCAGGTTAGTGCACTGCATTAACCAAGGATGTTGCTTCTCAGATTACAAGGTAATGGTGACAGTTCTTTACTCAAGAATCTCAATGCAGATTCTGTTGTTTGGTTATCACTAAGTGAATCAGGCGTGGGAGTGTGTTTGGGATTAAATAAAAAACTGGCGACACAGCAAACCACACAAGAAGCAGTGTCTCAGTAATGTGCCCACCATACCTGTCTGCATTGGAATTGAAACACCACGCACAGCAGCAAGTGTGTGTCTGCCCCCTTTTTTTTTTTTCAACTTCAGTCAGGCCACGTGAGAGGGGGATTGTCACTTAACGAATTTGAACAAAGGAATACATTGGCGTTGACAGCAGGTGCAGGAATGTAAGGAACAGCTGGACAAGAGCAAAACTGAAATGTGGACTTGGCACCAGCTGGAGGATCGGGTCTGTTTGTTCCTGGTTGTTAACTCTCTCCTTTTTTTTATAGCTACTAGTAGTCGCGGTACTTGTTTTATTTCGTTGGTATTAGTTTCCGAATTTAAACACAGCTCAACGGTTAAGACATCCTGCCCAGGTACGAGAGGTATGGGGTTCGAATCTCAAGGGGAGCGCATTTGCTCCCTTTTCCTCTCTTTTTTGTATTAGCTATATACATGTTTACTTATATATATATATAAGCGACTATATAATATGTCCATTATTAATTTTATATGTTACTAGTCATTTATACGTACATGTATATTTATATACGCCCCCATTTCATTTTGTCGCGTTTTAGTTATATGTCACTATACGACATTATTATTTATCATATACGACGTTGTAATGTCGTAACGTTTCGTATATATATTTTTATAAACGTACATATATAAGTACGTGACCGTATTAATACATAACGTTACATGTATATACCAAATTGAATTGTTTGTACGCGTTTATGATTTTATGCGTTTAATTCGTTTAGGGGTGTTTCAATTCCGCTTAATGTTTATTACTAATCTTAGAGGTATTTCACATTTGAAATCTCTTGGGAACTTATTGGTAGTTCCCTAATTTATTTATACTCTTTAAAACACCTTTTGCTCTAATTGTTCCTAAAGCATGTTTTGGTGTAAATTGTTGTTTAACACTTCTTCTAATGTTTCTAAGGCACGTTGTAGCCTTAGTATATCCTAATTAGATAGTTCATTAATATATTAAGGTTTGGGGTATTTCAGTTCATTATAAGCTCGAAGGGTGATTGTCCCTCGGGCCACCATAACATGCGCATCGGCTGTGGCAAGAAAAGGTCGTCCAAGGATGAGAGGTGTAGTGGAGTTCTCTTCGATGTCCAAAATGACAAAATCGCATGGGAAGTATAAGTGTTCCACTTTAATGATAACATCCTCCACCACTCCGCTTGGGTAAGCTACCGAACCATCCGCTAGTTGAAGGGTCATCTTGGTCTTTTTCATTTCTCCAATTCCCAGCTTTTTGAAAGTGGAGAGGGGCATCAAATTTTGGAGGCACCCAGATCGCATAGGGAGTATGGAAAGGAGGTGCTACCAATTGTGACTGGAATGGTGAAGCTGCCTGGATCATTGCATTTCGAAGGTAGTGGTTGTTTCAGAATAGCTTAGCAAGCTTCATTGAGTGGTACGGTACCGACTTCGACCAATTTTGTCTTATTGGAGATAAGGTGCTTGAGAAATTTTGCGTAGTTTGGCATTTTGGCAATGAGGACTACAAATGGTATGTTGACATTTAATTGTTTCAGCACTTCCAGAAACTTCCCATATTCAGTATCCAATTTCTGCTTTTGGAGTCGGTTGGGAAATGGTAGAGGCGGTTCTTGTGGAGAAGGTTTTGGAGCTGGTGGAATAGTGAGAATGCTGGGAGATGTCTTTTCTACTGGAACCTCAACTCTTTCTCCATTATCCTCTTGGGATTCTTCTAACCTTTGTGAGATGTGAATCTCGTTGGTTTTTCTATCGCTTCTCAAGGTTATCGCCTTAACCTCTTCATCTTCTAAATCGAGCTTTTCATTTTCATAGCTGGCTACCAACTCCTTAAGGTAGGTCTTCTCGGACTGAATGTGATTTTTATAGATTGTGGCAGAGGTTTCCAGTTCACCTATATTCCCTTTGGATGTTTCGATTGCTATTACCCACTCTTGAAGGGAAGGGTGAAGTTCTGGAATCTCAACTGTTTTGGCCACCTCCATCTTTTCTTCCTTGTGTTCCTTCACAGAGATGCATTTGGCTTGCTCTTTTGGATTTGGCTTCGGTTGGCTTGGGAAAGTCCATGGCGGTCTTTGAGCAAGTTGTTCTGCGATTTGATTGAATTAACTTTCAATTTTTTTTGGTTGAAAGCTTCTTGCGCATAGAGTTGGCTTTGAGTCATAGACATGAATCCCTTCATCATATCTTTGAGTTCCGCGTTTGGATCCACGGGGGATGAGGACGGTTGTTGTTGGTGAATACCTGGAGGGGCACCTTGTGCTCTATAACCCATATTTGCATTTTGTTAGGGTCTATAACCTTGTGTTGAGTTGGAAGTATTACCCCCTCCTTGGGTTTGATCATTGTTTCTCCATGAGAAATTTGGATGATTTCTCCATGGGGCGTTGTTGTTGTTGTAGTTGTAGTTGTAATTGGGGTGGTTACCAATGTAATTGATGTCTTCTTGTTGTTGGATGTTGTTTCTTCCTTCACACAGATGGGTATCGTGAGGACCTGCGCAGATAGCACACCCTACTGAAGTGGAAGATGAAGATGCTATTGATTTGGTGGTTTCTTTTTGAGCTATAGCAATCTTTTCAACCATTTTTGCGAGAGATGACAGTTGTGCTGAGAGATGATCGGTGGGCTCTACGTGGAGTAGATCTGCTGCTTTTGGAGCTATGCCCTTGTTTCTTGACCATTGTCGTGTGTTGCTAGTCATGATTTCAAGAAGTTCCATTCCCTCTTGAGGAGACTTGGTCATAAAACTACCTCCAGCTGAAGAGTTTACCAAGAGTCTGTTGGAGTCATCCAACCCGTTGAAGAAGGATAGGCAGAGGGACTGGTCATCTAACCCATGGTGGGAGCAATTCATCAACATCTCTTTGAATCTGTCCCACGCATCATACAAAGTCTCCCCTGGTTCTTGAGTGAAGGTGTTGATCTTTCCGATGAGTTGTCTTGTTCTGCTTGTGGGGTAATATTTGGCAAGAAATTTCTTGGCCATTTGTGCCCATGTTTGGATTGAGCTTGAAGGGAGGCTTCTATACCTTTTTGATGTTGTTTCGGACAATGAATGAGGAAACAGTTGTAATCTAATTCTTTCATTGATGGTACCTGTTTTTCCAAATGAATTGCAGAAGTTGAGGAACGAGCTCAGGTGATTGGGAGCATCGTCTGGGTTTGAACCACTGAATTTTCCCAAATCACGGACAGCTGTGATGAAGTGGGTCTTGAAAGTCCATTGTGCCGCTTGTGCCGGTGTCAATTCTGGTAGAATTATGGCTGAAGCTCTTCCTTCAGTGTCCGGTTGGTGGTAATCAGAGAGGGAGCGTTGTTGTTGATTTTCGTGATCCATCTCATCTATGACTTGGTTATCGGCCATGTCTTGATTTCTCTAATTTTTTCTTGTGTTGAATAAAGTGCAATCAGGTTCGGGTCTCGGACTGATAGGTGGAGAACCTCGGGTTCGAGTGTTTGGCATGCACAAAAGAAATTTGATTTGTGAAATTAACAGTAAATGGATAAATAAAAGCAGAAATATTTAAATAGGTGAACAACTAAGTTAGACAAAAAATTAAAGTACCGAAAACTAGGGAAATTGATGGAATCAATCTCCCCGGCAACGGCGCCATAAACTTGTTGCCAAAAAATACATAGTGAAAATATATATACTTATGGGCAAAGAAAAAGTGCACCTAGTCAATGTAGTACAACAAGTGTCGTATCCACAGAGATATTGGTTCAATTATCCTAGTCTCGGTATTTAATAAAAACAGCAAATAGGGGGTTTAGCCGGAGGCAAGCTTGATTGTTTAGGATCAGTGCAAATATAATAAACACAGTAAAATAAGGTGAATTAATTGATATGGATGGAAAAAGGTATCCTAGGATAGCGGGGGAATTGCCTAAATTACTTACACAAATTTATAACCATGTCTCAATTATTTATTGTCTATTAGAGTTAATAAGGGTAAGTTACGATCTCTTAATAATAGCCTCAGTATTTTCCTACTCAATCCGGAGTGTAAATACCAAGGTTTATTCCTTTGTGGTCTAATGTCTATCTCAAAACCATATGTTGATAGTTACCATAAAAATGCAGTAGTTTGTCGTGTAAAGCATTTAACAATATTTATTGAAAGGAATAAAAACAAGTATAATAAATGAGACAGGTAATAAATATTTATTTAAGCAATATTAGGGTCAAACCCCATCCGAGGGTACAAATAAAATTTACTCATACATTAACAAAAATAAAAAGATAGCAGAGATAGAATTAGCCATTATTTGGAGACTGCTGGAGGAGACGGGTCTGCTACTCGCTCCTGCTCCTGCTGCCTCTCTTCTTATTTTGCTAATGTTGGTGGTGGTGATACGTGAGAAGAAAATGAAAATAAAATGAAGAAGATGGAGGGGAAGAGAATGAAGGTATCGTGGGATTTTTTGGGTGAAATGATGATGGGAAGTGATGAAGAATGGGTGTGGGTTTTATAGGAGAAAAGGAGGGAAAAGACAAAGCTTATGGTAGGCTGGTGGGTGAAGAAAATAAGGGAGACGGCGCCTAATACGTTTGATGTTGTAGATAAATAAGTTTGTGGGCGCCGTAATTGAGGAAAAACAAAGAAGACGGTGTAGAATTTCAGTCGCATGATTTCTGGATTCGGAGCAGTCATTTTACATGTATCCGGATTTGTGTCCAGATATGGCCCATCCGGACGTGAGACGTCCGAGTTTCTGTCTGCGGTAAGGACACAGATGTCCTGGCGAGAATTTGTACGTGTCCGAGTTTCTGTCCGTATACGGACACATTTATAAGTCTTGTCCGTGTTTGCGTCCGTATACGGACACATTTAGTCACGTCCGGGGTTGCGTCTGTGGTACGGACGCGTGTATTTTTGCGTCCGGGATTGCGTCCGTGGTTGAGTCCGTGGTAAGGATGTGCTTGTATGTGCGTTCGTGGTTGCGTCTGTGAATCGGACTCCCCTGTCCAGATTTGCGTCCGTGATACGGACATGTGTATTTTCGTCTCGTCTTGTCCTGCAAACTTCGACAGGCTCCAGATTCTTCGTTTGAGCTCCGTTTTTAGATCTGTTTGTGCCTATGCGTTCGTCTCTTCGTCTATGTTGCTCCTAGCTTGGTTTTCCTCATGTTTAACCAATAAATCTGTAAGATAACCAATAAAACATAAACTAGAGGAAAATTAACCAAAGTGGAGAAATGAGCACGAAAAGTGCTAATATAACATATGAAATACACCCATAAATCATGCTCATTTGGACGCTTATCAGCAGCTTAGTTGTTTGTAATGATGAAAACAATAAAAATAGTAAATTAAGTGTTTGATTAGGATGGATGGAAAGAGTACCCTAGGATAGTGGATATACCAAAGTTTCCTAATTGCATTCATAAACATACCTCAAATTAGTTGCCTATTAGAGCTAAAATCATGATTGCCCAAATCTTGGTGTAGACACCAAAAATTCTCACCCCATAAAGCAAATTCCGAAATAAGAAATGAAATAAGAGGGGTCGTCGCCTTTCTTTTTCAAAACGTATTAGCGTGCGTGCCGAAATCAAACCGTCGTTTTATGATCTTTTTCAAAGCATTTCATAAAAACATGATTTTGTGAAAATGAATTTCCAATGACGATCCGATTTCAAACCAGTCCCTCTTTGTTTACTTACATATTTTACTATGTTATTTTATTCTATTTCGTTTTCGCTTATTTATTCGTCTAGTTGTTTTACATTGTTCTTACCTTATGTCATTTTTGTTACTTACTTAGCTTAGCTTATTTCATTGTTATTTTACCTGTATTTTATTTTTGGCATTTGCCTTTATTCGGTTTTCATCATTATTAGTTTCTATCATTTTATGTGTGTCTTTTACTGTTATTATTCATAGAAGTTTATTCCATTTTGTTGCTTATTTGATTAGGCTTCCTCTTATCTTATTTTATTCTATTACTTGTTTATTCTATCTTATTTTTCACTATTCGTACATGTCTAACTAAGTTTCCGTTTCGTTACATTCATTTGTATTTTTATCACTATTGTATTAGTACTATTTCATTATTTCATGTACTTATCATCATGTTATTCCGTTTATTTTATGTTTTTATTACGTTTTATATTTTATTCTATAATTTCATGATTCTTAGGAAGAAAGCAATTCATTTTGTTAGATTAAACTCTTTCGTTTTACTGTATATCTTCATTTATAGCGCTAGCGATTTTGAAAGGATTACTCAGCTCGAGGAAAGGCTCTTGTATTATTTCTCTCGTTTATATGTCAAGTTCAGTCATTAGCTCAACCAGTTGAGATTGGTGAGGGAGAGATTAGAGGTCCCGAGTTTGAGTCACAAGAGGAACAAAATCCAATTTTATTTTTTTGACAAAGCAATCCAAATGCACCCTTGACCCCAGCCCATACCAAACACGACCTTGACCTCGGTCAAGACCGGACGCGGCCCACTGGCGCCCATACTCCATTCTTCTTGTCTCTCATTAATTGTGCAACCCATACTTGTAACACCCCTAATCTTAAACCTGTAATGACGTCATAACTCGTAGTATAATAAATAGCAAATCGCAGCGGTAAATAAAACTATCTAACCTTGGTGTTACACGCCGTCACTCACCCTTGTGAGTAACAAGGCATCCTTACTCCTTCCAACATTACAATTCCTCACGCTGTGATGAACAGATACTGAGCTCTCTAATTATTACAAACCAAATCCAACTAAATGAGCAACTAACTGATATACAATACACTCCAAAATAAAATACATAACAAATCCACAAGTGTTTATAAAAACACAGCGGCTACCCTGTTCCCCGCACTCCGGCTTGTGTATTCTTCAGTGACCTGAAATGTTTGGCCCAATGAAGGGCTCAGAAAACTATGCTGGTATGCTAAATGTAGTCCTAAGCCTTCTAGATTCCTTAAGTCGTTTAAGCCATCTTGATATTAGATTCTTTACATGAAATACCGGTTTATAATGATAACAGAAATAACTGTAAACACTTAACAAACACACAACAATCCAACTGTAAACACCAGTGTACAATAGTACACAACTTAAATTACCACAAAACAATAACCACACAACAATAACCAATAATTCACACATTAGTAAACCTTAACAATAATCAAACAAGATCCACGTAATAAACTGTACTTGTTAGTTAGTCACTTGGCTCTTATCCTTTAATCCAATCATTTAACCTTTCCCAATTAATTTACCTCAAGTGTCATGTTAAGACAAACCTTAATAACCTGTGGACGAATGTCCCTTGTGTTCCATTGGAACTGTTTACCAGCTGACCCTGTGGCCCTGGTGAATTGACCGATCCGGTCGAACCTGTGCACCAACGGCAGTGCCCTCCGCCATCCCCGAATGTGGCTGATGGATTTTGAGTGACTCCCTTTTTGAGTCCCTCATAGTGATCACAATGCGCAACCAGAAAGTCGAAACGATCTGGATTCCTCTCTTTATAAGTTAGCCCTTTTTGTCAGTGACATAATAACCAATACTTGGAATAAGACTATCACATTTGACCCTTGTTAGGTTCAATTATACCTAAAGGTCAGTTAGTCTCTTTTTTTTAGCTTAGATGTATAAACTTTAGTCACAAGACATTCGCGCATAAAATACAACGCAACAGTTTGGGCAATCCCACATACAATATCATTCACATAAAATCATAGATATCTTCTTAAACATTTAAACACACAATGTCTGGACCTCAGGACAATCCTTAGGACATTCAGACCACACAATTAACATACCGTTCACCGTGACAACAGCTAGCTTGACAGTTCACGCTCTGGTAATCTTCCCGTACGCTGTTATTTATCCATACAATAACGGGTAGTATTAACACAACTATTCTTTAAAATTACAGTACTGTCACTGTAGTGTTTACTCGTCGTATAATAACTCTGTATGTTATTTATTTTCCCCTGTTATTTAACAGTGGTTCTAGATAACCTAGCAGTTCATTATTTTATGTGAAGCTCACATGTGATAATGAATTATCATTTATACGGTACATCTTTACCTTATTAATATACTTATAATTATTTTCACTTTAATTTATATTATATCCCTTGGTCATTTTATTATAACCAAAATATTTTTATAAACTTTATATTATATTCCTTGATATACCAAATACATCATATTACCTAGTTTCACTTTTGCCTTATTAAATCACAAAACCAACCTTATTACTCGGTGTTTATATATTATACCCAACAACTTAATAAATTACTAAATAACCACTTATAATTTTCCGGTAATCATATTTGATTCCGTTAACTTTTACAACTCACCAAATAACCATATACCTTTATAATTTATTAAATACCCTTATCAATTTCGGAAATTGCAAAACAATTATATTAACTTCTATAAATTGCCAAATAACCTTATAACTTTTATAATCCATTAATTACCCACATTAACTTTTGTAAATATTAATTAACCACCTTACGTTTACAAATCACCAAATACTCTTATTATTTCGGTAATTACAAATTAATATCACCATTTTTATAAATACAAATTAAGCCCATAAGCTCTTCGGTTTAATCATATAGTTTCTATATTTGCACTTTTAACCTTAAAACATTATAAGTTACATATTAACTTATAAACTATAGTTTAAAATTTTATTTCTTTAAATAACCAAAGTAACCCATATATTTCTTATAATACATTTCCGCCCTTATTAAGATTCTATCTTACATATACTTCCATAGATTACATATTCACCCCAAAACTTTTATAACTTAATATTTTATGTCATAAATCATTTTAACCCAAAGTTTTTGGTCAACACCTTGATCAAGACTTATTTCACAATTAATACTTTAACATACCCATAAAATCATAGGTAATTTTCGGCAATACATTATATTTCCCATTAATTAAAAATAGTCCCAAAACTTTATAAATCGTTATTTAACACTTAAACATTAAAATTCCAAAATTCTAATATTAATTCCTACCTTATATATATCTTAATACCAAATTAATCCTTTAGTTCTCGCAATACAATAAACACCCCAAACTTTTCAAAATTTATATTTTTGCCACATAACTTATTAAACAAGCCATATAAATACTTGTAGCTATTTTAATACTGCCAAATTTAAATATAAGTTAATACACTTATATATTTTCGAAAATCAGTAAATAATATACATTCACGGTTTAATTTATTTTATAAATAGTTTTTAAAACTGTTTGAACCTTATAATAAAATACATATAAATGTATATAAGCCATATAACACTTCTAAAAATTATGCTAATGACTTAGAATGTTTATAAACTAAAAATAGATCAAAAATTCCTAACCAATCGGTTTCAACATCTATGTAATAATTAATTTTTTTTATGACCTAAATACATACCTTAAGGTAATAATCTTACCTTATATGATATATTTATTCTTGATAATATAGCCCAATATTTTGGCGCTTAATTTACTTAGAGGTTATATATTTTTTCTTATACCAAAGTTGAAGCTTAAATCAAACTTAAACTTAATAAACTTTATTTATATAAACTTACCCTTAAATCAAACAATTCTTGTGGTTGATTTTTCCTTGAATTCCCAAGCTCTCCAAAAGTTATTGATGAAGATATTTCGAACTCCTTGTACATATGTAGGAGATTTATTTGTTAGTCTTCTAACAAGAGTTTATAAAATTATTTGTAGTAATTTTACAAGAGTTTACCTTAGGATTTAACAAGGTATTTTTGATACACCTTGTGATGATTGTAGATCCAAGTTTCCTTCATGAAATAATGAAGAAAATATTGGTTTAGAAGTTCCCAAATTTTCGAAAATAGTATAGAATGTTTTATCAAGATTTTCAACATAATAATATACCTTAACTTGATCTTGTTTTTCCTTGTATTGTTGTTGAATTTAGGAACCACCTTGGAGCATATATGCTTGGCGATTTCTTGTAGATTTGCTAGGATGTTTCCTTGCTTCAAGACTTGATAGAATTAACTAGGAAATAACATTAAAATGGTGTTAGGTATTATTACACCATTAATGGAGTTCATTAGAACTTAGGGTTTATCTAAGGAATGGAGAGAAGAGAGAGCAAGATGGTGAGCTTACCATTCGATTTAGGTGTGGCAAGTGAAATGAGCACTTACGTAATGGTTTTAAGGAAATGAAGGCTATTAACATTTGCTTGTTTATTTGTCATAATTATCATAACTTTATTTTGATTATTTGCTCTCATCATTGACTACTAAAGTCATTCCATTTAACTTAATCATACGGCTGGGTGGAAAAGAAATAATTGAATTGGCATCTTCTAATATTGTAAACTAGTGACTAAAAGGAATGGTAGAGAATTTACTTAGGTTATTAAATACTTGACATTTGTTTAGGATTTATTAGCTTAATTACTTTTGCTAACTTGTTTTATTCTAGCAGGTGTGATCGGACATACATGGAGGAAAACAAGCAGCCCCTAAATTTGTAACTTACGGTAATCACATAGGAGAATCATGACTTGATTATAGGCTATTATTTATGTAATGATTGTTTAGTTTGATTTCATAATTTAGTCTCATTTATCCCTTAGCTATACTAGTACGGCTGGTGGAGTATAGTGGCATTAGGCATCACCAATCATGTAACACTAAAGGAATGGCCATGGTTTAATTTAGATTATTTATTGTTGAATAATTGTTTAGTTTAAGATATTGATTAACATAGCTTATCTGTTATTTCTTTTGCAGGTGAGGACAATCGTAAAAGATGGAGCAGACCATACGCACTACTTCCATATTGGTATGGTAATGGTGTTATTAGGTAATTAGCTTTGTTGTTAAATTGATAAATAATACTAATTTTTTTTTTGCTTTGTTCATGCAGGTTATACGTAATGGAGGTTCCCTTTCCATAGTTGATTGCTATAATGTCATCTATTATTTACTAAGATGACTCATCAACTTCTAACGTTTTTTTTTTGAAGTATAAACTAGTTATATATGGCTCATTTTAACGCCTACATTAGAGATCAATTGAGAATTATTTTTGCTTTAATTTCTGTCACATTATATTGTACTAAGACCATACTAATATGTGTAATAGGTTCCAGCATATAATTGGTACATTTTTATTATGATAAAAGATGAAAGTTTTAAGGTAAAAATGTTGATTTTAGGTATCTTTTTGACCTAAAAATCACCCCTATTTATACTATGAGTTTAGTATTGCCATCAATTGTTTTAGATGGTCATTTTATCCACTTTTAAGATTACTAACTCGTGGCTCCTCAAAAGCTTCATGGTAATTGTGTAAAACATTTTTATGACACCCGAAGGTGCGTTTTTGTGCTTTAAGGATTTTTCTGGGAATTAATTAGTCGCTATGACTTCCAAGTGTTTATTGACATTTTTTATAGTCAATAATAATATATTAAGGTGTTACATTAAATTATATGGGGTTATATAAACTTGTAACTCAATTTTCGAGCTAAAGGGGCACTCCCGAGGTAAAAGGAGCGTTAAGAAATTTCCCCCGAGCTCTTTGTTTATTTTTGAAGAGGTAACTTGGAATCCTCTTTAGAATAATTTATAATAATTTTAGGAACTCTAAGAATAATTTTTATAGAGGTTCGTGCCACCCTGGCACTCCTCCTAAGCATTCCCGGGCCTTTATGGGACCCTCATCGGGAACTTCCGAGAACTTGTATTTTAAAGATCATAAAATGATCCTTGGTTAAATTCGTATGATGTCTATATCTTATATAATTGTTTAACTTAAGGTCGGGCTTTTAACACCTTAAGGATTTAGGTGCGTTTTTAACGCTCAAGTGTTTATAACTTTTCTTAGGGTTTAATAAACCCCCAAATAATATATATTTATTATAATTTAATTATTTAAATGTCAGGGTATTTCAGTCTACCCCCCTTAAAAGGACTTCGTCCCGAAGTCATAACTTATACATCCTATGGAATCAAGTTCCTCATATCTACTCCTGTCTACTTATCATTCTTGGGTGTCAATACTGTATTGACACTACTATATTCCATCACTACTCTGAGTGTATATAATTCCTATAAACAAATATTCTTTATTCGTGATAATGATATATCACTGCATAATAACTTAATAAATGTTGTAAGCCATACATGTTCCAACTTCCTAGCTATCCCACTCGGTCATCACCGCACAAGTGCAATACCAAATCCTCAGTCCTACAGAGTGCAGAGCGTAAACCCTTGGCAGTGAATCTCTTGTGTGATTGTAGGGATAAATATGAATATACTGTAAAATAATTAAGTGCTTCATAAACATTCAAGTGTTACATAGAACACACAAATAATCATTCAATTGTCACATAGGACATATCATAAATCACCAAATGTCACATAGGACATAACCGTCTAATTAATTGCACACATGCGCCACAAACAAACACAAATAATCATACACAAAACCAATATAGACTGCAGATATGCAAGTCGCATGTGGTGCTCTACCCCCCTTAAAAGGGTTACGCCCACGTACCCCTACAAGTATACACAAAACGAAAAGAAAATTGTTTGGATACTTGTCTCGCATGGAGTCTTCTAACTCCCATGCCGCCTCTTCAATGTCATGAGTTTACCACAGAGCTTTGACCATGCTGATGGTCTTATTCCTTGTCTCCCTAGTGTTGGAGTTTAACATGCGAATTGGGGTCTCCTCCTATCTAGGTGTAAGATTTAGCTCGAGTGTCTCGGGCTCTAAGTCACGTGATGGGTGAGGCACCTATTGCTTTAGCTGAGAATTGTGGAACACATTGTGCACTCTCCCTAGCTTAACATATGAGTCTAATCTGTAGGCTAATGGGCCCACTCGCTCCGTAATAAGGTACGGTCCTACATACTTCGGGCTAAGCTTGCCCTTCTGCCCAAATCTAAAAATTTCCTTCGTAGGTGAAACTCTAAGGAAACTCGATCGCCTACTGCGAACTCGAGGTCTCTCTATGGATGTCAGTATATGGCTTCTGTCCGTTTACGAGGTATAGTCCTCAAGAATCTATGTAGTCTTTGACATGTTCTCTAGTGCATTAGTATGCCTTTATTTTTTTTTGAATCCGTATGTATGGGCAAAGGTGATCTACTATCTTGTAATTTTCCAATATTATTTTATGGCTTGTTTAAACTATTTGTGTATAACATACTTTCATTAATCGCCTCTAGTTGTAATCGTCGGCGCTCGTGTTTTGTATTAATACTGGGGCACACTTAAAATCCCTTTCTTTAGGTTATCATCTTGTGATTTCGGTATTTGAGTTTACTGTCGCCGTATACGGCTTTCCTTTTTAATGTAAAGCACGAGCTACGGTTGAGCCGTGCACCTTATGTATATTACAGAAAGATTGTTTTATGTTATTGGTTCACCTGTTATTAGTAGTATATACACGATTACTATTTGTTCCTCAAGTATACCACATTAGGGTTCCTGTTAAGGTTTCTAACAAAGGTGTAGTTTCCTCTTAATTAAACATGTTCTTGCTGTTGTGAATCAACTCTGGTGAGTACTAGTATAATGTTTATACTCTTTATATTCTACCATGTTTATAGGTAGGTTCCTATTTAATATATTGGGTTTGAATTTGTAAAGAAAGACTTAAAGTCTATTTTCCCTTCTGATGGCAGTATGGCCATAACTTAGAATCTAGTTTGAGAATACTCTTATTACAAGTTATTATCTCTTGATCTCTTATTTAATTTTTTTTATATGGTTCATGGGATAATAATAGTTAGTATTTCCCTCATAGTTGACTATTTTCCCGACATATGCGGAGTTGTTTTAGCTATTTAATCACCTTAGGGTAACCTGGATAACTTAACTCTTAATTTAAACATTCTATTTCTCATATACTTATTAGTCAAATGTTATATCTGATTAAGAATAAATACTCACGTATTACGGAAATATTTGTGACCACTTGTAAGGAGTCTCAGGAATCATCCAACTCTGACGGGGTCAGTGTCAGTGTTGAACTATCCTTCCACACCATTTTGTGTTTGGTTTTCCCTCGATCTGACCAGGATCAAGTTCGACCTCCCACGTCAAATATCAAACAATCACATAATTGTCATTTCCAAATTTTATCTTATTAGACTTTGTGACGTGGTGAGTACTACATTTTCTCCTGATCACTAAACTATTAATCCAATATCTGTTATAACCTATACTTGAATCTAGGGTATCACCAAAATCCCCAGAACAATATTCTCTTGATCAAATCATCAAGCGGGGAAGCCATTTTTTCCTCTTGGCATTAAAGATAAATTCTTATTCAAGCATCTAGGCTCATACTGTCTAATAACTATATCCATCAATCAATTTAACTCTTAAATCCATCATACAAGTAATAAGTCCCATCATGGGCTTGCATACCTTAGAATATTCTCTTCTCTTTAAAAGGCTTCTCTAATATTTCACTTATCCAGGCTCGAGTATTGCCTATACTTTAGTCATCATTTCATAGAACGAAGACAGTCACAGTTAGACTTTTAAGTAAAAAGTTTAAACAATCAACAACTACAGTCCATAAAGTATTATCTCCTCCTCCTTAAAGCTTAGCTTTTTCCTTATTCCATCTAAGATCCCTAAATCAGGTGAATCATATGTTCACTCTAGTCTAGTATCTCTTAATCTTAGTACCATCTCAAACTAAGGATTTCCAGTTTGAATCCTACTGTTTTCTAACAGGACATTCAAGGCTTATTATTTGTTTCTATCTCTTAGAAACGTGGTTAATTCCCTAGCTCAATGGCTTCCAAAAATAAGTCGGTTAGGTATGTCAAATAGAGGATTTAGAATCACAGGGTTTAGTATATAACGTTAAGACGGTTTACGTATAAAATAATGGTTACAAACCTAGGGTATGTTTCCCTACTTTTATATTTGATTTACACTCTTTTTTTGTGTATATATTGTTTCACCCTCTTATATAACTTACGCTCACTCTCAGTGTATGTATTAGTTTAAGCCTTTGGTATAACTGATACTACCTTTACTGTAAGTGTCAAGGAGAGTCATTTGTTTATCATGTTTATACTAGAGTTTATATTTACATATGTTTTAACCTTAGCTAATTTACTGCGATCTTTTATTCGCATTCATAATTTGAGCTGTCATAGTAGACATATGCTCGTAAAAATTCATAAGGTTAGTATAGGACATGTGTCTCAACGTAGGGTAGGTATATTTAATGATACTTTAGCCTTCTGAAACGTATCAATACCCTCAATGTTTTAGGTTAATAACCTCCAAATTATATTTATATATAGCATTTGGTTGTGCTAATTAGGTAATTCTCCCCCACTTTAGAAAATATATATTCAAGATTTGTTCTCTTTTTTTTTTTTTAGGTCACGAGTCCTCACAGACGTTTCCCGTAACCCAATATTGCTATGCTCATTGTCCTAAACTCAGTATCTTTCATCAGGGCGGTACTCCGCTCTGATACCACTTTTTGTAACACCCCTAATCTTAAACCTGTAATGACGTCATAACTCGTAGTATAATAAATAGCAAATCGCAGCGGTAAATAAAACTATCTAACCTTGGTGTTACACACCGTCACTCACCCTTGTGAGTAACAAGGCATCCTTACTCCTTCCAACATTACAATTCCTCACGCTGTGATGAACAGATACTGAGCTCTCTAATTATTACAAACCAAATCCAACTAAATGAGCAACTAACTGATATACAATACACTCCAAAATAAAATACATAACAAATCCACAAGTGTTTATAAAAACACAGCGGCTACCCTGTTCCCCGCACTCCGGCTTGTGTATTCTTCAGTGACCTGAAATGTTTGGCCCAATGAAGGGCTCAGCAAACTATGCTGGTATGCTAAATGTAGTCCTAAGCCTTCTAGATTCCTTAAGTCGTTTAAGCCATCTTGATATTAGATTCTTTACATGAAATACCGGTTTATAATGATAACAGAAATAACTGTAAACACTTAACAAACACACAACAATCCAACTGTAAACACCAGTGTACAATAGTACACAACTTAAATAACCACAAAACAATAACCACACAACAATAACCAATAATCCACTCATTAGTAAACCTTAACAATAATCAAACAAGATCCACGTAATAAACTGTACTTGTTAGTTAGTCACTTGGCTCTTATCCTTTAATCCAATCATTTAACCTTTCCCAATTAATTTACCTCAAGTGTCATGTTAAGACAAACCTTAATAACCTGTGGACGAATGTCCCTTGTGTTCCATTGGAACTGTTTACCAGCTGACCCTGTGGCCCTGGTGAATTGACCGATCCGGTCGAACCTGTGCACCAACGGTAGTGCCCTCCGCCATCCCCGAATGTGGCTGATGGATTTTGAGTGACTCCCTTTTTGAGTCCCTCATAGTGATCACAATGCGCAACCAGAAAGTCGAAACGATCTGGATTCCTCTATTTATAAGTTAGCCCTTTTTGTCAGTGACATAATAACCAATACTTGGAATAAGACTATCACATTTGACCCTTGTTAGGTTCAATAATACCTAAAGGTCAGTTAGTCTCTTTTTTTTAGCTTAGATGTATAAACTTTAGTCACAAGACATTCGCGCATAAAATACAACGCAACAGTTTGGGCAATCCCACATACAATATCATTCACATAAAATCATAGATATCTTCTTAAACATTTAAACACACAATGTCTGGACCTCAGGACAATCCTTAGGACATTCAGACCACACAATTAACATACCGTTCACCGTGACAACAGCTAGCTTGACAGTTCACGCTCTGGTAATCTTTCCCGTACGCTGTTATTTATCCATACAATAACGGGTAGTATTAACACAACTATTCTTTAAATATTACAGTACTGTCACTGTAGTGTTTATACTCGTCGTATAATAACTCCGTATGTTATTTATTTTCCCCTGTTATTTTAACAGTGGTTCTAGATAACCTAGCAGTTCATTATTTTATGTGAAGCTCACATGTGATAATGAATTATCATTTATACGGTACATCTTTACCTTATTAATTATATACTTATAATTATTTTCACTTATAATTTATATTATATCCCTTGGTCATTTTTATTATAACCAAAATTATTTTATAAACTTTATATTATATTCCTTGATATACCATAATACATCATATTACCTAGTTTCACTTCCTTGCCTTATTAAATCACAAAACCAACCTTATTACTCGGTGTTTATATATTATACCCAACAACTTAATAAATTACTAAATAACCACTTATAATTTTCCGGTAATCATATTTGATTCCGTTAACTTTTACAACTCACCAAATAACCATATACCTTTATAATTTATTAAATACCCTTATCAATTTCGGAAATTGCAAAACAATTATATTAACTTCTATAAATTGCCAAATAACCTTATAACTTTTATAATCCATTAATTACCCACATTAACTTTTGTAAATATTAATTAACCACCTTACGTTTACAAATCACCAAATACTCTTATTATTTCGGTAATTACAAATTAATATCACCAATTTTTATAAATTACAAATTAAGCCCATAAGCTCTTCGGTTTAATCATATAGTTTCTATATTTGCACTTTTAACCTTAAAACATTATATAAGTTACATATTAACTTATAAACTATAGTTTAAATATTTTATTTCTTTAAATAACCAAAGTAACCCATATATTTTCTTATAATACATTTCCGCCCTTATTAAGATTCTATCTTACATATATACTTCCATAGATTACATATTCACCCCAAAACTTTTATAAACTTAATATTTTATGTCATAAATCATTTTAACCCAAAGTTTTTGGTCAACACCTTGATCAAGACTTATTTTCACAATTAATACTTTAACATACCCATAAAATCATAGGTAATTTTCGGCAATACATTATATTTCCCATTAATTACAAAATAGTCCCAAAACTTTATAAATCGTTATTTTAACACTTAAACACTTATTTAAATTCACCAAAATTCATAATATTAATTCCTACCTTATATTATATCTTAAATATACCAAATTAATCCTTTAGTTCTCGACAATTACAATAAACACCCCAAACTTTTCAAAATTTATATTTTTGCCACATAACTTATTAAACAAGCCATATAAATACTTGTAGCTATTTTTAATACTCCCAAAATTTATAATATAAGTTAATACACTTATATATTTTCGAAAATCAGTAAATAATATATTTCATTCACGGTTTTAATTTTATTTTATTAAATAGTTTTAAAACTTGCTTTGAACCTTATAATAAATACATATAAATGTATATAAGCCATATAACACTTCTAAAAATTATGCTAATGACTTAGAATGTTTATAAACTAAAAATAGATCATAAAATTCCTAAACCAATCGGTTTCAACATCTATGTAACATAATTAATTTTTTTATGACCTAAATACATACCTTAAGGTAATAATCTTACCTTATATGTTATATATTATTTTCTTGATAATATAGCCCAATATTTTCGGCCTTAATTTACTTAGAGGTTATATATTTTTTCTTATACCAAAGTTGAAGCTTAAATCAAACTTAAACTTAATAAACTTTATTTATATAAACTTACCCTTAAATCAGAACAATTCTTGTGGTTGATTTTTCCTTGAATTCCCAAGCTCTCCAAAAGTTATCTTGATGAAGATATTTCGAACTCCTTGTACATATGTAGGAGATTTATTTGTTAGTCTTCTAACAAGAGTTTATAAATATTATTTGTAGTAATTTTACAAGAGTTTACCTTAGGATTTTAACAAGGTATTTTTGATACACCTTGTGATGATTGTAGATCCAAGTTTCCTTCATGAAATAATGAAGAAAATATTGGTTTAGAAGTTCCCAAATTTTCGAAAATAGTATAGAATGTTTTATCAAGATTTTCAACATAATAATATACCTTAACTTGATCTTGTTTTTCCTTGTATTGTTGTTGAATTTAGGAACCACCTTGGAGCATATATGCTTGGCGATTTCTTGTAGATTTGCTAGGATGTTTCCTTGCTTCAAGACTTGATAGAATTAACTAGGAAATAACATTAAAATGGTGTTAGGTATTATTACACCATTAATGGAGTTCATTAGAACTTAGGGTTTATCTAAGGAAATGGAGAGAAGAGAGAGCAAGATGGTGAGCTTACCATTCGATTTAGGTGTGGCAAGTGAAATGAGCACTTACGTAATGGTTTTAAGGAAATGAAGGCTATTAACATTTGCTTGTTTATTTGTCATAATTATCATAACTTTATTTTGATTATTTGCTCTCATCATTGACTACTAAAGTCATTCCATTTAACTTAATCATACGGCTGGGTGGAAAAGAAATAATTGAATTGGCATCTTCTAATATTGTAAACTAGTGACTAAAAGGAATGGTAGAGAATTTACTTAGGTTATTAAATACTTGACATTTGTTTAGGATTTATTAGCTTAATTACTTTTGCTAACTTGTTTTATTCTAGCAGGTGTGATCGGACATACATGGAGGAAAACAAGCAGCCCCTAAATTTGTAACTTACGGTAATCACATAGGAGAATTAGGACTTGATTATAGGCTATTATTTATGTAATGATTGTTTAGTTTGATTTCATAATTTAGTCTCATTTATCCCTTAGCTATACTAGTACGGCTGGTGGAGTATAGTGGCATTAGGCATCACCAATCATGTAACACTAAAGGAATGGCCATGGTTTAATTTAGATTATTTATTGTTGAATAATTGTTTAGTTTATGATATAGATTAACTGTAAAACCCCAACTAAAACCACATACTTAACATTAAACTGCAGCGGAAAATACAATCATCACATAACTTAACTCATCGTGTTACACGCCGTTAAACCACCTACGTGGCTAACAAGGCTAACATTTACACAACTGTATCGGTCTGATGGACTAGATCCCCGAGCACTACACATTACTGTCCCCTTTTATCAACACCAACATTCATTATCAAATACCTTCCAACTGTACCAAGTATTTACAACTAGTGCCGAGAACAATTTCGGTCTTACTACACCTACTGTACATACATTAAATGAATACCCAAGTACAATGTCTACCCCGTCCTACTCTCGAACGGCTCCAGCTCCTTGTACCTGAAATAGAAAAGGAAAGAAAGGGTGGCCCCCCAGGGGCTCAGCACCTTTGCTGGTATGGTAATCCCGCAGCCCACATGCTACCGGGCCACGCACAACTATTTGTCGTCTTCGCATGCAGTTGATTACATTTAAACCAAGCATGTGAAACATAAACTCACAACACAAACATTTCACCTCAATGGGCTTAACAAATACAACTCTATACTTAACCAATCACTCTTAGAGTTCTTCAACCCTATAGTATTTCTCCTCTAACGGAGCTATTACCTTAATAGACGACATTTACCCACTATCGGGTTTCCACAAACGTCTCTTTTACATACTAGGAATCATATCCATGATCCTCATATTTCACTTCTAATCACATATAACATCACATCACAATAACTTTGCAACATAACAATAACACATACATAACGGGTACGGTCTCTTAGGAACCGGCCCAAACATAGTTAATACACTGGTGAGCCTAGGGAAAGATATCACCCCATGTTAAGCTCGTTATAACAAAACTCATTACCGCCCTAATAGTCGGACGAGTAACTTACCTAAAGATGGATCGGATTTAGTGACCCGAACTCACCACACAAACACATGTTCCCCCTAAACCGATCGTAAGTCAGAATAGCTAAGCTTTGGGATAAGCTAATGGGAGATCATAACCCGTGAGGGAAACAACCATAACAGAGAGAAGGGTAAAGCTAAAAAGGATACCCACTCCCAAACAACGCGCGACCGGCCAAACCGGATTCCTCACTACTGTTAGTACATACTTACTTTTATTTTTCGTTAGAACCCACTACGGAGTCTATCGTACTACACACCATACAGTATTACTTTTGGGTTAAACATACAAGGGAGATCCCTACATTCACATACACATCACACATTAACTCACGCATAGCCGTGGTTAGAACGCCCCACGGTTCGGGTCGTTTAATCCGAATACCAAACTCTCCTGTGATCCTAGACTCAGTTAGCTAAGGTTTAACACTTTCGAGGTTGGATGGTATCGGAAAACACGCCACATATATGAATTACTATAAACTCATTACATGTTTTATCTTACAACGTGGCAAACATACAGAAAAACACATTGGCATACAAGCCGGTGTAATCCGTAGGACACAGGTTGCAAGAAAACCATACCTGTCACCGGAGTCCACCTTATCATGTCCATTTATGTTCCTCGAGCAATTCTCGAACAACTGACAACATAACATGTACTTTTATTAACATCGGGGTAACATGTTTGTTTAAAGTCTAATGCTCATAACTTACCCTCGTTAACTAGTTAAACAACTTGACATTTTTAACTTGTTTTACTTTCACATTTTATTACAACTTTCCACCCACTTGGTTGTCTTTATATCACATCTAACATGTCCTTAACATCCTTACAACATCATTACTTATCAATCCCCATCTTTACACACCATTTCTATACCTTAAACAACATTTTTTAGAGTGGTCCGGGACTTGGTCCTTACCTTAAGTCCCGGATCAACACTTACAGAGACCCACGGTTTATTTTGGTAGGGTGGTCCGGGACTTGGTCCCTAACTTAAGTCCCGGACCTATACTTAACAATTATCTCGGTTTCTTTTAATGGGGTGGTCCGGGACTTTATACAGGTCCTAAGTCCCGGACCATTCTAGGCAAAAATCTCTCGGTTAATTTAAAGAGGTTGGTCCGGGTCCTTGTACAAGACCCAAGTCCCGGACCTAAAACAATGTAAAACTCACGGGGTAATTTAGGGGTTGGTCCGGGTCCTTGTATAAGGCCTAAGTCCCGGACCTAAAACCAAATGAAACTCTCGGCCTATTTTGCACTCATGGTCCGGGACATGACCCATGACCTAGGTCCCGGACCACCACCTACAGAATTCGACGTACTGCATTTTTCAAGTCCTGCTTGCGTAAGTTCTTTACACACCATATGTATAAACTTCCCAGTACACTCTTATACTCAAAAGTTCACCAAATATACACCACATAACAACATAGTGCACAATTTAAATTGCTTAGCACTTAGGCTCTTAAAATGCATAAATCTTAAACACTGAATTTCCCACAATATATTGCCTTTCACCTGCAAATACACACAGCACACATATGTCCTTTACTAGTCTCTTTGAGAACATTTTCTAAGTCACTTACCATTGGCTCTTTAGGTAGTTTCAGTAGACAACGTACGTTCATTTTCCAAAGGAATATAAGCTATTTTGATTAACAAACATGGAGGAAACACCATTTTTCTTTGAGTTTCCTTACCTTGAAGCAAAGGAGAACAATAATATATGAAAAGATGAGCTCAAGCTCCTTCCATGGAGATTCCTCCTGGCACCAAAATGGAGCTCTTGAAGATTTGAAAGGACTAAGTCGAAGAGCTTGATGAAACTAAGAGATCGGTGGTCTTAGTTTTCGATTTGGATAAGTGAGCTAGGAGTTACATGGATTTGAAGATGGCATATGGTGCTGGTGCTGGTCGATCGTGAAAGAGAGCAGGGAAGGAAGAAGAGATACGTGAGATTGAGAGAATGAAGAGAATGAGAAGAGTTCACTGATTGCTCTTGCCTTTAGTTGCTTTTTAAGATATTTCCTACGTAAAGCAAATAGTGCTCTTTAATTACTCACTTATTTACTCATTTGTTGTTCAATCAGCTAGCAAGGTGACGACTCACCAACATGCAAAACCGGCCCCCATTAAATAAGGGGTTAATTAGTCTTTATGCCCAATTAAATTACATATGTTGACATATGTTACAAAACTGGCTATAAAGTCACTATTCATAATAACAAGGCACTTTGAAATGGAATTTTCGATTTCCCATTGATTTAAACTTCCAAATGTGATACTAAATAGTACACATATTAATTAAAGAGTATTGATGGACATTTAGCCATTCAAAACTCATTTACACGACAGTTACTCAAAAACGTGCTTTTTAAGGCTCCTTTAAGCACATTTTGTGTTTTAACTTGTTTCCAAGCTCGGTTTTCTTTGGTAATTGATTTAATATATTTATTAATATATAATAAGGTCTTGGTAAGTTTATTAAGTCTTAACCAAGATTATCCCAAGCTTAGAGCATATTTCGCCCTTTATTGCCTTTAAGGCATTTTAATCTGTATTTACTACTGTCTTTTAAATTGTTTACTAATGTTACTAAGACTCTTTTTAGTCTTAATAATTTATTATTTAATGTTTAAACAACTTATTAAGGTTTGGGGTATTTCAATCTACCCCCCTTAAAAGAACTTCGTCCCCGAAGTTCACACTTCCCACATTCATTGGGTTAGAATACGGGAATTACTTGTATAATAAAACACTTCCATAACCAAACATACTTTACATCACAGTCCCGGACTTGACGGTCCGAGTAACATATCCACATCCATACATCACATAACATACTTACATAGTAACCTCGGACTTGATGGTCCGGGTACCTTAACAACATTTTCACATACATAACAACCCTTAGACTCTCTCGTCTGGGCAACATAACAACATTTAGACCCATAGGTCCTGATAACATAACATCCTTTAGACACATAGGTCTAGGTAACACAACATCATTTAGACTCATAGGTCTTGATAACATAACACTTCGGACTTAGCCACGTTAGGACTCAAGGTCCACTTAAATTTTTTTTTCCTTACACATTCCACACAACACGTTTCAGCACGTATAGCAGCTAAAAATTTCTTTTACATACACTGTGCTCCCGCAGAACCCGGTCGCGATGGACACATATTGCCCCCGTTCCTTTGGGAGATCAAAACAATCACTTAAATTTAAAATTTCCTTATGAGGTTAAGTAAGAGAACTTAGCTATGTAAGGTATCTATCGACGTTTTATAAATACCGGTTCAAAACCCTTTTGAAAACACATACAACTCCAAGTCCAACTTATGCTCTTTATTCCCTTTTTCCAGCGTGGTTATTTGTGACCACTTGTAGGGAGCTTCAAGAATCATCCAACCCTGATGTGATCAGCATCAATGTTGAACTATCCTTCCACCCCAATTTGTGTTCGGCTTCCCTTGATCGCATGCAAATCAAGTTCCACCTCCCACTTCATTTTCAAGCATCAACTAATACACTCATTTCATTTTCTATCTTTTAGTTTTTCTAGTCGTCATACATCTACAAGGATAGAACTCAGTCTATCAGTTATCTCCATTCACTTTAATCCAGTTACCTAGGGAATCTTATTCTCACTAGGTTCTATGTCGGTTTCATACCCTTTCATAGATCACTATATTGTACATATACATATATTTTATCAAAATGCAACATACAGTTTAACATTTAGTATCATATGAACATATACTGTCGGGGTTTTAGTTCCCCAGGAGTTTCTTTACTCCCACACTTGTACTTTCACACACAACTGTTGCCAAAATGAACACATTCATCACAATGGTATTCGCATCTTCTGTGCGTAATTACCACAATTAAACCATGAATGTATGCGTATGTTTATGTAACACACACACCACTAACCAAAACAACTTATTTGTGCTATGCACAACATGGTTCACGTACACTTGTACGGTAAAATACACTAAGTGGTTTTGCGCTCCTCCTACCCTTAAAGGGATTACGCCCACGTAATCAATCACTTAATCACCGGTTAATAACGTCCTACCGTCGTGAAGTGTTTAATCTCCACACGGTTTATTATACAACGTGTTCTGGTTTGAGGATCTTAGCCATATTGGCGGTTTAGTCCCTAACCAAGAGTTCTCTTTAGAGTTTGTTTAATTCATAACCAGTTTCGATTCTGGCCTGTGAAACTTCTAGGCTTTGATAATTAGCCATTTACACATATTCACAACACACATCTAACACTTGAATAATTTAGAGCTTAATTTGCCCTACACATTGTTCTTACTGTATTACCTCCCCGATTATCACCTTTATCTAGGTAACAACGGTTTCTCCACCAACGCGTGGTATTTCTTACCAAGGCGAGATTGGTGAGTTACAAACTTTCTATTCACTTCCATGATAATTTACTGTATTCCACATTGATTTACTTAATTTCTTTCAACATTTGAGCTACTACCTATGTGTAGTACTCTGTCGGTTAATTCCAACACCTGTGGTATATTCCATACCATTGTTTAACACACTGTGTAACTATAGTCACTTATTGTGAGTCAAGTATCCTTCCATTGATACGACCTTGCATTTCCTATGCTTCGGTCTTTATCGGGTTATAATACTCTTTATACTTCTACCACATTGACACTTCCCAAATTTCTAACTATCCCTCTCGATCATTACTGCACAAGAGCAATACCAAAACGCTCAGTCATACAGAGTGCAGAGGCGTAAACTCTTGACAGTAAATCTCTTTTGCGATTGCAAGGGACTTACACTGTATTCCTTATCACATAGTATCAAATACTGGCTTGTTGCCCAGTCTGTATGTCACCATTTATCTTACATGTTCATTGTGTCTAACTCATAACTGTGCCTGCTGGCTATGTTATTATTTAGCAATACTCATGCGATGGCCGCTTGCTGCGCCCGTGCGGTTACTCATTGTATAACATCAACTCACACTGCATCAGCTATTATATTAGCTTCCGCCATTACACTGTGTTTCGCCATTTATTTGGCTGATTACTGGGTACTCTTTCTTCGGGTCTTTATGCTCCTTGAGCGTTGCTCATTACACATTTAGCATCACACACCTCTGGTGGTTGCTATTAGACTTATTACTCATCCGTCTCCACAACTGGTACAAACACTAATTTTCGTATTATTCTTACTCACATCATTCCTGGGTAGTAACAATATGGTCAACTTTTAACATACTTCCTAGACATAATCCATACCACTACCGCTCCGGCGGTTTCACAATACTAAGAGGTATCCCCACTCTTAAAGCAGTGGTTCGTTATCCGCTTTTACTCATATAACATAAAGCTTTCGTAGTCAACAAAATTCACTTATGACATTTTACTTGTGGCTTAGAAGCCCTATTGCCTCGAGCTCCGCTCTTTATAGGCTGTTCTCATTCATTTACTTCTCCGAACAATGTTACAACGGTTTACAGGTTGTATTGGGCTCCATGACAAGGTCGTTATTCCTTTCATGGGATGTCCCTTCAAGGATGTCAGACTTCCTCCTGACGCCTTAGGTTTAAACTGGGTGGTAGTTTCAACCCTTGCGTTTCTGTCACGTTATTCCGTTCAGCACTGTTGATCCAAACACCCCTTTAAGGACAACTCCTGGGTGTTACCAGGTTATGCCATTACATCTGGCTTTCACTTATGGGTACATTTAATTAACTGCTTTCCTTGCGTTATTGACTGGGTTATTTATTCTCTTTAGGGAGATTGATATCTCTAGTGATCATCTCGGGAGTCTCATCCCGGTCATTGCACATTAACATATCCATAGTAGGCATCTGCCTCACCATCTGTAGGCTGGGTACTTACTCCAGCTATTACATTCATCCCTCAGGATTCTTAAGACATGCACGATGTCTTTACTTACTAGTCAGTGCATTTCACACCTCCAGCTTCTTAAACATCTCCTCGAAATAACTCACTAATCCCCTTAGTCCTCTTAATTTGACTGGGTTCCTTTACTTCAACCATTTTTGGTAATTCCTTACTTGTCTGATTTCTTTACTTCGGTCCGTAGTATGGAGTCGACTACTTCCCGTGTTCCAGACTCCACTTGTATACATATGTGGGGTATCCTGTTGATACATTGCTACTTACCCGGTTAACCTATAAGAAGGTCTGCCAGGCCCACAAGCTCCTATCGGAGTGCGGTCGTCCCACAATTCAGTTGGCACACTCGTAGTGTCCGTCACGCGCCTAGGTGAAGTATTCTGTTGTCAACTCCCTTATATTATCCTGTGATAATATGCATTCCGTGCTTCCCGATCTTAATCAAGGGAAGGTTTATCCACTATTGTATTTGTTTTTATGGTCTCCATCCATTCCCTCGGGTTGCTACCCTTGGGTTTACCGGTTTCCATCCGGTTATTTAAAGGTCACTGGGTATAACTTACCTACCACGTGGTACTGAGGCCGGTGTAGGTCTCCTGGTCTGGTTTCAAGGAAGGTTGGAAATAAATGGGTTTGAAAGAAAATTTGGTTTGGAAAAAGGTTTTGAAGATGAATTTAAGTCTAAGAGATTAATTCTCGTGGCTTCACAACTTTTCCTTGCTTTAGCCAAGTCTAGCTTCTTACTGACTGGTGTACTTCCAATTTCAGAGGTCGGCTGCTAAGCCCTTTCACAGCTATGCTGGTCTCACTTAACTTCACGGTACTTTACTAAGTACCTGTAGTTGTTTTAAGTTTCCCGTACAGCCTTGTTATAGCGGCACTTGCCATGGCAAGTGCGCCATGCTAACTGGCTACTGGTCCAATAAACATTGGTTGCGGTATTGTTTCCGCTTACTCTGACATTAGTGGCCTTGCTGGCCTTTACCTGATCTCACAGTCTTAACAATAAATCCTCTGGGTTTTTTTTTCTCACTATTTTCACATGGTGACCATTAACTAGGGTGTTTCCCCTTCTGGGAGACCCCTTTTACTTAGTATTACATCCTCCTCATACTACGTTGTAGTTCCTTATTCGGTCGGTATACCATTGGTGTATTAGTTAACATTGTAGTCCCGTGGACACTTGTCTCGGGTCTCATTACCTCACTTCTTGCCTGTTGCACGCTTGGTGCGTTGCAAGCTGGTTGTTCTCGACTGCTCTGCATGTCGATCCAGGTTGCTGGAAATTCTATTCTCTTATGCGCATGATTCTTCACTTTTCGCTACCTTATGCGGCAGACATTGTTAAAATGGGAACCGTCTTCGGGATTCACACCTTTCGGAATCTACCGTATGACAGGCTCTCCGTACTTATAAGGACATTTAAATGCAGCCAGGTCGGGTATTCCCGAGTAAGAGGGGGCTTCCATCTCTCTGGCGTTCTTTCCCAGTTATAATCAGGGATTGTGGAGGGTGGGATGTATATGGTAGGTTTCCAATATTCACTGGTTCTCCTGACTAGCGTATCTCTCACGCTATCACTCATCCCTTAACCCACATATACTGAAATCCTAACTCGGTACTTCCTAAGCTCGGTAATTCAGTCATCAGAGCGACACTTCGCTCTGATACCACTTTTTGTAACACCCCAACATACAACCACATACTTAACATTAAACTGCAGCGGAAAATACACATCATCACATAACTTAACTCATCGGTGTTACACGCCGTTAACCACCTACGTGGCTAACAAGGCTAACATTTACACAACTGTATCGGTCTGATGGACTAGATCCCCGAGCAACTACACATACTGTCCCCTTTATCAACACCAACATTCATTATACAAATACCTTCCAACTGTACCAGTATTTACAACTAGTGCCGAGAACAATTTCGGTCTTACTACACCTACTGTGTACATACACTTAAATGAATACCCAAGTACAATGTCTACCCCGTCCTACTCTCGAACGGCTCCAGCTCCTTGTACCTGAAATAGAAAAGGAAAGAAAGGGTGGCCCCCCAGGGGCTCAGCACCTTTGCTGGTATGGTAATCCCGCAGCCCACATGCTACCGGGCCACGCACAACTATTTGTCGTCTTCGCATGCAGTTGATTACATTTAAACCAAGCATGTGAAACATAAACTCACAACACAAACATTTCACCAATGGGCTTAACAATACAACTCATTTATACTTAACCAATCACTCTTGAGTTCTTCAACCCTATATTTTCTCCTCTAACGGAGCTATTACCTTAATAGACGACATTTACCCACTATCGGGTTTCCACAAACGTCTCTTTTACATACTAGGAATCATATCCATGATCCTCATATTTCACTTCTAATCACATATAACATCACATCACAATAACTTTGCAACATACAATAACACATACATAACGGGTACGGGTCTCTTAGGAACCGGCCCAAACATAGTTAATACACTGGTGAGCCTAGGGAAAGATATCACCCCATGTTAAGCTCGTTATAACAAAACTCATTACCGCCCTAATAGTCGGACGAGTAACTTACCTAAAGATGGATCGGATTTAGTGACCCGAACACACCACACAAACACATGTTCCCCCTAAACCGATCGTAAGTCAGAATAGCTAAGCTTTGGGATAAGCTAATGGGAGATCATAACCCGTGAGGGAAACAACCATAACAGAGAGAAGGGTAAAGCTAAAAAGGATACCCACTCCCAAACAACGCGCGACCGGCCAAACCGGATTCCTCACTACTGTTAGTACATACTTACTTTTAATTTTTCGTTAGAACTCCACTACGGAGTCTATCGTACTACACACCATACAGTATTACTTTTGGGTTAAATACAAGGGAGATCCCTACATTCACATATACATATCACACAATTAACTCACGCATAGCCGTGGTTAGAACGCCCCACGGTTCGGGTCGTTTAATCCGAATACCAAACTCTCCTGTGATCCTAGACTCAGTTAGCTAAGGTTTAACACTTTCGAGGTTGGATGGTATCGGAACTAAACACGCCACATATATGAATTACTATAAACTCATTACATGTTTTATCTTACAATGTGGCAAACATACAGAAAAACACATTGGCATACAAGCCGGTGTAATCCGTTAGGACACAGGTTGCAAGAAAACCATACCTGTCACCGGAGTCCACCTTATCATGTCCATTTATGTTCCTCGAGCAATTCTCGAACAACTGACAACATAACATGTACTTTTATTAACATCGGGGTAACATGTTTGTTTAAAGTCTAATGCTCATAACTTACCCTCGTTAACTAGTTAAACAACTTGACATTTTTAACTTGTTTTACTTTCACATTTTATTACAACTTTCCACCCACTTGGTTGTCTTTATATCACATCTAACATGTCCTTAACATCCTTACAACATCATTACTTATCAATCCCCATCTTTACACACCATTTCTATACCTTAAACAACATTTTTTAGAGTGGTCCGGGACTTGGTCCTTACCTTAAGTCCCGGATCAACACTTACAGAGACCCACGGTTTATTTTGGTAGGGTGGTCCGGGACTTGGTCCCTAACTTAAGTCCCGGACCTATACTTAACAATTATCTCGGTTTCTTTTAATGGGGTGGTCCGGGACTTTATACAGGTCCTAAGTCCCGGACCATTCTAGGCAAAAATCTCTCGGTTAATTTAAAGAGGTTGGTCCGGGTCCTTGTACAAGACCCAAGTCCCGGACCTAAAACAATGTAAAACTCACGGGGTAATTTAGGGGTTGGTCCGGGTCCTTGTATAAGGCCTAAGTCCCGGACCTAAAACCAAATGAAACTCTCGGCCTATTTTGCACTCATGGTCCGGGACATGACCCATGACCTAGGTCCCGGACCCAACCTACAGAATTCGACGTACTGCATTTTTCAAGTCCTGCTGCGTAAGTTCTTTACACCCACCATATGTATAAACTTCCCAGTACACTCTTATACTCAAAAGTTCACCAAATATACACCACATAACAACATAGTGCACAATTTAAATTGCTTAGCACTTAGGCTCTTAAAATGCATAAATCTTAAACACTGAATTTCCCACAATATATTTGCCTTTCACCTGCAAATACACACAGCAACACATATGTCCTTTACTAGTCTCTTTGAGAACATTTTCTAAGTCACTTACCATTGGCTCTTTAGGTAGTTTCAGTAGACAACGTACGTTCATTTTCCAAAGGAATATTAAGCTATTTTGATTAACATAAAACATGGAGGAAACACCATTTTTCTTTGAGTTTCCTTACCTTGAAGCAAAGGAGAACAATAATATATGAAAAGATGAGCTCAAGCTCCTTCCATGGAGATTCCTCTGGCACCAAAATGGAGCTCTTGAAGATTTGAAAGGACTAAGTCGAAGAGCTTGATGAAACTAAGAGATCGGTGGTCTTAGTTTTCGATTTGGATAAGTGAGCTAGGAGTTACATGGATTTGAAGATGGCATATGGTGCTGGTGCTGGTCGATCGTGAAAGAGAGCAGGAAGGAAGAAGAGATACGTGAGATTGAGAGAAATGAAGAGAATGAGAAGAGTTCACTGATTGCTCTTGCCTTTAGTTGCTTTTTAAGATATTTCCTACGTAAAGCAAATAGTGCTCTTTTAATTACTCACTTATTTACTCATTTGTTGTTCAATCAGCTAGCAAGGTGACGACTCACCACATGCAAAACCGGCCCCCATTAAACATAAGGGGTTATTAGTCTTTATTGCCCAATTAAATTACATATGTTGACATATGTTACAAACTGGCTTATAAAGTCACTATTCATAATAACAAGGCACTTTGAAATGGAATTTTCGATTTCCCATTGATTTAAACTTCCAAATGTGATACTAAATAGTACACATATTAATTAAAGAGTATTGATGGACATTTAGCCATTCAAAACTCATTTACACGACAGTTACTCAAAAACGTGCTTTTTAAGGCTCCTTAAGCACATTTTGTGTTTTAACTTGTTTCCAAGCTCGGTTTTCTTTGGTAATTGATTTAATATATTTATTATATATAAATAAGGTCTTGGTAAGTTTATTAAGTCTTAACCAAGGTTATCCCAAGCTTAGAGCATATTCCGCCCTTTATTGCCTTTAAGGCATTTTACTGTATTTACTGTCTTTTAAATTGTTTACTAATGTTACTAAGACTCTTTTTAGTCTTAATAATTTATTATTTAATGTTTAAACAACTTATTAAGGTTTGGGGTATTTCATTAACATAGCTTATCTGTTATTTCTTTTGCAGGTGAGGACAATCGTAAAAGATGGAGCAGACCATACGCACTACTTCCATATTGGTATGGTAATGGTGTTATTAGGTAATTAGCTTTGTTGTTAAATTGATAAATAATACTAATTTTTTTTTTTGTTTGTTCATGCAGGTTATACGTAATGGAGGTTCCCTTTCCATAGTTGATTGCTATAATGTCATCTATTATTTACTAAGATGACTCATCAACTTCTAACGTTTTTTTTTTAAGTATAAACTAGTTATATATGGCTCATTTTAACGCCTACATTAGAGATCAATTGAGAATTATTTTTGCTTTAATTTCTGTCACATTATATTGTACTAAGACCATACTAATATGTGTAATAGGTTCCAGCATATAATTGGTACATTTTTATTATGATAAAAGATGAAAGTTTTAAGGTAAAAATGTTGATTTTAGGTATCTTTTTGACCTAAAAATCACCCCTATTTATACTATGAGTTTAGTATTGCCATCAATTGTTTTAGATGGTCATTTTATCCACTTTTAAGATTACTAACTCGTGGCTCCTCAAAAGCTTCATGGTAATTGTGTAAAACGCATTTTTATGACACCCGAAGGTGCGTTTTTGTGCTTTAAGGATTTTTCTGGGAATTAATTAGTCGCTATGACTTCCAAGTGTTTATTGACATTTTTTATAGTCAATAATAATATATTAAGAGGTTACATTAAATTATATGGGGTTATATAAACTTGTAACTCAATTTTCGAGCTAAAGGGGCACTCCCGAGGTAAAAGGAGCGTTAAGAAATTTCCCCCGAGCTCTTTGTTTATTTTTGAAGAGGTAACTTGGAAATCCTCTTTAGAATAATTTATAATAATTTTAGGAACTCTAAGAATAATTTTTATAGAGGTTCGTGCCACCCTGGCACTCCTCCTAAGCATTCCCGGGCCTTTATGGGACCCTCATCGGGAACTTCCGAGAACTTGTATTTTAAAGATCATAAAATGATCCTTGGTTAAATTCGTATGATGTCTATATCTTATATAATTGTTTAACTTAAGGTCGGGCTTTTAACACCTTAAGGAGTTTAGGTGCGTTTTTAACGCTCAAGTGTTTATAACTTTTCTTAGGGTTTAATAAACCCCCAAATAATATATATTTATTATAATTTAATTATTTAAATGTCAGGGGTATTTCAGTCTACCCCCCTTAAAAGGACTTCGTCCCGAAGTCATAACTTATACATCCTATGGAATCAAGTTCCTCATATCTACTCCTGTCTACTTATCATTCTTGGGTGTCAATACTATATTGACACTACTATATTCCATCACTACTCTGAGTGTATATAATTCCTATAAACAAATATTCTTTATTCGTGATAATGATATCACTGCATAATAACTTAATAAATGCTGTAAGCCATACATGTTCCAACTTCCTAGCTATCCCACTCGGTCATCACCGCACAAGTGCAATACCAAATCCTCAGTCCTACAGAGTGCAGAGGCGTAAACCCTTGGCAGTGAATCTCTTGTGTGATTGTAGGGATAAATATGAATATACTGTAAAATAATTAAGTGCTTCATAAACATTCAAGTGTTACATAGAACACACAAATAATCATTCAATTGTCACATAGGACATATCATAAATCACCAAATGTCACATAGGACATAACCGTCTAATTAATTGCACACATGCGCCACAAACAAACACAAATAATCATACACAAAACCAATATAGACTGCAGATATGCAAGTCGCATGTGGTGCTCTACCCCCCTTAAAAGGGTTACGCCCACGTACCCCTACAAGTATACACAAAACGAAAAGAAAATTGTTTGGATACTTGTCTCGCATGGAGTCTTCTAACTCCCATGCCGCCTCTTCAATGTCATGAGTTTACCACAGAGCTTTGACCATGCTGATGGTCTTATTCCTTGTCTCCCTAGTGTTGGAGTTTAACATGCGAATTGGGGTCTCCTCCTATCTAGGTGTAAGATTTAGCTCGAGTGTCTCGGGCTCTAAGTCACGTGATGGGTGAGGCACCTATTGCTTTAGCTGAGAATTGTGGAACACATTGTGCACTCTCCCTAGCTTAACATATGAGTCTAATCTGTAGGCTAATGGGCCCACTCGCTCCGTAATAAGGTATGGTCCTACATACTTCGGGCTAAGCTTGCCCTTCTGCCCAAATCTAAAAATTTCCTTCGTAGGTGAAACTCTAAGGAAACTCGATCGCCTACTGCGAACTCGAGGTCTCTCCTATGGATGTCAGTATATGGCTTCTGTCCGTTTACGAGGTATAGTCCTCAAGAATCTATGTAGTCTTTGACATGTTCTCTAGTGCATTAGTATGCCTTTATTTTTTTTTGAATCCGTATGTATGGGCAAAGGTGATCTACTATCTTGTAATTTTCCAATATTATTTTATGGCTTGTTTAAACTATTTGTGTATAACACACTTTCATTAATCGCCTCTAGTTGTAATCGTCGGCGCTCGTGTTTTGTATTAATACTGGGGCACACTTAAAATCCCTTTCTTTAGGTTATCATCTTGTGATTTCGGTATTTGAGTTTACTGTCGCCGTATACGGCTTTCCTTTTTAATGTAAAGCACGAGCTACGGTTGAGCCGTGCACCTTATGTATATTACAGAAAGATTGTTTTATGTTATTGGTTCACCTGTTATTAGTAGTATATACACGATTACTATCGTCTGTTCCTCAAGTATACCACATTAGGGTTCCTGTTAAGGTTTCTAACAAGGTGTAGTTTCCTCTTAATTAAACATGTTCTTGCTGTTGTGAATCAACTCTGGTGAGTACTAGTATAATGTTTATACTCTTTATATTCTACCATGTTTATAGGTAGGTTCCTATTTAATATATTGGGTTTGAATTTGTAAAGAAAGACTTAAAGTCTATTTTCCCTTCTGATGGCAGTATGGCCATAACTTAGAATCTAGTTTGAGAATACTCTTATTACAAGTTATTATCTCTTGATCTCTTATTTAATTTTTTTATATGGTTCATGGGATAATAATAGTTAGTATTTCCCTCATAGTTGACTATTTTCCCGACATATGCGGAGTTGTTTTAGCTATTTAATCACCTTAGGGTAACCTGGATAACTTAACTCTTAATTTAAACATTCTATTTCTCATATACTTATTAGTCAAATGTTATATCTGATTAAGAATAAATACTCACGTATTACGGAAATATTTGTGACCACTTGTAAGGAGTCTCAGGAATCATCCAACTCTGACGGGGTCAGTGTCAGTGTTGAACTATCCTTCCACACCATTTTGTGTTTGGTTTTCCCTCGATCTGACCAGGATCAAGTTCGACCTCCCACGTCAAATATCAAACAATCACATAATTGTCATTTCCAAATTTTATCTTATTAGACTTTGTGACGTGGTGAGTACTACATTTTCTCCTGATCACTAAACTATTAATCCAATATCTGTTATAACCTATACTTGAATCTAGGGTATCACCAAAATCCCCAGAACAATATTCTCTTGATCAAATCATCAAGCGGGGAAGCCATTTTTTCCTCTTGGCATTAAAGATAAATTCTTATTCAAGCATCTAGGCTCATACTGTCTAATAACTATATCCATCAATCAATTTAACTCTTAAATCCATCATACAAGTAATAAGTCCCATCATGGGCTTGCATACCTTAGAATATTCTCTTCTCTTTAAAAGGCTTCTCTAATATTTCACTTATCCAGGCTCGAGTATTGCCTATACTTTAGTCATCATTTCATAGAACGAAGACAGTCACAGTTAGACTTTTAAGTAAAAAGTTAAATAACTCAATCAACAACTACAGTCCATAAAGTATTATCTCCTCCTCCTTAAAGCTTAGCTTTTTCCTTATTCCATCTAAAATCCCTAAATCAGGTGAATCATATGTGCACTCTAGTCAAGTATCTCTTAATCTTAGTACCATCTCAAACTAAGGATTTCCAGTTTGAATCCTACTGTTATCTAACAGGACATTCAAGGCTTATTATTTGTTTCTATCTCTTAGAAACGTGGTTAATCCCCTAGCTCAATGGCTTCCAAAAAAAGGTCGGTTAGGTATGTCAAATAGAGGATTTAGAATCACAGGGTTTAGTATATAACGTTAAGACGGTTTACGTATAAAATAATGGTTACAAACCTAGGGTATGTTTCCCTACTTTTATATTGATTTACACTCTTTTTTTGTGTATATATTGTTTCACCCTCTTATATAATTTACGCTCACTCTCAGTGTATGTATTAGTTTAAGCCTTTGGTATAACTGATACTACCTTTACTGTAAGTGTCAAGGAGAGTCATTTGTTTATCATGTTTATACTAGAGTTTATATTTACATATGTTTTAACCTTAGCTAATTTACTGCGATCTTTTATTCGCATTCATAATTTGAGCTGTCATAGTAGACATATGCTCGTAAAAATTCATAAGGTTAGTATAGGACATGTGTCTCTAAGTAGGGTAGGTATATTTAATGATACTTTAGCCTTCTGAAACGTATCAATACCCTCAATGTTTTAGGTTAATAACCTCCAAATTATATTTATATATATAGCATTTGGTTGTGCTAATTAGGTAATTCTCCCCCACTTTAGAAAATATATATTCAAGATTTGTTCTCTTTTTTTTTTTTAGGTCACGAGTCCTCACAGACGTTTCCCGTAACCCAATATTCCTATGCTCATTGTCCTAAACTCAGTATCTTTCATCAGAGCGGTACTCCGCTCTGATACCACTTTTTGTAACACCCCTAATCTTAAACCTGTAATGACGTCATAACTCGTAGTATAATAAATAGCAAATCGCAGCGGTAAATAAAACTATCTAACCTTGGTGTTACACACCGTCACTCACCCTTGTGAGTAACAAGGCATCCTTACTCCTTCCAACATTACAATTCCTCACGCTGTGATGAACAGATACTGAGCTCTCTAATTATTACAAACCAAATCCAACTAAATGAGCAACTAACTGATATACAATCACTCCAAAATAAAATACATAACAAATCCACAAGTGTTTATAAAAACACAGCGGCTACCCTGTTCCCCGCACTCCGTCTTGTGTATTCTTCAGTGACCTGAAATGTTTGGCCCAATGAAGGGCTCAGCAAACTATGCTGGTATGCTAAATGTAGTCCTAAGCCTTCTAGATTCCTTAAGTCGTTTAAGCCATCTTGATATTAGATTCTTTACATGAAATACCGGTTTATAATGATAACAGAAATAACTGTAAACACTTAACAAACACACAACAATCCAACTGTAAACACCAGTGTACAATAGTACACAACTTAAATAACCACAAAACAATAACCACACAACAATAACCAATAATCCACTCATTAGTAAACCTTAACAATAATCAAACAAGATCCACGTAATAAACTGTACTTGTTAGTTAGTCACTTGGCTCTTATCCTTTAATCCAATCATTTAACCTTTCCCAATTAATTTACCTCAAGTGTCATGTTAAGACAAACCTTAATAACCTGTGGACGAATGTCCCTTGTGTTCCATTGGAACTGTTTACCAGCTGACCCTGTGGCCCTGGTGAATTGACCGATCCGGTCGAACCTGTGCACCAACGGCAGTGCCCTCCGCCATCCCCGAATGTGGCTGATGGATTTTGAGTGACTCCCTTTTTGAGTCCCTCATAGTGATCACAATGCGCAACCAGAAAGTCGAAACGATCTGGATTCCTCTCTTTATAAGTTAGCCCTTTTTGTCAGTGACATAATAACCAATACTTGGAATAAGACTATCACATTTGACCCTTGTTAGGTTCAACAATACCTAAAGGTCAGTTAGTCTCTTTTTTTTTAGCTTAGATGTATAAACTTTAGTCACAAGACATTCGCGCATAAAATACAACGCAACAGTTTGGGCAATCCCACATACAATATCATTCACATAAAATCATAGATATCTTCTTAAACATTTAAACACACAATGTCTGGACCTCAGGACAATCCTTAGGACATTCAGACCACACAATTAACATACCGTTCACCGTGACAACAGCTAGCTTGACAGTTCACGCTCTAGTAATCTTTCCCGTACGCTGTTATTTATACATACAATAACGGGTAGTATTAACACAACTATTCTTTAAATATTACAGTACTGTCACTGTAGTGTTTATACTCGTCGTATAATAACTCCGTATGTTATTTATTTTCCCCTGTTATTTTAACAGTGGTTCTAGATAACCTAGCAGTTCATTATTTTATGTGAAGCTCACATGTGATAATGAATTATCATTTATACGGTACATCTTTACCTTATTAATTATATACTTATAATTATTTTCACTTATAATTTATATTATATCCCTTGGTCATTTTTATTATAACCAAAATTATTTTATAAACTTTATATTATATGCCTTGATATACCATAATACATCATATTACCTAGTTTCACTTCCTTGCCTTATTAAATCACAAAACCAACCTTATTACTCGGTGTTTATATATTATACCCAACAACTTAATAAATTACTAAATAACACCTATAATTTTCCGGTAATCATATTTGATTCCGTTAACTTTTACAACTCACCAAATAACCATATACCTTTATAATTTATTAAATACCCTTATCAATTTCGGAAATTGCAAAACAATTATATTAACTTCTATAAATTGCCAAATAACCTTATAACTTTTATAATCCATTAATTACCCACATTAACTTTTGTAAATATTAATTAACCACCTTACGTTTACAAATCACCAAATACTCTTATTATTTCGGTAATTACAAATTAATATCACCAATTTTTATAAATTACAAATTAAGCCCATAAGCTCTTCGGTTTAATCATATAGTTTCTATATTTGCACTTTTAACCTTAAAACCTTATATAAGTTACATATTAACTTATAAAGTATAGTTTAAATATTTTATTTCTTTAAATAACCAAAGTAACCCATATATTTTCTTAATCATTTCCGCCCTTATTAAGATTCTATCTTTCATATATACTTCCATAGATTACATATTCACCCCAAAACTTTTATAAACTTAATATTTTATGTCATAAATCATTTTAACCCAAAGTTTTTGGTCAACACCTTGACCAAGACTTATTTTCACAATTAATACTTTAACATACCCATAAAATCATAGGTAATTTTCGGCAATACATTATATTTCCCATTAATTACAAAATAGTCCCAAAACTTTATAAATCGTTATTTTAACACTTAAACACTTATTTAAATTCACCAAAATTCATAATATTAATTCCTACCTTATATTATATCTTAAATATACAAATTAATCCTTTAGTTCTTGGCAATTACAATAAACACCCCAAACTTTTCAAAATTTATATTTTTGCCACATAACTTATTAAACTAGCCATATAAATACTTGTAGCTATTTTTAATACTCCCAAAATTTATATAAGTTAATACACTTATATATTTTCGAAAATCAGTAAATAATATATTTCATTCACGGTTTTAATTTTATTTTATTAAATAGTTTTAAAACTTGCTTTAAACCTTATAATAAATACATATAAATGTATATAAGCCATATAACACTTCTAAAAATTATGCTAATGACTTAGAATGTTTATAAACTAAAAATAGATCATAAAATTCCTAAACCAATCGGTTTCAACATCTATGTAACATAATTAATTTTTTTATGACCTAAATACATACCTTAAGGTAATAATTTTACCTTATATGTTATATATTATTTTCTTGATAATATAGCCCAATATTTTCGGCCTTAATTTACTTAGAGTTTATATATTTTTTCTTATACCAAAGTTGAAGCTTAAATCAAACTTAAACTTAATAAACTTTATTTATATAAACTTACCCTTAAATCAAGACAATTCTTGTGCTTGATTTTTCCTTGAATTCCCAAGCTCTCCAAAAGTTATCTTGATGAAGATATTTCGAACTCCTTGTACATATGTAGGAGATTTATTTGTTAGTCTTCTAACAAGAGTTTATAAATATTATTTGTAGTAATTTTACAAGAGTTTACCTTAGGATTTTAACAAGGTATTTTTGATACACCTTGTGATGATTGTAGATCCAAGTTTCCTTCATGAAATAATGAAGAAAATATTGGTTTAGAAGTTCCCAAATTTTCGAAAATAGTATAGAATGTTTTATCAAGATTGTCAACATAATAATATACCTTAACTTGATCTTGTTGTTCCTGGTATTGTTGTTGAATTTAGGAACCACCTTGGAGCATATATGCTTGGCGATTTCTTGTAGATTTGCTAGGATGTTTCCTTGCTTCAAGACTTGATAGAATTAACTAGGAAATAACATTAAAATGGTGTTAGGTATTATTACACCATTAATGGAGTTCATTAGAACTTAGGGTTTATCTAAGGAAATGGAAAGAAGAGAGAGCAAGATGGTGAGCTTACCATTCGATTTAGGTGTGGCAAGTGAAATGAGCACTTACGTAATGGTTTTAAGGAAATGAAGGCTATTAACATTTGCTTGTTTATTTGTTAATTATCATAACTTTATTTTGATTATTTGCTCTCATCATTGACTACTAAAGTCATTCCATTTAACTTAATCATACGGCTGGGTGGAAAAGAAATAATTGAATTGGCATCTTCTAATATTGTAAACTAGTGACTAAAAGGAATGGTAGAGAATTTACTTAGGTTATTAAATACTTGACATTTGTTTAGGATTTATTAGCTTAATTACTTTTGCTAACTTGTTTTATTCTAGCAGGTGTGATCGGACATACATGGAGGAAAACAAGCAGCCCTAAATTTGTAACTTACGGTAATCACATAGGAGAATCATGACTTGATTATAGGCTATTATTTATGTAATTATTGTTTAGTTTGATTTCATAATTTAGTCTCATTTATCCCTTAGCAAGACTAGTACGGCTGGTGGAGTATAGTGGCATTAGGCATCACCAATCATGTAACACTAAAGGAATGGCCATGGTTTAATTTAGATTATTTATTGTTGAATAATTGTTTAGTTTATGATATTGATTAACATAGCTTATCTGTTATTTCTTTTGCAGCTGAGGACAATCGTAAAAGATGGAGCAGCCATACGCACTACTACCATATTGGTATGGTAATGGTGTTATTAGGTAATTAGCTTTGTTGTTAAATTGATAAATAATACTAATTTTTTTTTTTTGCTTTGTTCATGCAGGTTATACGTAATGGAGGTTCCCTTTCCATAGTTGATTGCTATAATGTCATCTATTATTTACTAAGATGACTCATCAACTTCTAACGTTTTTTTTTTTTGAAGTATAAACTAGTTATATATGCCTCATTTTAACGCCTACATTATAGATCAATTGAGAATTATTTTTGCTTTAATTTCTGTCACATTATATTGTACTAAGACCATACTAATATGTGTAATAGGTTCCAGCATATAATTGGTACATTTTTATTATGATAAAAGATGAAAGTTTTAAGGTAAAAATGTTGATTTTAGGTATCTTTTTGACCTAAAAATCACCCCTATTTATACTATGAGTTTAGTATTGCCATCAATTGTTTTAGATGGTAATTTTATCCACTTTTAAGATTACTAACTCGTGGCTCCTCAAAAGCTTCAAGGTAATTGTGTAAAACACATTTTTATGACACCCGAAGGTGCGTTTTTGTGCTTTAAGGATTTTTCTGGGAATTAATTAGTCGCTATGACTTCCAAGTGTTTATTGACATTGTTTATAGTCAATAATAATATATTAAGGTGTTACATTAAATTATATGGGGTTATATAAACTTGTAACTCAATTTTCGGGCTAAAGGGGCACTCCCGAGGTAAAAGGAGCGTTAAGAAATTTCCCCCGAGCTCTTTGTTTATTTTTGAAGAGGTAACTTGGAAATCCTCTTTAGAATAATTTATAATAATTTTAGGAACTCTAAGAATAATTTTTATAGAGGTTCGTGCCACCCTGGCACTCCTCCTAAGCATTCCCGGGCCTTTATGGGACCCTCATCGGGAACTTCCGAGAACTTGTATTTTAAAGATCATAAAATGATCCTTGGTTAAATTCGTATGATGTCTATATCTTATATAATTGTTTAACTTAAGGTCGGGCTTTTAACACCTTAAGGAGTTTAGGTGCGTTTTTAACGCTCAAGTGTTTATAACTTTTCTTAGGGTTTAATAAACCCCCAAATAATATATATTTATTATAATTTAATTATTTAAATGTCAGGGGTATTTCAATACTGGCGTGCGAACTCCATAATCCATCGTTGAATGCAATCGGACACGAAAACCCAGCCGGCACCTTCCATCTGATTCCCTTTACTTCTTCCTCGACGTTCTTCTCCAAAAGGCCAGGGCAGCCGAAATCATTCCCTTCGATCTCCACTGGTCCATACCCTTAACCTCTTCATCCACACATTTCTTCCTCAGTCGATTGCTACTCACACTAAACCTTCGACTTCGATCAATCTCATGAACCGGAAAACCAATCCAGTCGACCTCCTCCTTCGGTTTCTTCCAATCGATCGAATCAAAACGCCCGAACATACCCAGAGCGGTAGCCATTGGACCTGCTTCGTCTTGCTCACCACCACCTGTGGAGGGTGATTTTTCGGTATGAGGGGGTCTATGCAAATAAGGTCTGACTGAAAAGTCAAGTTCCTAGAAATATGCCATTCTGTGGAGGGTGAAAACCCGTTATTCTGGCATCCCTCAAATACCTACTACATCGTCCGTCTTTCCCAGAAAGCATAAAGGGGAGTGCAAGTGTGCACTACACCCCTCTCAATGGGCTCCACGCGGACTTATGCCTCTATAAGGCGGATTTGACTAGAGTCGCCACCTAGTTTGACCTAAGGAACTAGGAAGGAAAGATGAGGGTTCTAAGAACCGTTAATTGACTCTGAGATTGTTGCCTATGGATAGGACTTATCTGATCATACTAGAGATTCTGTGTGGGTTCGCACTGGGTTACACCCCTTGGAAGTGGCAACGACCACGACCTTGGATTGGTGCCCGAGGAAACCTCGGTCTCCAATTGTCGGGATTGCTTTCTTTCAAAACCTTATTAAAGAGATTCAGTTAAAGCCAAAGGATAGGATTAGGACAGGGGGAGAGAAAGAGAGTGGATGAGGCGAGCTTTTTTTGTCAAACTAGCGTCCAGAAGAGGAACCAGTGAATTCGGCTGAGTATGGAATGAAAGATTGGGAACATGCTGATGTTGAGGAAATGATTAAGATTGAAGTCTGATGGTTTAAAGTTTGTGGGAGCCGAAGAAGGTTTGAGTGTTTGAGAGATATGAAAGCCACCTTAGAGGGGGAAAAGAGTTTTTGTTTGGAATGGGGTCGCACCCTAGATGGGCTGCCTACGTACTCAACACCCTGTTGAGATCAGACCTTACGTAGTTCACGGCTTTGGGGATTTGGGAGTTTTGGGGTTTTTGAAGGAATTAGGATTTTGACCTTTTGGGTCTTTGAGGGGTCAATGGGGTTTTGTGGCCATTTCGTGGGGCTTGATGGATTGTCGAGTTTGTTTTGGAGTTTGAGGTGCTCGACTCTGTGAGATATTCGAAATCCTAAAATGATGACATCTGTGAGACGCTCGGGTCTGTGAGACATTTGGGGCTTAAAAGGATTACCAAAATTCAAGGGGTTCGGCTTTTTGAGGAGCTGAGGGTTTCGAGGTGTTTGAATTTGATGAGTCTATTGAGATGTTCGAATCTGTTGAACTGCGGAGACATTCGAGTTTGTTGAGCTGTTGAGACGGTAGAGTCTGTTGAGCTGCTGAGGCGGTCGAGTCTGTTGAGCTGCTGAGACGGTCGAGTCTGTTGAGCTGCTGAGACGTTCGAGTCTGCTGAGCTATTGAGACGGTCGAGTCTGTTGAGCTGCTGAGACCTTCGAGTCTGTTGAGCTGCTGAGACCTTCGAGTCTGTTGAGCTGCTGAGACACTTAGAGATTCGAGATGCTTGACTTCAAGGGGATTGAAGTTTTCCGGAATTTGAGATTTATGATGTTTAGAAATATTCGGGATTGAAATGAAGTTGAATTGAATTGGGAATGAAAAGAAATTTGAATTGAATTGGATTGAAATCGGATTGATTCTGGATCGGAGTTGGATTGAATTGGATTGAAATTGAATTTGAATTTGCATTGAAGTTGAATTGGATTTGAAACTAAATCGGGATCGAATTGAGCGAATGAGCCGGATTTGGGCCTTAGAGATGGACCAGGTTTGGGCCTTGAAATGTAGGCCGGATATCAGGGTCTTGAAATGTGGGCCGAATCGGACCTTTGAAATTGGGCCGGGTTGGGCCCTATGAATGAACTGGATTTAGGTCTTAGAATTTGGGCTTGACTTGGCCTTTGAAATTGAAATTGGAAGAGGATTTGAATCTATGAAACAATTGGAGTTTGGAAGGAATTTGAATTTTGATCTTAGGACCTTTGGAAGCGTTTCAAATGCTTTGTGAGGTTGTAGTGTGTCTAATGAGTGTATGAAGAGTATTTAGTGTTGACATGTGAAAAGCATTGATTTCGAAGAATTCATGAATGATATCTGGTTTTGGAGTATGAGAGGATCAGTTTTGAAGAGTGTATGATGAGTGAGTGTGAGAGGAATTGATTTTGGAGTGTGTTTGATGAGAGAGTGCGAGAGAGTCTGATTTCGAAGTGTGTTTGGTGTGAGACATGAGAGAGTTTGATTTTGAAGTGTGTTTGGTGTGAGGGTGTGAGAGAGTTTGATTTTGCAGTGTTTGATGAGAGAGTATGAGAGAGATTGATTTTGCAGTGTGTTTGATGAGATAGTGATTTTGAAGTGTGTTTGATGAGATAGTGATTTTGAAGTGTGTTTGGTGAGAGAGTGTGAGAGATTGATTTGAAGGGTGCTTGACTCGTTGGATTTTTTGAATTGATTTGGAATTAGATGATTGATTGGTTGTGAATTTTATTCTGACTTTAGAGGATGATTTGGAAAATTTTAAGGGAAACGGATATTCCTCCCATGGACCGTGTCTAGGACCCGTATGCATTGAGGATACCCCAAACCTAAGGCTTTTCTAAAATGCACTAAGAGGGCAACCTGATTGGCTTTCTAGGGCCACCTGTTCCAGCCCGTTTGGCTGGTTATGAACCGAGCCTGAACAAAATTTGATTTGGGCCAAGAGTTACATGGGACCAAACAGAATCGGTCCATACATTTACAAAATCATAGGCAAGGAATGATGAACAAATGATAGGTAGAGATGAATTTTCAAAGCTATATAAACAAATATACATGCGGACATGGATTTCAAAAGCTATCCGAATAAAACTAATATATGTGAGAAAAGAATTAGGAATCTGTCTGAGAAATTACATACATGTGGACATGGATTTTGAAAGCTTAAGTTATGTACGTATGAAATGAATTTCAGAAGTAGCACAAGAAATGTATATACAAGAACGAATCATCAGAGCTATCTAGGTGGTGAATCAAAATTGTTTAAATCTAAAACTTTCAAAAACCAACAAGATAAGTCCTACTGTGTGGGTTGCTAACCAATTGTTAGTCTGATCCTATTTACTATCTTTCAAAAGTCAAGCAAAGTTGCAAGCAAGAGTAATGTAACAGTTATGGGATGAACTCATAAAAATGAATAAGTCACAACACTGCAACTGAAAGTAAGAACAATAAACGAATTACAAATTGATACAAATACAAGTGAAAAGTTTAAATCTAAAGCTGCTATGGGGGGTCGCATCGACGCCGCCTCACTTGAGCTGAAAGGATCAGCAAGAAGTGCACCAACCGTTACACATGTTTGAAGTGGAGACCCCGATAGTCCTAGCTAAGATACAGCTCCTTAATCCAGCAGTTCATTGTTCTTCAAGCAATATGTACATGTCATAGAACAAAAACAAAGAGGTACGAGAATAATTAGTAATGAAATGTAAATGGGTTGGGGTGTGTGCAATGGGATCATACGGCCCCCTCTATAGGAGGAAAGGGGGCAATCTAATCATCTCCCACACCCCAACCGAGAACATAGAAAAGAGTTTCAAGCTGCCAACAAATACTAAGGATTGTAAGATAAATCAAGCATCGGGGTTGCTACTCAAATTAATTTGTCATCTTAGATTATGACTCAAACAAAGTGTAGTATCCAAAATAGGGGTTGTGAGTCATGTGGGATCATACCTAGAAGGGTTTATATCATTTCCCATCTAAGATGAAGAAATAATAAGGACCATCCAGCCGATGAATAATTTATCTTAACAATTATAGCATAAGGCAACTATAACTCTGTTCATGTTCTTATCTAAGCGCGAGGGTCAAATAATGCTAGTCTCAAACAAATTTCCAAACCAGTATCGATGCGCAAGGAGCAATCAAACATAATCAGATCGTAGGCATAAGAAATTAAATGGAATTTCCAAACCCAAGAGAGTAGTGTGGAGTTCACGGTCCACCAGCACATTTTACTTGCCAAGCCAACGTCAATCCCAGCCAGAAAGACCAGCGCAAGTTACACAGTACCTCAGCCCAAAACATGTGAACGGGGATGAATAATATATTCAAGTAAGCCAATAAATAGCGAAAGATCGATGCCAGTAAAAGGTTCAAGCCCAAAACCAACTCTCTTAAAGAGACATGTGGGCCCCAATCACCAAAAGGCCGGAAAAGGTGGGGACCCAAATCGATATTTTGGTCTAATTGCCCCTGCCCAACAACAAAAACAGCGCCAGTAAATTTTGGCCTCCAAACAAAAATCAGTCAGCCGGAGGAGGAATGGTTATCTCAAGGCGATATATCAATAATCACCGAATCAATTGCAAACATCAACTGGGTAAAGATTTGATCAGCGTGACAAAAGGTTAATAAAAGGCCGTGGAGTAGAGTTTCCAAATAAAACGCATCATGCGCAAAAGGCAAATTCTTGAGCAGATTATCAAGTTATGATCAGGAACAACTGACCGCTGCGATTTTCAAACCCATAGGAGTGGGTGCCAAGTCAAGGATGCCAAACCGAAATGCAAGAAGTCCAAGCTCTTCAAGCCAAGTAAATCTGATTCCGTCTGAGTTTTGGGGTGAGCAGTACCTCAGTCAAGTATATGGGCAACGGCAATTAGCATACGAAACAATATGTTCACTGGGATCAAAATGAGTACCGAGAATGACAAAATGCGCAACAGGCAGCGAGAAATCTCGCTGGAGCTAATCGATCAGCAAAACAGTCGTCTAGCGCCGGGGAGATTTAAATCCAAAACCCAGAACGCTCCAGAGAAGCAAATAAACAGTAAGAACATTATTATGCAATCGAAATAAACATATGAACACAGACCAAACCAATCGACAAGGATAGAAGCTGTGGCGAAGTAGGTCGACGGCGATAACGACACCTTAAAGGCCGGTAAAATAGCATGCCATCGCTTCGATCGAACAGGGCACCTCATCAAAATCGCAGATGGAGGAGCAAAACATCAGGGAAACACTAAAGGAAATCGTAACAAGAGGAAGAGGGGAAGAGATTTCTTCTCTTTTCTTAAAAATCCTTTCACAGGGAAGAACATCGCGACCAGGAGTGAGCCACCAGAAAGTGCAAGCCAAATTCGAGAAAGGGGTAGTGGTATCGGATACCCCCGTTTCAAAATATGAGATTGGTTGAGAACTAGAGGCCGCCACTGACCAAGAGATCGCAGGAAGGGCGAATGTGAGACCGAAGAAGATCGGTCGAGGAGATTGGTGGCGGTGACTTTGCTGCTAGATCAGGTCGATTTTCAGATATCGAGCACCAAACAGTTGAAGTTTGCTGGTATTTTTTTTGAAGATGAAGAACCGATGAAGGAGAATGGGTGAAGGCGATGGGAGGTTTCATTCGTAGAAGAGCGACAGAGGAGAAGTGGAGGTGCTGGGTTTTGGAAGAGAATGGGGGCGCTGGTTTTTTTTTGGAAGAGAATCGAGGCGAGAAGAAGAGATTGACCGAGAGGGAGGAGATGGATGACCGGGTTTGAGCCAGGAATTGAGGGAGAGTTCGAAGATAGTTGCAGGTCTTTGTTTCTGGTTTCTGATTTTTTAAAGAAATGGAGGATTCTCATTGTTGAAGACATGGGTCGAAGATGAGTATTGAGGAGTCGGCTGGCTCCGTGTTTTCTTCTCAATTTCAGAGGGAAGCAATTTTTTGGTTCTGCAAGATGAAGAAAGATAGAAGTAGCCCGAGAGGAAAACGAAGGTGTTGGAGGTGGCGTGAAGAAGACGATGGTCATTCGAGAGCAGGGTCGCCAAGAAGAAAAATGAAGGTGGCGGCGGATACCATGGGTTGAAGCGGAAGATCGATGGGGTTCTTCTTTGTGTTTTGTGTATGGAGTTGTAAGGAGGAAGACCGGAACCATCTACAGTAGGGTTTTTTTGATGTTGTTATATAACAGGAGGGTAGGGATTAGATGGTAGGGTTTGGGTGGGCTTTTTGAAGCTATGGGCTGAAAATAGTGTGGGTTTAGGGAATTGGGCTAGGTCAGATTTTAAAAGTGTGGATTGGTTTTGAAAGATGAAAATGAGTGTGTATAAATAGAAATGAAAATAAAAATACTAATACTAATAGTAGAATAAAAAAAATATAAGAAAAAGTGGATAGATGAATAAAAATAAAATAATTAAATAGAATATAAACAAAACAAAATAAGATAGTAAAAAAAAGTGAATAAACAAAAGGGGACGACCTTGAAACTGGACTGTCGATGGAAATTCATTTTCGAAGAATTGTGTTTTTTTTTTTTTTTAATGTTTGAAAAAGATTATAAAATGATGGTTTCGTCTTAGCACGCACGCTAATATGTTTTTGAAAAAGAAAGGCGACAACCCCTCTTATTATTTCGGAATTTGCTTTATGGGGTGAGAATTTTTGGTGCCTACAGATGGCTCCCCTTGATTCAATTCTGCAAAACCTTTGCATAATTGGATCAAGGTTGACGGGGCGCCAAAAATTCTCACTACGGTTTTGTGATTTGATGGGATGCGATTGTGAGTGTATGAATGTGATTGAAAGTACGAGGACTTATGACGAGCCTCAGTTAGACCTCTTGACATCTAACCATAGGACACATGACGAGCCTATGATACTAACAATGTTTTGGTTTAGAGTGCACGAGGACTTAGGAGTGCCTCAACTGGACCTCTTGATATCCAGCCCTAGGGCTTATGACGGGCCTAGAATGCGATTGAGAGTACGAGGACTTAGGAGTGCCTCAACTAGACCTCTTGATATCTAGCTATAGGACTTATGACGAGCCTATAATACTAACAACCTACCAACCCGATTTGATTTAAGGTGCACGAGGGCTTAGGAGTGCCTCAACTGGACCTCTTGACATCCAGTCCTAGGGCTTATGACGGGCCTAGAATGCGATTGAGAGTACGAGGACTTAGAAGTGCCTCAACTAGACCTCTTGATATCTAGCTATAGGACTTATGACGAGCCTATAATACTAACAACCCGATTTGATTTAAGGTGCACGAGGGCTTAGGAGTGCCTCAACTGGACCTCTTGACATCCAGTCCTAGGGCTTATGACGGGCCTAGAATGCGATTGAGAGTACGAGGACTTAGGAGTGCCTCAACTAGACCTCTTGACATCTAGCTATAGGACTTATGACGAGCCTATAATACTAACAACCCGATTTGATTTAAGGTGCACGAGGGCTTAGGAGTGCCTCAACTGGACCTCTTGACATCCAGTCCTAGGGCTTATGACGGGCCTAGAATGCGATTGAGAGTACGAGGACTTAGGAGTGCCTCAACTAGACCTCTTGACATCTAGCTATAGGACTTATGACGAGCCTATAATACTAACAACCCGATTTGATTTAAGGTGCACGAGGGCTTAGGAGTGCCTCAACTGGACCTCTTGACATCCAGTCCTAGGGCTTATGACGGGCCTAGAATGCGATTGAGAGTACGAGGACTTAGGAGTGCCTCAACTAGACCTCTTGACATCTAGCTATAGGACTTATGATGAGCCTATAATACTTTGATGGAGTTGTACGAAACTCGCTGTGGTGAAAGGTTGATCTGAAGTTGTTTGTGGTGGTAGATTGATTTGAGGATGGCTTTGATTGCGGATTGATCCGGGATTGGATGCTTTTTGGTTGTCTTTGTGAGGGATGTGATAGATGTTGCCCTTGGCTTTGCCAGTGTGGGAATTGTGTTTCGGTTTTGTTTTGACAGTCTCGCCCGATGTGTACTATAGTTTCGGGATTGGTAGGACTTTTGGCTCCAGAGTTTTGAGATGACTCCGGTATGGATCTTGAGTTTTTGTTTTGATTTTTGTGATTTTGTGATTGGTTTTTTGAATGGATGGTTTTTTGTGAATGAGTGACTTTGGGAACTCGATGGTTTTGATTTAATGGGATGGCTTCGATATGATTAGAGGGCTCCAATATGATCGGATGGCTCCGGAGCGGTCGGGTGGCTCTAGTGTGGTCGGATGGCTTTGACATGACTCAAGACCCCATTGTGAGCAATGACTCTTAGGATGGTTGATTGGGTTCGGGTTCGATATGATCTGAGGGCTCCGGTATGATCGGATGGCTCCAGTTGATCTGTGACTCCCTTGTGAGCAACGACTCTGGGCTGATTGATGGGTTCGGGCTCGATATGATCTGAGGGCTCCGATATGATCGGATGGCCCCAGTTGATCCGTGACTCCCTTGTGAGCAACGACTCTGGGATGGTTGATTGTTTTGCTTTGGTTTGGATTTTGAGTCGAATGGTGGGTTGATGTGATTAGTGGATTGTGTTGTGGTTGGTGCGTTTTGATGTGGTTGATAACTTTTTGGTCCTGGGTGGATGGCTTCGGTCCGGTTATGATTTCGGGATTTCCTCATGATGGCTCCAGGGTAGCTCGGGATGGCTCGGGGAAGGGCTATGAGATGGCTCCATTGGTGATGGCGAGGAAGAAAGGGGAACTTTCGCCTGTGAAGTGGTCGCACCCTGGGCGGGCTGCCTACGTACTCAATTTCGTATTGAGATCAGACCATATGTAGTTCGAAATTGTGTAGGCAAGGCCCTGGTGATGAAATAGATCTGACGTGGATTTGAGGTGGCTCCCGTATTGTCATCAGACTGTTAGGATGCCCCCTGTGTAGTTCTAAGGATGGTTTCAATGTCGGATGTTGGCTCCCGCATGGGTCCAGTTTGGTTATGGATATGGTGTTGATGAGGCTCGAGCATGATGCTGAATGGCTCCAGAATTGTCTTCGTATGGCCTCGGATGGCTTTAGTTTGGTTCGATGTAGCTCGAGGATAGCCCAGGATGGCTCCGAGATGGTTCGAGGTAGCTTGATGATGGTCTGGGATGGCTCCAGTTGACATTTTTTGATCAAAAGTTACACTTCAACAACTGCAACTGAAGTCGACTTTCAGCGAGACTAGGTAGAGTTCTTACTAGTCGGATGTTGGAGATGAAGTGAATATGATGTATGCAGACACTAAATGCTAGATGAGATGCAAGATGCCTATGCAGTTTTTGGAGAGAAGGTATGATTCTATCTCTATTAATATGAGGCTTACGAATATAAGACATCTTCGGTTCACTTTTGAGTGATTGTTGAGCTCGAATGCATGAATCACTTTCATCTCATGGAGGGATTTGGGTCAATCTCTCGTGAGTATGGTTGTGTGTGACAATGGTGTGATGATACTCTCGCCGCTCGGAGCAGTATTTTCCTTAGAAATTCTTTTCGAGGTTATGGACTTTCCGGTCCTTACAAATTCCTCACCTGCAATGGGGTAGGCTGTTCATGATTTGGTACTTAGATCAAAGAGTCACTCGCACTCGAAAGACCTTGTGGAGTAAGGTCACACTCATTCGCTCACGGTCCCTTTGTCATGTGACGGGACATGTTGATAACAAGTATGAAGCTTATGATTCATGTTTCAGATCTGATACTTTCAGTCAACACTCAACAACTAACGAGTCAGAGGTCTTTTATTGGGTTATAACGGGGTTGAGGGGTATGATGTATGTCACATGGGACTGGAGGATCAATTTGGGAGTAGTGGAGCTTTTGTGCAATAGAGGATATGTTTCACCTTCGCCATGGGTGGAATGATAAGACGGGTTTTTGATAACCTTTCATTGGTTACTGTGAGACATCATTGGTCTTGATCTGGATTTCTCCTCCTTGTCTCTTATGGTGTACGGTTTGGACTTTCTTCTCACTTTTGTGTTTTTGAAATTGCATTTGGCTCATCAACTTTCTCAAGCATTTTTTGTTTTGCATTTTGACTCTCAGCTTTGGAGTTGCATTGACTCATCAATCTTCTTGAACACTTTCGGTGTTCTTTTTTGTGTTTGGCTTTGGAGTTGCATTGACTCACTGATTTCTTCGAACAATTGATTTGTTGTTTTTGTGAAAGATGGTGGGGGAGAGACCATGGCTCCGACTCCTTTGAGATCCTCAACTGCAAGGGTGAGTAAATATGTATATGTGAGTTGGCATGTTGTGGAGTTCGCAGAAAAAGGTTTATCATGAAAGGCTCAGCGGGGCTCACTAAGGGATCATGTACAGGGCAGTCAAAGCTTTTTGGTTTTGTGGAGATTTTTATTCCTAAGTGCCTCGTCATTCTCATTAGTCAATGATTGCTTTCTTACTATTCTCAGATCTTTGCATGAATCAAGTTCGTATCTTGTTTATCGACATTGATCTCACTATGTATTGTGCCTCTCCATGTGCTGAAGGAATGCACAAGCCGCTCGTGGTTTTACCTCTATTGGAATCTGTCCCTTCCCTCATCACTCGGGGGATCGTCCAGTACTCTCTTTTGAAATTCAAGGGAAAATACCGCTCTTCGCACACTACTCACTTGGGTTGTGGTGCTGATTTTGATTGGACCCTTCTGTTCGTTGATGGGTCAAGAGTTAAGTGGTTCACGCACTATGTTCAATCAATCTCTCACGATTTTCCCAAAGATGTCATTTCGATATGGGAGTATGCAAATGCGATTATCTATCATGCGATGTATTGTGGTAATATGGAATTACTATGTATAGGATGCATGAAATGCTGAAAATGACGAATGAAGATGGCTGACTTTGGATTTTTACTGAATGTGTTTTTTTTTGTTTTTCGTTTTGGATGCAATGCATGCGTGGTAAGGCTACACCTAGTCTCGCTTGAGTCGAATTCAGCCCATGAAGCTCATTCCATTACTATTGGCCTTGAAGGGTGTAGCTGTCGGGGTTGCTGTCACGTTAGTGATTCTCAAGCGAGGTTGGGCTGGTGATTGGCTCCTGGATTTTTGAATTTTTAGGGAGTGACAACTCCCGCATGGTGGCCCAACGATATGACGGAGACTGCTTCTTTTTTTTTTGGATTTTTGGATGTATGATTTTTTGGATTTTGGGGAGTGACAACTCCCGCATGGTAGCCCCATGATATGATACTTTGAGATAGGGAAAAGTTTGAGCTCGGTTTTCTTTTCTATCCCTCTGAGATCGGGCTCTGGCGGTCGAGATATTGGGATGAAAGTGTGCGTGGTGTGGTGACAATGAAACACATGGTTATGCAATTTTTGAGATGGACACGACTCGTGAATGATTGATGGAATTGAAATGGTTGGAAGTGCAAGTGGCTTTAAAACGCGTGAGTGTGTGGTGCTCGTGAGTGCGGACGAGATTCATGTATGGCTGATGATTTTGGACTGATGGTAAGTGCATGTGACCTTTTTGTCATGAATGCGATGCATGTTTTTGCTTTGTGATCGGCTGCATTTGTTGGTGTTGTTTTTGTAGGGGATACCTCCTGTAGACCGTGAATTTTCACCCCACAAAGCAAAGTTGATGAATGATATATAAGTGTGAGGGGTCGTCCCTTATTCGTTCTTTTTATTATACGTGCATGCCAACAGAAACCAGGTTTTGGAAAAACAATTTTGAAAACGCGTGTTTTCAAAGTGGTGGATTTTCTCAATATGAATTTTGATGCTTAATCATTCGCAAATAAAATAGGGAGTTGGGAACCCTATACACGTTTGGTCTAAATAAATTCAAAGGGAATGTATAAACCTATACATGTAATCTATTCAGAAATGGACAAGAGAGAAAAGAATCATAGGGAAAACCTATACATCATCAATCCTAAAAGTCATTAAAATGGGGAATTTGAGCTTAAAAAACTTCTCCCGAATTCTTCTGCTTCGTCTTCGAGCTTCCGACTGACTGCTTACTCTTGTGCGGGCTCCTGATTGGCCGTTTGTTCGTCTTCGGGATCGAGCAACATGGTGACACCATGATCAAAAGAAACTGGTTGGTGCCCTTCTGACCCTCAGCAGCTTCGAACTCGAACGGTTGTTTATGGTCTTCATGTCGCTCGACTCGGGTTGGTGCACCTCTGATTTTCGGTTCAGACTGCGGTTGTTGATCTTCATGCGCTCCATCTGCTCCGACGAGGGAAATAAGGGGCGTTTTTTGAGAAAGGAAAGGTGAATGATCGAGCACAAGCTCTTTGTGAAAATCCACCACTTATGTGAAAACACGAATGACTAGTACGCTCCACGGTAATGACCGCTGCTCTTGAAGGTGGGTTGAACTTCAAAAATAGCGGGTCGCAACATGGGGACTAAATCATTTATTTTGAAATACGTTTATGAAAATCAACTTTGATAATTGTTTTGAGAAACAAGTTTGAGATAATATCCGTGAAAAATGTTGTTTAAAATTTGTTTGTAAAAAGCAAGTTTTTGAAATCTGTTTTTGAAATGAAATTTATGAGAAGTATTGTTTGAAAATCATTTATAAACAGTAGATTTTTGAAATTTGTTCTTTGTAAACCGCTTGACAAAGTTTATTTTTTGGAAGACTTTGATTGAAACCGATTTTGAAAACTGTTTTGGAAATAACAATTTTGAAATCATTAGAGATGAACGACTTTGAAGATATTTCATTAGAGTGTTTGACATGATTCATTTTTTTATTTTTGCTAATTTTTAAACGTGATCACACATAGATGTAAGTGTAAAATAAAAATCGTGGCTGATTTTATGTGGAGCTGAGTGCGAATGATTGGGATAATCACCTTCCAGGTCAATCAATGCTTCCATACCACCGGGGGAACCGTCGTCCCTTCACTGTTCATCTCTCGGGATTTATCTCTATTATGCCTTGTGGGGCACGTCATCGAGAAAGACCGGAGTGCTTAAGTTCGAAAGGTCAGGATACCCGAAGTGATACAGTCACATGAGCCACGGCCGGGGATTATCACAACATACTCACTTTTGGGAAACTTGGGGAAGTACTGCATGGGAACGGGTCTCTCGTCATCTGCACGGTCAGGTGTGTCTAAAGTCCAAATTATTCACTGACTACGTTGTGCCATGTATGGGTATCCGGTAAATACGGGATCCTCTATGGACGTGTAGCGTGACATTGGGCTTTAGAGACACCCGTGGTGCAGAAGAACAATGGAGAACTGAGCCCATGCAATCTTCAGGGTAAGGCAGAAGGGTGGTCAGACAGGCGGCATACAAGGGGGCAACTACCCATAAAACCCATCCTAGACACTGGATAAGGCAGCTGGACACTGAAGGCTTGTAGCCCACTATATGCTGGCTTAGACTCGGGTAATGGAGGATATTTTTGGATCATGAGCTTCAAGGCGTTGGTCTTGGACCGTATTACCTCGTGGGTTAACTCCTTCTAGGAAGGACCCAACTCATGGGGAATCAACCGCGGACCGGTTGGGATCCCGTGACTCGTGGACAAATCAGGTGACACAGAGGAATGCATGTCCTATGCTACCCGATGCAACAATGGGTTGACTCCTTCTAGGAGGGCCCCATTTACAAAAGCAATAAATAAGCAATAAATATTATGTCATGCATGAAGAACAGTAAACACACAACAATAAACACCCAAAAGTGAAGCATGCAAATGGTAAAGCACACATATGGCACTCAAGGCCAATCTCGAACTCTGAACTCTCATCCTAACTATCCTCTCAAACACACTCTAAGTGTGGAGCGAAGTAGTCCGAGCGGCTTTAGAATGAATCTCTTGAAGGTTTTGAAAGAAGTGGGAAATCTCGACAATTTTGAATGGAGTTCAGTCTTCCTTGACCAAGTTTTATGAGAAAAACTTACTCAAGTTTTCCCCAGCAGAGTCGCCATTCTGTGGAGGGTGATTTTTCGGTATGAGGGGGTCTATGCAAATATGGTCTGACTGAAAAGTCAAGTTCCTAGAAATATGCCATTCTGTGGAGGGTGAAAACCCGTTATTCTGGCATCCCTCAAATACCTACTACATCGTCCGTCTTTCCCAGAAAGCATAAAGGGGAGTGCAAGTGTGCACTACACCCGCTCTCAATGGGCTCCACGCGGACTTATGCCTCTATAAGGCGGATTTGACTAGAGTCGCCACCTAGTTTGACCTAAGGAACTAGGAAGGAAAGATGAGGGTTCTAAGAACCGTTAATTGACTCTGAGATTGTTGCCTATGGATAGGACTTATCTGATCATACTAGAGATTCTGTGTGGGTTCGCACTGGGTTACACCCCTTGGAAGTGGCAACGACCACGACCTTGGATTGGTGCCCGAGGAAACCTCGGTCTCCAATTGTCGGGATTGCTTTCTTTCAAAACCTTATTAAAGAGATTCAGTTAAAGCCAAAGGATAGGATTAGGACAGGGGGAGAGAAAGAGAGTGGATGAGGCGAGCTTTTTTGTCAAACTAGCGTCCAGAAGAAACCAGTGAATTCGGCTGAGTATGGAATGAAAGATTGGGAACATGCTGATGTTGAGGAAATGATTAAGATTGAAGTCTGATGGTTTAAAGTTTGTGGGAGCCGAAGAAGGTTTGAGTGTTTGAGAGATATGAAAGCCACCTTAGAGGGGGAAAAGAGTTTTTGTTTGGAATGGGGTCGCACCCTAGATGGGCTGCCTACGTACTCAACACCCTGTTGAGATCAGACCTTACGTAGTTCACGGCTTTGGGGATTTGGGAGTTTTGGGGTTTTTGAAGGAATTAGGATTTTGACCTTTTGGGTCTTTGAGGGGTCAATGGGGTTTTGTGGCCATTTCGTGGGGCTTGATGGATTGTCGAGTTTGTTTTGGAGTTTGAGGTGCTCGACTCTGTGAGATATTCGAAATCCTAAAATGATGACATCTGTGAGACGCTCGGGTCTGTGAGACATTTGGGGCTTAAAAGGATTACCAAAATTCAAGGGGTTCGGCTTTTTGAGGAGCTGAGGGTTTCGAGGTGTTTGAATTTGATGAGTCTATTGAGATGTTCGAATCTGTTGAACTGCGGAGACATTCGAGTTTGTTGAGCTGTTGAGACGGTAGAGTCTGTTGAGCTGCTGAGGCGGTCGAGTCTGTTGAGCTGCTGAGACGGTCGAGTCTGTTGAGCTGCTGAGACGTTCGAGTCTGCTGAGCTATTGAGACGGTCGAGTCTGTTGAGCTGCTGAGACCTTCGAGTCTGTTGAGCTGCTGAGACCTTCGAGTCTGTTGAGCTGCTGAGACACTTAGAGATTCGAGATGCTTGACTTCAAGGGGATTGAAGTTTTCCGGAATTTGAGATTTATGATGTTTAGAAATATTCGGGATTGAAATGAAGTTGAATTGAATTGGGAATGAAAGAAATTTGAATTGAATTGGATTGAAATCGGATTGATTCTGGATCGGAGTTGGATTGAATTGGATTGAAATTGAATTTGAATTTGCATTGAAGTTGAATTGGATTTGAAACTAAATCGGGATCGAATTGAGCGAATGAGCCGGATTTGGGCCTTAGAGATGGACCAGGTTTGGGCCTTGAAATGTAGGCCGGATATCAGGGTCTTGAAATGTGGGCCGAATCGGACCTTTGAAATTGGGCCGGGTTGGGCCCTATGAATGAACTGGATTTAGGTCTTAGAATTTGGGCTTGACTTGGCCTTTGAAATTGAAATTGGAAGAGGATTTGAATCTATGAAACAATTGGAGTTTGGAAGGAATTTGAATTTTGATCTTAGGACCTTTGGAAGCGTTTCAAATGCTTTGTGAGGTTGTAGTGTGTCTAATGAGTGTATGAAGAGTATTTAGTGTTGACATGTGAAAAGCATTGATTTCGAAGAATTCATGAATGATATCTGGTTTTGGAGTATGAGAGGATCAGTTTTGAAGAGTGTATGATGAGTGAGTGTGAGAGGAATTGATTTTGGAGTGTGTTTGATGAGAGAGTGCGAGAGAGTCTGATTTCGAAGTGTGTTTGGTGTGAGACATGAGAGAGTTTGATTTTGAAGTGTGTTTGGTGTGAGGGTGTGAGAGAGTTTGATTTTGCAGTGTTTGATGAGAGAGTATGAGAGAGATTGATTTTGCAGTGTGTTTGATGAGATAGTGATTTTGAAGTGTGTTTGATGAGATAGTGATTTTGAAGTGTGTTTGGTGAGAGAGTGTGAGAGATTGATTTGAAGGGTGCTTGACTCGTTGGATTTTTTGAATTGATTTGGAATTAGATGATTGATTGGTTGTGAATTTTATTCTGACTTTAGAGGATGATTTGGAAAATTTTAAGGGAAACGGATATTCCTCCCATGGACCGTGTCTAGGACCCGTATGCATTGAGGATACCCCAAACCTAAGGCTTTTCTAAAATGCACTAAGAGGGCAACCTGATTGGCTTTCTAGGGCCACCTGTTCCAGCCCGTTTGGCTGGTTATGAACCGAGCCTGAACAAAATTTGATTTGGGCCAAGAGTTACATGGGACCAAACAGAATCGGTCCATACATTTACAAAATCATAGGCAAGGAATGATGAACAAAGATGAGGTAGAGAGATGAATTTTCAAAGCTATATAAACAAATATACATGCGGACATGGATTTCAAAAGCTATCCGAATAAAACTAATATATGTGAGAAAAGAATTAGGAATCTGTCTGAGAAATTACATACATGTGGACATGGATTTTGAAAGCTTAAGTTATGTACGTATGAAATGAATTTCAGAAGTAGCACAAGAAATGTATATACAAGAACGAATCATCAGAGCTATCTAGGTGGTGAATCAAAATTGTTTAAATCTAAAACTTTCAAAAACCAACAAGATAAGTCCTACTGTGTGGGTTGCTAACCAATTGTTAGTCTGATCCTATTTACTATCTTTCAAAAGTCAAGCAAAGTTGCAAGCAAGAGTAATGTAACAGTTATGGGATGAACTCATAAAAATGAATAAGTCACAACACTGCAACTGAAAGTAAGAACAATAAACGAATTACAAATTGATACAAATACAAGTGAAAAGTTTAAATCTAAAGCTGCTATGGGGGGTCGCATCGACGCCGCCTCACTTGAGCTGAAAGGATCAGCAAGAAGTGCACCAACCGTTACACATGTTTGAAGTGGAGACCCCGATAGTCCTAGCTAAGATACAGCTCCTTAATCCAGCAGTTCATTGTTCTTCAAGCAATATGTACATGTCATAGAACAAAAACAAAGAGGTACGAGAATAATTAGTAATGAAATGTAAATGGGTTGGGGTGTGTGCAATGGGATCATACGGCCCCTCTCTATAGGAGGAAAGGGGGCAATCTAATCATCTCCCACACCCCAACCGAGAACATAGAAAAGAGTTTCAAGCTGCCAACAAATACTAAGGATTGTAAGATAAATCAAGCATCGGGGTTGCTACTCAAATTAATTTGTCATCTTAGATTATGACTCAAACAAAGTGTAGTATCCAAAATAGGGGTTGTGAGTCATGTGGGATCATACCTAGAAGGGTTTATATCATTTCCCATCTAAGATGAAGAAATAATAAGGACCATCCAGCCGATGAATAATTTATCTTAACAATTATAGCATAAGGCAACTATAACTCTGTTCATGTTCTTATCTAAGCGCGAGGGTCAAATAATGCTAGTCTCAAACAAATTTCCAAACCAGTATCGATGCGCAAGGAGCAATCAAACATAATCAGATCGTAGGCATAAGAAATTAAATGGAATTTCCAAACCCAAGAGAGTAGTGTGGAGTTCACGGTCCACCAGCACATTTTACTTGCCAAGCCAACGTCAATCCCAGCCAGAAAGACCAGCGCAAGTTACACAGTACCTCAGCCCAAAACATGTGAACGGGGATGAATAATATATTCAAGTAAGCCAATAAATAGCGAAAGATCGATGCCAGTAAAAGGTTCAAGCCCAAAACCAACTCTCTTAAAGAGACATGTGGGCCCCAATCACCAAAAGGCCGGAAAAGGTGGGGACCCAAATCGATATTTTGGTCTAATTGCCCCTGCCCAACAACAAAACAGCGCCAGTAAATTTTGGCCTCCAAACAAAAATCAGTCAGCCGGAGGAGGAATGGTTATCTCAAGGCGATATATCAATAATCACCGAATCAATTGCAAACATCAACTGGGTAAAGATTTGATCAGCGTGACAAAAGGTTAATAAAAGGCCGTGGAGTAGAGTTTCCAAATAAAACGCATCATGCGCAAAAGGCAAATTCTTGAGCAGATTATCAAGTTATGATCAGGAACAACTGACCGCTGCGATTTTCAAACCCATAGGAGTGGGTGCCAAGTCAAGGATGCCAAACCGAAATGCAAGAAGTCCAAGCTCTTCAAGCCAAGTAAATCTGATTCCGTCTGAGTTTTGGGGTGAGCAGTACCTCAGTCAAGTATATGGGCAACGGCAATTAGCATACGAAACAATATGTTCACTGGGATCAAAATGAGTACCGAGAATGACAAAATGCGCAACAGGCGAGAAATCTCGCTGGAGCTAATCGATCAGCAAAACAGTCGTCTAGCGCCGGGGAGATTTAAATCCAAAACCCAGAACGCTCCAGAGAAGCAAATAAACAGTAAGAACATTATTATGCAATCGAAATAAACATATGAACACAGACCAAACCAATCGACAAGGATAGAAGCTGTGGCGAAGTAGGTCGACGGCGATAACGACACCTTAAAGGCCGGTAAAATAGCATGCCATCGCTTCGATCGAACAGGGCACCTCATCAAAATCGCAGATGGAGGAGCAAAACATCAGGGAAACACTAAAGGAAATCGTAACAAGAGGAAGAGGGAAGAGATTTCTTCTCTTTTCTTAAAAATCCTTTCACAGGGAAGAACATCGCGACCAGGAGTGAGCCACCAGAAAGTGCAAGCCAAATTCGAGAAAGGGGTAGTGGTATCGGATACCCCCGTTTCAAAATATGAGATTGGTTGAGAACTAGAGGCCGCCACTGACCAAGAGATCGCAGGAAGGGCGAATGTGAGACCGAAGAAGATCGGTCGAGGAGATTGGTGGCGGTGACTTTGCTGCTAGATCAGGTCGATTTTCAGATATCGAGCACCAAACAGTTGAAGTTTGCTGGTATTTTTTTTAAGATGAAGAACCGATGAAGGAGAATGGGTGAAGGCGATGGGAGGTTTCATTCGTAGAAGAGCGACAGAGGAGAAGTGGAGGTGCTGGGTTTTGGAAGAGAATGGGGGCGCTGGTTTTTTTTTGGAAGAGAATCGAGGCGAGAAGAAGAGATTGACCGAGAGGGAGGAGATGGATGACCGGGTTTGAGCCAGGAATTGAGGGAGAGTTCGAAGATAGTTGCAGGTCTTTGTTTCTGGTTTCTGATTTTTTAAAGAAATGGAGGATTCTCATTGTTGAAGACATGGGTCGAAGATGAGTATTGAGGAGTCGGCTGGCTCCGTGTTTTCTTCTCAATTTCAGAGGGAAGCAATTTTTTGGTTCTGCAAGATGAAGAAAGATAGAAGTAGCCCGAGAGGAAAACGAAGGTGTTGGAGGTGGCGTGAAGAAGACGATGGTCATTCGAGAGCAGGGTCGCCAAGAAGAAAAATGAAGGGGCGGCGGATACCATGGGTTGAAGCGGAAGATCGATGGGGTTCTTCTTTGTTTTTGTGTGTAGTTTGAAGGAAGACCGGAACCATCTACCGTAGGGTTTTTTTGATGTTGTTATATAACAGGAGGGTAGGGATTAGATGGTAGGGTTTGGGTGGGCTTTTTGAAGCTATGGGCTGAAAATAGTGTGGGTTTAGGGAATTGGGCTAGGTCAGATTTTAAAAGTGTGGATTGGTTTTGAAAGATGAAAATGAGTGTGTATAAATAGAAATGAAAATAAAAATACTAATACTAATAGTAGAATAAAATAAAATATAAGAAAAAGTGGATAGATGAATAAAAATAAAATAATTAAATAGAATATAAACAAAACAAAATAAGATAGTAAAAAAAAGTGAATAAACAAAAGGGGACGACCTTGAAACTGGACTGTCGATGGAAATTCATTTTCGAAGAATTGTGTTTTTTTTTCTTTAATGTTTTGAAAAAGATTATAAAATGATGGTTTCGTCTTAGCACGCACGCTAATATGTTTTTGAAAAAGAAAGGCGACAACCCCTCTTATTATTTCGGAATTTGCTTTATGGGGTGAGAATTTTTGGTGCCTACACCACCTTTCTTCTTCGTACTCATCTCCTTCCTCTGAAATTCTCCAACCTTAACCGTCGAATCCTCTCCTCTCGGCGGTCGACACGCCATTCTTTCCTTCAACCAGAGCCACCTTCCCTTTTTCTCATCGGATGTTCTTCACCTCTACTCCTCATCCACCCTGGAGTTTGCTCTCCGGTCGTATCCATTTGAGTTTGAAGGGATTTTCATTTGGCATAGGACATACTATTTCTTTCTCTTCTCAGTCTGGACCCATCATTTACAGATTAATTTCTTTCCTGGTTTCATTTCGATAGGCAACTGGTTATTATGAGCTAACTCGCGTTTAATCTTGTTTTCTGTATCTTGGTTGCTTTGCAAAAAAAAAATCCTCCCTCGGTAGATTATTGACTGTGAAAATAGTCCCCCATGGATTCTTGGTCCCAGATCTCCGATTTTTTGCAGGTGGTTCTAATCGTTTTCTTGGTACACCATTTCTGTTACTTTAAGAATCTCTGAATTCGGTTTGAATGGTAATACCCCGATTTGCTGGCGAATGATGCTATGTGATACATTATATTTGTCATGCTTCTGGATGCTTGTAAACCTTGACCTATGTTCTGCCCGCCGTTCTGGTAACTGCCACCCAGATTCGATTAATTTGAGTTGTCTCTTGTATCATTCCTTGAGAGCATCTGATTAAGGGAACACCATTCTGAAAAAAGATGTGTACAGTGTAATTATATCGACGTGTGCTCTTTTCTCTTGAGCTTCATATTGTACCTGTGTGAAATCTGGTTTGGCTTCAGTTGACAGAAAGGCGAGGGAATAAGAAAGCAGTTTAGTTACTTCAAGTTCGTCCATCCTAACCATTTTGGTTTGTTTATGTATCTGCACTTTTAATTTGTAAACTGATATTGTTGTATATCCACTTCTTTTGCTTCGTTCTTTTGTATTTTGGCTGAGGTATCTTGCAAGGATTCTAGTTGAGGGAGCTAAGCTTGTGGACTTCGGTATGGTTTCTGAATTCTGGGTGCCAATATAAGCATGGTCTGCGGACTATGACCAAGCTTGCAGATTCTGGTGAAACCTTGGAGACTTTGGGTCTCCACGCTGGCACATTGCTAAAAAAAATCGGTTGAGGTCCCTTTTTCATGATTTTTTTTTGTTATCGGTTTAGTTTGTTCAATCGACCAATTGCTCACTGTGTTGTTTTGCTTTAGATATTATGTTATCGTTCCATTTGATAATTTGATTAGATGAAGGGTGAATGTGAAACCACCTTTTCTTGAGTTCGATTTAAGTCAAAAAAGGAAAACAAATGATTTCTTGAATTCGGGATAACAGTCTTTTACTTACCTTTTTACCGTTTTTTTTTACTGCACATATGTATTACTTTATTTTCCTTTCAATATAATTTGTTAATTTAGTTCTTTTATTTCTAACCTTCATTTATGCCCTAGTTATTAGACTTTAGGACCAAACCATTAGGATAGAGGGGGTCCCCCATACTTGATTGGTCAATGACCAATCTCGTGGTGGTGATACCCCTAAACCCTAAAACACACATCTAAACTATGTATATATGTATATGTATATAACAAATTTTTCTTTAGGCCATTCGGTTCCCAAAATTCAAAATCTCTCATCAAAAATTCTAGCCCAAACCAGTTTGGCCCAAGCCCAATTTGGGCCCAAATCCAATTCGACCCAAACCCATTCGGCACAAGCCCAGTCCAGGCCCAGACCCACTTCGAACCCAAACCCACTCAAAACCAGCCCAATTCAGCAGCTTAGCCCAAGACCCCCTCAAGTACAACCCACGGCCCAGACCCAAAAGCCCACGGTCCAGGCCCATAACCCACATTGGCCTGTTACCCAAACCAGGCCCAAATTCAAATCAGGCCCACTACCCTACTCGGCCCATCAAGCCCAATTTGGGCCCAGACCCATCTTGGATCCAAGCCCAGTCAAGCCCAATACCCAGTCAAGCCCAATCGGCCCATTGCCAAGCCCAAGCCCAATTGGCCCATTGCCAAGCCCAAGCCCAATCGGCCCATTAAGCCAGCTTGGCCCATAAGCCCAAATTTAGCCCAAACCGGCCCAAACCCATTTCGAGGCCCAAGGCCAAATCAGGCCCAAGAATCAGAAGCCTAATCTGGCCCCAAACTGAAAAGCTCACTACATTCCAAAATCAAAAGCTTACTTTGGCTCAAATCAAAAATCCAAAAAACAGTCATCATTATTCAGCTTTAATTCAAAAATCCTAAAAATCTCCTTTCTCGAATTTCAAACAATCATTTTATTCAAACTTTATCATGTTTTCAAAAGAAACCATTTTGTGGAATTTTAAAGGAAAAACTCTTCTCACATCATAGAAAACTCTTCTCAACAAGCAGAAAGTTCTTCTCACATATACAAAAAGTTTTCTCCTAAAACATTTCTCAAAATCAGTGTTTCTTCATCGAGAATTCCGAACAACTTCAAAGATTTTCTAACTCAGTTTTCAAACTCAAAACTAAACCGTTTTCGGGGAACATGGGGTGTCTAACACCTTCAAAGAAAGTGTTCTTCCTAGTTAGACATCACTTGTCTCCCCTCCAAAAATAAAAATCCGAGGCAGGGCATTGGGGTCATAACCTCCCTTGTCGCAGTCTGGATCTCTTTAGGCGGGGCATTAGGGGTGACAAACCTCCCCTAATTGCAGCCTAGATTTTTACAAGGCAGGGTGCTAGGGAAGTAACGACCTTCCTAGTTGCAGTCGGGATTTTAGAATCGTCTAACTCCCTTCCACTCAATTTCAGTATTTTTGGCTTTTAATGTTTTAAACCCGGGAGTTAGAGACGTTATTAGGATTCGACCGAGAACATCTCATTCATGGTGTTTATCTCTGAACCCTATTTTTCGACATAAATTCATTACCCCATCTTTCGAGCCTCGGTAATTATTATTAGTTAAGTGTCGTGTTTGAGGGGGTACATAGGGTAATCCCTCGGGATTATCCGCCCTTTTTATAACAAAAATGATTTTTTTCGGTTTTTAAAACTTTAAGAGAGACAATGTTAAATACACCAATCCAACCCTTCCCATAGAACCTTAGATACCATAGACATTTCTCAATCCTCTTTAGAACCAACTCCAAGTCACATAGGACCTCCAACTCCTGAATGCTCCCAAACAACTTTAGTCACCTTAAACCTGAAACATCTACAAAATCCGAACACCTGTAAATCAAATATCCTCTTCTGTACTCCATCAACGCTTTCGGCCTCCTAAATCACCTCAAAAAATTTGACCATTTTAAAGTCCAAACTTTATAAACATGAAGTACTCCTCATTCCACCAAAGAATCTGAACACCTCTCAACTTCACAAAATGACCAAAATACCCCTCAGCTCTACAAAATGACCGAAATACCCCTCAGCTCTACAAAATGACCGAAATACCCCTCAGCTCTACAAAATGACCAAAATACCCCTCAGCTCTACAAAATGCCCCTTAGCTCTACAAAATGACCAAAATACCCCTAAGCCCTACAAAATGACCAAAAACTCCGTAGTTCCAGCAAATGATCCAGACACCCCTTGACTCCAAAATATAATGACCAAATTTTCCTTTTACTCCTCAAAAGTTCTAGCACCCTTTTAACCTCGTGAAAGTCAAAACAACCTCAAACCTTTCAGAAACAATCAAAATTTCTCAACATTCAAACCAACTTCACCGACCAATATCTCAAGACCAGCCTGTTCTTCAACTCTTCTAAATCATCTAATCCTCAATCTACACTCAATCCTATTCTTAGACTTTTAAATGAATCTCTCTAAAAGGTTTTGAAAGAAGGCAATCCCGACAATTGGAGACCGAGGTTTCCTCGGGCACCAATCCGAAGTCGTGGTCGCTGCCACTTCTAAGGGGTGTAACCCAGTACGAACCCACAATAGAATCTCTGACACAACCATATAAGTCCTATCCATAGGGAACAACCTCAGAGTCAACTAACGGTTCTTAGAACCCCCCTTTCTCCTCCTTTCCTAGTTCTCTAGGTCAAACTAGGTGGCGACTCTAGTCAATTTTTGCCCTTAGGGCATAAGTCCGCGTGGAGCCCATTGAGAGCGGGTGTAGTGCACACTTGCACTCCCCCTTATGCTTTCTAGGAAAGACGGACGATTTAGTAGGTATTTGAGGGATGCCAGAATAACGGGTTTTCACCCTCCACAGAATGGCAGTTTCTAGGATCTTGGCTTTTTAGTCAGACCATATTTAGATAGACCCCCCTCATACCGAAAAATCACCCTCCACAGAATGGCGACTCTGCTGGGGAAAACTTGAGTATGTTTTTCTCAAACTCAAGGAAGACTGAACTCCATTCAAAATTGTCGGGCTTTCCCCACTTCTTTCAAAACCTTCAAGAGATTCTTTTCAAATCCTTTAGGATTATTCTACTCCACACTTAGAGTGTGTATCTGATGAGGACAGATAGGACTTGATAGATTCTCAACAAACATGATGACAATTGGGTTAATTGTTAGCTCACATTTAGAAAGAGACACTTAGGATGAATGAAGCTAACTTCCCTTTAGGTTAATAAGCAACCAATTGGAATTACCACCTTAAAGACAAACATGTAGTAAATAGGTTGGTACTAACTTCTCTACTTTACTTATATGTTGTATGATTGTGGGGTGCATTGGGTGGATAGCTTAAGACATGCATTCCTCTGTGTCACCTATTATATCCACGAGTCACGGGATGCCGATCGGTCCACGATTGATTCCCCATGAGTCGGTTCATTCATTTGAATGGTTATACCCACGGGACAAGATGGTCATCGACCTACGTCTTGATACTCATGATCCAAATATATCCTCCATTATCCGAGTCTAAACCAGCATATAGTGAACCATGAGCCTTCAGTGTCCAGCTACCTAATCCGGTGTCTAGGACGGGTTTTACGGAGAGTCACCCCTTGTATGTCGCCTGTCTGACCACCCTTCTGCCTTACCCTGAAGATTGTATGGGCTCAGTTCTCCATTGTTCCTCTGCACCACGGGTGTCTTTAAAGCCCAATGTCACGCTACACGTCCATAGAGGATCCCGTATTTACTGGATACCCATACATGGCACAACGTAGTCAGTGAATTATTTGGACTTTAGACACACCTGACCGTGCAGAGGATGAGAGACCCGTTCCCATGCAGTACTTCCCCGGGTTTCCCGAAAAGTGGGGTGTTGTCGGATCATCACTGGTCGTGGCGTATGTTTCCTTATCACTTAAGCACTCCGGACTTTCTTTATAACGTGCCTCGCAAGGGGCATAACAGAGATAAATCCCGAGAGATGAACAATGAAGGGACGACGGTTCCCCCAGTGGTATGGAAGCATTGATTGACCTGGAAAGTGATTATCCCAACATTAACACTTACAGCTCCACATCAAATACAACCGCGATTTACTTTTTGTTGTACATGTGTGCGAACCGTTTTTCAATCCAAGCCGTTTTAAAACGTTCGGAATTCTCTTTTGTATGTCTCTTAAAGCTTTCTTACGAGCTCGTTTGACATAGAGTCACACCTAGGGTTTTAAAACCTGCCACAACATCTTTGGAAACTTTACTTCACTTAAACGTTATTTCCAAAACAATTTTTCAAAAAATAGATTTCGAAAATCTACTTTCTACAAATGAATTTCAAACAACACTCTTCACCAGCATTATTACAAAATAGTTTTCGAAAACAGTTTTCAAAGTTGATTTTCACAAACGTATTTCAAAATAAATGACTTAGTCTCTGTAACACCCCCGAATAAACATCCATTAGTACAACAAGCTCCTAGTCTTAATACAAAACAACTATGCAGCGGATTCTCAACATCATCCGGGTGTCACAGACGCCAACCACCCATGTGGTTGACATACCACATTACCAACACCAAGTTACGGTCTGCATGACTGGAAACAGCTCTCCACCAAAACTCATATACAATACAAGATACAATTCCAAAAACCGAGTGTCTACAATACAGTTACTAAATCATAAACTGAAAAGTACAACCCGGGTTTAGTAACAACCCATACACTAACATACTATTCCAAACTCAGAAGTCATGCCCAGATAGACTACCCCCATGATAGCCATCCCGCCTACGCTCCGTTGTCACCCAGCTCAATACCTGTAAAAATTGGGTTGTAAAGGACTCAGCAAACTACGCTGAGTATGAACGTGTGTAGCCCGCATGTTACCGGGCCACGCGACTACTTGGTCGAATATTATTAAGTCATTTTACATGCTATAATAATGCAGTAAAACACACCACAGTACATCATAGTATCATACACACTTAAAGGTAGTAACACATTAGCAACAACAACCAAGCACAACAAGCTACTAGTATCACAACAGCAATCATGTACATAATAAAACGTGTGCATAGGTATGTTATACCCATGATCCTCACTATGGGATCGTACGAGCGTTGTGTGTTTGCATTTCTTTTCTCTTGTTCCCTTGAAGTGTATTTTCTTTCTCTTTCCTTGCACCAGGTCTGGGGATGTAATTTAGATCCCGTGACCATCTCATGTAGGTGCTAATCTTTCCTTGTTTCTTTAAGGGTTATTTGTGAATTCTCTTATCACCACCATTTGGGGAACATCTTCTTCATAGCTAATCCTCCATTCCCAGATAGCTCTCTCTCTCTGTTGTTTTTAAATGTTACGAGCCACTGCCCCGGATACCAAGGGTTCGTCTCCCTATTCCTTTTCAATGTTACAAGCCTCTGCTCCGGATACAAAGGGTCTGTCTCCCTATGCCTTCCAATGTTCTGGTCTCTACCCCGGATACAAAGGGTTCGTCTCCCTATTCCATCTCAATGTTACTAGCCTATGCTCCGGATACAACGGGTCTGTCTCCCTATTCCTTCTCAATGTTCTGGTCTCTCCCCCGGATACAAAGGGTCCGTCTCCCTATTCCTTTTAATCTTATTGGTCTCTACCCCGGATACAAAGGGTCCATCTCCCTATTCTTTTTTAAGATTATTGGTCTCTACCCCGGATACAAAGGGTCCGTCTCCCTATTCCTTCTCAAGGTATTGGCTTATCATTACCTTTGATAGTTCGACACCATAGTGGGTGTCTTTAGAGGTCCTATATAGTTAAGAGGAGTTTTCCCTTTATGTAGTTCCTTTGGTTTGTTTATGAAGTTCGTTGTGTTTCATCTCAAGAATTCGTCAACGAGAAGGGACTACACTACTGTGTGCACGCAAGCAATATGCACAATAATAGCAAGCAGGTAAGCAAGGAAAATAATCAATCCATTCACATGCCTTACACAAGCTCACAACAGACAAATAAGCACGGTAAAACAGACATCCGTTTTCATGCATTAGTCTTGTGGTCATAAACAAACAAGGCACACAGCACACAAGCCGTGTAACACGGCAACATACGAACCACACATGTCCATACATTATTCAGAAGTAATTGTCGTCTCACACACGGGGTCCCGGTAGGCATTCGTTACGGCCCTAACGTTGATTAAAAATAATGTGTCAGTTCATGATTTCATGTGATGACACTTTCCTAGTTTATCTCATTTATATCGGGTGTCATTCCCTAAGTGGGTTGTTGAATGTACAATTTTATTCTAGCCCTTAGAACTTCCCACGTACTCACCTTAGATGTTTATTTAACTCCTAGGTGATAAGTGTGAAACATATAGGCTTTTTAGGGTTTAAATACCTTATAATTTCTAACAATTCAGGCAATGTTTCCCACTTATTATGTGTTTTTCCTAAGATTGATGTTTTGATAAGAACTAATGTATTTTATATGCTAAATACAGGAAAAACCCAGGAAACAAAGATTATACATCATAAGGATTACAACACAACAAACAGGGAACAAATCAGGAGAAGAGACACAAAACTAGGTCTTGTCCGGATCAGTTTGGCCGGACACAAAGTCGGACGTCTCTTGTCCGGATCTGTTTGGCCGGACAAGAGCCGGACGTGACCTAAAAATCCAGATCCGGAGTTCACGTTTCAGATCTAAAACTCTGTGTCACGTCCGGATCCGGACACGATCCGGACGTCACTAAAAAAATAAAAAGGCACGCACTGATAATTAGCCTTTCGGCGAAATTATCAGGCGGCGCATTAAGGAGACAGATGAGCGGCGCATTAATTGACAAGGCTCCAGGCTCCATGCTCAATCAGAGGCTCAATCAAACTATCCACTCACAAGTATACCAAACTTCCACTAACCCTTGTTTCCCCCTCTAATCCTATATAAACCCAGCTTCATTTCATTCCAAATCGTACCTGACTTCACAGTCTCCTCTCCTCTCTACTAATCCATTCATTCACGATTCATCTGCTCATTTCACTAAAGTCCTCCGTAAACCTCCGCTCACACCCACACACATATCCCGCATCCATTCACCAGATTTTAGCCGTGTCCGACCCTTGTCCGGATCCGGACACACTCATTCCACCCACGTCCGGATCGCGTCCGACCCAGACAGATCCGGACATCTCACGTCCGACTCTGTGTCCGACCCTCTCCAGCCGGACACCTCACAAAACTCGCCAAAAATTCCACTTTCGCCCCATTTCACCCAGTTCACTCCATTATCACCAAGAAGATCTTCGTACCAGATGATTTCTTCTAACTCTCTCTCATTTATTATTATAATCGCTATGTCTAGCTAAAAGGATTTACTCTAGGGGAAGGGATGTTGTAATTAGTTAAACTCTGCATTATTTTGCTGCTTGTTGAGACAATTTGGATTGTTCAGGTTAATGCTTTTAAGTGCTTTTAATAAACGTCATGAATTTATTATAAGCCCTCGAATCATGTTATGATCAGATAAGGTGATTAACATTGATGGTCCTATTAACCTGTTACCTGTGATAATTGCAATCGGATAGATTACTCTAGTCACTAGGAGCTTTAGTCCGGATTAAACCAGACTAGTAATTCTGTACAATAAAACCATCTAGATATACTTGCTAGGTCTAGACTAGAACTACATCCTGTCTAGATGAGCTATCTGGAATTAAGACTTAATATAGAATAGATAATTGAGAATTACAAGCCGATCCAAGTCTCCACTTAAGCAGTAGAATATGCAGAACCTAGCTAGTGAAACAACTCCCTGAACCTAGAGTACCGTTCACACTCCCAAGACTATCACTTTAATTTATCTGCTATTTACTTTCTTGTTATCTATTTGTGAAACCCAAAACCAAAACAAAACCCCTTTTTGAGTTAACCATTACCTAAGGCTAGACTTACTTATCGAGTCCCGTGGATTGACACCCAGGCCGCTTCATTGAATTACTATACTATTTCGACCGGGATTTTTGCAACCTGACGATCTATTGAATTATTGAATTCTAGGATTATTTCTAGGCTTTTAATATACCAAATAAATCGTTTGCAAAATGGCGCCGTTGCCGGGGACTTGACTTTTGTCTAGTCCCTAGCCTTGGTTAATTCGTTACTTATTGCAACACACTGTTTATAATGTTTGTTTTGTAAATATTTTGTTTTAATTTATTTTGTGTGCCATTTTATACAATTGTTTTTCATTACTTTAAAACCCACTCATTTTGTTCCTTTCTCTCTGGCTGATTATAAGCACCTAGTGGATGCGTAGAACGCGTTCAACTGGTCCTCCGGATACAGACTTCGATCCTGAAATCGAGAGAGTCTACCTCCAAGCTTTGAGACAAGAAGGCAGCTTGACTTCAACATGGCAGCAAATCATGACCAAATTGGGAGGTGCAGTGCCCAATACACGATGGGAAGGATAAACAGACCACCAGCCACACCAAGAAGAGGGCCAGTGGTTCTACCAATCTAACTGCAGAACTTATAGCCGATTGGCAAAAGGTAAAACCTTCTCATCAATCCAATGCTGTTAGAAATCACCCTGCAGGAACTTTTTCAGGTGCAGACCCAGCATGCATTAGACCATGTACATCGCTTTCTGGTGCACTTGGACTCTCTGGCTTATCTCAAGGATTGGAGGAGTACGCCAGATTGAGCCTGTTCCAGCACAGCTCTCGGGAGAAGCCTCGAAATGGTTCCATCGACTACCGCCAGGCATCATTACCACCTGGGAGCAGATGATGGACAAATTCTACGAGAAGTACATCCCATCTCCAGGACACGACAAATGATTGCCGACCTGATGGCATTCAGACAGATGGGTATGAGACAGTCTGTGAGGCGTGGGACCGATTCAAGAACTACTCGCCAGTGCCCTCACCATGGTCAGGACATCACCTCATTGGCTCAGGGATTCTTCCAGGGGTTAAAAGACGAAAACAGAGGCGAGATAAGATCCGCCCTAGGAGGAAACCTGCTAGCAAAAAGTGGGGAGGACTTCATGGCATCTATGGAGTCCTACTGTGAGGAGCTTCGCCAATGGAGCAGCAATGGAGGGCGAGTATTCTCAATAGGTCATAGTTCTTCCCGAGCTCCAGACCCAATGATGGAATAGCTAGCCGCCGAGCAAGCACAGATAAAAACCACGATGGGAAGCATGGCAAAAATGCTCGAGCAGCTCACCATGGGGCCGACCTCCAAGCAATCCGCCAAGAAAATCTCTACAAGTACCAACGAAGCTTGCTGCTCTCAGTGTGGGGATGCACACGATTATGAGGACTGCCCACTAGTAGCCGAGATGAGGCAAACCGAGGAGGCCAATGTCATAGGCCAGTTCAACAACAGGCAACCCTGGGTGCAGAATCAGCACCAAAATCTGAGGTACGGAAATCCGAACAATGCACTGAATTCACATCAAATGCAACCTCAGAGGACGAACCAGGGGGGACCACCCGGCTTTGTTAGGCCTCAATATAATCAATTCCGGCCAACAGCCTCAAGCTCAGCAACCATCTTGAGCTCAAACAATGCCAGTCTAGAGGAGATGGTGGATAACTAATGGCTTCTCAGGAACAGCAAACGGTAATCAACCAGAAGTTAGAGAATGCCATGGTGGAGATGCAAGGAACAATGAGTCAGTTGACTCAATTCCTCTACAGCAGAGACCTTCTGGATCATTGCCTTCCCAACCAGAAACCAATCCAAAGGAGCAGTTGAAGGCAGTGTCGGTCTCAGACGAAGACTGTGAGGATTCTGAAGAAGCGCAGCAGTTACCCTGAGAAGGGAGGAACTTAACAAAGACAAGTGGCAGGAAGCCGTACTGATGAGGAGACCGAGCCTCTTTCTAATACCGCCGGTGCACCATCAGGGCATCCTGCCCCTCCTGAGGTAGTTTCTGAGGAGACCCAGGCTCCTATTCCTTCTTCCTCTCTTTCTACTGCTGTTAAAAATAAAAGGGAAAAATATCTGCAAAAGAACTTCCATTTCCAAACCGTCTCAAAGAGCGAGAGCTCGATGAGCAATTTGGAAGATTTTTAGATGTTTTTAGAAAGCTGACTATCAATATCCTCTTATTGATGCGATTAAGCAGATGCCGAATTATGCTAAATTTGTGAAGGATCTGATTTCGAATAAGAGGAAATATAAAGAGAAGGACACCATCCAGCTGACCGAAACTTGTTCAGCAGCTCTCCGACAGATACTGCCTCCAAAGCGTGGTGATCCTGGTCAGCCCATCATCCCCTGTTCAATTGGAGACATGGATTGCGGATACGGTCTCTGCGATCTAGGAGCGAGCATCAACCTGATGCCATACACCATGTTTAAAAAGCTTCATGCGGGTGAGCTCGTTCCCATTCATTTCAGACTCCAGTTAGCTGATAGATCATCGATCACACCAAGAGGTATGGTTGAAAATGTAGTTGTTAGTGTGGGTAAATTTTTCTTCCCCGCTGATTTTGTGATCCTTGACATGGATGAAGATGTTGAGGTACCTCTGATTCTTGGTAGACCTTTCCTTAGAACTGCAAAGACTGTTATTGATGTTGACAAGGGGAAGATTACCTTGAAATTTCATGATGAAGAATTAAGCTTTGATATAAATAAGATGATGCAGAAAAACACTTCTTCTCAAGCTGTTTTCTCTGCTGATTTAATTGATAATTCTTATGATCTTGAGGATGACTACACCTATAGGAGTATTGATTCTTTTAATTCTTTGTTTAAGTTTTCTGATATTTAGAGCAGGTAATAAGTCGATCCATTGAGGATGACAAAGAGTTTGAGATGGCCTCGGTCGTCCAGCAGCTAAATCAAGGGAAATCATACTTTCGTTCCTCCTCTCCTGCTGTAGAAAAGTTGGATCGATCCATTCAAAGACCCATACCTTCAATAGAGAAGCCTCCTACCCTGGAACTTAAATCTCTCCCTTCCCATCTTAAATATGTTTTCTTGGCAGAGGGTAACACCCTGCCTGTTATTATCTCTGCATCTTTGTCTATTTCGCAGGAAACTAGACTTCTGGAGGTGCTAAAGAAACATAAAAGTGCCATGGGTTGGACAGTTGCTGATATCAAGGGGATCAATCCGGGTTTCTGCACACCGGATTCATATGGAGGAAATTACAAGGCAGTGAGCAGCCCCAGAGAAGGTTGAATCCAAATCTAAAGGAGGTGGTCAAGGCCGAAGTACTGTTCTTGATGCAGGTATTATCTACCCTATTTCTGACAGCCAGTGGGTTCTCCAGTCCAGGTTGTTCCAAAGAAAAGGGGGAATAGTTGCAGTGCTCAATGAGAAAGGTGAATTGGTACCTCAGAGACAAACCACAGGTTGGAGGATGTGCATCGATTACCGGCGCTTGAATGAAGCCACAAGGAAGGACCATTTCCCACTACCATTTATTGATCAAATGTTGGAGCGGTTAGCTGGGAAAGAGTTCTACTGCTTCCTTGATGGGTACAGTGGTTATTTCCAGATTCCCATTGCGCCAGAAGATCAGGAGAAGACTACCTTCACCTGTCCTTATGGTACTTTTGCATACAGGAGGATGCCCTTTGGTCTTTGCAATGCCCCAGCCACATTTCAGCGATGTATGATGGCGATTTTTAATGAGTTTATTGAGAAAAGTATCGAAGTTTTCATGGACGACTTCTCTGTCTATGGACAAAGCTTCGATGTTTGTCTGGAGCAATTAGACCAGATCTTGGCTCGCTGTGAGGATACTAACTTTGTGCTGAATTGGGAGAAGTGCCATTTCATGGTACAAGAAGGAATTGTGCTTGGGCATAAGGTGTCAAGGGAAGGCCTCCAGGTAGACAAGGCTAAGATAGAGGTAATAGAAAAGCTTCCCCCACCAACTTCAGTTAAAGATGTAAGATCTTTCCTTGGTCATGCAGGGTTTTACAGGAGGTTTATACAGGACTTCTCAAAAATTGCTAAACCCCTGTCAGACTGCTTCAGAAGGATATCAAGTTTCAGTTCACAGAGGAGTGCTTGACAGCATTTCAGACTATCAAAGAGAAGCTCTGCTCAGCACCAATTGTGGTCCCACCAGATTGGTCTGAACCGTTTGAGATCATGACGGATGCAAGCGACTATGCTGTGGGCGCTGCACTATGTCAGAAGAAAGATAAAATGCTGAGAGTAATCACCTACGCTAGCAAGACCTTAATTAACGCACAAAAAAATTATACTACTACAGAGAAGGAGTTGCTAGCTGTGGTGTTTGCTCTGGACAAGTTTCGACCATATCTGCTTGGAAGCAAGGTGATAGTCCACACCGATCATTCAGCCCTCAAGTACCTTTTTCAGAAGAATGAATCGAAACCAAGACTTCTGAGGTGGATCTTACTTCTCCAAGAATTTAATTTAGAAGTTGTGGATAAAAAGGGGAAGCAGAACGGAGTTGCTGATCACCTATCTAGGCTTGATATCCCAGATGATGGAATCCAATCAACGAGTTCTTCCCTGATGAGACGGTGTTCAAGATTGGAAAAGTAGATGAACCATGGTATGCTGACTAGTCAATTATCTGGCTACTGGTTTAATTCCTCATGACTACAGCTATAACCAGAGGAAGAAATTCTTGTCAGAAACCCGCCACTATATCTGGGAGGATCCATATCTGTTTAGGATCTGTGCTGATGGCTTGATGAGGCGATGTCTTCCAGATAAGGAGATCCAGAGTGTAATAGAATTCTGTCATGCTAAAGAGGCAGGTGGCCATCATGGTTATACAAGAACAGCTGCAAAGATATTAGAGTGTGGATTCTACTGGCCTACTCTACATAAAGATGTCCACCATTTCTGTTCCCATTGTGACCCCTGTCAGAGGATGGGAAACATCTCAGAAAGCATGAGATGCCTCAGAAAGGTATTCTTGAGGTAGAACTTTTTGATGTTTGGGGCATAGATTTCACAGGCCCTTTTCCTCATCTCATGGAAACCAATACATCCTAGTAGCTGTGGATTATGTCTCAAAGTGGGTAGAAGCTATTCCATGCCACAATGCTGATTCCAAACAGTGGTGAAATTCCTGAAGAAACACATATTCACCAGATTCGGGGTGCCCAGGGCAATTATCAGTGATGGTGGCTCCACTTCTGCAACCGAGCCTTCGACTCCCTAATGACTAAATATGGGGTGACCCACAAGGTAGCATTACCTTACCACCCCCAAACTAATGGTCTGGCAGAAGTGACTAATCGTGAGCTAAAATGGATCCTACAGAAGACTGTAAATGCATCAAGGAAGGATTGGTCAGTTAAACTAGATGACGCTCTGTGGGCATATCGGACTGCTTTCAAGACTCCTATAGGGATGTCTTTTTAAACTTGTGTATGGAAAAGCTTGCCATCTTCCAGTCGAATTAGAGCACAAAGCTTACTGGGCATTGAAAGCCCTGAATTTTGATCTGCACACTGCTGGAGAGAAAAGAAAATTTCAACTATCTGAACTCGAGGAACTCAGAGAGCAAGCCTATGACAGTTCCAGAATTTATAAGGAGCGCACAAAGAGAATCCATGATCAGATGATCCATAAGAGAGAATTCAAAGTAGGGGATCTAGTGTTGCTCTATAATTCCAGGCTGCGCCTCTTTCCTGGTAAGTTGAAATCACATTGGGCAGGTCCATTCAAAGTTGTGGGGATCACTACTATGGTGCTACGAGCTAGAGAACAAGACAGGAGAAGTTTTCAAAGTGAATGGTGCTCGACTAAAGAAGTACCTAGGCGATACCTTTTCTCAGCCTCCTGCACCAGGTATATCCTTGATTGAAAGCTCAATTCCATAAATTCTATCTTGCTATCTGTTGCAGCACCGCCTCCCAAAGCATCCAAGAAGCCACACCCGCAATGGTATTTCAGACTGAAGAAAGCATTGCTAGCTGCTGTGGCGGCCCTCCTTGACCTATCTGTAAAGTCTAGCCAGAGACTTTAACTCCGGGCAGCTTGGTGGGAGGCAACCCACCGGTTTGTATCTTTTTTTTTAGTTAATATTTTTTCTTTTCTATTTGGTGTGTTAATACGTTGTGCAATTGAAAGAGCCATGGCTCTTTATTTACTAATGGTTTTATCTGGTTCCACTTGAGTTCTTCTGGTTTTGCAGACTTAATCTTTCAGGTACTTCACTCTAATGCTAAACTGAACTCAAGTGTGAGGAAGAATCATGGCAATGTTCACCAAGGATCAGGAAGTCCTTAAACACTCTAGCTATTTAATTTCAACATTTGTGTGTGTGTTTTGTTTTTATTTAATTTTGTGGTAATGTTTCATTTCTTTGAATGAGGTATTTTAGAGTAGTGATTTTTAATTTAATATATATATATAAAGCGTTTAAACGTGTCCGGCTGACCTTAGCCGGACACAAATCCGGTCACAAAGCCCTAGTCATGTCCAGATCTGGACGGAAAACCGGACAAGACTAAAAATCAAGCAGGCCACGATTTTAATTCTTTCTTCATTAGCCTTCCTTTCTTCCTCCTTCGTCCCCGACACTCCCTACCCTGAACGAACCCAGAAAAAAATCACACTCCCCTCATCCTCCATTAACGCAACCACAACCACCACCACCCTTCACCTTCGCCGGCGCTGCGCAACCCCGACCACCAGAGCACCACCGTGAGAACGCCGAACCACCACACTCTCCCTTTTCCCCTGATTTCGAACCAAAATCGCACAGAACCAGGTTTTTATTCGACTGTACAATATTTTAAATTCAGTTCTGTCAAAATCGAGTAGATTAGGTAGTGTTTGTGTTAATTTGATGATTGGGATGAAAACGGAGAAGTTCTATGGAGAATTTGGCGATTTCTGGTTCACTTTGTGCAACATCTGGAGATTATTGCGTGTGTTTGAACTCTGTGGCGGCGAAATTTTTTTCTAGGGTTCTACTGCGTCCGGCTAAGTAGGGTCGGACGTGGACCCGGACATGTACAAAATTTGCAATTTTTCTACAATTGTTTCCTAGTTCTGTTGTGGTGTTGCCAGCTATTGTTTGCTATGTTTAGATGTTTTAATGGCTTGGTAATCATAGATTGACTGTGTGAAAGAATATGTTCAAATAGAACATGCTGCTCGATTGGTTTCGGGTTTTGGTGTGGCTGTTACTTCTGTTTACTTACTGCTTGTGTTTTATCGTTTAGATGGCTCGCACTAGAGGTGGTTCTACACAGACAGGGTCCTCTTCGAGGAACCCACGACCCGACGACCAGCCAGAGCCGACCCTACTCAGACCCGATGGCTTCCGTTCTGCTACCACCCGGGCTTGGTATGAGCAGGGTGGCGCCTTCGTCATCGAGAGGCGCATCACTGATGAGGCAGCAGCTGAGACCGGACTTACAGCTATATTCGAGGGTATTGGGGCCACCAGCATCTTGCGCATGGGCGTGGGAGTGTTTTCTCCAGAGCTGGTACGCGAGTTCTACGCCAATGCTGTGGCGTCCGACACGACACACAACATCATTTCCTACGTACGCCAGTTTCAGGTGGAGGTAACCCCTGAGACTTTTGCTGAGCTTTTACTTCTTCCGGATAATTCGAGCGCATATAGAGATATTTCAGAGGATTCACTTAGGGAGAGTAAGACTAGATGGTTAAGAGAGGTCAGGAGTACTACTCGCCGACGGGGTGAGGAGAGTAAGACTGTACTCCCGTATGCTATCCTTCCTTCCCTTCCCCAGAGGACCCTAGCGGAGATCCTCAGTCATCATATCCGGCCTCAGGCTGGGAATGATGCTTCTGACGAGGATGTGTGCCTCTCGATTACTCCTGACCTCACACGCATCCACCAGCTCAGCAGATCTCGCCCCATACATCATGTTCAGACAGCTGCATAAGGTGGTGGACATATCTGTGGACGAAGAAGAAGAAGATCACCCCTATCTTTCCTATCTTCATCCAGCATCTTCTGTCTCTACCCTCCCCGAGGAGATCTTCATGACATGGCGGTGAGGGAGGGTGAGACACCCATCTCCCTTGCGACCTTCAGGAGATGGGCTCTTCAACTCAACGACGGCAGTGGGTGAAGGGCAGCTCAGGCCTAGGATCGGCTGGTACATCTGCGAGTTCCAGCTCTATACACCAGCCACTGCTACCATGGCGCCCCCCACGGCCCCAGTGTCGAGCATCCCACCTGAGATGCAGACCTTGATGGACTCCTACTTCCAGCAGCAGAAGGGATGGAGCGAGATTTCGGGGGTAGGAGCAGCAGTTTGGGGTTGTGCAGCACCAGGTAGGAGAGGTCCAGCAGCAGTTTGGAGACGTCCAGCAGCGCCAGGTGCGCATGGAGGGGCACATAGATGACATACGCCAGACACAGGACCACCTCCGGGCAGAGCAGACCGCCATTCGTGACACCAAGGCCATGACACTGAGCGTTTGGAGCGCAGTGTGCTTACACAGAGAGGCTGCTACGCTAGGTTATGGCAGATGCATCCGCTCAGCAGGCCCAGAACAACCAGCTCATGCAGATGCTCATTGCACAGTTGGGAGCGAGACCACCACCACCACCACCGCCTCAGTGACAGCCACTCTATGTTTTACTGCTTTCTTTTCGTTTGTTGATTTTTCTGTACTTTTCTTTTTCTTTGATTTATTTTATTTTTGTTTGTTCAAACTAAAGGTAGAACAAGGGATTGCAGGTGAAGTGGTACTGGTTATATTATGCAGTGTTTTAAAAATTCTTAATTGCTAAATTTCTTGTTTCTCTGAGCAGTGCAGCGTTCTAAAACGATTACTTAACATGTCAACTCTACTGCGAAACAAACGGCTATAAGTACAGGAAATGGAACCACACTACTTGCGAATGTCTGCTAAGCTTGAACTTTGGGGAGTATTCCTTCTCTGAATATAACTCATACGATTCAAATACTCTCTGTTGTTCGAGTTAATGCACTTTATTTTGTGGTTGTACATGCCAGTGAAAAATTAGCAACTTTTAATCTGCACACAACGCATACTGTCTGTGACTCATGAGGAATCTCTCGACCCTTGCCCAACAACAAGTGTGAGGAAGAACATCTTCCTCAATCCATAACACCAGGGGAGTCTCAGTTCCACCTTTAATTTATTTGATGTTCCACCTTTGTTGCGTTGAGGGTTAATTATTGCATATGCATCTATTATGAGTATAGCATGTTTTGAAAGCCCTGTTCTCTGTTTTTATTCTCTGATCAATGAGGACATTGCTCCTCTTAAGTGTGAGGAATGAGAGACCTTTCCCTGAAAACATGCTAATTGTTCTTTAATGCCACACTTGCTTTTTGCTGCTCTAATGCCTGTGCACACCGAGTGATGTTAAACCAAAGTGAAAACCGTAGGAATCTTTTTGCTTGATGAGGTTTGTATAAAAATAGTTTTATTTAAAAATACTCTCTTTTCACTAAAAATCTGGTAGATTGGCTAGTTGTGGAAACTAGATTATTTTAGCTTGGGATTTTGGAAATGAAGTGAATGTTTGGAATGAAAAGGGTAAGGCAAGGTACTCCACTAATCAAATTTTTTTCCTAACAATAGTAGGCCTCGTCTATCCGGTTATTAAGTCTTAAGGGTGCCTTATCACCTATCTACCTAAGGTCTCGTGATCTGGGATAGTTGGCCCAACACCGTTACAAGGATAGAGAGAAAAGTCTGGGTTACGGAATAACTCTGCAATTCATAATATTTCGTTTGTTTTGTATATAATTCTTGGAAGAAGAATGTTTTTGCATGTGAAAGAAAAATTCATTGCAATTTAATTTTTGTTTTTGATCCCGAGTACGTGGTGTTGAAAGGTATTGCGGAATAAGGCATTACTTCACACCCCTTGTCATCCAAAGGTTAGAGGAATGAAAATGGTGGAAAGTCCCAAGCTAAGTTAACTTGTTTTCTACAATCTAGTTTCTCTATGCTTTTACAAAATCGTTCTTGCTTCACTGTTTGTGAAAACCTACCTCTAGAGAGCAAGATTATTCTTTCATTTATCACTTTGTTTGATTTCGCTCTGCACTTGTTTAAAATTTGAGATTATTTGACGGTTTTAGAGATATTCTTATTCCTATTTTGCTTGAGGACAAGCAAAAGCTTAAGTGTGAGGAAGTTGATAAGTGTGAAACATATAGGCTTTTTAGGGTTTAAATACCTTATAATTTGTAACAATTCAGGCAATATTTCCCACTTATTATTTTTTTCCTAACATTGATGTTTTGATAAGAACTAATGTATTTTATATGCTAAATACAGGAAAAACCCAGGAAACAAAGATTATACATCATAAGGATTACAACACAACAAACGGGGAACAAATCAGGAGAAGAGACACAAAACTAGGTCTTGTCCGGATCAGTTTGGCCGGACACAAAGCCGGACGTCTCTTGTCCGGATCTGTTTGGCCGGACAAGAGCCGGACGTGACCTAAAAATCCAGATCCGGAGTTCACGTTTCAGATCTAAAACTCTGTGTCACGTCCGGATCCGGACACGATCTGGACGTCACTAAAAAAATAAAAAGGCACGCACTGATAATTAGTCTTTCGGCGAAATTATCAGGCGGCGCATTAAGGAGACAGATGAGTGGCGCATTAATTGACAAGGCTCCAGGCTCCATGCTCAATCAGAGGCTCAATCAAACTATCCACTCACAAGTATACCAAACTTCCACTAACCCTTGTTTCCCCCTCTAATCCTATATAAACCCAGCTTCATTTCATTCCAAATCGTACCTGACTTCACAGTCTCCTCTCCTCTCTACTAATCCATTCATTCACGATTCATCTGCTCATTTCACTAAATTCCTCCGTAAACCTCCGCTCACACCCACACACATATCCCGCATTCATTCACCAGATTTTAGCCGTGTCCGACCCTTGTCCGGATCCGGACACACTCATTCCACCCACGTCCGGATCGCGTCCGACCCAGACAGATCCGGACATCTCACGTCCGACTCTGTGTCCGACCCTCTCCAGCCGAACACCTCACAAAACTCGCCAAAAATTCCACTTTCGCCCCATTTCACCCAGTTCACTCCATTATCACCAAGACCAACCTTCAAGCCAGCACAGCGCAAGGACAAAGTACGGAGCGAGCAAGAAGATCTTCGTAACAGATGATTTCTTCTAACTCTCTCTCATTTATTATTATAATCGCAATGTCTAGCTAAAAGGATTTACTCTAGGGGAAGGGATGTTGTAATTAGTTAAACTCTGCATTATTTTGCTGCTTGTTGAGACAATTTGGATTGTTCAGGTTAATGCTTTTAAGAGCTTTTAATAAACGTCATGAATTTATTTGTAACACCCCCGAACTGGATGTCACAGACGCCAACCACCCACGTGGTTGACTCTACAACACTAACAACACTAAGTTGCGGTCTGAACGACTGGAATTATAACCATAATCAAATCCAAGTACAAACTGAAATTACAACCGAGTACCGAGAGTCTACAACATAGTTCTTAATTAGATTACACAACCGAAACATAAACAAAAGTCTAGTGGTACATCATCTCAATCCATACATTCAAACATGCTACATAAGAGCCTTGCCCATATGGACTATCCCTAAGGTAGTCACCCGTGCCTACTCTCCGCCTGCTTCTCGTTTCATACCTGTAAAAAAAGGACTCAGCAAACCTTGCTGAGTATGAACGTGTGAAGCCCGCATGTTACCGGGCTACACGACTACTTGGTCGAATATGATTAAGTCCATTTGCATGTTATAGTAAAGCAATAACATCCAACATACGACATTACATAGCACATCCATTATACCACATCAACATAGCAACACCCACATACAATGTCAACATAGCAACAACCAACATATTAGGCATAGAGTTAACAACAAGCACTACAAACATTGTAAGACAAGTCGAGCTTTTGAGAGAGTTTGAATAGTGATGATCCTCACAGTGGGATCATTCAACGTGAAGTGTTTTCATTTCTTTTTCCTTTGTCCTCATCATGTGTACTTCTCTTCCTCCTTCTTGCACCAGGTCTAGGGATGTAGGTTAGTTCCCGTGACCATATAGTATAGGTGCTTATCTTTTCTTACTTCTTTATGGATTAATTGTGAGTTAACTTATTACCGCACGTTAGAGGACGTCTCCTCCTTAGTTCATACCTCCATTCCCGGCGTCGTACGTCGAGAAAGAGGGGTCGTCTTTAGACCCCAGGTTATGCTCTCCAATTAGCTGATCCTCCAATCCCGACGTCAGGTCGAGAAAGAGGGGTCATCTCTTGACCCCAGGTCATGCTTCCCAAATTGCCAATCTTCCAATCCCGGCGTCGTTCGTCGAGAAAGAGGGATCGTCTTTAGACCCCAAGATGTGCTCCACAATGGTCGGTCGAAGGATCTGATGCAGATACCAACTCCCGAATGTATTCAATACCGCGTGAAATGGTAAATTCCTAACCCCCTAACCTCCTATCCTAATCTCTAATCGGATTCCAATTCTACTGCTAGGCCATTTGTGCTTCGTCGGGTTACCTTGTTACCGTGTGCCCGAGCTTAAGAGAGAGAAAATCGCGTAGATGATGCAACAGTGTGTAGTTTCGAACCTGGGAAAACGTATCCTTTATTGTGGGGTTGAACCCCTATTTAAAGTATTTACACAGCTAGATCGAGAGTTGCCAGCCTGTCTTTCTTTTTAATTGCCAGGCTGGCATTTACATGTAAGCGGGATATCTTAATCACTCATCCGGCCGGATCACACCCTGATCCGGCGATATTCTTTATTCTAAGCTGCTCCTTCCAGTCGCATGGGACCGGATGTTCTACCTTTCCTTATTCTCGTACTTTTTCCCTCTTCATCAGTCCCACAAGTTCTACTTTAGATCTTCTAAACGTAAAAAGTAGAACTTTTAGCATATGCCTCTGTTTGTGTTTTTTTTTTACGTTACGGCCTTTTGCTCTTCCGGCTGAGGCATTTTGCTCTTCCGGCCATCGCCTCCCCTTAGTCCCACAAGTTCTCTTTTCTTTTTTTAAAAAAAAGAGAAAGAAACTTTCTTTTTCGAATTACGCCCCTGCCCGTGCTTAGCCCGTGCCTGTGCCTTTTCGATGTAGAATTTGCAGAGTCGTTTTGTGTCAGTGCCCCATTTCCAGGAAGGTGCGGGGTCTCCTTTTTATTTTTTATTAACTGGGCAGGAATTGCTTTCCTTCGAAGCTCCTGTCTTGAACTCTTTCGGATATCTTCCTCCTTTGTTTGCCCAGACTCCGTCGCCTCTTCCTTTGCGTCCTCTTTTCGAACCTTTCCACTCCTTTGCTTCGTCCTCGCTCTCTGTTTTCTTGTTCTGATGGCCTCGTCTAGCTCGAAGAAGAACAAGGCAGCCACGAACTTTGTCCCTGCTAAAGAGGCGATTCAAGGTACTTTTTCGCCTCAAGGGTTTCGCCCTACTTATCTGAAATCTACCGCACCCTTTTCTACTGATCGAGAACCTTCTTCATCCTCCCTGGATACCCTCTCCCTTCTCTCCTGTTTAAAGGACGTCGAAGTCCCACAGGGTACTTGCATCTACCTTCCTTCTTCCGACTCACATCCCCACGATGATTTTGGGCTTGGATATGCCGTTTATGCGGATTTTTTCTCTCGTGGCCTGACTGTGCCCCCTCATCCATTCGTTCTGGGTTTCCTAATTCGGCGTTGCTGTGTGCTCGCTCACCTACACCCGAAGGCAATTTCTTACCTCCACGCCTATGTTCTCCTTTGTGAGGAGAACAAAATTCGGGTAGAAGCAACCGAGTTCGCCCAATTCTACTCCACAAGGGACGATCCTGATAGCCTGACTATCAAGGCGAAGGCCGGCTTCTCTCTTTTTGATTACAAAAAAGCGTCTTCCGGGTGGAACTCCCGATGGTTTGTCATTGTCCCACCACCAGGCCGATTTTTGGGAGTTCCTTACTGTCCCTCAATCCCGAAAGGCCAATTTAGCTGTCCTCCTTCCCCGGCGCAAGAAATGCCTATCTCGAAAATCCTGAAGATGGTAAGCAAAAAGCAGCCTACGGTCTCCCAATTTTTTACTCCGGCGCGCCTGGACTCATTGAAGAAATATCATAGTAAGTCTTATTTAGTCAGCCTTACCTAAATTTTACCTTTTACCGTTTTCTTACTTTTACGTCGTTCCGGCAGATTTCTTTTCTAGAGGAGATAAGGTGGGGCCCTTCAACAGCTGGAATTTTGTCAACTTCAAGATGGGTGATGAGCAAGTCAATTACTATGCGTCTGTTGATGCGGCTGTTGATGCGGCCACAAGGCTCCTCGGGGATGCTACCTCTTCCAAGAAGAGACAAAGAGGTGATAATGACAAGGACCATTCTGGCCAGAAGAAAAAGAGAATTACTGGGTCTCCAGCCCGATCGAGCGGTGATTTGCCAGGTACTTGGTACGTGAGTCCAGGGTCTGGGCGTCGCGTCTTTCTCCCTCTTACTCCTGATTCAGGCCAGGGGTCTGTCTCTCGTCCAGGGCAGGGATCTGGTCACCCAACCCCAATTTGTGAATTGTTTCCTGACTTGGCAGGATATTTTTCTTTCGATCCGGCCCACGGTGCTGTCTTGGAAGATACTAACCTACGTATTGCTCTTTCTTATTTGAAGGGAACTTTTGCCTTTCCTTTTCTGTACATTCTATGCTGACCCTTTCTTTCTCAGGCTCTCAGGGTGCACCCATAACCGTTACTGACAACGAGGTTGTTTGCGGTCCGGCCCACCCTACTTCTGCTGTTCCGGCTTCCGGTACTCAAAAACCTCAGAAGAAAACTGTATCAAAGCCGAAGGCTGTTTTAACGGAGGTTTCTGAGACTGAAAGGGACCGTGAGACTCTTGGCACTGCAACCCTACATGACGTCCCTGGAGTCAATGAATCAGTACCCGAGGGGGTGAAAGAATACCGACCTGTGCCTGAGAACCCAGAGCTCCGAAGTAAGCAGAGGGAAGACAGGCAAAGGGAAGACATTACTGCCTCCTCCCCCTCTCCACCCCCTCCTGTTCAGGGGAGTTTCACCGGTCCTTCCCCAAAGGAGGGATGGTTCTACTATCTTGGGCAACCCTTGCGCAAGATCTCCTTTGATGCTGCTCGATACACCGATGCCTGGAAGGAAGCGATAAGACTGTCTGACCATCCGGACGGGATCTTTGCTCCTCCGTCCATTGTTACTGCTAGCAAGGAAAAACTGAGGGCCGGGAGCGGAGGAGCTGATGCTATTATGCGTCATTCCATTCCCACGGGAGAGGTCTTCAACCTGATGTGGCAAAGCATTTTTCGAGTAAGTGCCGTCTTCCTCCCATTCTCCCATGTCTTTTTGATATTCCTTAAGCCTTTTATGTTTCGTTTCTTTTAGGTCATGTCAATGGCCCAAAGCGCCAAAATCCAGACTCGGGACCTTCAGTTTGACCTGCAACGTGAAAAAAGTCGGGCCAACAATATTGAAGCCGAGTTGAAGCAACCCCGTTCTAATCATGATAGTTACATGGATCACATAAATTACGAGATTGACCGCAAGGTGAAAGATAGAACAGACACTCTAAACAAGGAGTTGCGGTCATCTCGCCATGAGTGTGTTCGCCTTCGAGATGAATATGAATTGAAGTTAAAGAATTTGCGTGAAGAGATGTTCGCTCTGAGAAACCAGAACCTCCATGCAGAGGGCATCCTGAAGCAGGTACACCGCAATCCTTCCGGTGAAAAGAATGTCTTGAAACCAAAGCATGCTTTGTCTGACTTGGAAGTTTTGTTGCGGCAGGTACAAGCTGCTCACAAAAGGGACGTGGAATCCCTTACTTCAGATAAGGCTTATTTTGCGGGCCTGAATGCTGCCCTTGAGAAAGAAGTTGGATCTCTTGAGGCGGACAAAAAAGCTTTGGCCAGTCAGAACGAGGCTTTGGTGGAAGATAAAGCCAAACTTATTCAAGAGCTTACTGAACTGACCGAGGAAAAGAATGCTCTGGATGAGCAGACTCGGACCGCCTTTGACCAAGAGAAGCAGTTTTTGATGGACGAAAACACGGCTCTTTCTGCCGGTAAAGCTGCTCTTGCGGCCGAGACGGCTTCTCTGGAGGAAAAGGTGAAGGCTTTAGAGGAGGCCAAGCAGTCCTTGATGGAGGAAAACACGGCTCTTTCTGCCGGTAAAGCTGCTCTAGCGGCCGAGAAGGCTTCTCTGGAGGAAAAGGTGAAAGCTTTAGAGGAGGCCATGGCCCTCCCTCAACCCGAAAGTGCTAAGGTCCCGGCCAAGGGTGAGTCTTATCGGTCTCTTTTCTGCCGTTTTTCGTCCTTATGCCTTATTCTTACCGATCCTGCTCTCTTTTTAAAAAAAAACAGATTCTGAAAATCTTTTAAGACATGTCGAGAAGCTCAGCGATCGCATTGACAAGCTGAATGAGGAACTTTCTGCCGCGGGTTCTGACCGCGATCTCTACCGAGCTCAGGTTTTGCAGCTTGAGGAGGACGTTGCTAAACATACAGCCTACGCCCGTCGGACCCAAGAGGAGCTGAAGAAGCAAGGAACTATCATTGCCCATCTAAAAAAGGCTTTCGGCTCTCAGAGCCGGAAGATTACTAACATTTGTCGCCAAACCATCTCCAAGTACTTTCTGAAGAGGGGGGAAGTATTGGATGACGATCTGTATAATGAGCTGGAGTTTGACAATGTTGCCCGGAAGAGCAACTTTCTTGAAGATTTTGAGAAGTTTGGTCGTCTCCCTGGTGAGACAGTCTTTGGGCCTGGTCAAGCTTCTTTCCTTCCTCCCGATAGCGGTATGCGCCAGGAGGTTGCCGGCTTTCGTCAAGCTGTTGGAAAATCTAATTCTGCGGAGAGCGTGTCCAAAGAGTCCGCTGTAAAGAAGCCTGCTAAAGAATAGATGTTTCTTAGATAGTAATTTCTTAGTAGGGATCTTGTATAGTCGTATTTTGGATTACTGTTTTTGGTAATGTTTTAGCGTTTTGCCCTTGCCACCCCTTTTGTACCCCTTAATCGTTTTAAGTAACTCCCCTACGAGTTAGCTTTATATACTTCTCATTTGGCTTTATCCGGAGCGACCGGATTTCCAAATGCTTTGTAAGTCCCCCCTTTATTTACATGGAAGGTCTTTATAAATTCCTAGTTTTTATACCCGGCCGGATGGTACATTTCAAGGCGTGATAGCCTGTAGGCACGCTGGCCGGATGGTACATTTCAAGGCGTGATAGCCTGTAGGCACGCTGGCCGGATGGTACATTTCAAGGCGTGATAGCCTGTAGGCACGCTGGCCGGATGGTACATTTCAAGGCGTGATAGCCTGTAGGCACGCTGGCCGGATGGTACATTTCAAGGCGTGATAGCCTGTAGGCACGCTGGCCGGATGGTACATTTCAAGGCGTGATAGCCTGTAGGCTCGCTGGCCGGATGGTACATTTCAAAAAACTTTGCCTCAAAAGAATACCTCATTTTATTGCTCTTTGTAAAAAATGTTTTTATACATAAAACTTTTTAAGGCATTCAGCATGCCAGGAGTGAGGCAATTCGTATCCTTCACTAGTTTTCAGGCGATATGAAGCTTCCCCTGTTCGCCGTTGTACTATAAATGGTCCCTCCCATTGGGGCTCTAGCTTCTTTGGCTGCTTTACCTCCCGAAGGACAGTTCACCCGGAGCGAAACCCCTTTCCCTTGTTCTTTGGTTAAAATATCTTTCTACTTTCGCTTTATCCCTTTCCATCCTGACTTGGGCCATAGTCCTGGTTTCTTCAAGCAGGTCAAGGCTGTCTTTCACCCCTTCACTGTTGTTTTCCTCATCAAAGGATTCCCATCTAATTGATGGGACTGTAATCTCAGCCGGAACAATCGCTTCAGACCGTAGGTCAACCTGTATGGAGTTTCCCCTGTTGGGCCCTTTTCGGTTGTTCTGTAGGACCAGAGAACCTGAGGTAGCAATTCCGCCCATCTCCCTTTTTTGCTGTCCAACTTCCTTTTTATAGCCTTGACAATTTGTCCATTCGCATTTTCTACCTGGCCGTTTGCTTGTGGATGGGCGACCGATGCGAATCTCAGGTCAATCTTCCACTCTTCACAGAATGCCCGGAAGCTTTTACAGTTGAACTGAGCTCCATTGTCTGTTACTATTATCTTCGGGATCCCGAATCTACAGACCACATACTTCCAGATGAAATCCTGTGACTTTCTTGCGGTAATGGATACCGTTGGCATGGCTTCCACCCATTTGGTGAAGTAGTCAATGGCCACATAAATGAATTTATATCTTCCGGGAGATGCTTCCGGGAAAGGTCCAACGATATCCAATCCCCACATGGCAAATGGGATTGGGGACAGCATGGCTTTCAGTGTGGACGGGGGACTGTGTATTTTGTGGCCGTGTTCCTGACATTTAATGCACTTCCGTATGTATTCTTTTGAACATTCCCTCATCCTTGGCCAATAATATCCCAGCCTTAGGATTTTGTGAATTATTGCCCTTTCTCCTTGGTGGTTCCCACAGGTCCCCTCATGTAGCTCCTCCATGAGCCTTGCTCCCTCCTCCATGGTAACACACTTAAGTGCTGGTCTCGCGAATGATCTTTTGTAGAGCTGTCTTGCTCTAAAAAGAAAGATGCAGCCCTTCGTCTTGTTTTTGCCGCTTCTTTCTCGTCTTGTGGCAAGTTTCCGCTTTGTATGTACTCAACAATAGGTGCCATCCAAGACTTGGCTATTGTGTGATTCAATGGTGCATACTCGGATCTCCTCCAGACTTGAGTTTGCCTTTATTTCCATCCAGACTTTACTGGGCATTCTCTCGGCCATACTGGCCAATTTAGCCAACGCATCGGCCTCTATGTTTTCTGCTCGGGGAAGATGTCTTAATTCACATCTCTGAAAGTTTGCCTTCGTCTCTTGGACTTTGGCCAAGTATTTTCCAAGCTTCTCCTCCTTGACCTCGTAAATGTTGTCGTTTTGTCGCGCTACTAGCATTGAATCTGAGTATATTTCCAATTCTGCATAACAAACAAAAGGTAAACCCCATTCTCCCCCCTTTTAAGGTATGTAAAAAATTTTCTAAAGACACAAATGAGAACCACTGTCTTATTATAAGAAAGAACCTGTTGCCCCTAAGGCAGTGGCGACCTCCAAACCCTGTATGAGGGCTTCATATTCTGCTTCATTATTTGTTACCTCAAATTCTAGCCGGAACGCAAAGTTGAGAGTTCTTCCTTCCGGCGTTTGGACCACTATTCCGGCCCCTGCTCCAGTCTTACATCGAGCTCCGTCAACTAAGATAACGTATGGGTTGGTCGATTCTCTTTGTTTTTGGGCAAAGGTTGTTTCGGTTATAAAGTCCGCCAAGGCCTGTGCCTTTATGGCTGTTCGAGGAAGGAAGTGGATTTCGTACTGGGTGAGCTCGACAGTCCAACTGACCATCGTCCGGAAGCGTTTGGGTTGTTTGCTATCTGTTTTAGTGGCCAATTCGTTCTAACGAATACCCGGTGCGACTGAAAATAAGGTCGAAGCTTTCGAGATGCAACGACTAATGCAAACAATATTTTTTCGATGTTGGTGTAACGGCTTTCTGCTGGAGTTAGGATTTTTCCGGTGTAATATACTGGTATCTCTTTTTTCTCCTCCTCCATTATTAACACAGCCGCTACCGCCCAATCCGTGGCAGATAGGTAGAGATACAAGTCTTGACCAGGCGCCGGAACACCCAGTTTTGGCAATTCTTTGAGCATCTCCTTGATCCTTTCAAAGGCGTCTACACATTCTTGATTCCACTGGAATTTCTTGTTTTTTCGTAAAATGCTGAAGAACGGTATTGACTTTTCTTGGAGTTTTGAGCAGAATCTTGCTAAAGCCGTGAGCCTTCCGTTCAATGCTTGCACATCTTTAATGTTCTTTGGCGGCGATAGATCGAGGACTGCCTGGGTTTTTTCGGGGTCCGCTTCAATCCCTCTTTGCCCAACGACAAAGCCTAAGAACTTCCCTTTTGTAACCCCAAATACACACTTTTCCGGATTCAGCTTGATTTGGAATCTGTCAGGGTGTCAAAGGTTTCTTTTAAATCTTCCATGTGCTGTGCCCAGGATTACTTCTTACCACGATATCATCGACATATGCTTCTACATTCCGGGCCAACTGTTGTTTGAACACTTTGTCTATCATTCTTTGGAAGGTTGCACCCGCATTTTTTAATCCAAAAGGCATCACCTTGTAGCAAAAGGTTCCGGCCGAGGTAATAAAAGATGTTTTTTCCGAATCCTCCTCATTCATTCTTATTTGATTATATCCTGAAAACGCATCCAAGAAACTTAAGACAGAACTTTGAGCCGTTGAAGCAACCAATCTATCTATTGATGGTAATGGATAAAAGTCTTTAGGACATGCTTTGTTCAAATCTGTGAAGTCCACACACATTCTCCATTTGCCATTTGATTTTTTAACCATCACGACGTTGGCCAACCACTTGGGTAGGACACCTCCCTGATGAATCCGGCTTTAAGCAGTTTTTGCACTTCAGCACGTGCCGCAAGGTCTCTTTCTTCTCCTATTATTCTTCTTCTTTGCCGGATGGCTGGGTGCTTTGGATCCACTCGTAGGTCATGCTGGATAACGCTTGGATCTACTCCTGGCATTTCGTCCGTACTCCAGGCGAAAGTTGTCCTTCTTTTTTCCAGGAATCTCATCAGGTGAGTTTGCTCCCCACTGCCGAACGCATTTCCTATTTTAAAAAATTTAGAAGGGTCAGTTTTTAAGTGTACCTCTCTTGGTGACTCCTTAGAGGTTCCACAGTCTTCTGCTCTTTGATCCGGCTCTGGCGGGAAAGGGAGCTTTCCCTTGAATTCCTTCTCCGACCCCACCGTTTTGACCATCTCTTCTTCCGGCATTCCCTCCATGATGCGGACTTCACATACTCGAGCCATCTTTTGACTCCCTTTTATGGTTACCACCTTTCCAGCCCTGGTTAGATACTTCATCTTCAGGTGGTGAGTGCTGCATATTGCTTTGAAAGCATTAATCCCTGGCCGGCCGAGATACATATTGTATCCGGAAAGTCCTGGTACAATGAAAGCTGTGAGCTTTTCAGTTCTTCGTTCGTCTCCCAATCCCAATGTTATGGTGAAGTCTATGCTCCCTGAAGACTTGGTAGAAACGCCCCCAACAAAGCCTCCGAGGACCGCCGAATATGGTTTAATCTTACTTTCTGGGATCTCCAACTTTTTAACTGCCTCGGGATATGACATTCGCTCCAGCCCCGCTGTCTATCAGGATTCCTTCCATCATCCTGTCATTCACTTGTGCCCGAATGACCAGTGGATCATTGTGAGGGTATAACACCCCTTCTTCGTCTTCGTCTGTAAAGAAAATCTGGGGAAGATTCTCTCGCTTGGCAATTTTTCTTTCCGGTAGTTCTTGATGCACCGCATGAATATGTCTTTTTCTTTCGTTTGGGGTCAACGGTCCTACCTCTGAAAAGAGACCTGAGAATTTGCTTAAGAGAAAAAGTTTATTAGACTTTCATTTTTTCCGGAAGGGAATTACCGGAAGATTCCGGAAGATTTTTACAACATACGTCTTTTCTGGAAGGAAGAGAAAAGAAAAATCTGATTACACAGCTCTCGCCTTATTACCGATATGACTGGGCCTAGCTAATACTAGAGAAACAAAAATGTCTTCACCTTCTTACAAACCTGAGATCATACCGACTGATTTGCCGTGATTTAGCTCAGGGTGGATCTTCTTCCTGGTGATTTCGAGAGGTGGACTGATTTTGCCTGCTATTGCTTCTGTTGGTGCCACCTGCTTTCCCTTGCCTTTCTTTTTTCCTCGATGATCCTCAACTCTTTGGCCAGAGTGGCGCAATTTGCGGTTCTGTGACTTTTGCAACCATGATACTCACAGAAGGCTATCGGAATCTCCCCTGGATAAGGCTTCTTTGGGGGTAGATATCCCTCTTTGACTGCCGCCGCATACCTGCCCGGATCAATCTGAACAGCAACCCGGGCGTTCTGAAACTGAGGTGCCTGGGATGGAGCTTTGTAGTAAGGCTTGTATCTTGAGCCTCCCCCGGATGAACTTCCTGATACATTGCCGGAAGCGCCATTTCCATTCGGTCCCCCTTTCTTGTCGTTAACCGCTTTGAAGCTGTTTGCCAAATCTCTGGCCTTATTTTCCGCCACCTCTGACTTTAGAAACTCATGAATCATTTCGGCTAGCTCTCCATGGGTTTTTGGGGCTTTTGTCGCGATCTTCCCGGCAAGCCTTGGTTGTGCTAGCCCGTTTCCGAAAGCCTTGATCAGAATCTTCTCATCAATGTCATCAATTTCGGCTACCTGCTTATGAAACCTTTCACTGAATTCTTTCACCGTCTCTCCCTTTTCTGTTTGAGATCCATCAGTTCTATTGTTTCCTTCTTGATCTTTTTGCTTGCAGCAAAGTATTGCTGGAACTCCTCAGTCAATTGCTTAAAACTTGAGATCGACTGCGGGGGTCTTGTTGAGATCCAACCGAGTGCCCTTTTGGATAATGTTCCCGGAAACAAATTGCAAAGAGCGAGAGAACTTATCCCCTGCGTATTCATTGCGAACATAAATTTCTTAACGTGAAGAGCAGGGTCCCCCGTTCCATCGTACTTTTCCACTGCTGGCGCAACGAAGTGGGGAGGAAGCTTTGCCTTCCTGATTCTCTGGAGAAGGGGTAAAGAGTCATGTCGATCGAATCATCCTCCTCAGTCTCGTCGCTGATGATCAGAGTTTTCTCTAGCTGCTCTTTCTTCCGGCTGTTGCTCGCTTCGGAGCCGCGATTCTTGAGCGATTCGAGCGCCTCAGTCATGTCCTCCCATTTCTTCTGGTATTCCACATCTCGCTGCATCAGCTCCTGCTGCAAGACTTCATTCCCCTCCACTATCCTTTCATCAATGGTTCTGACTAGGCTTTTCAGCATCTCCTCCAACGCTTGCTTGGAGATCACGTCTTCAGCTTCCACTCTGTTGTTTTCGGTTGTTCCTACATTGTTGATCTCGCCCTCAGGTCGGGGTGTCTTTCTTGTTCTTGGAGCCATCCTTGCACGCGTACCTCCTTCGCTTACACCTGCAAAAGACACAACCTCAAAGTTTCAAGGCTTCGTTGTTTCGTTCAAAATCAGATTACCTCCGGTGGACTCGTGGTTGCTAAGAAAGATCTTGAGCCATCCGTTTCCCACAGACGGCGCCAAAATGAAATGGTGAATTCCTAAACTCCCTAACCTCCTATCCTAATCTCTAATCGGATTCCAATTCTACTGCTAGGCCATTTGTGCTTCGTCGAGTTACCTTGTTACTGTGTGACCGAGCTTAAGAGAGAGAGAAATCGCGTAGATAATGCAACGGTGTGTAGTTTCGAACGTGAAAACGTATCCTTTATTGTGGGGTTGAACCCCTATTTATGTTTACACTGCTAGATCGAGAGTGCCAGCCTGTCTTTCTTTTAATTGCCAGGCTGGCATTTACATGTAAGCGGGATATTTAATTACTCATCCGGCCGGATCACACTCTGATCCGGCGATATTCTTATTCTAAGCTGCTCCTTCCAGTCGCATGGGACCGGATGTTCTACCTTTCCTTATTCTCGTACTTTTTCCCTCTTCACCGCGCGGCCCGAGGTGTTGTCTTCCCGGGTTATCTTCATGCTTCCTCCAGTTAATATTTACTCTTTATTCTCATTAATGAATAGACACCATAGTGGGTGCCATGGTACGTCCTCCAAGGTTAGAGAGGAGTTCCCTTTAATAGCATTTTCTTCATTTTCATAGTTCGTATTATCCCATCTCAAATTCCATAAACGCGAAGGGACTAAACTAATGTGTGCGCGCAAATAACATACAACAATGATATAGCAATCATACAACACAATAAGTAAGAAATCCAGTTTCATGCTTTAATCTTATAGTCTTTTCACACAGAGCACACAGCACACAAGCCGTGTAACACGGCAACATACGAACCACACATGTCCATACCTTTTTCGCAAGTACGACTTGTCTCACAGTCGGAGTCCCGGTAAGAGTTCGCTACGGCCCTAACGTTAATTAAAACAAGGCGTCAGTTTTATTATTTTATGTGATGACACTCTATAGTGTATGTTATCCCCTAGGTATGTTGTTAGATGCTTAGTGTTTATTAATTCCTAGAACTTCACATGCACTCATTGTAGGCTTATCTTACACCTAGGACACTTACAACTTGTTTTGTATGTTAACTAAGTCTTTTGTTCCTTAGGTAATGTTTAAAAGTGTTTTAAGCGCTAGTTATGTAACAAGTTTATATAACATGTCTACTATGTATCCCCTCCTTAGATAAATAGGTGAGTAATACTTTAACACTTGTATAATGGTATTATAGATCCTAGAATACCCTTAGAACCCATTTATACAGAAATACAAAAGTTTCAAGAATCTGAAACGCGAGCCCATGTAATACCTTAACTAACTTCGTTTTTAATGTAGTAATTGATGTACAACTTTCCCCACATGTTTTGGTATCCTAGTTATGTTCATTAGCTATTATTTGAATTCATTATTTAGTTAGAATCACCCTTATAACACCTTGGCAACACAGTTATACAGAAACCATGCTACCGAAACTGAAACACAAAATCTGTTACATTCGACTCCATGTCTAAGTTCATAAATGGTTTATTTTTGTTTTCCCCCAACTTAAAGTCACTTAGGTTCGTGTGTTACTAGGTATTAGACCCAAAGCTAACCCAGAATACACCGATAATAACTTGGAAGTTCATTTGACAGATAACAGGTACAAACACGAAATCAGAAACACTAAGACTGAAACCCATGAGACCAATGTCCTCCTCTTGATTCTTTTCTGTTTAAGTGTTATTCTTTTCCTTCAAATCTCTCCCCAGGGCTTACCTATCTAATTGAGTGTAATAACACAAGTCTAAACTCGGGACTACTCCAGTAATGCACACACAAAACTCCTGAACAGAAACAGAAACGAAATCTGTAACAGAAACTAAAACTGATATTCCTCTTGTCTTTCTTTTCTGTCCCGAATTTTGTTTCCTATTTCCTTCTAAGTACATGTACTTAGGTAGTGGGTTAATGAGTTTGAGAGCTCAAGATTAATCCTAAACCATAAGGAACAACTCCTCTGAATATCATTGTACAGACTAAACAAGATTGGACCGAAACAGGAACATAAAATCTATAATATAAAACTGGGGAACTGATATTCTCTTTGTTTTTCTGTTTCTGTTCAGAATCTGTTATTGTTCCCTTCTTAGTAGCTGTACTCAGTTAGTGTTACTAAGTCTTCAAAACTCAAGAACAGACAAGACCAAACAGGACAATGCCCCCAAATTTCTTCTGCACAGAACTAGAAAACCTGATACGCTAAACCCCAGCAACTGGTAATCCCTCTTTTATTGTTACCTTTCTGTTTCTTCCTGGTCTGTATCTCATTTCCCTTTAACTGCTTTAGTTACTTAGTTATGTGGTCTATTATATTCCTAGCTCTAAGGCAAACCCAAAGTACCCTGTTAAGTTCACCGATACTTATACTGAGGCAAAGGTTTCAGGAGCTGAAACTGAACTGGATTCATGAAACTGATAACAGTTCTTTTATTCTCTGTTTGTTATTGAGTTTGGTTTCCACTTCCTCTCATTACTAATTCGAGTAGTTTAGTGTGTTATTACAGTTCTAGTTATATTCTGAACTTTGTTACACATAGCTTGGAACCTGGAACTGATAGAATGCAAGCCTGAAAAAAAAGAAACAGAAACTGATATGGTTTGCTTCTTCTTCTGTTATTTTTTTGTTTTCTTCAAGGTTCTTTCGTTGCTTAGCTAGTTAGTTTTATGTGATGCTATTTTAGAAGAAACCCACACATCACTGGCTGTACTTCGAGAACAATATACAGAGAACACCTATCTCAGAAACTGAAAACAAACTGTTACATTCTCTTCTGTTTTCCTTTCTAGACAGATCTGTTTTTTTTCTCCTCACTTCTCTTTTGTTTCCATTCTGCATTACTCACGAATTTGATCTTCAATTTCTTCTCATTACCTACTCAGGTATTTTAGGGTGTGACAGCATCTTGTGTTCCAACAGACCCAAGGCAATATAGTCAGCCACTGAAACTGTAACAGAAACAGAAGGTTTATTTGGTGTACAAGTTTTCTTTTCTTTAAAGTTGTTGTCTGTTTTGTTTTGTTTCTTGCTTCTTATTCTTTTCACAGCTTAAACTACTTTGAGCTCCTAAGCATATGTATTAACTTAGTTAATTCTTTTGGGCAGTGGTTGGGTTCACTCTTAAATTCTTACCACACCCCTACTACCCTTGAAAAGATGATATGCAGAAACAAAATTTTTGAACAGAAAGTGGGTTATCAGGTTACACTTGACAGCTTTGGTTTCTCTCGTTGTTTGTGGATGTATCAAATTTTTAAGGATGACTCGACTCATAACCTAGCTGTCTTAATTAGTGTTTTAATCCCCAAAACAAAACCATAGCAACAAGGCTATACCCCTGAAAAGGTACTATACAGAAGGCACACTATTTCAAAAACTGCAATACATTTCTCATATCAGACTGATCTGTTTACTTTGTTTCGGTTATAATGTGGTTAGTTCCATACAGAGTATTTATGTAGCCTATTACCTCTTTGTTTTGGAATTGGTCTCTCCTGGAATCCTTCCTGGCGCAATGTGAAGTTCCCAAAGCTTGGGTTATTTGACAGCAACTGAGACATTTACTCGGGGGTTAGAATTGATAACAGAAAATGATTATTGCACAGACAGGTTTCCTTTTCTCTTTTCTTTTTGTTCTCACCTTGGGCTGATATTCACCAGGATGTGGTGGGTTCTTGGTGGTTCCTCTTTGAGAGAAGAATGCAGACCGTTAAAGGAAGAGGCCAAAACACTTAAATTCACTGATCAACACCGAGGGTGCCTAGACAGCTGGTGTATTCCTTTCGAACAGAAACAGTAAGGTAGTAGTAGTGAGTGTTGATCAGAGGCGGGAAAAAAAAAAACAACAGGAGAAACATTAGAGGAAACTGATGCATGGCCTTTGCGGGTAAAACCAAACAGGGGGAGTACATTCTTTTAGGCTTCACCTGTTAGTTCTCTGGACTGAGTTGATCCAGCCCTTTCTAAGTGTGGAGCCTCAGGTTGATCAAGCAGACAGCGAGAGTGGCAATCTTAGTTCACTGATAGAAACAAGGGAATATGCTAGGGTGAGTTGACAGTATATCGACTGCACAGCAATGAAGAAAACAGGAGTAGAGTGGTGTGACCCAGCAGCATTTACCTTGCATGCACGAACCAGAGGGAATGAAGGGAGTCTCTGAATTTTGCGAGGGCCGGTGCACACCCAAGCAGAGAAGAAGGGCAAACTGTGGGTTTATCCTTAAATGGGGGTGTTTACTGATTCCCACGAGACAAGCATGGGAGTTTGGGAAGGAACAGCACTAACATACGTGTTCCTTGTCATTTGGACTTTCTTCACCGAAAACAACAAGGCACAAAATAGTGGAAGGAGGTGATGGCTTATGTTGGTTTGTTAATTGCAATGGTTAGCGGCATCTTATTCCCAGTTTACTGACAAGCAATTTTTTTTGGCCATCATTCCCTGTCTGATCCTCCAAGTAAGTATACGTATGCAGTTGAATTCTTTTTTTTTGTTCTGAACCGAGGCAATACCGAGGAGGAATGAGGTTGTGCTGAATTGGGACTTGTTCGTTGTTCTGGGACAGAACCAGGAAGTATGGCGTTGAAATAAAAATTGAAGTTGTGCCTGAGAGTTTGAAATTCTGGATCTCTCTGCTCTCTCTTTTTTTTCTGTTGTTGTTCGACCCGCAGTGATACCGAGGAAGGAGGGAGGATACGCTACAGAGATGGATTTGATTCTCCTGTTTCTGTGTTTTTTTATAGATAGTTTAGTTGTTCGCTATTAGTTTTAGTTGGTGAGTATAAGTTGCTGAAATTGAGCGCAGCTCACCGGGTTAAACACTCGGGACAAGTACGAGAGGTCTCGGGTTCGAGCCTCAACGGGAGCGTCTTTGCTCCCTTTTTCCTTTCTTTTTATTTGAATAAGTTGTATATGTTTACTTATATATATGTGACTATATATTATTTCGTGTTGTTATTATTATTATTGTTTTCTTTTGTTACTAAGTTAGGTGACGACATTGTCACATATTTACAACGTTACAATATCGTAACGTTACGTTCGTGTGTTTTCGTATTCGTGCGTACATATATATATACTAGGTTTAATTGTCACACGTTATGATTTTATGCGTTTAATATTCAAGGGTATTTCAGCTTACCCCCCTTAAAAGAGACTTCGTCCCGAAGTCTTACTTCCTTAACTTATATTTTCCACTCTTGGTAATCTTAGGGATCCAGTCCCGCATTCATTCACGATACACAACGGATTAAGTTCATAATTAAAATTCTCAATGCTTCTAAGCACCATGCCACATCAGTGGCTTCACACGAGTACTCATGGTAACCCAAAATGTTAGCAATGTATATAACATGCTAAAGTGCAAGCCAAGGCACACAATACCCATTCATACAGAGCATACAACATGCTAGAGTGCAACCCATAGCACACACATTCATTCATACAAAGCGTACATAAACGTACATAACATTCTCACACACAAATCTACCAACCATCAACATGTGGTTGTAGAGTTACGACATAGTGACACATGCAAAAACATCCAAAACAAAACACGCTTACCCCCCTTAAAAGAGGGGTACGCCCTCATACCCTACACTAAACCGAAGTATCGGTGAAAAGATGGGGGTACATATCTCTCATCTTATTTTCGAGCTCCCATGTGGCGTCCTCTATATCTTGATTTGACCATAACACCTTCACTAGTCTAATTGACTTGTTCCGGGTCTCTCGAGTCTTAGTGTCTAGGATTCTCTGAGGGGTCTCCACTGATCTCAATGTGGGCTCTAGGACTAGCCTCTCAGGCTGTAGCACATATGAGGGATCGGTCATGTATTTCTTTAGCTGTGAGACGTGGAATATGTCATGAACTCGTCCCAACTCTGAGGGTAGATCAAGTCGATAAGCAACCGGGCCCACACGCTCCCTAATACTGTAGGGGCCTACGAATTTCGGGCTCAACTTCCCCTTTTGCCCAAATCTGAAGATTCCTTTCATCGGTGACACTCGCAAGAACACCTGGTCGCCCACGTCGAACTCCAGGTCTCGACGCCTGTTATCTGCGTATGCTTCCTATCTATCCTGCGCGGCCTTTATGTTCTTTCTGATCTGCTGCACCTCTGCCTGAACCTGCTGCAAATAGTCTGGGCCTATGATAAAAGCTTCACTGGACTCGTCCCAGCACAACGGTGTACGGCAAGGTCTACCATATAACGCCTGAAAAGGTGGCATCTTGATCGAGGCGTGATAACTGTTATTATATGCAAACTCGATGAGGTGCAACTTATCCACCCAACTGCCCCTGAAGTCCAAGGCACATGCTCTGAGCATGTCCTCTAGGGTCTGAATAGTCCTCTCTGTCTGGCCATCGGTCTGTGGGTGGAAAGCAGTGCTAAGCTTCAGCTCGGTGCCTATCGCTTCTCGTGAAGCCCTCCAATATCTCGAAAGGAATCTCGTGTCTCTATCCGACACTATTGTTTTTGGCACTCCATGGTGTCTTACAATCTCTTTATCAAAAAGCTCTGCTAGTTTCGACACCTTCCATGTGTCCTTCATAGGAATGAATCGTGCTACCTTAGTAAGGCGATCAACAATTACCCATATCATATTCAATCCTCCTCGGGTTGGTGGCAGTCCAACTACAAAATCCATCGATAGATCATAGAATTTCCACTCTGGGATAGGCATTGGTTGCACTGTGCCTCCAGGTTTGCGGTGTTCAAATTTTATTTTCTGACAGGTGAGGCATCTGATAACGAAGTTCAAGACGTCGTTCTTCATGCCAACCCACCAAAAGTATCGCTTCATGTCTTTGTACATTTTTGAAGCTCCAGGGTGAATAGAAGTAGTAGAAGAATGAGACTCTCTCATGATGCGCTCCTTGAGCTCTGCGCTCTCGTGGGGAATACATAATCTGCCATTCACACGTATCAGGCCATCCTCGTGAAGCTGATAGTCATATTTCTTCTTATCTAATGTGCCATCGACTAACTTCCGTCTAATATCAGCCATTACTCTGTCGGTCTGCTGAGCATTACGGACTTCTTCGACTAGACTGGTGCCTGCTATAAGTGTATGCAATGTGGGAGGTCTGCGGCTAAGTGCATCGGCAACTACATTGGCTTTGCCCTCCTTATACTGAAGATTGATGTCATAATCCTTGAGGAACTCCATCCATCTGCGCTGTCTCATATTCAGTTCTTTTTGGGTGAACACATACTTTAAGCTTTTGTGATCGGAGTAGATGGTGATCTATGAACCGTAAAGGTAATGACGCCAAATTTTGAGTGCAAACACAACTGCTCCAAGCTCAAGGTCATGTGTGGGGTAGTGTTCTTCGTGCTTCTTCAACTGACGGGAGGCGTAGGCGACAACTTTCCCGTGCTGCATGAGGACACATCCCATACCCATACCGGATGCATCACAGTAGACTTCATATCCATCAGTACCCTCGGGAATCGTGAGGATGGGGGCTGAGGTCAATGCGTTCTTCAACTTTTGAAATGCTGCCTCACAGTCTGCTGTCCAAGTGAAAGGGGCATCTTTCTTGATGAGGTTTGTCATTGGTTTTGCGATGCGGGAGAAATCCTTAACAAACCGTCGGTAGTAGCCTGCTAGACCAAGGAAACTTCGTATATCTGTCACAGACTTCGGTCTCGGCCATGTACGTATTGCCTCCACTTTAGCCGGATCAACTGCTATACCGGCAACAGAAATAATATGCCCAAGAAATGCTACCTGATTTAACCAGAATTCACACTTAGAGAATTTGGCGTACAACTGGTTGGTTCTGAGAATCTCGAGTACCTGCCTAAGATGGTGCTGATGCTCTTCCTTGGTTCTCGAATATACCAGTATGTCATCAATAAATACCACGACTGTCTTGTCCAACTGATCTCTGAATACTCTGTGCATCAGGTCCATAAACCTCGCGGGGGCATTAGTCAGTCCAAACGGCATAACGGTGAATTCATAGTGGCCATATCGGGTCCTGAATGCGGTCTTTTCGATGTCGCTCTCCTTCACTGGGATCTGATGGTATCCTGATCTGAGATCGATCTTCGAAAATACTGTCGCTCCTCTGAGCTGGTCAAACAGATCATCTATGCGTGGCAAAGGGTAGTGGTTCTTTACTGTCACTGCATTCAGCTCACGATAATCAATGCATAGCCGAAGGCTGCCGTCCTTTTTCTTGACAAATAATACGGGTGCGCCCCAAGGGGATATGCTCGGGCGTGTGAATCCCTTATCCAACAACTCCTTCAATTGCTCCTTCAACTCTGCCATCTCTGCCGGGGCCATTCTGTACGGGGCTTTGGCAATGGGTCCTGTCCCGGGTACTAGGTCAATAGTGAACTCAACCTCTCGTGGTGGTGGCATACCGGGAAGGTCCCTAGGGAAGAGATCTGGAAACTCCCCAACCACTGGTACATCTGGATTAAACTCCGGGTCCTGCTGAGTATCCTGTACATAGCAAAGGTATACCTCCTGCTGCTTCTGAATTTCTTTGGCCATGGTCATGGCTGAAATGATTTTCACAGATGGCTGTCGGGGGTGCTGGCGGTAGGATACAGTAATGCCGGACGGGCTCTTTAGCAGTAGTCTGTGCTCGGCACACAATATACGGCCTCGGTGTTTCTCTAACCAATTCATGCCCACGATGACATCAAAACCCAGGCCTCTGAACTCTATCAGGTCCAACGGGAAATCCTCCTCTCGGATTCTGATGGTGGCTCCGCGGAAATACCGGGTACAACGGACTCTTTCTGAAGGTAATGTCACACTGAAGTCTTCCAACTCCACGGGCTCGAGGTGCAACCGTTCTGCTAACGTCGGGGATACAAAAGTATGTGAGGCTCCAGAGTCAAATAATACTGAGGCTGGGACTCCATTCACCGGGAAAGTACCCGTGATAATATGGCCGCTGTCGCTGGCCTGAGCCTGTGTGAGAATGCTCAGGGTACCCTCTCTCCCGGGTTCGACACCTATTTCCATAAATAACGTGTAGAAGTACAATTAGTGACGGTACAAAAAGTAGTAGGTAATCATCCTTTCTTTATTCATCTTTCCAACATTACACTTTCATTTCGATTACACAACTTAATGCAAAAGATACATGGCTCAATATTTCCTAAAGGTTAGGTTTAGGCGCCCAGGCTTCATATGGGTAGCGTTTATCACTGTTGATGGTGCGGTGCTCGGCTTGATTCTCTTAATCCCATGGTATAGCATTCTCGAGGGTCCGCCCATGATCAACACGTCACCGGATTTTAGCCAGATCTTCCTAGCTCGGTCAAGTCTCTTTTCTTCACCGTAGAGGAACTCTGCATCATCTCCGATGGACACAGACACTATGGGTATTCCTAGGTCTAGGGACTCCTGTGTCTCGTCCTTGTCTTGGTGTAATCCAAGTCGGCCTTCTCTCTCGTAGAAGTTGATGATGCAGATGTCGGCTTGTAGGTTGGGTACTGGTAGTACTTCGCGTTGCTGTGCAACGCGTAGGGTCGCCGTAATTAGAGATAGAAAGTCTTCGGGAATTGGTGGGGCGGGTGCTCCGTCGGTGGGATAGCTCTTCGTATTTGGGTTCCAAATCTTACCTAGGCACATCATTTTGAGTTTCATCATCTTCCCTCCGGGGTATGTCGGTGTGTAGAACCCGCCTGGTCCCACTCCAAACTTACGACATCTTCGAATAATGGCTACTTGGGCTTCAGGTGTCAGGTATCTTGGTAGTAGAATCATCCCAGGCTGGATAACTTGGCAGTTTTCACTTGGGTAGTAGGGATTCTCAAGGCTGTACCCGTCGGGTTCGAGGTTTGGATTTATTGGGAAGCACATGTCAAAGGTTTCTACTGCATTTAAGGGTAGTCTAGATCTTTTAGCGGTACTAGCAATTTAGCAAATTTCACGCATGGTCATACAGCTTGGCATACAAGAATTCAGACATGCTTTTCAAACATTTAGGGTTTCAAGATTTACCTGTAGCTGTGGGTGAATCTGGTCCCTCGGTGCGGTCCATGATGTGCAACACCGCCCTCCCTGGCCTCGAGGTAGATGCCTTCTGGGAGTCTCGGGATCCCGCTCCATGTGTAGACTGGGTGTGTGGGGCTCCACGCTGGCCTCCGGGTCCCGATCTCTGGTCAGTGCTCGCACCATAGCCGGGTCTGTAGTTCTTGCTCTGGGGATTCGCGAAGCACTCGAAAGCCCTGTGCCCGCTCTTCTTGCAATGAAAGCACTCTATCTTGTTGCCCTGACAGTCAACACCGGGGTGGTTTTTCGAGCATCGTCTGCAGATATATCGGCGCTCGGTCCACTGGCTCGGACCGGCTCCAGTCCCTAAACAGGTTATTTGGTTAGTCAATAACAAGTCACAATAACTGTAAAGATATTCAAGTGCTAGGGTTTATTTCACTTTACCCCTGGGTGGGTATGAGCGGAGCGGCTTAGCCGCAGTAGCCGGGTGGCTCAACTGAAGTCTCCCTGTAGGCTTGTTCCCCTGGTATTTCGCTCGCTTCCTGGTCGGGTAGTACCTGTCCCTTCTCACGCCTTTCTGTGCGCGGTCCTCTGAGTCACCGTCCTTCACCTTCCTTTTCCTAGCAAATTCCTCATCCCGCATCTGGACGGTGATCTCGACCTGGGACGCTGCAAGGTAGCAGTCCTGTGCAAAATAGGGTTTAGTAAACTCTTCACAATATAGCATTAAATACAAATTCATAGTTCAAGTTCAACCTGGATCGTGGCGTAACGACTAGGCCCCATGCCGTATCTGATGCGGTGATTCAGCCCACCATAGAAGCGCTCCACTAAGATCTCATCGGAATATCCCAAGCCGGGAAGTACACGAAGTAGGGCTGTGAACGTTGAGTAATATTTATCTACCGTCATCCCCTCGGTCTGTCTCAGACTGTCTAGCTCAAGCCGCTTCTTTGTCCGGAGGTGGGCGGGGTAGTACTTAGCCCTCAGTAATGCAGTGTAAGCATCCCATCCAAAAGTGGGGTCGGCTAGGTGAGCATCCTTCACAAGCTTCCACCAATCACTCGCTGCCTCTCGTAGGTAATAGGCGGCGAGTCTGACCTTAGCCTCAGCCGGAACTCCCAAGGTGTCGAAAGCAGTCTCTAAGATGCTGATGTAGTTCTCCAGGTAGGTGGGGTCCGTCTCTCCTCGGAACTCCGCGGGTCGAAGGTCTGCTAAGCATTTCACCCAGTTCGTCTCTCTAGGTGGGTGAGGTGGCGGTGGCGGGGGTGCCTGCTGGGTTCCTGGCTGGAAACCCATGTGACCTAGGGCCGCTGCTACTATCTCAGCGATGGTCTGCCCTGCAGCTACGCTATCTTGCTCCATCTGACCACGGCCTCGCCCTCGACCTCGTCGTCCAGACATCTGTAAATGTCGTCGTTAGTTTAGAACATTCACAAGAACTTGCTGAAGTTATTATCGCCCTTGCTGGCGGTTTTAAATCAGTAAAGTCGTGCCTCACATTACTAACCCTTAACCCCGTTTCCCAAATTTAGGTTTTCCTATTCTCGGTACTCCTCTGTTCCAGTCATCAGAGCGCAACTACGCTCTGATACCACTTTCTGTAACACCCCCGAACTGGATGTCACAGACACCAACCACCCACGTGGTTGACTCTACAACACTAACAACACTAAGCTGCGGTCTGAACGACTGGAATTATAACCATAATCAAATCCAAGTACAAACTGAAATTACAACCGAGTACCGAGAGTCTACAACATAGTTCTTAATTAGATTACACAACCGAAACATAAACAAAAGTCTAGTGGTACATCATCTCAATCCATACATTCAAACATGCTACATAAGAGCCTTGCCCATATGGACTATCCCTAAGGTAGTCACCCGTGCCTACTCTCCGCCTGCTTCTCGTTTCATACCTGTAAAAATAAAGGACTCAGCAAACCTTGCTGAGTATGAACGTGTGAAGCCCGCATGTTACCGGGCTACACGACTACTTGGTCGAATATGATTAAGTTCATTTGCATGTTATAGTAAAGCAATAACATCCAACATACGACATTACATAGCACATCCATTATACCACATCAACATAGCAACACCCACATACAATGTCAACATAGCAACAACCAACATATTAGGCATAGAGTTAACAACAAGCACTACAAACATTGTAAGACAAGTCGAGCTTTTGAGAGAGTTTGAATAGTGATGATCCTCACAGTGGGATCATTCAACGTGAAGTGTTTTCATTTCTTTTTCCTTTGTCCTCATCATGTGTACTTCTCTTCCTCCTTCTTGCACCAGGTCTAGGGATGTAGGTTAGTTCCCGTGACCATATAGTATAGGTGCTTATCTTTTCTTACTTCTTTATGGATTAATTGTGAGTTAACTTATTACCGCACGTTAGAGGACGTCTCCTCCTTAGTTCATACCTCCATTCCCGGCGTCGTACGTCGAGAAAGAGGGGTCATCTTTAGACCCCAGGTTAGGCTCTCCAATTAGCTGATCCTCCAATCCCGGCGTCAGGTCGAGAAAGAGGGGTCATCTCTTGACCCCAGGTCATGCTTCCCAAATTGCCAATCTTCCAATCCCGGCGTCGTTCGTCGAGAAAGAGGGATCGTCTTTAGACCCCAAGATGTGCTCCACAATGGTCGGTCGAAGGATCTGATGCAGATACCAACTCCCGAATGTATTCAATACCGCGCGGCCCGAGGTGTTGTCTTCCCGGGTTATCTTCATGCTTCCTCCAGTTGATATTTACTCTTTATTCTCATTAATGAATAGACACCATAGTGGGTGCCATGGTACGTCCTCCAAGGTTAGAGAGGAGTTCCCTTTAATAGCATTTTCTTCATTTTCATAGTTCGTATTATCCCATCTCAAATTCCATAAACGCGAAGGGACTAAACTACTGTGTGCGCGCAAATAACATACAACAATGATATAGCAATCATACAACACAATAAGTAAGAAATCCAGTTTCATGCTTTAATCTTATAGTCTTTTCACACAGAGCACACAGCACACAAGCCGTGTAACACGGCAACATACGAACCACACATGTCCATACCTTTTTCGTAAGTACGACTTGTCTCACAGTCGGAGTCCCGGTAAGAGTTCGCTACGGCCCTAACGTTAATTAAAACAAGGCGTCAGTTTTATTATTTTATGTGATGACACTCTAGAGTGTATGTTATCCCCCTAGGTATGTTGTTAGATGCTTAGTGTTTATTAATTCCTAGAACTTCACATGCACTCATTGTAGGCTTATCTTACACCTAGGACACTTACAACTTGTTTTGTATGTTAACGAAGTCTTTTGTTCCTTAGGTAATGTTTAAAATTGTTTTAAGCACTAGTTATGTAACAAGTTTATATAACATGTATATAACATGTCTACTATGTATCCCCTCCTTAGATAAATAGGTGAGTAATATTTTAACACTTGTATAATGGTATTATAGATCCTAGAATACCCTTAGAACCCATTTATACAGAAATACAAAAGTTTTCAAGAATCTGAAACGCGAGCCCATGTAATACCTTAACTAACTTCGTTTTTAATGTAGTAATTGATGTACAACTTTCCCCACATGTTTTGGTATCCTAGTTATGTTCATTAGCTATTATTTGAATTCATTATTTAGTTAGAATCACCCTTATAACACCTTAGCAACACAGTTATACAGAAACCATGCTACCGAAACTGAAACACAAAATCTGTTACATTCGACTCCATGTCTAAGTTCATAACTGGTTTATTTTTGTTTTCCCCCAACTTAAAGTCACTTAGGTTCGTGTGTTACTAGGTATTAGACCCAAAGCTAACCCAGAATACACCGATAATAACTTGGAAGTTCATTTGACAGATAACAGATACAAACACGAAATCAGAAACACTAAGACTGAAACCCATGAGACCAATGTCCTCCTCTTGATTCTTTTCTGTTTAAGTGTTATTCTTTTCCTTCAAATATCTCCCCAGGGCTTACCTATCTAATTGAGTGTAATAACACAAGTCTAAACTCGGGACTACTCCAGTAATGCACACACAAAACTCCTGAACAGAAACAGAAACGAAATCTGTAACAGAAACTAAAACTGATATTCCTCTTGTCTTTCTTTTCTGTCCCGAATTTTGTTTCCTATTTCCTTCTAAGTACATGTACTTAGGTAGTGGGTTAATGAGTTTGAGAGCTCAAGATTAATCCTAAACCATAAGGAACAACTCCTCTGAATATCATTGTACAGACTAACCAAGATTGGACTGAAACAGGAACATAAAATCTGTAATTTAAAACTGGGGAACTGATATTCTCTTTGTTTTTCTGTTTCTGTTCAGAATCTGTTATTGTTCCCTTCTTAGTATCTGTACTCAGTTAGTGTTACTAAGTCTTCAAAACTCAAGAACAGACAAGACCAAACAGGACAATGCCCCCAAATTTCTTCTGCACAGAACTCGAAAACCTGATACGCTAAACCCCAGCAACTGGTAATCCCTCTTTTATTGTTACCTTTCTGTTTCTTCCTGGTCTGTATCTCATTTCCCTTTAACTGCTTTAGTTACTTTGTTATGTGGTCTATTATAATCCTAGCTCTAAGGCAAACCCAAAGTACCCTGTTAAGTTCACCGGTACTTATACCGAGGCAAAGGTTTCAGGAGCTGAAACTGAACTGGATTCATGAAACTGATAACAGTTCTTTTATTCTCTGTTTGTTATTGAGTTTGGTTTCCACTTCCTCTCATTACTAATTCGAGTAGTTTAGTGTGTTATTACAGTTCTAGTTATATTCTGAACTTTGTTACACATAGCTTGGAACCTGGAACTTAAAGAATGCAAGCCTGAAAAAAAAAAGAAACAGAAACTGATATGGTTTGCTTCTTCTTCTGTTATTTTTTTGTTTTCTTCAAGGTTCTTTCGTTGCTTAGCTAGTTAGTTTTATGTGATGCTATTTTAGAAGAAACCCACACATCACTGGCTGTACTTCGAGAACAATATACAGAGAACACCTATCTCAGAAACTGAAAACAAACTGTTACATTCTCTTCTGTTTTCCTTTCTTGACAGATCTGTTTTTTTTTTCTCCTCACTTCTCTTTTGTTTCCATTCTGCATTACCCACGAATTTGATCTTCAATTTCATCTCATTACCTACTCAGGTATTTTAGGGTGTGACAGCATCTTGTGTTCCAACAGACCCAAGGCAATATAGTCAGCCACTGAAACTGTAACAGAAACAGAAGGTTTATTTGGTGTACAAGTTTTCTTTTCTTTAAAGTTGTTGTCTGTTTTGTTTTGTTTCTTGCTTCTTATTCTTTTCACAGCTTAAACTACTTCGAGCTCCTAAGCATATGTATTAACTTAGTTCATTCTTTTGGGCAGTGGTTGGGTTCACTCTTGAATTCTTACCACACCCCTACTACCCTTGAAAAGCTGATATGCAGAAACAAAATTTCTGAATAGAAAGTGGGTTATCAGGTTACACTTGACAGCTTTGGTTTCTCTCGTTGTTTGTGGATGTATCAAATTTTTAAGGATGACTCGACTCATAACCTAGCTGTCTTAATTAGTGTTTTAATCCCCAAAACAAAACCATAGCAACAAGGCTATACCCCTGAAAAGGTACTATACAGAAGGCACACTATTTCAAAAACTGCAATACATTTCTCATATCAGACTGATCTGTTTACTTTGTTTCGGTTATAATGTGGTTAGTTCCATACAGAGTATTTATGTAGCCTATTACCTCTTTGTTTTGGAATTGGTCTCTCCTGGAATCCTTCCTGGCGCAATGTGAAGTTCCCAAAGCTTGGGTTATTTGACAGCAACTGAGACATTTACTCGGGGGTTAGAATTGATAACAGAAAATGATTATTGCACAGACAGGTTTCCTTTTCTCTTTTCTTTTTGTTCTCACCTTGGGCTGATATTCACCAGGATGTGGTGGGTTCTTGGTGGTTCCTCTTTGAGAGAAGAATGCAGACCGTTAAAGGAAGAGGCCAAAACACTTAAATTCACTGATCAACACAGAGGGTGCCTAGACAGCTGGTGTATTCCCTTCGAACAGAAACAGTAAGGTAGTAGTAGTGAGTGTTGATCAAAGGCAGGAAAAAAAATAACAGGAGAAACATTAGAGGAAACTGATGCATGGCCTTTGTGGGTAAAACCAAACAGGGGGAGTACATTCTTTTAGGCTTCACCTGTTAGTTCTCTGGACTGAGTTGATCCAGCCCTTTCTAAGTGTGGAGCCCCAGGTTGATCAAGCAGACAGCGAGAGTGGCAATCTTAGTTCACTGATAGAAACAAGGGAATATGCTAGGGTGAGTTGACAGTATATCGACTGCACAGCAATGAAGAAAACAGGAGTAGAGTGGTGTGACCCAGTAGCATTTACCTTGCATGCACGAACCAGAGGGAATGAAGGGAGTCTCTGAATTTTGCGAGGGCCGGTGCACACCCAAGCAGAGAAGAAGGGCAAACTGTGGGTTTATCCTTAAATGGGGGTGTTTACTGATTCCCACGAGACAAGCATGGGAGTTTGGGAAGGAACAGCACTAACATACGTGTTCCCTGTCATTTGGACTTTCTTCACCGAAAACAACAAGGCACAGAATAGTGGAAGGAGGTGATGGCTTATGTTGGTTTGTTAATTGCAATGGTTAGTGGCATCTTATTCGCAGTTTACTGACAAGCAATTTTTTTTGGCCATCATTCCCTGTCTGATCCTCCAAGTAAGTATACGTATGCAGTTGAATTCTTTTTTTTTTTTGTTCTGAACCGAGGCAATACCGAGGAGGAATGAGGTGGTGCTGAATTGGGACTTGTTCGTTGTTCTGGGACAGAACCAGGAAGTATGGCGTTGAAATAAAAATTGAAGTTGTGCCTGAGAGTTTGAAATTCTGGATCTCTCGGCTCTCTCTTTTTTTTCTGTTGTTGTTTGACCCGCAGTGATACCGAGGAAGGAGGGAGGATACGCTACAGAGATGGATTTGATTCTCCTGTTTCTGTGTTTTTTTTTATAGATAGTTTAGTTGTTCGCTATTAGTTTTAGTTGGTGAGTATAAGTTACTGAATTGAGCGCAGCTCACCCGGTTAAACACTCGGGACAAGTACGAGAGGTCTCGGGTTCGAGCCTCAACGGGAGCGTCTTTGCTCCCTTTTTCCTTTCATTTTATTTGAATAAGTTGTATATGTTTACTTATATATATGTGACTATATATTATTTCGTGTTGTTATTATTATTATTGTTTTCTTTTGTTACTAAGTTAGGTGACGACATTGTCACATATTTACAACGTTACAATATCGTAACGTTACGTTCGTGTGTTTTCGTATTCGTGCGTACATATATATATATATATACTAGGTTTAATTGTCACACGTCATGATTTTATGCATTTAATATTTAGGGGTATTTCATTATTATAAGCCCTCGAATCATGTTATGATCAGATAAGGTGATTAGCATTGATGGTCCTATTAACCTGTTACCTGAGATAATTGCAATCGGATAGATTACACTATTCACTAGGAGCTTTAGTCCGGATTAAACCAGACTAGTAATTCTGTGCATTAAAACCATCTTGATATACTTGCTAGGTCTAGACTAGAACTACATGCCCTGTCTAGATGAGCTATCTGGAATTAAGACTTAATACAGAATAGATAATTGAGAATTACAAGCCGATCCAAGTCTCCACTTAAGCAGTAGAATATGCATGACCTAGCTAGTGAAACAACTCCCTGAACCTAGAGTACCGTTCACACTCCCAAGACTATCACTTTAATTTATCTGCTATTTACTTTCTTGTTACCTATTTGTGAAACCCAAAACCAAAACAAAACCCCTTTTTAAGTTAACCATTACCTAAGGCTAGACTTACTTATCGAGTCCCGTGGATTGACACCCTAGCCGCTTCATTGAATTACTATACTATTTCGACCGGGATTTTTGCAACCTGACGGTCTATTGAATTCTAGGATTATTTCTAGGCTTTTAATATACCAAATAAATCGTTTGCACTAGGACGTTTACGTCGTCGTTTTACAAGTTAACTAAGTACTTCCCTCTAGCTAATGTGTAAGAGTATTCTTAAGCACCAACATGTAACAGGTTTACCCAAATTGACCATTCACCCACACTTTCCTCATAATTACACCATAGCTCCCCTTTTATAACCAACACTTTAATTATTTAAACCACATATTATACCTCTTAATTAATTTATATTATTACTTAAATTTCTAAACCTTTCTAGGTTTATATACTAATCCCCTCAAATATTTAAATCTCCATTTATGCCCCCAAAATTCTTGGTAATTACATATACCCCCATTATATATATAATTATTCTTGGCTTAATATTCCTTTAAATACTTTGTATAATTATCCTCATCATTCTATTTTGGTCAGCCTTCATAGGTGGTCACGGTTGACCACTTAAATTACTCTTTGACCGGCTTGATAGTGATTACGAAAATACCCTCATAGTTTCCTAGTTTTACAATTTGCTCCTTTAATTTTATAAAGTTCATATTTTATACTTATAAAAATCCATGGACTATTTCTTTCGATCATTGTTACCGTTTATACCTTATATTCCTTTTATCACACCTTGACCTCATCTTTGATTTGCTTATTTATATAAAGTGTACGTGTATATATATATATATTTATATACGGTCTTAAAAATTAGTTTGAGCCATAAACTAAGTTTATAAATATATCTATATTTTCTATTTTGTTCCCAAGTAGTTATAATTACTATCATGATAGTTTTTCCACCAGAAATTCATATGACCTCATGAATTTAATAGTGACTACTTAAATCACCAAATAATTATTTTTAACATGGTTTAGATATATGGCCTTAAAAATAGCATAGTAATTACTTTAAATAGTCTCCAAATATCACTAAAACTATACTAACATCACGGTATATACAGAATTTTCTTCAGTCTTTCTAGACCATTTTTCTCACACATTTTCAGCATTGATAATCATATACACTTAATTAATTATTATTATTTTCTTTTCCATCCTAATTTATATCCATCTCATATTTCGTATTATTAATTCGTACTAACGCATATGTATATATACCTGTTATTTGTGTACGAATTATAACCCAGTATTACCCATGTATACATATGCACATTACTTATTATGTATTATAAATCCAATGTAACCCATGTATGTACTTATATAAACATTACGCATTGTAGCTTCATATGTATATATTTATATTTCCAACTTTCTTCCCAGCCTAGCTCATATCCCTTACCGGTTATATATTTATAACTCAAGGCATCTCGTACATACATATGTATACCTATATACAACCTTTATTTGTGTACGGATTATAACCCAATATATTACTCATGTGCATATGCACATACTCACTACGTTACCATCATAGTTTTAAGTTCTTCTATATATGTGACCGTTGGTGTGTATTATAACCCAACAGTAACGGTTTAGTTCAGGTTTTAGCTCTTCACATGCGCCTCTAATATCTGCGGTTCTTACTGCACCTAGGCTGGTTACTCCTCAAGTTATTTGAGAAAGATATTACATGTCATTACCTTGTCAGATTAGCAAGGAAGTTCTCAGCATGGAGAGGTTGAGGTAGTGTTCTTGGGCTCCCGTTACTACTCCTCCATGGTGTGTGTGTTTGGTGTCGGTTTTCTGCTCAAGAGAAGGGTTGGAACCTGGGCCTTTTTCATGCGCATCGGAGGCAGGAGATTAGTGCCAACGTAGCGGCATATATTGAGCATAAACAAGGAAGTGAAAGGGGATGACAGTGAGCTCACCGAAGTCGTTATTCTGGTGACTACTTACGCAAGAGCAAGGCAAGAGCATGTTGTTCTTGTTTGTGCAGTTGATACCAGAGAGAAGAGCAAACACAGAGGCTGAAGAGAAAGGTTGAGAGGCGCACACACTGGAAGAACATAATCGAAGCGAAGAGAATGACGGATGTAAAGCAGGTATGCTCCTCGTTCACTGGTTGGTCCGAAAATGAAGAGCAAAGCTTGGATGTCCCTTGTTTGCAAGTTGGGTGTGTAAATTTATGTTGCTCGTTTGTCAGTTTGGTTATGAAATGTTTCTTGTTTTCTAGTTGGGTTTGCAAGAATACCCAAGGTCGAGAGAATGAAGGGGATGTAAGCATGTATGTTCCTTGTTCGCTTACTGAAATGAAGAGGAGAACAGAGACTTATGTATACTCCTTGTTCTCTAGCCTGTTCGCCAGTTGGGTTGCAAAAACTCCCGTCGGTGAAGAGAAATGATGATGAGTAGTGTTGTATATATCTTGTTTGCCAGCTGGAATGGAAGGAGCAAGATGAAGCAGAGCATGAATGCTCTATGTTCGACAGCCGGAGTGAAGAGAATGACTATACGAAGCATGTATACTTCTTGTTCGGCATCTGGAATGAAGAGAATGACAAGAAGGTGCAGAGCTACATGTGTTTTGTTTTGCCAGGGATGATGGTGAAGGTAATGAGGATATGAAGAGCTGTGTGTATCTTGTTTGTCAGTTGGGTTATAAATTACCGCAAGGTTGAGACTAAAGAGTCGCATGCTCTCCTTGGTCGCCTGCAACGTGAAGAGCAAGAGGGAGGCGGGGATGTTTATCCTTTGTTCGCCAGTGATTATGAAGAGGATGAATCTGGCGGTGAAAGGACGTCCCACGTTCACCAGCTAGGTTGCAATATTACCGTGAGTATGAGATAAAGAGAGGGGTTACACTCCCGGGGAAAGAAAACAAGGATGTATGGGACTGAAACAAGGAAGTTAGTGTCAGGTTGTTTAAACGCATGAAAAGCTGCGGTATCTTGATTGGGTTACCCTGGTTCGAAGCTTGGTACAGAGGACGGTTGTCACTGGTGCAGGGAAGCTGCAACATGCATCTCGTATTCCCAGTGTGCCCGCGCGAGAATGAGGAGAAAAGAAGGAGTGGTCTTTGGAACTGATGAGAAGCAGATAGTGGGATTGGAATGAGAAGCACCTGACTGATCTGGCATGTTGGTACTAAGCAGACTGATAAGATGCGCCTGTTCCGAAATGAAGGTAGTGCTGTAATGTTTTTTTTTATTAATCACTTGGGTAGCTTCATATGTCTAGAGGTGCAGGTTGTTACCGAATACGAGCATAGCTCAACTGGTTAAGGCATTCGGGGAAAGTACGGGAGGTGCAGGGTTCGAACCTCAGTGGGAGCATATTCCCCCTTTTTTTGTATAAGCCATATACTTGTTTATTTACATATATGTGGGACTATATAATATATCGCGTTATATATATACGGCCCCTTTTATTTTGTCGCGTCTTAGTTATACATAACGATGCGACGTTATTAATTATTACAACTTACATGTATTCTCGTATTCGTACATATATAAGTACGGGACTATATTAATATGTAACGTCGTCACGCTTCCGGACACGTATATACTAAATTTAATTATTCATACATTGTTTTATGTCCGACTTATATAACGTGTTATTTTCGGATAATCCCATCGCGTTTTAGTTGTATGACCATAAAGGTTACTCATAATTAAATTTAACCTTCACGAATTTGGACTGTTAATTATTCGGGGTATTTCAACCTACCCCCCTTAAAGGAACTTCGTCCCGAAGTTGTTACTTCCTTAACTGATGTTTTCCATTCCTGTTAATCCTAGGGATCAAGTCCCGCATTCATTCGCAATAACCAAAGGATTAAGTCTCCTATATTATCATTCTCAGTGCTTATACGCACTATGCCGCCCTAGTGGCTTCACACATAAATTCTCATAGCAATGTATATATAACACGCTGAGGTGTAAATCACAGGTACACAACATTTATTCATAGCACAAGGTACATCCAATACAGTACACACACAATTCTGCACAATTCATACACACAGACCTACCAACCAACGTGTGGTTGTAGGAATACACATAGTCAATTTCCAACCAAGGCCCACAGTTCTATTTCACCATTTGTGCTTATAAGCACCACGCCATATCTATGGCTTCAACAAGTTCTCACTAATATTTTAACGTACCAATAATTCTCATATATTGTACTCATATACAATCAAGAGGATGAGTCCTTCATTCATAACCACCATGCAATCAAAACAATCCATCAAACGACCAATAACACGGTAAAACGCAACCTAAAAACGCAGCGCGCCTACCCCCCTTAAAAATGGATTACGCCCACGTAATCCCTATTATATCATCCTTGAACTTTTGTTCAAGATGTTTAAGTCTCATGGGGTTTTCTTGTTTCTATGCAATGCAGCTCACTGCAGACGTTATAATCTGAGTGGTTAAACTGGTGTAAAAATAAAAGAAAAGAAATTAAGAACTCAAAATAAACGTCGGGCTGCAAACAAATCCCGGTCGTAGTAGTATAGTGAAATTGTAAGCGACCGGATGTCGAACCGTGGGACTAATATACATATTATAGTACCTAAGCGTGTCACAAAAAGGGGGGATTAATTGACTTGTATTTAAAATAAAAAGGAAAGATAAAATAAACTAAGTTAATAGATAAATTAAACGGGACTCTGGGTCAGGTTAATATAATCTGCTTAATTATGCTATCTCTACTGGTTTAATATAATTGTTTGGCAAAATTCCTCTTATTATCTTAAGGACTAAATCATAGCCTCAAAAGAACTCGTTTACCTGAAAATGCAAGGTTCTAATCAAGGTTCAAGCACAATACGTGTAAACGGACGGTTTAAATATGAGAAATTATTTATGCATCTGAAAATACTAACTTATTAAATCATAATAAGCTTTCTGCAAATTTACGGCTTAATTAACCTATCTATTTATCACCTGGTCTGATCAAAATAGACTTAGCAAGCAATTTAATAAACTCATGACATTTATTAAAAAGGCGAGAGATAAGCTTTAATACGTAACAAACTGTATTTAAATAAAATCAGTAAAAATATTGCATAATTAATACAAACACATAATAACCGTTCCCAGAGTCTAAATATTCTAGCCTAACATATTAAATAGATAAACAGAAACAAGAGTAGTAGAAATCATCTGTAGTCACTCCTGTATTCGTTCTGCTATTTTGTATATGTAGGACTAGAGGTGAATATGGTGGAAAGTGAAATAAAAATGGAGAAGACGGGAGGAGAGAAATGAGATGAACGTGTGATGTGTGGTGAAGTGGTACGGTGATGGATTGTATGGGTGGTGGATGATATTTGAGCAGAAGGCTCGTGGGTTTATATAGAGAAGGGAAGAGGCAGCAGAGAAAATGAAGATAACAGACGCGTGATGGATTGAGGCGGTGGAAGAAGCTGGATAAAATTTGCAGACTGATTGATCATTTATTGCAGGGGACAGAACGTGTGCAGAGTAGATGGATAATTGCAGACAGTGGACGAGTGGACGAGTTGCAGAAGTCGGCGAAGGCAAGTTGCAGACGGCGCGCGAAGAAGAAAACTGTTCGCGTCTCAGATCTGGAATTTTACACGCGTCCGCGTGGTGTCCTCCCTGTTGTCCGCCTGACTAGAGGCGGTTGCATATTTCTTGTCCGCCTGCGGTACCGCCTCAAACAAGGCGGTTGCCTCTTGTTTTCCGCCTCACTCACGCATCTGTCTCACGTCCGCCTAAAGTCAAGCGGTTGCAGGGGCGGACGCTTGTCTCTTGTGTGCTTCTCGTGTGACTCTCTTCTACCGGCTCTAGATTCTTCGTTTGGACTCCGTTTTCTGAGCCGTTTGTGTCTATGCGTTCGTCTATTCGTCTACTTTACTCCCAGCTTGGTTTTCCTCATGTTAAACCAATTAATTTGTGAGATAAACAATAAAACATAAACTAGAGGAAAACTAACCGAAGTGGAGAAATGAGCAAGAAAAGTGCTAATATTATATATAAAATACACCTATAAAACATGCTCATTTGGACACTTATCACTCACCTTATAAGCCTATCAAATGCCTTGACTATGTTAATGGCTCAGTTTATGTCTCAAAGATTCTTATCGGTATCCACACCGATCTATACGGATTTGGGTTATCCTCCCTGGGTCTAGGGTATTGGCAGATAAGTCACTTGTTATTCAACTGGAAAATGTGAAATATGGTCCACCAGCTTCTACTGTGCGACTCTGATTACTTTCAGGTTTGGTTTTCCTTCACTATACTTTTCAAGGTAGTGCATGGCTTATTTGTATCTTTATCATTTAGGAGTAAAGGCCTCTTGGCTGACGTGGGGTATTTTAATTTATACACGGTCTTATCTATTTACTCTGGAGGTCAGAAGTTCATGTTTTTTTTGTGCGCTTTTAAGCGTCTGAATTGTTCTTTTTGGCTGACCTTTTGGCTTTAGTTCAAGTATGCTCCGTAGCAGCTATTTAGTTCTTAATATTTGATTCTCACGGACGTGTCTTTGTTACACGACTTGTTTAGTTTATCTTACTGCTCGTAATTATGTGTAGATAGCTAGTCTGCTCTGCTAGCATTACTACCTCTTTTTTGTTTCCGCTAACGTGCACAGCCAAATGAGATGTTTTTCATCTTTGAGAAATCTTTATTTTTCAGCCCCATTTATGGCTTTGACGCTGCTGGTTGACTTTAATTAGTTTCAGTCAAAAGGTTACTGAATTATATATGTTAGAAGTCTCTATGATTGTAAACTATTTTACATAGGATGTTTAGTTTCCTTCTCATCATCATTATTGTTCTTATGTCCCGCCAGGAACTAAGGTAATTGACTACTATCGGTTACATATTGCATTTGATTGCGATTGTATATATTTACGTGGTAACTTTTGGGTTAATAGTAACATCACACCATTTCAAATCCTCACATATCTGTATACTCATGTGTTTATCCCTGAATTTTCAAGCCATGTATCCATGTATTTTATGTGGTTTCAACATTGCTTCCTTTGCATTTTTACTTATCCAACTTATAAACTTTCACCAAATTGTAGTTTATGTGTCCACTTGTAGGGGGTTTCGAGAATCATCCAACATCGACGTGATCAGCGTAAGTGTTGGACTACTCCTTCACCCCAATTTGTGCTCCGTGTCACTTGACCTGGCCAGGGTCAAGTTCAACCTTGCACGTCCGTTTTAAACAAATAATTAGTTTAACCAATTCTAATTCTTACCCCTCTAGTTTCTAGTCATCTGGCAATCAATTCATGGACTAGTAACAAGATCTAAGCCTTGAGATTAAGTGTGTTAATCTTCTAACTTTGTATACGTCTAGGTGTGTACCTAAATACATACTCATGTGTCATAAGGTTCAAGATCGTATTCATATTATAATGATCCCTTGATTTATATACATCTTCATATGGGTGTTCCCTCCAATCTATATTTTCTTGAATTATAAGTTCTTCTCACTCCAATCCTCGTACCATTTGGGTATGTATATGTGTTCATTCGCTATATGGTCTCAATATTTATTTTCGATCGTTGAGTTGTATTGTTAACTCAAGTTAGGTATGGTTGATTTACTAATCATGATCTTCTTTAATTGAACCCGTTTACTGCTTGGGTTTTATTGGTGACTTGTCTTTTCTGGTATGTATGTATGTACATTGGTATATATATATGAATTGATAAATCTTGTTTAGAGTCCCTGAATATGTAGTGTGTTTGGAGGGATTATTTCGCAATAGTGGCATTATTCATTGCCATTTCCTATCTGTTTGATTTGTGTTTGGGTGGGTAACTAGTGCCCCATGGTAATGGCTATTTACAAGGTTCGAGAGTTCTTTTTATGATCCCTTTACCAATGTGTTTTTCTCAGGAACTGTAATTGGTGTCTTAGAAAATTTGTTACGTCAGAGAATGAAGAGCAAAGCTTGGATGTCCCTTGTTTGCAAGTTGGGTGTGCAAATTTATGTTGCTCGTTTGTCAGTTTGGTTACGAAATGATTCCTGTTTTCTAGTTGGGTTTGCAAGAATACCCAACGTCGAGAGAATGAAGGGGATGTAAGCATGTATGTTCCTTGTTCGCTTACTGAAATGAAGAGGAGAACAGAGACTCATGTATACTCCTTGTTCTCTAGCCTGTTCGCCAGTTGGGTTGCAAAAACTCCCGTCGGTGAAGAGAAATGATGATGAGTAGTGCTGTATATATCTTGTTTGCCAGCTGGAATGGAAGGAGCAAGATGAAGCAGAGCATGAATGCTCCTTGTTCGACAGTCGGAGTGAAGAGAATGACTATACGAAGCATGTATACTTCTTGTTCGGCATCTGGAATGAAGAGAATGACAAGAAGGTGCAGAGCTACATGTGTTTTGTTTTGCCAGGGACGATGGTGAAGGTAATTAGGATATGAAGAGCTGTGTGTATCTTATTTGTCAGCTGGGTTGTAAATTACCGCGAGGTTGAGACTGAAGAGTCGCATGCTCTCCTTGGTCGCCAGCGACGTGAAGAGCAAGGGGGAGGCGGGGATGTCTATCCTTTGTTCGCCAGTGATTATGAAGAGGATGAATCTGGCGGTGAAAGGACGTCCCCCGTTCTCCAGCTAGGTTACAATATTACCGTGAGTATGAGATAAAGAGAGGGGTTACACTCCCGGGGAAAGAAAACAAGGATGTATGGGACTGAAACAAGGAAGTTAGTGCCAGGTTGTTTAAACGCATGAAAAGCTGCGGTATCTTGATTGGGTTAGTCCCTGGTTCGAAGCTTGGTACAGAGGATGGTTGTCACTGGTGCAGGGAAGCTGCAACATGCATCTCGTTTTCCCAGTGTGCCCGCGCGAGAATGAGGAGAAAAGAAGGAGTGGTCTTTGGAACTGATGAGAAGCAGATAGTGGGATTGGAATGAGAAGCTGAAATACCCCAAACCTAAGTATGCTAAGTAAACATCAAATCATGATGTATTAAGGCTAAGAGATGCCTTAGAAAGATTGGTGGACAATTTAAACCAAGGAAAACATAAGAAAGTGCCTTAAAGGCAATCAGGGCAAAAACGTGCTCTAAGCTTGGAGAGACTTGGGTGAGTACCCAAATATCATGGTAAGACCTTAGTAATATTCTAATGGTCATTTTAAATCAATTAGCAAAGAAAACCAAGCTTGAAAAAGTTAAAACACAAAATGTGCTTTAAGAAGTCTTAAAGCACATTTTTGAGAAATGTCTTAGAATTGAGTTTTGAGTGGCTAAATGTCCATCATTACTCTTTAATCAACATGTGTACTAATTAGTATCACATTAGGAGGTCTAAATCAATGGGAAATCAAAAATTTCCCGATTATGTGCCTTGATTAGTGAATAGTAACTATTTAGAGACTAGTTTAAGTTTTAATCAATATAAGTCAATTAATTGGTCAACAAAGACCATGTTAGCCTAATATTAATGGGGTGGCCGGTTTTTAAGTGGGGAGTCACCACATGAGTCACCATAAGTAGACAAATAAGAAAGGAAAAGAAGAGTAAGTAAGAAAGTTACTATTTGCTTTATTAAAGCAAATATCACATATTAGCCACCTTTCTTCCTCTCTCTCTTCATTTCTCCTTCCTTCCACGATTTTTCTTTCTCCTTCCTTGCTCCAAACCGAGAGAGCTTCTTCCATGGGTGCTCCACCTTCAAATGCTCACCAAGTATTCATCTTTGCTCCTCCAAATCAAAAACTAAGTGTAGATTTCTCTTAGTTAGGCCAAGACCTATCTTCCTATCTTTTCAAATCTTTCAAAGCTCCATTTTGGTGCCATGAGAAAACTCCATTGATGGGGGAAAATCAAGTTTGAAGAGCTCATTAGCTTCTCCATTCTCTTAAGGTAAGGAAATGTAAGAAAAACCATGTTTCCACCATTTCTACACATTACCGAAAATTCCTTCTCATGGGGATTCATTTTTATCCATTGTTCTAGCTTGATTCTATTCTCCAAGGGCTAGAGGAGGTCCTACTTAATTCATATCCAAGCTTGCTTGAGAATCCAAGGTAAAACATTCAGTTTAATACCTTAGAACACATTTTTAACCTAGGGTTTACTCCTTAAGGTTAGTGTATGTTTAGTGCTCATATGAGTCATTGGTTATTGATTAGAACATTGGCAAGAGAAGTTTGAGTGGTGGCCGATATTCATTCAAGAAGAAGGTCTAAGGAGGAGATTGAGTTAAGCTTGAGGAAACAAGGTAAAATGCTTACCTAATGGTGGTTTAAGATTAAGGAATGAGTTTTAGATAAATACCAATGTGGCTTAGAGCTTACATTGTGTATTGGGTTATATAACCTAAGGAAAAAGAACTTAAACAAGCTTATGAACTTGTGATTAAGGAGCTAATGAGAATGGATTAGTAATATAAGTTTAAGGTGGATTTTAAGAGCATTATAACTACTATGAGATTGATGAGTGTATTTGCAGGTTGAAAGCTTATACATGTGGAAATTCAGTGTTAAGTTTAAGTCATTTAAGGGCCTAAGAGCCATGTCATTTAAGAGCCTTAGTGCTATGCAATTTAAGATTATTGCACTATTGAGTTATTAAGAATGAGTTGATTTGGATGAGGAAATGTGATGAGAAAGGACTTGGTGTGTGTGTGTGAGGTTATTGTGTGAGAAAAACAATGCATTTGGGCATGAGAATATACTAGAGGAGCTATGGCAAAATTTGAGTAGAAAATAAGTGTTTTGGTGAAGGTGGTGAATTAATATGACCTAGGATTTACTAGGAGTCATTAGGAAGAATTTGAGTGGAAATGAGTTAACTAAGGAGTTCTTGAGAATGAGAATGACCTAGAATGGTCTACGAGGAAGTTAGAGTTTAGATGGGTGAGTGTTTTGAGCACACCAAAATCATGAGATGAGGAATATAAGACGTGAGCATAAGTTTAAGGAGAAGGTATGATGCTTAAGGTGATTAAGATATGTTCTAAGGGAGTTTAATGACAAAGGAAGTACTAGGAATGTTCTATAGGTTGTCTTGATGAAAAAGGGTGAAGTTAAGGTATTATAATGACTTAGGTATCACCATGGAAGATTTAAGAATCAAGAGAATGTATTTGAGTATTTAGAACTTAGGAAAATGTTGGTAAACAACTAGGAAGGAAATAAGGTGTTGGTGTGTGGAAGCTTAAGCTTGTGAAGGAACTTTTAGTAAATGCTTGAAAGAGTTTTAGATAGTGAGAGATGCTTGGGAGATGATGTTATAGTGGTGAGGAAAACATTGGCATAGTGGTTACATTAAGTATGAACCACCACCTAGAAACCTAGAGGAGAGGAAACATTACAAGAGTAGCATTATTACAAGGAAAATGCATAATGACTAAGGTGGACTTTGGTGGATGATTTAAGGTATTTAAAGGAGGTTATAAGGTGGGTTTAAGGTGCCAAGATGGTGTTGGACCTATTAGGACACTTGTGGAAGAGTTTGGAATTGGAAGAGCAATTTAATAGAAGAATCTGTAGTGGACCGACCCAGGGTCCGACCCAGTTCTGGGTCGGTCGGACCTTGTTAACCCAGCAGAAATGTTTCGGTAATAGACCGACCCATAAGGATGGGTCGGTCGGTGGGTCGGTGGGCAAGATTAATGGAGGAAAATGTTTCGGCATAGGACCGACCCAGAGGGTTTTGGGTCGGTCGGTTTAGCTTTGGGTCGGTCGGATGAGTTTCAAGAGACGGAAGAGTTCTGTAATGGACCGACCCAGGGGTGGGTCGGTCGGTGGGTCGGTCGACCCTTAACACTTAGAAAAAAAAAAGAAATTTTGAATTCTAAGAATGGCAATGGGTAATAAGGTATGCCTTTGGTAGGGTAGTAATGATTGAGACCCTAAGAACTTAAGAGATTAAGCTAAGTTAAGTATAAACTTGAAAGTTTAAGATTAAGTTTGTAAGATTAAGTGTAAGACCTAAGAGGTGTAGGTGGGATCATTAAGGAACTGAGTAAGTTAAACAAATTAAGTAAGTTGAATTAAGTTAAGTGATTAACAACCTAAAACTGAATGAATGTTTTAGGACTTGGAATTTGGACTCCGGAAGAGAGTAAGCAACCAAACGGCCAACGGTGAACGGTACAGTTGTTTCTTCTTGTGACCTGCTTGCTAACGAGGTGTCCCTCGGCTTGTGTGCTATTTGTTTTGTGTGCTCACTAAACAAGATAAAGCATGCAACGGAATATATATACATATATATTATAGGTTGTGTGATGTTTGAGACTAACACAACATACCGTGAGAACTTACTAACGATGTCTAGTAAGAAATTGAGTGAGAATAAGGAACCCCCTAATGAGGGACGATATGAACCGAAAGAGGTTAACCAACAAACATGGTCTTGAGACTATTACTAACTGAACTTGAGTGAGGAATCCGGAATGGTACCGGCACATGTGTATTGGGGGAAGTCGGTATCCTTATCAAATACCGTCTTCCAAAGGACCTGTCTCGGACTCGTCGCCTAGAGTCGAAAATAGACTCGACCTCCTCGGATTCTTGTTTTAGGAGGGAGCATACTGAGATGGTGTAGTGGGATCTACCTAAATGCCCAACTAATTCTAATAAATATTGTTTATGTAAACCAATGGAGCCGATAACTCATTGGTTAGGGCTACGTGACCCGACAGATAAACAATGGATTAAGGTACAACCATTCTAATAAAAGAACGGTTGACTTAATTGAGATAAGAACTGAGATAAGATTGAGGTAAGGTTCGAGATAAGTTACAACCATCTCTACTTTAAAGAATGGTTTGTATTCTAAGACTGGAAAGATGGTGCGGTGGGATCACCTAAATCCCAGGTTCGAATTAGATACGGCCAATCCCTTCAGGAAAGGTTTTATAGAGATTAAGATTGAGATTAAGATTAAGATTAGTTAAGTTACAATCATTCCTGTTTAAGGGATGACTTGTATTTAAGATTAAGATTAAGGTAAGGTTAAGATAAGTTGCAACCAGTCCTTTTTTAAGGATGGTTTGTAATACTAAGATTAAGATAAGCTACACCCAATCCTTATTTAAAGGATGGTTTCTAAGAGTAGATAAGAATCAGATCGAGGTAAGATAAGGATGAACTAAGATTAAGAGGGAAACACTATTAAGGAGTTAAACAGCTAACTCTTAATTAAGGGAACGCGTTTAAGTCGTTCATTGTGTCGTGGAACTTTGATTGTTCATATCTGAGTTGTTGTTTACTGCAACTTACTATTATATTGTGCATTAATCAACCTCCATGCTATCGACAATAGTCGTCGTAGCCACGTTAGCTTGGGGGCATGAGAGGATAGTACCAGCATTCGTGCTGACCCCTCGGGGGCTTCTTTTTACTACACAGGGTGAACATCAGGAGGCGGGCCGTCGCGAGAGTAAGAAGAGGATACAGCTGTTAAGGGTTAGTATGGCCTACGAGTTGTGCATGTACACTCGTATGGCAATCTGAGTTAGTAAGATGTATAGGATGTGAGGGGGTTGTAAGAAGGTTATGTAAATGGTTAAGGTTGTTGGACTAACTGTTCGGTATATTCTGTAGTCAGACCGTGGCAAGGTCCTGGATTGTAAGAATTCCGCTGTGACATGTGATATATATACTGTTAAGTTGCGAGACCACATTTGGATTGAGTTGGGGTGTTACAAAAGTGGATCAGAGAGTAGTTACGCTCTGAAGACAAGAATTACCGAACTTAGGAGGATATTGAGGTTAGATTGAGGTTATGGGTTAAGGGTTAAGAGATAGAGTGTGAGGGTGCGTTAGCCAGCGACTCCCCGGTGTTTACCGGATATCCATAGTACCTAGGCCGCGCCTCCACATCCCTAACCCTAAAATGTGGAACAAACGCCAGAGAGAAGAAAGCCTGCTCTTACTCGGGAAACCGATCTGGCAGTTAGTTAATAGTAAGCAATACAAGAAACATCTTGTGGCATAAAGTTAAGGAGAACTGGGAGATTTAAATGGAGCATAGTCGAGAAACAGGCACTACTAAGGAACTACTATCAGTAAGGGAACGGTAATTAGGCAACAGGGGTCGACATGCTACGCAGTCGAAATAACCCGCGATATCAATGGTAAGGAAAGCACTACGCGTGGCCATGGATAAGGAAATGATAAGAGACATGGGTACGGACAGCGGTCGAGTAAGAATAACAGTAGGATAATAAAATCATGAGGATTAAGACCTAAGAAAATATTAAGGGGTTCCTCAGAAAGTGGAACGCCCGATGGATGACAGTACTGTCAAACGACAAGGAAACTGCCGGAAGGATAGTTATCCAAAAAAGATATTATTGAAGGAGTCCCGAGGACTACCTTACTTGGAAATTAGAAGGAAGTTTACTTCCAATGCACCTTGTACCAATAACCCATCTGCATGGCGCATTGCCAGAGCAAGTGCTACCACGGTTGAGCACATGAAAAGCATCAAGGCGAAAATAGGAGAACGCTAAGTTGTAGCATAAATTAATACCGGATGTAAATCCATAAGAACAGAAAATACGACTTGGAAAGGCCCGACGGCCTGACCATAATGAGGTGAACGACACATCAGACAGCAGGAAGCTGAGCTTAGACGAATACTAAACAAAACGTATAAATATTGCAAGGTACAAACTACTACAACAAAACGACAGTGTGGTAAAAAGCACCAAACACCGGATCTCAAGGAGGAACCTAAGAGATCGCGTCAATAATTCGAGCAAAAGCAATACGAATAACAAAAAATTCATAGAAGTATCAGAGGTACAATAAAGGTAGTCGACTGAACGACTTACAACGAAAACAGGGATGAGACTCCCAGAGTGACCATTAAGGACACCAATGACAACATTCTTCAATGAAGATGTTGAAAAACCCGGAAATCAAGGATAAAAGAAATAAACATAAGCTATAACCTACTAAGAATTAAAGTCGTACAACCCTGGAAAAGGAAAGCTCAGAGGACTACCCCACAGAGCGGGCATAGTCGAGCCGAACAAGTGATGAATGACAGTTAACACTGTTTGTTTAACTCATTAACACCCAGGTATGATTTATCGTCAACGGGTGGCATAGTCAACGGAAGTTGAACGAAGCGTTGAGATGAGAGTATAAGATAACAGGATTATATCCAACTTGGACACCGTAAGGCAAACGCCTAATACGAACCTAACCTTGATTGTTAAGAGACATAAGTCTAGTAAAATGACAGTATTGTCAAAGACATTAAGTAACCTCAGATCACCTGAGCAACTTACCATAAAACCCGATACTACATTTAGTATGTAACCTAATGATTGATGGAGTTCCAAGGGACCAGAAGTTTATGAGGATAATCTGCAGATGAGTAAGAGTACAAATAATAAACTGAGACATTAAGCATTAAGAGCCTACGAGCCAAGGATGTTAACCACATCAGAGCCCGAGGCGCAGTAAGTTATAAGAGAGCTTGTTTAAGCCACGAAGGAACTACAATTCGTAGGAATGAATGGTTACCGAACCTATAACTTAGATTGGGAAGAACATTACCAAGAAAGGGTACCAATGAGAATGTTGAGATAATGCTAAGGACAGGAGCGGAGAACGAACCATGCCTTTTAGGGTGGGGATACCTCTCCTTGTTGTGAGGCCATGAGTGGGAATGAACCCCTCAAAAGGGCTTTCACCTGTTAGAAATAAAATACACTTTATTTAGAAAATGGAAATTATGAACTTTGAGATCACCTTAGAACATACCAGATACACTTGAGTAACAAGGAAGGTTGCAGAGATAGACCTCATATCCAACACCCAGGATGTAAGAATTGATGATTGTCAGAGGTAAACATTGCGACTGCACGTTATGACACGTCAATTAAGCAATGCTCAGGAGAGCTTGTGAACCAGTGGATGACTTCTTCGGTAACCAATTAAATCACATGGTAGATAACATCACTAAGAATAAAAGAAAGCGAAAGAAATTAGCATACTTACGAATCTGAAATTGGAGCATAACATCTTCATATCAGGAGTTAACTATTTTACAACACGGTACGACAACCGCCAATACCAGAATGAGAGAACTCCCAGTGTGTTTACACCAAGAAGGGATTGAGTATAAGGTAAGACATTAGAATAAGTGAGTAAGAGGTTGCACCATTAATGGGCAACATGGTAAGGGCCAACTACCACGGTAGTAGTGGTCGTGAGTACAATAGTTAGAAAGGTGGATTAAGTCATGGTGCGCGGTAAGGCGACCATTATGAATGAGCCGTCAAATATTGACACTGAGGCAATTAGATTTATGAGTTAAGACCAGTATAAGTAAGGAAATAAGATGGTAGACGAACTGTGCATTGATGCCAGTAGTCTGGACCTAGTTAAGTAAGATTTTACAGGAAGCACACTACCCATTCCTTAAGGAACTGGAAGTGCATTCCTAGTAGCATAAATATGAGGAACAAGATAAGAGGCTCTACGAAGAGACCTCAGATATTAAGAGACCGCATCAGTACGGGATACATAAAGAACTAGAGCATACAATACCCAAGAACACAGTAAATGGACTTCCCTTGATTAACTTCAAGAAGAACAATAAATGTTATTATGGAACGATGAAAGAGGAGATCGACAACAGAATACTTCATAATTAGCAATAGCTAAACGTGTGACGGACACTATGAGTTTACTAAAACGAGACGTGGGACGACTGCACCCCACAGGGGCTTGCAGGCCTGACACGCTCATTTATGAGTTAGTTGGGTAAGTAGTAATGTACCAGTAAGGTACCCCATGCATGTGAACGAGTGGTGTAAGGAACACGGGAAGTAGTCGACTCCGTACCACCGACAACGACGCAAGATCAGACAAGAACAGCTACTACCACAGACAGTCGAAGAGAAGAATTTAGTTGAACCAGCAACACAGAGGAACCAGAGGACAGATAATTAAGAACTATGAGGTGCGAAGAGCACGGATTGTTAAGTACAGACATTGGACATGTCTTAAGATGTAAGGGATTAAGACTGTAAAGCGCGATATGCACTAAACAGTGGTTTCAGACTAAGAATCATCCTCAGACCAAAGGTCATTTGGGGAGAACAATTTAGACATTCGAGGAAATACTGAGAGTATGAACATTAGATCTCCAAGGAGACTGGATAGACGAGTTACAACTCATCAAGGCCGTGTATATATAAAGATAACACGTGTCCATTAAGAGACTAATATTCCTAAACAGTAAGGATGCAGAAGGATATACAATGCTATCAAAAGCTAAGTGAGGCAGTTAAGCCTAAGAACATCAGAGTGGCGCAGCGGAAGCTAGCAGATCACTACCTTTGAGATTAGACCAAACTAAGTTAAGGAAACGGTATAAGTACCGTTAAGAATCCTCGATACAAAGACTAAGTCATTTCTGATTGAATTATAAGTAAGATAGATGACGTGGAAGCTAGAATGCTTAGTGAGAATTAGACATCTTGAACTTATGTTCAAGGATGATATAACGCTGATTACGTGGGCGTAATCCATTTTAAGGGGGGTAGAGCGAAAACCGCTTAGCGTATGTTTGTGTACTGAGTACATAAACTACGATGTGCATAGCACAAAATAATTTGAGAATATGTTTTACATAAACATTTTAAGATAAACCATGGTTATTGCACACAGAAGATGTGAATACCATACATATTAAGTACCTATCTTGTTAACTCCGGTGTGAGTACAAGTTAAGAGAATTAAGGAAGAGGATTAAGGAGACTTAAGGAATAAGGAAAATATGAGGTATAAGTCGATATGAGACTATGTGTGAGATAAGAATAAGATAACACTATGAGATATTATTTGATATGAGCATGAGGAAGGATATAGTAATGATATGTGGTATGAGACTGATATGGAATTTAGTAGGAACTTAAGTCTGGAGGTAGTTACTAAGAGATGAATTGAGGATGTTTGATGGACTTAGTCCACACTTTGGAGATGTATTGATTATGATTAGAAGAACTAAAAAGATAGAAAATTGGACATGAGTGAATTAACTGATGTTTGAAAATGACGTGGGAGGTGGAACTTGATTTTCTAGGGATCAAGGGAAACCGAACACAAATTGGAGTGGAAGGATGGTTCTACACTGATGCTGATCACATCAGGGTAGGATTATTCCTGAAACTCCCTACCGGTGGTCACAAGTAATCACACTAAGGATAGAGGCCTTAGGATAAAAATGAAATTGGAGTTGCTTGTATTTTTAATTAGAGGAATTATTCCTCACATGACCTCGTAAAAAGGATTACCTTTTTACTGAGTCTCGCCCATGAAGTCGAGGACGCACGAGCCTTTGTCTTCGGACCGGTGACATGGGGAGAGCAGAGTGTTTTGTATTCTAGCCCATGGTGACGAGGACGAATGAGCCATTGTCTACGGACCGGTGACATGGGAGAATACGTTGGAAGTTATGTGAATGTTTTAATCATCAAAAAGGAACAAAAAGGAATTTTGAGTGCTACACATGCTTAAGCATGTTGTGTGATATTTAAGAATAAGCATATGGTGGACTTAAGGATTCAATGAGATTAAGTATACATAAGTATGATTTATATGATCTAAGGAATGAGGTAAGACATGTATTCTAATGAGATAGGATGCATGGGAACTTCGGGGACAAAGTTCTTTTAAGGGGGGTAGATTGAAATACCCCAAACCTAAGTATGCTAAGTAAACATCAAATCATGATGTATTAAGGCTAAGAGATGCCTTAGAAAGATTGGTGGACAATTTAAACCAAGGAAAACATAAGAAAGTGCCTTAAAGGCAATCAGGGCAAAAACGTGCTCTAAGCTTGGAGAGACTTGGGTGAGTACCCAAATATCATGGTAAGACCTTAGTAATATTCTAATGGTCATTTTAAATCAATTAGCAAAGAAAACCAAGCTTGAAAACAAGTTAAAACACAAAATGTGCTTTAAGAAGTCTTAAAGCACATTTTTGAGAAATTGTCTTAGAATTGAGTTTTGAGTGGCTAAATGTCCATCATTACTCTTTAATCAACATGTGTACTAATTAGTATCACATTAGGAGGTCTAAATCAATGGGAAATCAAAAATTTCCCGATTATGTGCCTTGATTAGTGAATAGTAACTATTTAGAGACTAGTTTAAGTTTTAATCAATATAAGTCAATTAATTGGTCAACAAAGACCATGTTAGCCTAATTTAATGGGGTGGCCGGTTTTTAAGTGGGGAGTCACCACATGAGTCACCATAAGTAGACAAATAAGAAAGGAAAAGAAGAGTAAGTAAGAAAGTTACTATTTGCTTTATTAAAGCAAATATCACATATTAGCCACCTTTCTTCCTCTCTCTCTTCATTTCTCCTTCCTTCCACGATTTTTCTTTCTCCTTCCTTGCTCCAAACCGAGAGAGCTTCTTCCATGGGTGCTCCACCTTCAAATGCTCACCAAGTATTCATCTTTGCTCCAAATCAAAAACTAAGTGTAGATTTCTCTTAGTTAGGCCAAGACCTATCTTCCTATCTTTTCAAATCTTTCAAAGCTCCATTTTGGTGCCATGAGAAAACTCCATTGATGGGGGAAAATCAAGTTTGAAGAGCTCATTAGCTTCTCCATTCTCTTAAGGTAAGGAAAATGTAAGAAAAACCATGTTTCCACCATTTCTACACATTACCGAAAATTCCTTCTCATGGGGATTCATTTTTATCCATTGTTCTAGCTTGATTCTATTCTCCAAGGGCTAGAGGAGGTCCTACTTAATTCATATCCAAGCTTGCTTTGAGAATCCAAGGTAAAACATTCAGTTTAATACCTTAGAACACATTTTTAACCTAGGGTTTACTCCTTAAGGTTAGTGTATTGTTTAGTGCTCATATGAGTCATTGGTTATTGATTAGAACATTGGCAAGAGAAGTTTGAGTGGTGGCCGATATTCATTCAAGAAGAAGGTCTAAGGAGGAGATTGAGTTAAGCTTGAGGAAACAAGGTAAAATGCTTACCTAATGGTGGTTTAAGATTAAGGAATGAGTTTTAGATAAATACCAATGTGGCTTAGAGCTTACATTGTGTATTGGGTTATATAACCTAAGGAAAAAGAACTTAAACAAGCTTATGAACTTGTGATTAAGGAGCTAATGAGAATGGGTTAGTAATATAAGTTTAAGGTGGATTTTAAGAGCATTATAACTACTATGAGATTGATGAGTGTATTTGCAGGTTGAAAGCTTATACATGTGGAAATTCAGTGTTTAAGTTTAAGTCATTTAAGGGCCTAAGAGCCATGTCATTTAAGAGCCTTAGTGCTATGCAATTTAAGATTATTGCACTATATTGAGTTATTAAGAATGAGTTGATTTGGATGAGGAAATGTGATGAGAAAGGACTTGGTGTGTGTGAGGTTATTGTGTGAGAAAAACAATGCATTTGGGCATGAGAATATACTAGAGGAGCTATGGCAAAATTTGAGTAGAAAATAAGTGTTTTGGTGAAGGTGGTGAATTAATATGACCTAGGATTTACTAGGAGTCATTAGGAAGAATTTGAGTGGAAATGAGTTAACTAAGGAGTTCTTGAGAATGAGAATGACCTAGAATGGTCTACGAGGAAGTTAGAGTTTAGATGGGTGAGTGTTTTGAGCACACCAAAATCATGAGATGAGGAATATAAGACGTGAGCATAAGTTTAAGGAGAAGGTATGATGCTTAAGGTGATTAAGATATGTTCTAAGGGAGTTTAATGACAAAGGAAGTACTAGGAAATGTTCTATAGGTTGTCTTGATGAAAAAGGGTGAAGTTAAGGTATTATGACTTAGGTATCACCATGGAAGATTTAAGAATCAAGAGAATGTATTTGATTTAGAACTTAGGAAAATGTTGGTAAACAACTAGGAAGGAAATAAGGTGTTGGTGTGTGGAAGCTTAAGCTTGTGAAGGAACTTTTAGTAAATGCTTGAAAGAGTTTTAGATAGTGAGAGATGCTTGGGAGATGATGTTATAGTGGTGAGGAAAACATTGGCATAGTGGTTACATTAAGTATGAACCACCACCTAGAAACCTAGAGGAAAGCATTACAAGAGTAGCATTATTACAAGGAAAATGCATAATGACTAAGGTGGACTTTGGTGGATGATTTAAGGTATTTAAAGGAGGTTATAAGGTGGGTTTAAGGTGCCAAGATGGTGTTGGACCTATTAGGACACTTGTGGAAGAGTTTGGAATTGGAAGAGCAATTTAATAGAAGAATCTGTAGTGGACCGACCCAGGGTCCGACCCAGTTCTGGGTCGGTCGGACCTTGTTAACCCAGCAGAAATGTTTCGGTAATAGACCGACCCATAAGGATGGGTCGGTCGGTGGGTCGGTCGGGCAAGATTTAATGGAGGAAAATGTTTCGGCATAGGACCGACCCAGAGGGTTTTGGGTCGGTCGGTTTAGCTTTGGGTCGGTCGGATGAGTTTCAAGAGACGGAAGAGTTTCTGTAATGGACCGACCCAGGGGTGGGTCGGTCGGTGGGTCGGTCGACCCTTAACACTTAGAAAAAAAAAGAAATTTTGAATTCTAAGAATGGCAATGGGTAATAAGGTATGCCTTTGGTAGGGTAGTAATGATTGAGACCCTAAGAACTTAAGAGATTAAGCTAAGTTAAGTATAAACTTGAAAGTTTAAGATTAAGTTTGTAAGATTAAGTGTAAGACCTAAGAGGTGTTAGGTGGGGATCATTAAGGAACTGAGTAAGTTAAACAAATTAAGTAAGTTGAATTAAGTTAAGTGATTAACAACCTAAAACTGAATGAATGTTTTAGGACTTGGAATTTGGACTCCGGAAGAGAGTAAGCAACCAAACGGCCAACGGTGAACGGTACAGTTGTTTCTTCTTGTGACCTGCTTGCTAACGAGGTGTCCCTCGGCTTGTGTGCTATTTGTTTTTGTGTGCTCACTAAACAAGATAAAGCATGCAACCGGAATATATATACATATATATTATTGTTGTGTGATGTTTGAAGACTAACACAACATACCGTGAGAACTTACTAACCGATGTCTAGTAAGAAATTGAGTGAGAATAAGGAACGCCCCCTAATGAGGGACGATATGAACCGAAAGAGGTTAACCAACAAACATGGTCTTGAGACTATTACTAACTGAACTTGAGTGAGGAATCCGGAATGGTACCGGCACATGTGTATTGGGGGAAGTCGGTATCCTTATCAAATACCGTCTTCCAAAGATGACCTGTCCTCGGACTCGTCGCCTAGAGTCGACAAATAGACTCGACCTCCTCGGACTTCTTGTTTTAGGAGGGAGGCATACTGAGATGGTGTAGTGGGATCTACCTAAATGCCCAACTAATTCTAATAAATATTGTTTATGTAAACCAATGGAGCCGATAACTCATTGGTTAGGGCTACGTGACCCGACAGATAAACAATGGATTAAGGTACAACCATTCTAATAAAAGAACGGTTGACTTAATTGAGATAAGAACTGAGATAAGATTGAGGTAAGGTTCGAGATAAGTTACAACCATCTCTACTTAAAGAATGGTTTGTATTCTAAGACTGAGATAAGATGGTGCGGTGGGATCACCTAAATCCCAGGTTCGAATTAGATACGGCCAATCCCTTCCAGGAAAGGTTTGTATATAGAGATTAAGATTGAGATTAAGATTAAGATTAAGTTAAGTTACAATCATTCCTGTTTAAGGGATGACTTGTATTATTAAGATTAAGATTAAGGTAAGGTTAAGATAAGTTGCAACCATTCCTTTTTAAAGGATGGTTTGTAATACTAAGATTAAGATAAGCTACACCCACTCCTTATTAAAGGATGGTTGTTTCTAAGATTAAGATAAGAATCAGATCGAGGTAAGATAAGGATGAACTAAGATTAAGAGGGAACACTACTTAAGGAGTTAAACAAACTCTCTAATTAAGGGAACGCGTTTAAGTCGTTCATTGTGTGTGAACTTTGATTGTTCATATCTGAGTTGTTGTTTACTGCACTTACTATTATATTGTGCATCTAATCAACCTCCATGCTATCGACAATTAGTCGTCGTAGCCACGTTAGCTTGGGGGCCATGAGAGGATAGTACCAGCATTCGTGCTGACCCCCTCGGGGGCTTCTTTTTACTACACAGGTGAACATCAGGAGGCGGCCGTCGCGAGAGTAAGAAGAGGATACAGCTGTTAAGGGTTAGTATGGCCTACGAGTTGTGCATGTACACTCGTATGGCAATCTGAGTTAGTAAGATGTATAGGATGTGAGGGGGTTGTAAGAAGGTTATGTAAATGGTTAAGGTTGTTGGACTAATGTTCGGTATATTCTGTAGTCAGACCGTGGCAAGGTCCTGGATTGTAAAGAATTCCGCTGTGACATGTGTATATATATACTGTTAAGTTGCGAGACCACATTTGGATTGAGTTGGGGTGTTACAGAAGCACCTGACTGATCTGGCATGTTGGTACTGAGCAGACTGATAAGATGCGCCTGTTCCGAGAAGTATGCTTTAATGTTTTTTTTTATTAATCACTTGGGTAGCTTCATATGTCTAAGGTGCAGGTTGTTACCGAATACGAGCATAGCTCAACTGGTTAAGGCATTCGGGGAAAGTACGGGAGGTGCACATATAAAGTACGGGACTATATTAATATGTAACGTCGTCACGCTTCCGAACACGTATATACTAAATTTAATTATTCATACATTGTTTTATGTCCGACTTATAACGTGTTATTTTCGGATAATCCCGTCGCATTTTGTGTATGACCATAAAGGTTACTCATAATAAATTTAACCTTCACGAATTTGGACTATTAATTATTCGGGGTATTTCATAGTCCCCATGTTGTGACCCGTTATTTTTGAGTTATATCCACCTTCAAGAGCAGCGGTCATTACCGTGGAGCGTTCTAGTCATTTTGTATTTTCACAAAAGTGGTGGGATTTTCACATAAGATTTCGTGCTTGACCATTCACTTTTCCTTTCTCAAAAATATCCTCATTCCCCACGTCAGAGCAAGTGAAGCAGCATGAAGATCGACTATGTGGATCGAGCTGAAGGCCAGAGGCACACCACCCGTGGAGTTACCCGAGGGACATGAAGACCAACACCAACTATTCAAATGCAAAATCAGAGGTTTACCAACCCAGTCAAGCAACTAAAGACTAGTGACACCTGGAGTTCAAACTGTTGAAAATCAGACAACACCAGCCCGTTTTGTTTGATCACTGTATTGCTTCGCTGCAAAGCCTGAAAACGAGCCAACAGCCTGTCAAGAGCTCGAAGACGAGCCAACAGCCGTTAAGAGCCCGAAGACAAGCCAGCAACCGGTTAAGAACCCTAAGACGAACGAGCCGTTCAAGAACCTGAAGACAAGCGAGCACCAACCAGAGTCCGAGCGTGAGCATCAGTCTAACCCCGAAGACAACCAGAAGAGTTCAGACGAAGTTTAGCTCAAAATTCCACCTTTTATGACTTTTTAGAATTGATGAGTATAGGTTTTCCCCTATGATTTATTTCCTCTCTTGTCCAATTCTGACTAGATTACATGTATAGGTTTATACATTCCCTTCGAGTTTATTTGATCAATGTGTGTAGAGTTCCCTACTCCCTATTTTATTTGCGAATGACCAGCGTCAAGTTTATATTGAGAAAATCCACCCACTTTGAAAACACACGTTTTAAAATTGTTTTCTAAACTTGGTTTTCTTGGGCATGCACGTATAATAAAAAGAGCGAATAGGGATGACCCCTCACATCTATATGTCATTCATCACTTTGCTTTATGGGGTTGAAATTCACGGTATCTACATGAGGCATCCCCTAAATAAACACGCCAACAATGCAATCGAGCACAAAACAAAAAACATGCATTGCATTCATGACAAAAGGGTCCACATGCACTTACAGTCAGTTCAAAATCATCAGCCATACATGAATCTCGTCCCACTCACGAGCATCACGCACTCACATGTTTTAAATCGTCACTTGCCACACACCAGCCTTCATCCCATATCTCAACCTCCAACAAATCTTCAGAGGGATAGTGGAGAACACCAGGGAGTTCGAGCCTTTTCCAATCCAGAATCACCATGGGCACCATGACTAGAATGAGAGAAAAAAAAAAGCGCAGTATTTCCAATCGTAGGGCCACCATGCGGGAGTTGTCACTCCCTAAAAATTCAAAATTCAGGAGCCAATCACCAACCCGACCTCACTTGAGAATCACTTCTCAGACAACACCCCAACATCTAGACCATCTCCAGGGCCGACATTGACGGATGAATTTCATGGACCATCAACTGGAACCGACTCAAGTGAGACTAGGTGTAGCCTTACCACGCATCATTGCATCCAAAACGAAAATCACAAAAAAAAACATTCAGTCAAAATCCAAAGTCACCATCTTCATTCATCACTTTCAGCATTTCACGCATCTTATACGTAGTAATTCCATATTACCACAGTAGATTGCATTGTAATAGCCGTGTTTGCATACTCTCGTATCGAAATGACATCTTTGGGAAAAACTTGAGAGAATGATTGAACGGGTGCGTGAAACACTAAACTCTCGACCCATTAATGAACACAAGGATCCAATCAAAATTAGCACCACAAACCAAGTGAGTAGTGTGCAAAGAGCGGTATTTTCTCTTGAATTTTGATTTAGTGTTTTTGACGATCTATTGAGCGATAGGGAAGGTAGAGAGATCCAAAGGAGTAAACCACGAGCAACTTGTGTATTCCTTCAGCACATGGAGAGACAATTCATAGCGAGATCAATGTCGATAAACAGGATACGACTGTGATTCATGCAAAGATCCAAGAATAGTAAGAAAATGATCATTGACTAATGAGATGACGAGCACTTAGGAATAAAACCTCCACAAAACTAAGAAAGCTTTGACTACCCTGTACATAATCTCTTAGTGGAGCCCCGTTGAGCCTTACATGAAAAACTCTTTCTTCTTCTCAAAAAAAAAGAACCTCCACAACATGCCACCCCACCACCCACTTACCCTTGCAATAGAGGGTCTCGAATGACCAGAGCCATGGTCCCCCCCCCATCTTTCATGAAACAAAAAAACGTTCAAAGAAATCAGTGAGTCAATGAAACTCCAAAGTCAAACACCCAAAAAAAACAACAAAAATTTTCAAGAATCAATGATCAATGCACTCCGAAGCTGAAAGCCAAAATACAAGGCACAGAAAAAATGCTTGAGAAGGTTGATGAGCCAAATGCAATTTCAAAAACAAAAAATGAGAAGGAAGTCCAACCATACATCAAAGAGACAGAGGAGAAAACCGAATCCAAAGACCAATGATGTCCCGTAGAAATCAATAAAAGGTTATCAAAACCTGTCTAATCATTCCACCCATGGCAAAAGCGAAACATACCCTCTATTGCGCAAAAGCTCCACAACTCCCCAACAAATCCTCCGTCCCATGCGACATACATCACACCCCTCACCCCGTTAACCCAATAAAGACCTCTGACCCATGAGTCATGAGCGTTAACTGAAAGTACCAGATCTGAAACATAATCATAAGCTTCGTACTTGTTATCAAATGTCCCGTCATACCAAAGGGACCATGAGCGAATGAGTGTGACCTTACACCACAAGGTCTATTAGTGCGAGTGAATCTTCATTCTAAACACCAGGCATAAACACTACCCCATTAAAAGTGAGAAATGTAAGGATCGGAAAGTCCAGAACCTCGAAGGAATTCTAAGGAAAATCTGCTCCGACCATCGAGAGCATCATCACACCATTTAGCACACCACGGCCATACTCACTAGAGATTGACCCACATCCCTCCATGATAGGAAAGCGATCACGCATTTCAATTCAACAGTCACTCAAGATCGGACCGAAATGTCTTATATTCGTAAACCTCATTAGTATAAAGATAGAGCCATACCTTCTCTCCAAAAAAAACTACTAATATGCCATCGGCACTCATCTAACACTTAGTATTTGATGCATCATACCATTCACCCTTCAACATTCGACTGGTAAGAACTCTACCTGGTCTCGCTGAAAATCGACTTCAGTGCAGTTGTTGAGCATAACTTTAGATCAAAAGATGTCAACTGGAACCATCCCAGACCTCGTCAAGCTACATCGAACCATCTCGAAGCAATCCTGGGCTATCCTCGAGCAACATCGAACCAAACTAAAGCCATTCGAGGCCGTACGAGGAATTCCGGAGCCATCCAGGGTCATGCTCGAGCCTCATAACAACCATATCCAGAACCAAACTGGAGCCATGTGGGAGCCATCATCTAACATTAAAAACCATCCTTGGAACTACACAGGGGGCATCCTAATAGTCCGAGAACAATACGGGAGCCACCTCAAATCCACGTCAGATCTATTTCATCACCGGGTCTTTGCCTACAAAATTTCGAACTACGTATGGTCTGATCTCAATACAAAATTGAGTACGTAGGCAGCCCTCCCAGGGCGCGACCACCTCAAAGGAAAATCCCCTTTGTTCCTCACCATCACCCTACAGAGTCATCTTGTAGCCCTTTGGAGCCATCCCGAGCTATCTTGGAGCCATATGAGAGAACCTAAAGTCATAACCGGACCGAAACCATTCCATGACTAAGAAGTTTATCTACCACATCAAAAAACGTCAAACACAACACAATCCACCGATCACATCAACCCACCTTCGACTCAAAATCTGAAACCTGTAACACCCTAATACGCAACATGATACTAAATGAAATCGCAGCGGAATAAATACTAAACAGTAACTAACGCTTCGGTGCTACAACGCCGCAAACCACCCACGTGATTGACAAGGCAGAATAAATACCATTGTACCGGTTCTGATGATCAGACTCCCGAGCATGAACTAAACCCATAAATACATTATATACAATACCGAGTGTTTACATATCCGTAACTGTATAAACTCACTGTAACTGCAAACAACCAAAGTATATAACGCCAAGAGCACAGGCGCGGGCCAACATCCAAGAGTATACAAAGTAATACATCCGAGATCTAAAGCCACTCCGCTTCTTCGATCCTCATCATGTAGTATAAGAAATATGGATCCCCCGAGGGGGTCAGCAACCCTTGGCTGGTATGGCTAACGCGCAGCCCATCGCTACCGGGATACGCGCAGCTTTTGTCATGAACATGGCATTTATTTACATACATAACATACATAGCATAAACATGGAGCATGGCTCAGTAGTGCAGCTCATTATCACTACCGGTGGATCTTAGTTCCACAATACAAACCACAAGGTCAAAAACATAAGAGCCTAGAGAGTGATCTCGCCCTCATGTTAAGTCGTTAAACAAACTCATTACCGTTCTGTTAGGCGAACGAGTAACTTAAGTCACAGATGGTTCGGATTTAGTGACCCGAACCACCACACAAACAACAGGTTCCCACTAAACCGATCATAAGTCAGAATAGGTAAGCTTTGGAAGAAGCTAGCGGGAGATCGAACGCCAAATTAAGGTGAACAATCTTAACAACATAAGAGTAGAATCTGATTCAGATATCTACTCTTAACTTACATGCATGACCGGACAACCGGATTCCTCACTTCCCAGTTAACCTTGTTAGAAGTTCATGGTGGAACTTAACACCCAACACACAATAGGTGGTAAGTCATGTTAGATACACACAAGGGAATTGAGTCCAACATCACACCACAATAATATGAAACACTGTAAACTCATTACATGTTTAAATCTATAACGTTGTAACACACAGAAAACATACAACACACAAACCGGTGTAAACCGCTAGACAACAGACTGCAAGAAACCATACCTTGGTCCTTGCCTCGATGGTTTCCTCCGTAGGTCACTCCTATACATAATTCAAGAACGTCGGTTAATTACTTACTTAACCTCCAAATTTACTAAGTGTTTAACATAATTGTATGACATGTTTTAATGTCTATCTACCCTAGGTTCCTTCATTATACACCCTAGGGTTAACTACATAAGTCACATTCTTTTCTCTTTTTTTTTTTTTTACAAATTTTGGTCCGACCGGACTTGCCGACCGGACTTGTCCAAGTCCGGTCCATTCCAGTAACCTTTTTACCGTTGGAAAATTCACTCCGACCGGACTTACATGTCCGGTCCTATGTCCGGTCGATTCCAGAGACTTATAACCCGTACAAAATTCATGCCGACCGGACTTGACAAGTCCGGTCCCATGTCCGGTCCATTCCAGAAACATTTTCCCCTCACAAAACACAGTCCGACCGGACTTGTAAGTCCGGTCCCCCAAGTCCGGTCGATTCCAGAAACATTTTCCGGTAGTGTAACAGAGCCCGACCGGGCTTGCAAGTCCGGTCGCAAGTCCGGTCTGCCCCAAATCCTTATTTTCCTTTTCACATTCAACTCCAAACTTTACCCCATATAACCTAGTACTCCCTAACCTCATTTGGGCACTTCAAACACACCTTAGGACATCCTTAAACACTCACAAACTCTTTTTCTAATTCCTTAAACCTTTACTTATTTCTTCACAAAATTCCTAACACTTACAACATTTTACACTAGGTTTCTAAATGGTGTTTCTCACCTATGATAACTACTATCCCAAAATGTTTTCTCCTTATCTTAACATCATCTCCCAAGCATCATCTCTCACACTAATTCCCTATATCCTTCTTGAAACTCTTTTCCTAGTGTACACTTTCTCCTTAATTTACCAAAGTTTGCCTAAGTATTTACCTAAGTCCAAAAATGGCTTGGTACATACTAAAATCTCAAGCTCATGCCTAAGTCCTTGTTACATCCTAAATCCCTTAATGCATGTTTCCTACCACAAGAACAACACTTAACCATTTTAAATACTCCTTAACTTACCAAACTCATTTTAGCACCTAGAACTTCACATTTGTTACCTAAATTTCGACATAGGTTCTCCTAGAACATTACTAAACCAAAACACCTTGTTTTTACCAACAAACAACCAAGAACACTAAAAATCCATCAAGTACTTATTACACAAATTCACTCACAAGGCACTACATCACAATATAGTGCACAATTTAAATTGCAAGGCACTTAGGCCCTTAAATGACATGGCTCTTAGGCCCTTAAAATGCACACAAATCATAAACACTGAATTTCCGCCATATATTTGCCTTTAACCTGCAATACACTCACCACATATGCCTTTTAACTACCTTGGAACACTTTACTAAGTCATTCACCATTGGCTCTTTAGGTAGTTTTAAATAAGCATTTATAAGCTCATTTCTCCTAAGGCATTAAAATAACATTAGGTTAGTAGATTTACCTCTTTGCAAAATAAAACTTCTTTCTTGTTTCCTTTAGAAAACCGATAGAGTACTTGATTCTTTGACAAGTTCTAAACATATCAAACATTATAATGAGTATTCAAGCTATAAGCTCCATCTCATTGTAAACCCTAGTTTTACATTGCTTCAAAAACATTAATGTAGTTGTTTTACCTTGCTCTTTGAAGAGTTTGAATATCTAGCAAGAGAGGACTCCACCTAGTCCATGAAGGGTTGGAATGAAGCTAGAACAAAGTCACATAAAAAGCTCCTTCAATGTATTTTCGGACATGACAAAAACAAGGAGGAAATGAAGTTTTTTATTTGAGATTCCTTACCTAGAAGTCAAGGAGAGTAACAATATGTAAAAATACAAGCTCAAGCTCCTTCAATGGAGAAACTCCATGGCACCGAAATGGTTTGTCTTGGACTTTTGAAAAGATAGGAATGAAGAGCTTGATGAGAGGAAGAGATTGGTGGTGTTTGTTTTTGATTGGACAATGAGCAAGGTTTTACAAGATCAAAGTGGGAGTTTCAATGGAGGTAGTAGTATTACCGTGAGAGAGCAGCAAGAAGAAGGAAGAAGAGGGTGGGAAACCGTGTGAGCAAGGAAGAAATGAGAGAATAAGATAGAACTTGCTTTATGAAGATATTTATACTTATAAAGTAAAAGGGTACTTAAGTAGTTTACTTATTTTCTTAACAAGCTAACAAGGGTGGTGTGTCACCAACCTTAAAAAAACCGGCCCCAAATAGTAGTAGGAGGGTAATATAGTCTTTGTTTGTCAATTTAATTCTTATACAAACATATGTTACAAATAGCTTATAAAAGTTACTATTCATAAAACAAGGCACATAGAAGTGAAATTTTTGATTTCCCACTAATATAGACACCCAAATGTGATATTATATAGTACCATATATTTAAGAGTAATGATGGACATCTAGCCACTCAAAATCATTTACAAGACAATTTTTCAAAATGTGCTTAAGACTCCTTAAAGCACATTTTGTGTGTAAACTTATTTTCAGCTTGGTTTTTTGGTAATTGATTTAATATGTTCATTAGTATATAATTGAGGTCTTGGTAAGTTCATTAGGTCTTAACCAAGTTTTATCCCAAGCTTAGAGCACATTTTGGCTCTTATTGACTTTAAAGCACATTTTGTGTTTCCTTTTGTTAAATTTGTTTCTAATGTTTCTAAGACTCTTTTTAGTCTTAATACACCATATTTAAGTGTTTAAACAATATATTAAGGTTTGGGGTATTCAATCTACCCCCCTTAAAAGAACTTTGTCCTCAAAGTTCATACTTCCACATATCCTAAATATTAGGACACGGGAATACTTATAAACAATACTTCCATACATTACTAACAACACACTTACATAACATTGGACACCAGTCCATACAACATAACATAACATTGGACACCAGGTCCATACAACATAACATAACATTGGACACAAGGTCCATACAACATTATCCACATCATTCAGACACAACGGTCTGTAACATAACAACATAACATAGACGATTATCAAATACACGTCGACACATACCGAAACGGTCTACCCCCCTAAAAGGGGTACGCCCCGTACCCTATACACATAATGTACTAAGAAGTAAACAATGACGGTACTTCGCCTTCATCTTATCTTCCCAGCTCCCAAGTGGCCTCCTCAACGTCCTGGTTAGACCAAAGAACTTTCAACCAGTCTCACGGACTTATGGCGAGTGTCTCGAGTCTTAGCATCCAGAATCCGTACCGAGTCTCCACGATCGCTGGTCGGCTCTATGGTTAGCCTTTCAGGCTGAAGCACAGAACGGATGAGACATATACTTCTTCAACTGGGACACATGAATACATCATGTACCTTGCCCAGTTCGGCGGTAGGTCTAGTCTATAGGCTACCGGGCCGATCCGCTCCGTCACAACATAAGGCCCCACATACTTTGGGCTCAACTTGCCCTTCTGCCAAAACGAAATACTCCCTTCATGGGGATACTCTCAAAAATACCTGATCGCCCACGGCGAACTCCAGGTCACGTCTGCGCACATCTGCGTACGACTTCTTCTATCCTGACTGCTTTCATTAGCCCTGATCTGGCGAACTTCTGCCTGACTTGCTCAAGATACTTGGTCCTATAATGACCGTCTCACTCGACTCATCCCAGCATAACGCGTGCGCATGGTCTACCGTACAAGCCTGGAGGGAGACATCTTGATCGAAGCAGATAACTGTTGTTGTAGCTAAAAAGACTCAATCAATCAACTTATCAATCCAGCTGGTCTGAAAGTCAAGTGCACAAGCACGTAGCATATCCTCAAGTGTTTGAATGGTGCGCTCACTCTGACATCGGTCTGTGGGGGAAACGCTGTACTCAATTTCAATTCAGTACCCAATGCCTCTCGTGTGGACTTCCAATATCTGGATAAGAATCTGGTATTCTGTCAGATACAATCGTTTTTGGTACACCCATGATGTCTTACAATCTCTTTATCAAACAGTTCTGCCAATCTTGCCACTTTCCAAGTGTCCTTCATCGGAATGAATCGGGCCACCTTGGTCAGTCGGTTAACTATCACCCAATCATATTCAGACCTTCCCTTGTAGGCGGAAGCCCTACTACAAAGTCCATGGATATCATGGAACTTCCACTCAGGCACTGGCATGGCTGTGTTACCATACCACCAGGCCCGGCGGTGCTCAAACTTGACCTTCTGGCAAGTGAGACACCTCAACATAATCACTACATCTTTCTCATTCCATCCACCAAAAATACCTTTCATCCCCTTATACATCTTGAAGCTCCGGGTGAATCGAAGTAGTGGAACAATGGGATTCACGCAATATGCGCTCCTTTCACTCCGCGCTACTCCTAGTATACACAAGCGGCCATTCAGCCTAATCATGTCATCATCATGGAGTCTGAAGTCGTACTTCTGACCCTCGAATTGCCATCAATAGCTTCTGCCGGATCTCCAGCATATACTGATCCGTCATCTTGAGCACTCCGCACCTCTTCAACCAAGCCGTATGAAGAGATTAGCGAATGGAGAGAGTTGCTCGGCGACTCATGCGTCAGCTACCACATTTGCCTTAACCCTCTTTGTATTGCAGATTATATCGTGTCATTCAAAACTCAACCCACCTTCTTTGCCTCTGTTCAACTCTTTCTGAGGAACAAGTACTTTAAGCTTTTTATGGTCCAGAATAGATTGTCACACTTACCCATACAAATAATGTCGCCATATCTTCAATGCGAAGAACAATGGCACCCAATTCTAAGTCGTGGGGTAGTAGTTCTCCTCATGCTTCTTCACTGACGGGAGGCGTATGCTCACCTTCCCGTGCTGCATCAATACACCACCCATACCTCTGCCTGATGCGTCGCAGTAGACCTCAAAACCATCTGGACCGTCGGTATAGTCAGGACTGGTGCAAGTCAGAGCATCCTTGGAGCTCGTGAAAGAACTCTCACAGTCGACTGTCCACTCGAATGGTGCATCCTTCTTCATTAAGGAAGTCATCGTTCGAGATACTGGAGAAGTCCTTCACAAACTCCTATAAATCCTGCCAGACCGAGGAGCTCCTGATATCAGTGACTGTCTTCGGCCTAGGCCAGGTGGCCACTGCATCTATCTTTGCCGGATCAACAAGCGATCCCGGCATCAGAATCACATGTCCAAGGAAAGATACTTGGTTCAACCAACTTCACATTTCGAAAACTTTGCATACAGCTGGTTTCTCCTCAGAGTTTGTAATACATCTCTCAGGTGGCTTTCGTGCTCACCTTTCGATTTAGAATACACAAATGTCATCGATGAAGACTACCACAGACTTGTCCAACTGATCTTGGAACAAGCGGTTCATTAAATCCATGAACTTAGCTGGTGCATTTGATAAGCCAAACGGCATAACTGTGAACTCATAGTGCCCATACCTCGTTCTAAAAGCTGTCTTCTCGATATCACTGTCACGGATGGCAATCTGATGGTATCCGGAACGTAAGTCTATCTTGGAGAATACTGATGCACCCCTCAGCTGATCAAATAGATCGTCGATGCGTGGTAAAGGGTAACGGTTTTTCACCGTAACAGCATCATTCAGCTCCCGATAATCAATACATAGGCGGAGGCTACCGTCCTTCTTCTTCACGAGAGGACCGGCGCTCCCATGGTGAAACACTAGGGCGGATAAAGCCCTTGTCGAGTAGGTCTCTCAGCTGCTCCTTGAGCTCTGTCATCTCCGCTGGAGCCATACGATAAGGTGCTTTCGCAATGGGTCCAGTACCCGGAACTAAGTCGATCTCAAACTCAACCTCTCTGCTGGCGGCATGCCCGGCAGTTCCTTAGGAATACATCAGGAAACTCCGACCTACCGGCACATCTGGGCTAAACTCAGGGTCTCTCTCTATGTCCTGACATAGCAGAGGTACACATCACTCCCTCGTCGTAACTCACGATACATGGCCATGGCGGTGATGATCTGAGTCGAAGGCTCCCTGGGCCTCTGGCGGTAAGATATGGTAACCCCAGATGGACTCCGAAGGAGCAGTCGATGCTCGGCACACAGGATTCTGCCCTTGTACCGCTCCAACCAGTTCATCCCGACAATCACATCAAATCCAAGTCCGTCGAACTCTATCAGGTCGATCGGGAACTCTTCACCTCTGATTCGTACAATGACATCTCGGTGGTAGCGGTACACCTGATCCGCTCTTTCGATGGGAGGGTGACAAGAAGTCTGGCATCTCCTCTCCATCTAACCCAGCCTCTTCGCAAAAGATAGCGAAACAAATGTTGTGAGGCTCCAGAGTCGAACAAGATCGATGCATCCACGCCATTCACTGGAAAGGTACCGGTGAGGATTGTGCCGCTCTTGCCGGCTTCTGCCTCATTGCAGACACTCAGTGTACCTCCCGTTCCGAGTGCACAGCCTAATTCATTGGCAAACAATAAGTACTGGGTAACAACACGGTTGATATACTTCAATAACTCCACTTTATTCATTAACACTTCCTCTTTACAACATTGTTGGTTTACATGGTTGATATAACTTAACACATACTTAACTTCCTTAACATATACCGGCTTAACACATTACAAAAGTATACAAGGCTTAGAATTGTCTGAAGGTCAAATTCAAACGTCCGGGTTTCATGTGTGTGGCATTGATCACTGCCGACGGTGCGGTATTCAGTTTGATCTTTCTGATGCCGTGATATAGCATCCTTGACTGTCCACCCATGATTAGTACATCTCCCGATTTCAACAATATCTTCCTTGCGAGGTCAGCACGCTTCTGCTCGCCATACACAAACACTGCGGTATCACCAATGGACCAAGACACCACGGGTACTCCCTTACTTAGAGACTCGGGTGACTCGTCCTTGTCTTGGTGCATACCTAACCGTCCACCTTTCTGGTAGAAGTTTACAATGCATAAATCTGCTTCCACATTTGGAATTGATTCCGTTTCAACTTGTTGAGCAATTCCCACGGCGTGATTAACGACCGCACGGAACTCCTCTGGTATACTTGGTACCGTTGCTCCATCTTCAGCTCGCACTTCTTGATATGACTTGGTGTAAGGGTTCCAGTCCTTACCCATGCACATCATCTTCAATTGCATTCTTGATCCGTTCGGATATTCAGGTGTGTAGAAACCTCCAGGTTTAGCTCCAAGTTCGTCGCATCGTCTGATGATATGGACTTGTGCTTCCGGTGTCAGGTATCCACTTAAGAGTATCATACCTGGCTAGATAACCTGACATTGCTCCATTGGAAAGTCGGTGATGTTGATGGTGGTTTCTTCAGGGTTTGGTGTGGGTGGGATTGGATAACATATATTGAAGGTTCCTTTAAGTTTAGAATTACCTAATTAGGTGTCTTTCACACTATACTTTAACTCCTTACTCACATGATAATACACTTGAACTCACTAATATACACAAGCATGAAATGCGGTATGCAATCACTTATTACATTCAACAGTTTAGGCGGTACCTGGTCTAGAAGAGGGCCCTGGCGCCTCAGACCGGTCCACCACATTCAGGGTGGCCTTGCTAGGTCCCGACCCCTTCCCCTTCTGGGAATCAGTATGCCTCTGATCAGTGGGTGGCTGGTTAGCCGTCTTCGGGCCATCAATAGCTGCTGTGGCCTTACCCTTCCACTGCCCCTTGGGCTTGTTGACTCTGCTGTTGGGGTTCCGGTAACACTCGTGGTCACGGTGACCCCACTTCTCGCAGTATCGACACTGCACCTCATTCCCTTTGCAGTCCTTGCCGGGGTGGTCTCCATTGCACCACTTACAGTAATAGTGGCGCTCCGGCCCAGAGCCCGTGCTAGCTGCTAACACAATACACACTCAGTACTTGTTTCACAACTTATCAACATACACATCAACTTATTACACATGATTAAACAATTACCCTTTGGTGGGTAAGAGCGTAGGGGCTTCGCCGCATAAGCATATGTGAGCTTCAGTGGCTCCTCAGCGGTGGTGGTTTGGGCTTGGCCCTTGTCACCCTGGTGCTGACTCTTCTGGGGCTGGGAATAAGGTTTCTTCTTCTTCTTTCCTCCCTCATACCCCTGCGAACTCTGGCCCTCGCTCGTGGCCTTGCACTTGTGCGCATTCTCCTCGTCCCTCAGACGGACGGTGATCTCCACCTTAGCAGCGGCATGATAGCACTCCTGTATTTAGGATGATCAGTCATGCCCCGCAATACATACTCACAAACTCACATTACTCACTTGTAGACTATACATATTCACATCACTCTTTACTTAAATTACCTGCAAGGTAGTATACTCAGCTGGCCCCATCCCATAGCGAAGACGGTGGCTGAGACCGTTGTAGAAACGGTTTACCAGCACCCGATTCGAGTATCCCAGGTCCGGTAACAGGTGGACAAGGCCGGTGAAGGCAGTGTAGTACTCATCAACCGACACCTTGTCTCCCTGCCTCAGACTATCCAGCTCCAGGCGCTTGGCCTCTTGAACGTGCACGGGGTAGTATTTGGCTCGCAGCAGCCGTGTACTCCCTCCAGCCAAACTGAGGATCCGCCATCCGGTCCTCTCTCACTAGCTTCCACCAGTTTTGTGCCGAACCCTTCAGGTAGTAAGCGGCAAGACGGACCTTAGCCTCTGCGGGCACAGCCAAGGTCTCGTAGGCGGTCTCCAACTCGGAGATGTACGCCTCCAACTTACGTGGGTCGGTCTCCCCATGAAATGAAGGGGGTCTCAGATCTGCCAATGCCTTGACCCAGTTGGTCTCTCGTGGCGGTGGCGGTGGTGGCTGAACTCCGGGCATCTGCCCCTGCTGGATCGCGGCTACAAGCTGGGGTACCATCTGGGCCACAGCGGCTGCTACAGCCTCAGCCATAACCTGAGCCGTAGTGTTCTCGCCCTGGTCACCCCCAGTACCAGTACCACTTCCGCGGCCTCTACCGCGTGGTCTACCTGACATCTGTATTCACATGAGTATTCATTAGCAATATGCTTACACATTATCGGTCCAACGATCGTAACGCTTCCCGACAATAAGGTATTTCCACACTTAGTTAGTGGTTAACCTTTCCATAACTGATCATTAGGTAACTGTAGTTAGGTTTCCTAACTCGGTATATTCCTAAGCTCGGTATTCTAGTCATCAGAGCGATACTTCGCTCTGATACCACTTTTTGTAACACCCCTAATACGCACATGATACTAAATGAAATCGCAGCGGAATTAAATACCTAAACAGTAACTAACGCTTCGGTGCTACAACGCCGTCAACCACCCACGTGATTGACAAGGCAGAATAAATACCATTGTACCGGTCTGATGATCAGACTCCCGAGCATCATCTCTCACACTAATTCCCTATATCCTTCTTGAAACTCTTTTCCTAGTGTACACTTTCTCCTTAATTTACCAAAGTTTGCCTAAGTATTTACCTAAGTCCAAAAATGGCTTTGGTACATACTAAAATCTCAAGCTCATGCCTAAGTCCTTGTTACATCCTAAATCACCTTAATGCATGTTTCCTACACAAGAACAACACTTAACCATTTTAAATACTCCTTAACTTACCAAACTCATTTTAGCACCTAGAACTTCACATTTGTTACCTAAATTTCGACATAGGTTCTCCTAGAACATTACTAAACCAAAACACCTTGTTTTTACCAACAAACAACCAAGAACACTAAAAATCCATCAAGTACTTATTATACACAAACTTCACTCACAAGGCACTACATCACAATATAGTGCACAATTTAAATTGCAAGGCACTTAGGCCCTTAAATGACATGGCTCTTAGGCCCTTAAAATGCACAAATCATAAACACTGAATTTCCGCAATATATTTGCCTTTAACCTGCAAATACACTCAACAACACATATGCCTTTTACTAAGCTCTTGGGAACACTTTACTAAGTCATTCACCATTGGCTCTTTAGGTAGTTTTAATAAGCATTTATAAGCTCATTTCTCCTAAGGCATTAAAATAACATTAGGTTAGTAGATTTACCTCTTTTGCAAAATAACTTCTTTCTTGTTTCCTTTAGAAAACCGATAGAGTACTTGATTCTTTGACAAGTTCTAAACAATATACAAACATTATAATGAGTATTCAAGCTATAAGCTCCATCTCATTGTAAACCCTAGTTTTACATTGCTTCAAAAACATTAATGTAGTTGTTTTACCTTGCTCTTTGAAGAGAGTTTGAATATCTAGCAAGAGAGGACTCCACCTAGTCCATGAAGGGTTGGAATGAAGCTAGAACAAAGTCACATAAAAAGCTCCTTCAATGTGTATTTTCGGACATGACAAAAACAAGGAGGAAATGAAGTTTTTTATTTGAGATTCCTTACCTAGAAGTCAAGGAGAGTAACAATATGTAAAAATACAAGCTCAAGCTCCTTCAATGGAGAAACTACATGGCACCGAAATGGTTGTCTTGGACTTTTGAAAAGATAGGAATGAAGAGCTTGATGAGAGGAAGAGATTGGTGGTGTTTGTTTTTGATTTGGACAAGTGAGCAAGGTTTTACAAGAGATCAAAGTGGGAGTTTCAATGGAGGTAGTAGTATTACCGTGAGAGAGCAGCAGCAAGAAGGAAGAAGAGAGGTGGGAAACCGTGTGAGCAAGGAAAGAAATGAGAGAATAAGATAGAACTTGCTTTATGAAGATATTTATACTTATAAAGTAAAAAGGGTACTTATAGTAGTTTACTTATTTTCTTAACAAGCTAACAAGGGTGGTGTGTCACCAACCTTAAAAACCGGCCCCAAATAGTAGTAGGAGGGTAATATAGTCTTTGTTTGTCAATTTAATTACTTATACAAACATATGTTACAAAATAGCTTATAAAAGTTACTATTCATAAAACAAGGCACATAGAAGTGAAATTTTTGATTTCCCACTAATATAGACACCCAAATGTGATATTATATAGTACACATATGTATTTAAGAGTAATGATGGACATCTAGCCACTCAAAACTCATTTACAAGACAATTTTTCAAAAATGTGCTTTAAGACTCCTTAAAGCACATTTTGTGTTTAAACTTATTTTCAAGCTTGGTTTTCTTTGGTAATTGATTTAATATGTTCATTAGTATATAATTGAGGTCTTGGTAAGTTCATTAGGTCTTAACCAAGTTTATCCCAAGCTTAGAGCACATTTTGGCTCTTATTGACTTTAAAGCACATTTTGTGTTTCCTTTTGTTTAAATTTGTTTTCTAATGTTTCTAAGACTCTTTTTAGTCTTAATACACCATATTTAAGTGTTTAAACAATATATTAAGGTTTGGGGTATTTCAGAACCAGACCGAAACCCACCAACGATCCCGAAAATCCCCATTCGAATCAAACCCACCAACCATCCCAGAGTCGTTGCTCACAAGGGAGTCACATATCAAACCGGAGCCATCTGACCGCACCGGAGCCATCTCAGGGTCATACAAGAGCCATTTCGGGGCTACACCGGAGCCATCTCAGGGCCATACCGGAGCCATCTCGGGGCTACACCGGAGCCATCTCAGGGCCATGCCGGAGCCATCCAATCACATCGGAGCCGTCTGATCATACCAAAGTCATCCGGTCATTTCAGAGCCATCAGGTTCCAAAGCCACTCATTAAAAAACAAAAACAAAACATCCATTCAAAGACTGATTACAAAAGCAACAAAACCAAAACCAATACAAAAACTCAGGAGCCATACCAGAGCCATCTCGAACTCTGGAGCCAAGAGTCCTACCAAATCCTGAGACTACAGTGCACATCGGGCGAGACTGTCAAAGCAAAACCGAAACACAAGTCCCACACTGACAAAGTCAAGGGCCACACCAACAAGAACACTAGACTATCACATCCCTCAAGAGAACAATTAAAAAGCATCCAATCTCGGATCAGTCCACAACCAGAGTTATCCTTAAATCAACCACTCAAAGCAGCGAGTTTCGTACAACTCCATCAAAGTATTATAGGCTCATCATAAGTCCTATAGCTAGATGTCAAGAGGTCTAGTTGAGGCACTCCTAAGTCCTCGTACTTTCAATCGCATTCTAGGCCCATCATAAGCCCTAGGACTAGATATCAAGAGGTCCAGTTGAGGCACTCCTAAGCCCTCGTGCACCTTAAATCAAATCGGGTTGTTGATATTATAGGCTCGGCATAAGTCCTATAGCTAGATATCAAGAGGTCTAGTTGAGGCACTCCTAAGTCCTCGTACTTTCAATCGCATTCTAGGCCCATCATAAGCCCTAGGACTGGATATCAAGAGGTCCAGTTGAGGCACTCCTAAGCCCACGTGCATCTTAAATCAAATCGGGTTGTTGGTATTATAGGCTCGGCATAAATCCTATAGCTAGATATCAAGAGGTCTAGTTGAGGCACTCCTAAGTCCTCGTACTTTCAATCGCATTCTAGGCTCATCATAAGCCTTAGGACTGGATATCAAGAGGTCCAGTTGAGGCACTCCTAAGCCCTCGTGCACCTTAAATCAAATCGGGTTGTTGGTATTATAGGCTCGGCATAAGTCCTATAGCTAGATATCAAGAGATCTAGTTGAGGCACTCCTAAGCCCTCGTACTCTCAATCGCATTCTAGGCCCGTCATAAGCCCTAGGACTGGATATCAAGAGGTCCAGTTGAGGCACTCCTAAGTCCTCGTGCACCCTAAACCAAATCGGATTGTTAGTATCTTAGGCTCGTCATAAGTCCTAGGGTTAGATGTCAAGAGGTCTAACTGAGGCTCGTCATAAGTCCTCGTACTTTCAATCGCCTTCATACACTCACGGTCGTATCCCAATGCACCACTAAACCGTAGTGAGAATTTTTGACGCCCCGTCAACCTTGATCCAATTCTACAAGTCTTCTATTGCAGAATTGAATCAAGAGGAGCCATCTGTAGACACCAAAAATTCTCACCCCATAAAGCAAATTCCGAAATAAGAAATGAAATAAGAGGGGTCGTCGCCTTTCTTTTTCAAAACGTATTAGCGTGCGTGCCGAAATCAAACCGTCGTTTTATGATCTTTTTCAAAGCATTTCATAAAAACATGATTTTGCGAAAATGAATTTCCAATGACGATCCAATTTCAAACTAGTCCCTCTTTGTTTACTTACATATTTTACTATGTTATTTTATTCTATTTCGTATTCGCTTATTTATTCGTCTAGTTGTTTTACATTGTTCTTACCTTATGTCATTTTTGTTACTTACTTAGCTTAGCTTATTTCATTATTATTTTACCTGTATTTTATTTTTGGCATTTGCCTTTATTTGGTTTTCATCATTATTAGTTTCTATCATTTTATGTGTGTCTTTTACTGTTATTATTCATAGAAGTTTATTCCATTTTGTTGCTTATTTGATTAGGCTTCCTCTTATCTTATTTTATTCTATTACTTGTTTATTCTATCTTATTTTTCGCTATTCGTACATGTCTAACAAAGTTTCCGTTTCGTTACATTCATTTGTATTTTTATCACTATTGTATTAGTAATATTTCATTATTTCATGTACTTATCATCATGTTATTCCGTTTTTTTTATGTTTTTATTACGTTTTATATTTTATTCTATAATTTCATGATTCATAGGAAGAAAGCAATTCATTTTGTTAGATTAAACTCTTTCGTTTTACTGTATATCTTCATTTATAACGCTAGCGTTTTTGAAAGGATTACTCAGCTCGAGGAAAGGCTCTTATATTATTTCTCTCGTTTATTTGTCAAGTTCAGTCATTAGCTCAACCAGTTGAGATTGGTGAGGGAGAGATTAGAGGTCCCGAGTTTGAGTCACAGGAGGAACAAAATCCAATTTTATTTTTTTGACAAAGCAATCCAAATGCACCCTTGACCCCAGCCCATACCAAACACGACCTTGACCCATACTCCATTCTTCTTGTCTCTCGTTAATTGTGCAACCCATACTGGCGTGCGAACTCCATACTCCATCGTTGGATGCAATCGGACTCGAAAACCCAGCCGGCACCTTCCATCTGATTCCCTTTACTTCTTCCTCGATGTTCTTCTCCAAAAGGCCAGGGCAGCCGAAATCATTCCCTTCGATCTCCACTGGTCCATACCCTTAACCTCTTCATCCACACATTTCTTCCTCAGTCGATTGCTACTCACACTAAACCTTCGACTTCGATCAATCTCATGAACCGGAAAACCAATCCAGTCGACCTCCTCCTTCGGTTTCTTCCAATCGATCGAATCAAAACGCCCGAACATACCCAGGGCGGTAGCCATTGGACCTGCTTCGTCTTGCTCACCACCACCTTTCTTCTTCGTACTCATCTCCTTCCTCTGAAATTCTCCAACCCTAACCGTCGAATCCTCTCCTCTCGGCGGTCGACACGCCATTCTTTCCTTCAACCAGAGCCACCTTCCCTTTTTCTCATCGGATGTTCTTCACCTCTACTCCTCATCCACCCTGGAGTTTGCTCTCCGGTCGTATCCATTTGAGTTTGAAGGGATTTTCACTTGGCATAGGACATACTATTTCTTTCTCTTCTCAGTCTGGACCCATCATTTACAGATTAATTTCTTTCCTGGTTTCATTTCGATAGGCAACTGGTTATTATGAGCTAACTCGCGTTTAATCTTGTTTTCTGTATCTTGGTTGCTTTGCAGAAAAAAAATCCTCCCTCGGTAGGTTATTGACTGTGAAAATAGTCCCCCATGGATTCTTGGTCCCAGATCTCCGGTTTTTCGTTGGTGGTTCTAATCGTTTTCTTGGTACACCATTTCTGTTACTTTAAGAATCTCTGAATTCGGTTTGAATGGTGATACCCCTATTTGCTGGCGAATGATGCTATGTGATACATTATATTTGTCATGCTTCTGGATGCTTGTAAACCTTGACCTATGTTCTGCCCGCCGTTCTGGTAACTGCCACCCAGATTCGATTAATTTGAGTTGTCTCTTGTATCATTCCTTGAGAGCGTCTGATTAAGGGAACACCATTCTGAAAAAAGATGTGTACAGTGTAATTATATCAACGTGTGCTCTTTTCTCTTGAGCTTCATATTGTACCTGTGTGAAATCTGGTTTAGCTTCAGTTGACAGAAAGGCGAGGGAATAAGAAAGCAGTTTAGTTACTTCAAGTTCGTCCATCCTAACCATTTTGGTTTGTTCATGTATCTGCACTTTTAATTTGTAAACTGATATTGTTGTATATCCACTTCTTTTGCTTCGTTCTTTTGTATTTTGGCTGAGGTATCTTGCAAGGATTCTAGTTGAGGGAGCTAAGCTTGTGGACTTCGGTATGGTTTCTGAATTCTGGGTGCCAATATAAGCATGGTCTGCGGACTATGACAAAGCTTGCAGATTCTGGTGAAACCTTGCAGACTTTGGGTCTCCACGCTGGCACATTGCTAAAAAAATCGGTTGAGGTCCCTTTTTTCACGATTTTTTTGTTATCGGTTTAGTTTGTTCAATCGACCAATTGCTCACTGTGTTGTTTTGCTTTAGATATTATGTTATCGTTCCATTTTATAATTTGATTAGATGAAGGGTGAATGTGAAACCACCTTTTCTTGAGTTCGATTTAAGTCAAAAAAGGAAAACAAATGATTTCTTGAATTCGGGATAGCAGTTCTTTTACTTACCTTTTTACCGTTTCTTTACTGCACATATGTATTAATTTATTTTCCTTTCAATATAATTTGTTAATTTAGTTCTTTTATTTCTAACCTTCATTTAAGCCCTAGTTATTAGACTTTAGGACCAAGCCATTAGGATAGAGGGGGTCCCCCATACTTGATTGGTCAATGATCAATCTCTTGGTGGTGATACCCTTAACCCTAAAACACACATCTAAACTATGTATATATGTATATGTATATAACAAATTTGTCTTTAGGCCATTCGGTTCCCAAAATTCAAAATCTCTCATCAAACATTCTAGCCCAAACCTGAAATACCCCTAACCTTAAAAACTTAATTAAATGATCTATTAATGATCTAAGATGGTTAATAAACATCTAAATACCATTGGGGAACAATCTAAAAGATCTCAACAAGGCAAAACATGCCTTAAGATCGGTAAAGCCAAAAATGTGCTTTAAAGCACCATAAAGATTGTATGACCTCAAATAGGATCCAAAGTGGATTCCTAAGTACTATAATGAAGTAAGGAACACAACAAAACTGTTATCAAAGAAAACTAAGCTCAGAAACACCCTGTGACACAAAATTTGCACTAAAACACCTTAAAGCATGTTTTTGTGTATGAGCTCTAAGATAATGACTTTTTGTCATTTTAAAGACTGGAGTATACCATTTATATCATTAATTTGACATGATAGGCTATATTATAAAGTCTAAATCAAAGTTTGAAAATATAAATCAAAATATGGCATTTATTTGTGAATAGTAACCTAAATAGTGCATTTTTAAGCAAATTGACCAAGTTTGGTCAATGGTCAATTAATTGACCCTTCTAACCCTTAGGCTGTCGAGGAGGGAAGACAGCTCACACAGCATTAATGCTAAATATCTTCCTAATTTGATGAATCACCATTACTATTCCTTTTTATAACATTTTACTCCTTTAAACACATTACCTTGCATTCTCTTTCCTCTTGTCCCATTCCAGCCGAGCCATCAACCCTTCCAAACTCTCTCAAGCTGTGTTCTTGAGTGTGGAAGACAAATCAATCTCTTAAGCACCTAAGGTAATGGTTTAAGGCATCTTTTAGCTCTTTTTCTTCATTCTTCATTACCTACACTTGGAGCTCATGATCTATCACTTTCCATGGCTCATTCTCAGTGTTTTAAACCTTGAACAAACACCAATCTCGGCTGAAGCAAGTCTAGGGACCAAGGTTGTTCAAATCTACATTATAAGATAAAAACATACCTTAAGGATCTCTACACTCCATCCGGTTTGTTCCTTCTGATTTCTATGAGTTTATTCACTCATAATCTTCATATTTACATGTTCATTCAGTTGGTTAACCATTTGGAGCAAGGGTGGCCGAAATTCAAAGGAAATACCATTCTTTAAGGAATTTTGCCAAGGTAAAACCTATTAACATAGCAGCTTGTTGTTGTCTAGATATTTCCTATGTTTATATGGTGAATTTAACACCATGTGGTGTGTTTAATTCAGGCCGAAATCCTTTGGAAACTTCCTTGCATTTTTAAGGTGATTTTTGCCTTAAATCTTACATTAATTGTTCTTTATGGTTAAGCTCATGCTTGGAGTATAACCATACCTTATTTTGGTGTATTAAACATGTCTAAATGATGTGATGATTTTTCCTCCAAGCTGCCGAGTTGTTACAAGGATAAACCAAGGTATAAACACCTTAAACTTATGATTTTTATGATTTCTTAGCATATATATATTATGTGCCAAGAGTGGAGTTAAATATATGGGTTATATTAACCTAAGAATGGAAAAAATGACTAAGATAAATTAAGCTAGTCATTTAAGTGATTTAATTAGCATAATGGTCAAATTATGACATTATGTGGAAAAATAAATAAACTACAGCAAGGCCGTGAGTTAATTGTATTAATTGAGCTATTTATGTGTAATTTTATGTGATAAAGCAAAGTTGTAATAAGGCCATGTCATTAGGCCATTTTAATTTAAGTTTAAAGCTTATTTAGTTTAATTTATGCTTATATAATTATGTTTGGGGTCAAATGGTAATTACTAGTAAAATATAAAGTCGTGGGCTTATTTTAGAGGAGTTTAGGGTTTTTAAATGAATTTAATAAAAATTATAACATTTTATAAAGTTTTGAGTCAAAATTGTAAAAATAGAAAACTATGTGGTATAATTAGTAATTACTGAAAGTTTGGTTACCATTTGGCATTAGAAGTCAAAGTTGACTATATAGGAGACCTTGACCAAGTTTGGAGAATTTAAGAAATTAAAATACTACCTTATATTAAGATAGTTAATAAATTGTAAAAGATTTATAAGAGATGGGGTTATATTGTGATTTCCGAAAACTTGGGGTACTAAATAGAATTTAGAACAGACCTTAGGTTATTAGGAATTTTTAGAAGTTTATTTGGTTAAATTTGGAGTTTATATGAATTATATAAGTATAATATATGATATTTCATGACATTGTTACAAATGGGTAACATATGTGTAAAAACCGAGATTTGTAGGAAGTATAAGGTTAGGAATAATATTTATAACCTTTTGGTATGGTTTGGGAATTTTGGGAGTTATATATAAGGTTTTACAAAGATATATGTATAATATATAGTTTTAATGACATTAGAAAACTATGTATTATAAATTGGGTTAGATTTGTGATTTATGGAAGTTTAGTGGTATATAGTGAAAGCCGAGAGTATAAGGGGCTATTTGGTAATATATAACAATTTGTAACTATAGGTTATAATTGTTTTAATGACATAAATGTCATAATGTATGTTATATAACTATAATATAACATTATATTAATTATGTGGTGGTTTTGTAAATATTTAAGAAACTAAGTGCTATTCGGAAATATGGGCATTTTTAAATAAAAATTTATAATATGGTTTTAATGTTATAAGGGTGTAACATTTAGAATATAAGGGATATTCATTAAAGAGAATGAATATATTATATTAAGACTTACCATATAATAAATAGTCCCATAATACATGTGTATAAATAAATATATGTTATGGAGAGGAAAAATATAATATGGTTTAATAACTATATATTATGATGATTAAAATGATACAAGATAAAGGGAAAAGAATTACAAACATTGGATATGGAAATTCTAATGTTAGGAGTATACATGAAATAATAAGGATTTATATATAATCCAAAGTATTTTTACATAAGAATTATACTCCATTAAACTTGGAAAAACAAACCTTAGGAAAATAAATACTAAGGTGAAATGTATAGTATATGATAAAGAATTATACATGCAATATAGAAACAAACTATATGATATACAGGGGTATATTAAGTTTCATGCGATAACAAGTTCAACATTAAGTATATTAATATACAAGACAATACTACGCATGTAATGTAACGTTTTTCCAAATCTCGAGTTAAGCCGAAAACCCGACAAACGTTGACAGTTAATAACGGGGGGTTAACCGAGAGGTATTAGTGATGGTACGGGGTACCATAGAGTTATGTTGTTATACAGGATGCTAATCCGTAGCGTTATGTATTGTTTAGACCGTTAGAGACGACACACGGAGCATCGGATCTAGCTGATTCATACTCCACGGTTTTACATTCAGGGTGAACGGTATGTTGTTACGTGTGTCTGATTGTCTCTGAGGGCTTCCTCAGTTCAGACTTCTGTGTGATCTGTGATAAGATTGTTTGTCTGAATGTGTGAATAAATATGCATGAACTGTATATTTATAGCTGCTTAGTATTCACTGTTGTCAAGTTAACAGTATCGGTTCGTATATATGGACCTATATATATAAAACGAACTAGCGGCTAAGGTGCTATCTTATATGAAATATAAGGATCGTCAGAAAAACGTTGTAGCACTAGGATAATAAGATATATATATATTATCCAAGACTTTAATACGGAGCATTGGCCTTTCTAAACGCCGCTCTCGTATCTAACACTGGATCCCAAGTTTACAGACTCCGGATTGGACTAATGACCTTAGTCTGCTGTGTTAGAAAAATTGGTAATGCGATGCGATGGTATAATTAATAAACATAACAAAGCCAAGAGGATGTGGCTCTTGGTGCGCGCTGTGATCACAAAAACGATACTAGGATGTCCGCGTACGGGTCCGCAAGTATCAAGAAAATTTCCCGTGAGCTAGGATGGCTCGTTGGTCGGAGACTCTACCACTGGAGTGACTACTGCCGTGGGTGACCCGCCATAGTATATGGGAAATTTAGAGACACGTCGTTTTAACGAGACGTTGTCACTAGGTATAACTGAACACTTACTACAGTTGAGACTTGTACATTGGCGAACAATATTGGTTTCTACACCAAGGACGGGAATTGATACTTGTTTATTATTCTCGTTGTTCCGCCTGGTTGTTCATTTGTTATACTGTGTGATTATATTATGTGTATTGATGGTTGTGTTATTGTATGGATATTACTGTTAAATGTTTTACAGTTTAAATATTAAAACGGTATTGCATGTAACGAATCTCATGCTCTCGACCAATTAATTGAGGGGTTTGAGGAGGCATGACGGGGCATGTGATAACATACTCAGCAGGGGCTGATTCCATACCACGAACCATTTTTATTTCAGGAGATTAGCTGGTGGGTCGACGCGAGGCGCGACAGTGATATTTACTTTTGACTAGACTTGGTACGGTTTGAGACTACAGTTATTTTGGACTCGGGTTTGTAAACCGAGGTGTGTATTTTGGTTAGACGCTCACGTGTACGGTTTGTAATAACGGTTGTTGTTGGATTTGTTTTAAATTGTTTAAGCACTACTATCTATCTCTTGTAATCACTGCGGGAATACGTTTTGTATGTTGATTATCATGTAACTAGTTATCACCCGTATGGGCGAGTGATAACAGTGACACCATTAGAGTGACAGTCTGTTATTTACCGCTACGATTTATTTACTAAGTACGACGTTTATATTATATTTAGGAGCCGGATTAGTAGGGGTGTTACAAAACCAGTTTGGCCCAAGCCCAATTTGGGCCCAAATCCAATTCGACCCAAACCCATTCGGCCCAAGCCCAGTCCAGGCCCAGACCCACTTCGAACCCAAACCCACTCAAAACCAGCCCAATTCAGCAGCTTAGCCCAAGACCCCCTCAAGTACAACCCACGGCCCAGACCCATAAGCCCACGGTCCAGGCCCATAACCCACATTGGCCCGTTACCCAAACCAGGCCCAAATTCAAATCAGGCCCACTACCCTACTCGGCCCATCAACCCCAATTTGGGCCCAGGCCCATCTTGGATCCAAGCCCAGTCAAGCCCAATACCCAGTCAAGCCCAATCGGCCCATTGCCAAGCCCAAACCCAATCGGCCTATTACCAAGCCCAAGCCCAATCGGCCCATTAAGCCATCTTGGCCCATAAGCCCAAATTTAGCCCAAACCGGCCCAAACCCATTTCGAGGCCCAAGCCCAAATCAGGCCCAAGAATCAGAAGCCTAATCTGGCCCCAAACTGAAAAGCTCACTACATTCCAAAATCAAAAGCTTACTTTGGCTCAAATCAAAAATCCAAAAAACATTCATCATTATTCAGCTTTAATTCAAAAATCCTAAAAATCTCCTTTCTCGAATTTCAAACAATCATTTTATTCAAACTTTATCAAGTTTTCAAAAGAAACCATTTTGTGGAATTTTAAAGGAAAAACTCTTCTCACATCACAGATTACTCTTCTCAACAAGCAGAAAGTTCTTCTCACATATACAAAAAGTTTTCTCCTAAAACATTTCTCAAAATCAATGTTTCTTCATCGAGAATTCCGAACAACTTCAAAGATTTTCTAACTCAGTTTTCAAACTCAAAACTAAACCGTTTTCGGGGAACATGGGATGTCTAACACCTTCAAAGAACGTTTTCTTCCTAGTTAGACATCACTAGTCTCCCCTCCAAAAATAAAAATCCGAGGCAGGGCACTGGGGTTATAACCTCCCTTGTCGCAGTCTGGATCTCTTTAGGCGGGGCATTAGGGTGACAAACCTCCCCTAATTGCAGCCTAGATTTTTACAAGGCAGTGTGCTAGGGAAGTAACGACCTTCCTAGTTGCAGTCGGGATTTTAGAATCGTCTAACTCCCTTCCACTCGATTTCAGTATTTTTGGCTTTTAGGGTCCGTTCTCATTTGTTATCAGAGAGGATAATCTACCCTAGATTATCACTTTTTACAACTGGCCAGTGTTTTCCACAAAGCTAGTTACATGAGCGTTCCAGCATAATCTACCACCATAAGCTACCTGCAGAAGTTAGAGACGTTATTAGGATTCGACCGAGAACATCTCATTCATGGTGTTTCTCTCTGAACCCTATTTTTCGACATAAATTCATTGCCCCATCTTTCGAGCCTCGGTACTTATTATTAGTTAAGTGTCGTGTTCGAGGGGGTACATAGGGTAATCCCTCGGGATTATCCGCCCTTTTTATAACAAAAATGATTTTTTCGGTTTTTAAAACTTTAAGAGAGACAATGTTAAATACACCAATCCAACCCTTCCCATAGAACCTCAGATACCATAGACATTTCTCAATCCTCTTTAGAACCAACTCCAAGTCACATAGGACCTCCAACTCCTGAATGCTCCCAAACAACTTTAGTCACCTTAAACCTGAAACATCTTCAAAATCCGAACACCTATAAATCAAATATCCTCTTATGTACTCCATCAACGCTTTCGGCCTCCTAAATCACCTCAAAAAATTTGACCATTTTAAAGTCCAAACTTTATAAACATGAAGTACTCCTCAATTCCACCAAAGAATCCGAACACCTCTCAACTTCACAAAATGACCAAAATACCCCTCAGCTCTACAAAATGACCGAAATACCCCTTAGCTCTACAAAATGACCGAAATACCCCTCAGCTCTACAAAATGACCAAAATACCCCTCATCTCTACAAAATAACCAAAATGCCCCTCAGCTCTACAAAATGACCAAAATACCCCTAAGCCCTACAAAATGACCAAAAACTCCGTAGTTCCAGCAAATGATCCGGACACCCCTTGACTCCAAAATATAATGACCAAATTGTCCTTTTACTCCTCAAAACTTCTAGCACCCTTTTAACCTCGTGAAAGTCAAAACAACCTCAAACCTCTCAAAAACAATCAAAATTTCTCAACATTCAAACCAACTTCACCGACCAATATCTCAAGACCAGCCTGTTCTTCAACTCTTCTAAATTATCTATTCCTCAATCTACACTCAATCCTATTCTTCGGCTTTTAAATGAATCTCTCTAAAAGGTTTTGAAAGAAGGCAATCCCGACAATTGGAGACCGAGGTTTCCTCGGCACCAATCCGAAGTCGTGGTCGTTGCCACTTCTAAGGGGTGTAACCCAGTACGAACCCACAATAGAATCTCTAACACGACCATATAAGTCCTATCCATAGGGAACAACCTCAGAGTCAACTAACGATTCTTAGAACCCCCCTTTCTCCTCCTTTCCTAGTTCTCTAGGTCAAACTAGGTGGCGACTCTAGTCAATTTTCGCCCTTAGGGCATAAGTCCGCGTGGAGCCCATTGAGAGCGGGTGTAGTGCACACTTGCACTCCCCCTTATGCTTTCTGGGAAAGACGGACGATTTAGTAGGTATTTGAGGGATGCTAGAATAACGGGTTTTCACCCTCCACAGAATGGCAGTTTCTAGGATCTAGGCTTTTTAGTCAGACCATATTTAGATAGACCCCCCTCATACCGAAAAATCACCCTCCACACTTGGACCAATCAATTCTCACATAATTAATCACACTCCCTCATTCAAGGCAAGCTAGAGTCACTAGGTAGCATTAAAATCAAGCTTTTAACAATAACCCTAACACAACACTTCCCTAAATCTAGAGCAATGCAAGTTAAGGTTTACCCCTAAATTCCCAGTTTCTTGCTCAAACCCTAATTTCACTAAAAATTGAAAGAAATGCCATGAGTGATCAATCCAAGACATTAATGAACCTTCAATGGAGATAAATCAACTATATTAAATGAAGTAAGTTTACAAGCTACAAAAGAGCATCTAAGGTTCAAATCACATCCTAGAGCACAAATGAAGACTACTTAAAGATAGAGAGGAGTAGAGTAGAGAAAGTAAGAAGAAGCCATTGGAGGTGGTGGAGAGCTTGGGGAAGAAGAGCATTTTTCTTCTTCTTCTTAATCCCGTGGCAAAACTTAACCCGACCGCCCCATAGGGGCAGTCGTCCTGGGGCGGTCCAGACCAGAAAGAAAAATGTGTGACAGACTTAACCCTGACTGCCCCACAGGGGCGGTTGCCTGGGGCGGTCCAGACCAAAGGAAGAATTTGAGCTTTCGACCGCCCTACAGGGGCGGTACTTAGGGTAGGTCTTCACCAGAACGGTATTTCTGCACTAAAATCGTCCCCATTTGACCCATAGTCTTTGGCACACTCCTCATGGCAGTAAAGCTTGACCACAAGGTCTTGAGAGTCTTCAAAAATCATTGCTTGAATGATCTTTTACCTATATTTTGACCAAAATTGTATAAGTTCACCTATATTAATGAAATGCTCTATAAAGTGGTGAAATAGGTCAATGGTTGTAGGAAATGAAGGTAAATAAAGACCTTCTAATTACATTATTTCACCACTTATCAGAGGGCCATCATCTGGGCCCACTGCCTGCTGTCCTCGTCTAGGGCGGACTGACCTCTGGGAGAAGACTCTAGCCCGCTGAGGAAAAGACTAGCCTTGACCAGCAGAAGACCCTAGGGATTGCAGCATGTTCGTAGTGTATGAGGGGTAAAGACGCTCCCAAACATCGTCAACCATCAGGACACCCACACACTCGCACAACCACTTCATTTAAGTTGGGATAAACCAAAGCGTGACGACCGGCCTGATGCGCTGTTAGCATGTGGTTTCTTATTAGGACAGATAACTGTTGTTCCCTTAAACCCCAGTACACGTCCACAATTGGTCATTGACGTGTCACACAGATGTCGTAAGATAGGTAAAGAGGATAAAATAAGGTAGAGGACTGAAGTAACTTTAAACTTGAAACCTATTTGATTGAGAATTACACCCTAGAAATTCACTCTATCTCCCTCCCGCCCAACCTATGGACTCGGGACAGTGCACTGAAAGTGAAATTCAAATCTCTATGTTGCGCCTCTCTTCTGAATCTGCTTCATTCTCTTCCGTGACACTGGCACACCGCCACTAGGCACCACCGCCACCAGGTGGTCCATCGATAATAACTAAACTTGTCTTCTTCATCTCGTCGCTCCCAATATACTAAACTTATCTTCTTCCTCTAGCTTTGGTAGTAATATATAGAACTTATCTTCTTCCTCGGTCTCGAGTCTAAGATCTCTAAGTCCAAAGATGGTGGAACAACTCATATGCTGTCAAAGCTGGTTAAGAATAATACTCTCAATTGAGGATGAAAAAGCAGTCATTGAGTTGAAGAAAGGTATTTTAAATAACTAGAAATTTTTAATATGAATAGACTAATCACTTGTATGTAGAAGCAGCCTTGATATCTTATGTATTAATATATATGAATTATATTTTGACATTATGTCTTCTTTTTAAGGAATGGTCAAATGCTCAATGAACCCAACAACCTTAAGTGATAAGATGGAGTGTTAAATTCTTGGTAAGCCTTATTCATTGCTCTTTCTTTTTACTTGCCATTAAACTGTTCTAAGCAAGGTTTATCAGCACATATGTTGTGACTGCATCTGTTGTGTATGTTGTTGTTATATGATAAATATTATAGGTTGATTTTAGTTGTGTCCATGCATAACGATAGCTTTCAACAAACAAAAAGAGGGAAAATCGCTCAAGAGTTATGCGTGTGTATAGTGACATCTTTCTGTTAGTGTTTTCTAGTTATCATACTTATGTACATATACAAATCTGTGACCTTATGGTTCACCCCTTTATTGATACACAATTTTCTTTTGCAGGCTAATCATTTTGATTAGGTGGGATTGGGCTGCTTAATGAGTTTTATATAGATAATGGAATTTTTATTATCTATAATAATATAATCTTAAGATTTTTTACTACTAATTTCAGTCATGGTATGGTAATAAAAAACAACGGGGGGAACATATATGCTACCGTGTCACAGCAACAGAATTGTTGTTCATCACCGTCTGCTTTGGTGTTTGGATAATTTTTCTACTATTATGTTTTTGGCTTTTTTAAATTTCGGTTAACTGAAAACCAAACAGAAAATCAATTTTCTGTTTTTCCTATATTTCGGTTAATTAAATCCGAGCTAACTAAAATTTGGATTTCAGTTCGGTTTTCGATTTTCACTAAAAAAATCAGATTTTGGAGATAACAGTTAATTCAGTTTCGGTCAAAATTTGGATAATTCAGTTTTTAGCCGAAATCCATTTTTTTATAATTTGGATTTCTATAAACCGAACTATCGAAATGCTCACCCCTACTATAAAGTGTACCACACACATTTAAAATCACGGTTATCCCAAGAGCTGTGATTTAAAGTCCTCATTCAAAGTGCGGGTGATTCCCTCTAACTTGTAAGATAATACAACCATTGTTATAGATCTAAAATGTTTACTTAAACATTTGACAGGGTCGAGAGCGCTCATTTTGCTCTTAAGGCAAGGCTAAAGAGTGCCAGACACACTTTGGATGTAATATTTCCGAAAATCCATGACCACGTGAACACTAGCATCAGGGAGCTGAAAAAGGACTTCGAGTATGCAAGGACGAAATGCAGAAAAGAGCACACGAGGGTTCCAATTGCTGATATGATCGGGAAGGTTAGTATCCTATGCTTGGATGAGCTAGTAAAGGAGCTTGGTAGGGGGGACTACATTAAAATGGATAGCTCAATTTGTGGGTGTGACAAGGTAACCTCTCATGGATTACCATGTACATATAGACTAAACTACATGTTGGATAGTGGTATCCTGTGTTCAAAGAGGGATGTACATCGTTTCTGGTACACCCTGAGCTGGAAGAATCATGAATCAACAACTGATATGCTAGACTACAAGGAAGCAGAGCAAAACAGATGGCATGCTATTGCTGCTGAGGTAGCATAATCAGATGATCCTACCCTGATAGCCAGATGTTACAGTCACATCCAGAACTTCCTTCATCCAGATATGGCATGCCAATTAGGAGAACCTTTAGAGCAGCTCGGGATTGGTAGACCTACCGGGACCTCCAGACCAAACCGACGGGAACCTTCAGCTTGGAAGCGTAACCGACCACGGGCAAGCCAGTCCTAAGGAGCATCATCATCTGGAAGATCACTGAACAGAGGATCATCATATCCGACTCGATTCATGTCTATGAACAACTTCCCATACTACCAGCATTACTAACCTAACCTATATCAATATATCACTGATATATTGATGTTCGTGGAGATGGTAATTGTGGTTCAGGGTGGTAGCTGATTACTGTTGTGCAAAATAGTGGTGAAACTATCTTGCTAACTATGGGCAGTGAACCCAATCATTGTAGTACAACAAGGTCGTATCCACAGGGACTTCGTAACTATCTAGCTAATTATAAGCTTAGTAAATATGCAAAAAGATATATACAAAAGTGCATAAATGTAAATTATGGGTTTTGGGTTTTTGGGTTATAATTGGAGAATAAAGAAAGCAAAACACTAAACTAACTATTAGGATAGGTGTAGCCCGGGATGGATATTTGCACCCGTCCTCCCCTTACTACCGATTGTCGAACCTCGAACTCATAGCTACACCACGGGAACGCTTAATTAATTAGCAACCTAATCTAGGCCTACTAATCCTAACCAATTTAATCGAGACTTCTCATTCAGCTAAGCCCCGGGTCAATCGATAGCACTAAGCTCAAGTTCCACTAAAGTTGCAATGTAGTCTAATCTCAAAATCATCGAAATCAGAGTACACCGTTTTAGTCTCTAACAGTTTAGGTTTCTATCTCTGAATACCATTTTGATAGAATCCCACAATAATGCTAAACTAATCGGTAGGCCAAACCAACCAATTTAACACATAGAAGACAAATTGAGCAAAACCCTTAACAAATCCCCAAATCATGAGCAACACGTTTAGAAGTCATAAACACTCAATAATCATCTTCATTAAGCTCAAAGACTAAAATAAAGCACAAACACAAGTTCAAGATTCAACAATGGAGTTTAGGGATTTTGGGACAAAATCCCCAATCCCTAGCTACAAATGATTCTACACAGCCATAGGAGAGAAAATAAAAGAGCAAGGGATAGAAGTAGCCATTAATGGAGCTTGGAAGGAGGTGAGCTTCTCTTCTCTTCTCCTCCCTTCTCTTCTCTTCTTCTTCTTCTCTTCTTTTCTCCTTTAGAATCGCCCTTCCTCTCTGTTTTTGGGGCGGAACTCGACTGAATGAAGAATGGGGAAGTTTTCCTCAAAATTCCCCGTTTTAAAACGCAGATCTGGGCTAATTTTCGACCCGACCGACCTTGCAAGGTCGGTCCTAGGGTCGGTCGGAGTCAGTAGCAATTTTCGGGCGTTTTTAAGTTCGACCGACCTTGCAAGGTCGGTCCTAAGGTCGGTCGATTCCAGTAGCTTGCAAAAACACAAATCTGGGCAAAATTTGGACCCGACCGACCTTGCAAGGTCGGTCGGAGTCAGGCTAACTTCAAAACGCTGTATCTTCTTCGTTTTAACTCCGATTTTGGATCCGTTTGCGCCCACGCGTTCCTCTCTTCGTCTACTTTACTCCTAGCTATGTTACTCCTCCTGTTTAAACAATAAATGTGTAAAACACCAATGAAACACAAAACTAGAGGAAAACAAGCTAGAGTGGAGAAATGAGCATGAAAAGTGTTGATTAAACATATGAAATACACCCCTAAAACATGCTCATTTGGACACTCATCACACCCCCACACTTACCTTTTTGCTTGTCCTCAAGCAAAACCAAGCACCCATGCAAGTAAGGAATGCTCAAGACTAACAAACACTAACATGAATTGTAGGATAAAAGAAGAAGCAAAAAGTGATTAAAACCTTTGAGGAGTGTGAACCATCTCTTAGTGGTGGCATGGGTGTGCTTAGGGCAAAACAAAATTAGAGTTTGGGGTATGACCGAAGTGCTTCAAAGTTCTAAAGATTAGGTGACTTGGAGAGCTTTTACCATGTCCAACTTCTCTCAAGAATGGGCATTGAGAAGAAAACAAAAGGAAAAATAGATTTATGCATTTGTTTCACTTTTGCATAAGAGATGAGAAGATAAAATTTTGGCATCAAGCCTTTGCATTTAAGAACACTCAACTCTCATTGTTGGTTAACAATGGCGTCTCACAAGTCCCTTGATGGATTTTCACAAAGAAGCACCCCTTAGCAATCCCTAAGAAAGAAGACAGAAGGAACCCCAAAGCAATAAAAATCCAACCATACAAGATCACTTGGCCACACCGCATGTAAAATTCCTCAAAAGCAATCAAAATGAAAAATTTAAGCATTTATCCCACAATTCATAACAGTATTTGTTCTTAATGAGAACAACTCACAACACAAGGGTCCAAGTTTTTTATTTTGGACAATCGCAAGATAAGCATGAAGTATTAAGCATTTAAGCACACAATTCACCGAAAAGGTCACTCCCCCACACTTAAATTGAACAATGTCCCCATTGTTCACCAATCAAAACCGGGGAAGGTTCAGAAGACCTTTGCGGGAAGCAGACAAAAGGAAAAACAGGGACACAAACACAGTATAGCACAGAAGCTATCCCCAGATTTGCAGATTCAAAATTAGAGAAGAGAGAACGAAAACTAAAAGGAACTAGTACTCCCCTGAGATTGCTATTGCTATCAGTTTGTAGAACTCCCCCACACTTGAGCTTCAGCCTCAAGTAGCGTAGCTTGTTGCGGTGTGGACTGAAGTTGCACCGCATAAAACACTAGAAGCAACCAAACTACAACTGGAGTTAAGGGTTAGCAAAACAAAACCAAAGGAGAACGAAAACAAAAACAGGAAATAAAAATAGTGGAGTCGTGGCAAATATTAAAAAGGGTGAAACGAGTACTCCCCGATAAGATGGATGGAAGATAGGGTGCCCGCACAATTGCTAGTGGGAGGGGTCGTTGAGGTGCTACCTTCAATCGTTGGAGATGAAGGTCCTCTTGGAAAATTTCGCCAGAGGTTCCTTTGTAATTGTTCCTAATTCCATCCCTTTTTCAGAGGGCTTACCTGTTTCCAAAATATTCACAACACAACGCCACCAATTGGGCGTAAAAGGGCAAGTCCAAAGAATGCCAAAATAGCCCATTATTGAAAACAATGCAAAATCTAAACTAACAGAATTTAAAAGACAAGACACGAAATGAAATCCGGGTTGCCTCCCGGTAAGCGGCCCTTCTTTAAGGTCTTTGGCTAGACCATACCACCGTGAAGTCATCCGGGATCGAATATGAACGTTGAAGTCGGCTTCAACGGGTGGGTTGGGCGGGCATCATCTAGCAATGAAGAACGACCCGGATCAAAAGGAAATGTGGCCTCAACACTTAGGATGTGAAAGTGTAAACTCCACGATCGTTCATCAGGTGGAAGTGTTGAGGTGGGTGATCCTTGGTACGAGGATCAAACTTGGTGGAGCCTCCTCTTCAAATTAAGGATGTAAATATCCTTATCTTCAGTGAGCGGTGCAGGTGAACTCGGGGCGGACTTTGTCTTCAATCTTTGGTCCCGGATCAAATGGGAAGGTGGCCTCCACACTTAGCGGGTGTACGTTGAGCTTCCACCCAACTTCATTAGTGCACGGGTGGGGCCTTGATCCTTCAAGTGAAGATCAAAGTTTGATGGCTCCTCCTCTCCTCAAATTCGAGGATGTAAATGTCCTCAACTTCTTGGTGAGGCTCATGGGAAGAGCCTTGATGAAAATCAACTTCAGAGGGAGGTGGCTCCTTGAAGTTGATTATAGCACTCTCCTCTGATGGCTCGGAGGGAGGCGGCATCTCCTCCTCCTCAAGGTTGAGGATGTATCCATCCTCATCTTCTGGGTGGAGCACAGAGAAGGAGGGGAAATAACGGTAGTTGACTTCAGAGGGAGGAGACTCCATGAAGTCAAGGTGGAAGCGGTCCTCTGATGGCTTGTCTTCAAACTCAGGCAGATGGTTGAATGACGTTTGCTCAGGTTCGAACGGGGGAGGTGATAGAGAGCAACTCAAGTCCTCAGTAAGGTGATCCACTTTATGAACCATTTCGCTCTCCGGTTGCTGCGATGCAAGGTTTAGTAGACCTTCCATCATCGCGTTTCTCTACTAATTTGGCATAGAGCTTCAGTTGGTTCATGTCGAGGTCTTTTTCCTTAGTCCGCTGCTCCACTTCATGGACCATTTCACTCTCTGGTTGTTGCTCCCTTCGAGCTAGTGTAATGAGCTGGTTCATGTCGATGGTGTTCATTCTAGCACTAAGATCCTCCAGAGTGGGTGAATCTACCCTTGCCGTGATCTCAGAACAATAAGCACTCTTCTGGTCTCCTCCACTCTCTTGGCACCTGATCCATCGACTGATGTCTTGTTCAGTGGGGTTTGGATTGACAGATAAGAACCGGTTCTCCATGAGAGTCTCCGATCTTGAGATTAGATCCTCACAAGGAGGGCACATATGAAAGGATCCACACCCTTGACAATCAATGTATTGGTCGTAGGTTGCTCCAGAGGTGTAGCCGTAACAATCTTCTGCTTGATCATCAAGACCATCCATCAGAGATAGGTTCCTAAAAAAAGTAACACAAATTTATACACAAAAGGGGGAAATAAAGGAAATGAAAAATATGCACAGAAACTAAACAGATAGTTGGACCGAAGTCCCCGGCAACGGCGCCAAAAACTTGTTGGCAAAATAGTGGTGAAACTATCTGCTAACTATGGGCAGTGAACCCAATCATTGTAGTACAACAAGGTCGTATCCACAGGGACTTTGTAACTATCTAGCTAATTATAAGCTTAGTAAATATGCAAAAAGATATATACAAAAGTGCATAAATGTAAATTATGGGTTTTGGGTTTTTGGGTTATAATTGGAGAAATAAAGAAAAGCAATAAACACTAAACTAACTATCTAGGATAGGTGTAGCCCGGGATGGATATTTGCACCCGTCCTCCCCTTACTACCGATTGTCGAACCTCGAACTCATAGCTAAACCACGGGAACGCTTAATTAATTAGCAACCTAATCTAGGCCTACTAATCCTAACCAATTTAATCGAGACTTCTCATTCAGCTAACCCGGGTCAATCGATAGCACTAAGCTCAAGTTCCACTAAAGTTGCAATGTAGTCTAATCTCAAAATCATCGAAATCAGAGTACACCGTTTTAGTCTCTAACAGTTTAGGTTTCTATCTCTGAATATTTTGATAGAATCCCACAATAATGCTAAACTAATCGGTAGGCCAAACCAACCAATTTAACACATAGAAGACAAATTGAGCAAAACCCTTAACAAATCCCCAAATCATGAGCAACACGTTTAGAAGTCATAAACACTCAATAATCATCTTCATTAAGCTCAAAGACTAAAATAAAGCACAAACACAAGTTCAAGATTCAACAATGGAGTTTAGGGATTTGGGACAAAATCCCCAATCCCTAGCTACAAATGATTCTACACAGCCATAGGAGAGAAAATAAAAGAGCAAGGGATAGAAGTAGCCATTAATGGAGCTTGGAAGGAGGTGAGCTTTCTTCTCTTCTCCTCCCTTCTCTTCTCTTCTTCTTTTCTCTTCTTTTCTCCTTTAGAATCGCCCTTCCTCTCTGTTTTTGGGGCGGAACTCGACTGAATGAAGAATGGGGAAGTTTTCCCAAAATTCCCCGTTTTAAAACGCAGATCTGGGCTAATTTTCGACCCGACCGACCTTGCAAGGTCGGTCCTACGGTCGGTCGGAGTCAGTAGCAATTTTCGGGCGCGTTTTTAAGTTCGACCGACCTTGCAAGGTCGGTCAATTCCAGTAGCTTGCAAAAACACAAATCTGGGTAAAATTTGGACCCGACCGACCTTGCAAGGTCGGTCCTAAGGTCGGTCGGAGTCAGGCTAACTTCAAAATGCTGTATCTTCTTCGTTTTAACTCCGATTTTGGATCCGTTTGCGCCCACGCGTTCCTCTCTTCGTCTACTTTACTCCTAGCTATGTTAATCCTCCTGTTTAAACAATAAATGTGTAAACCACCAATGAAACACAAAACTAAAGGAAAACAAGCTAGAGTGGAGAAATGAGCATGAAAAGTGTTGATTAAACATATGAAATACACCCCTAAAACATGCTCATTTGGACACTCATCAATTACCTGCATTCAGACCAGGATAGGTGGAAACAAGTCTGTAAAGGATTGTGCCAAAATATTAAGAATAACGAGTCGGTGAACCATGCATACAGGGGCATGTTCAATCAAACAATGTACAACCAAATGTTAGGAGAGCTTCGTTGGACTGGAGATGGGCCCGCACCTCCTAAGAAATGGATGAGCACTGAAATGGGGACCGTGATCGTGACGCAGTATACTACGATAGTAGTGCTCTACTCTATTGTATATGCTAGTATGGCAAGTGCCATATACCTTCCAATCAAAAATCATACCAATCATGATAGACCAAAAGGAGAGATCCACATCGGAGTTTGCCCCCAGGGTCATTTCGTAAGGTTTTGTATTGTTGATGATTCTCTACTCCCCCTATCTATATGTAGTGGTTTTATTATAGAAATCCAAACACTGTTGGAATTTGGATTCATCATTTACAATCTAGGTTAGATAGATGGTATGTAATGTAACTTAGTTGTTGTAACCATTTTGACTCAAATTTGATCATTCAATATGTTATGTAACTTAGTTGTTGTATCTTAGTAGTTGTAATTGTTTTAGATGTCAATTCTCATTTGTTTCGGAAAAAAGGGTCTTCCCAAAACATTCCTACCTATTCAACTAAGTTTGGTGAAAAAAATTGTACTGCAGATAATAAAGTTGACTTCACTGCTGTACAAATTAATTTTAAATCATATTAACAGTGTAAACACGTTAAAATGTCTCCCTATCCATTTCGGTGTGTGTGCACCAAGACAATAATATTCATTTACAAAAGAATTATATATATGGTAACATATGATTGATACAGATTAAGTTTATGCTTGTATTTCAACATTTATTCAACCAAAATAATTGATTAATATTACTTAAATCATAATAAAAAATGATAAGTATTTTAAATCTATCCTTCAAAATAACAGATCAAAAATTTCAAATCTAAGGCAAATTTAGCTTTCCTTCACTAAATTATTCTCTTAGCTAATTTTGGCAACTGATGATAGATGTTTGAGGGAAGTGCTACTCACAAGAGGTGTTAGGAAGAAGATGGAGATTCATGAAAAATAATAGGATAATAACAAGTGATACATAAAATTACATAACTTCCTTAGACTATATACGTGCCATCAATGGGTCTCAAATATCTCATTTTATTTTTCCTACAAAATACACAAATATTAAATTATGAGTTATTCCCAATTAAAACTTAAAAGAAAAACATTAAAAAGGTAAAATATTTAGTGTTAAGTTTAGAGAGCCATCTATTTAAACTCAAACACTAACAAATTACTTATCTTCCAAATAAATAACACCATAATATAGAACAACAACCCAAATTTCAAGGTAATTATTATCTTTCTCAAAAGTTAGAGAAACAATATAGATAATTTAATGTCTTATAAAGTGTTAGAAAAAGAAAAAAATAAAATTTAACAATACTATTTTGAATAATATATGCAGTGAAACAAAGTGCATATATTAACTGATTATTAATTTTTATTCCCCAATGCATTATATACGTTCCCTCATCCTAAATGCTGGAGTAATTAAATTATTCTTATTATCATGAAACACTTGTCCTTATGAATCATTTTAGGCCCCGTTGAAAAGCTAAATTTTTTGTTTTTTTAAAGTTAGATCATTCATGATCAAATCCTGAACAACAAACACTAGAAGTAGCAAAAGTCATCCAGGGAAGGGCCTCCAAGACCGCTACAATATGACCAATCTCATTGGAATGTCACACACGTAGCATATGATAATCGACATAAATAAAGGGGATGACAAGCTAAACAGTTAGGGACGCACACCATTGTCAAAGGGAACTACAGACGATTGAGAAGATAAACACACAAACTAGAACACACAAAAGCTAGCATTATTTAGTAATAGTGGGGAAGACCCCCCCCCCCCCCCCCCAAAGGAGCTAGCCAGGCATTGAGACCAAACAAAACGATCAAGCCTGTTTCCAGGAAGCACTTTTGGTAGCTAGAACTCCTTGATCAAGGTGAGGTGGTGGCCCGGATTGGTGGACAAGGTCGATAATAAGGGTGGTGGAATGATGGGGGAAATGACTTCCCTTTCTTACTAACTGTACCATATTGGCTACAATTATACCATCCTCACAAGGACCCATCAGCATACGCCGCTCAATACTTAGTTTCTTATTCCATGGAGGACAAATCGGGTCCTCAATGGCCATAAGGGCGGGGGAAGAGTCCTGAGTATCCTCGGGAACCGTTGATCTCTTCTCAACATCTCCTTCTCTGCAAGTAGCACCACGATAATCCACTAGTTTGAATTCTTTAGAGGATTTGGGCAACGGTTTCCTCAAGAGACCACATGCAATATTCTAAAAGTCATCAGGTTCATTGAGAGGCTTCTGTTGTCCCGGTTGGTAGTTTGAGGCGCATAACCATGAACCATATAGAAAGAAACTGGCCTCATATTGAGTATGATTTGTGTAGTTTTTGGATGAATGAGTGAAGAGGCCACACTTGAAGCAAAACGCCGACATCCTCTCATAAGTCATCCGCAGGATATATTGGTTTCATCAATCGAGCTACTAACACAACAAAGGACTAACTTTAAGAGATCAATGAGTACCTTTATGCGCATGTAGTTAATACGTTCATCCTCCTCACCATAGTCCAAAAAACATCCAATCTGGTTGTCCATTTTCCTTGCATAATCTTTGTGGTACAAAATGAAAGGATGCTCGTGAACCTGCGCCCAAATAGGGATCCAATTAAACTCATGGTCGCAAGGGGCCTTATGCTTGTCAATCCTTTGAAAGAGAATGAGAGAACTATCATAGCTCCATTGCCCTCGAAAGAGGACAACATGGATCATGTCCATCCTTTCAAGTTCAAACAGGTAGAGACCCTTACCTGCCGCGCGCCCACATCTTAAAATTTCCATCCAACTGCCACACTCGCCCAAGGAAGGATTCAAGAGCTTTGAGGTTTGCGGTCTTTGAGGAGAAGGATTTGCAGAGAAGGCAACGTGTAAATGGAATCGATTCAGATTGTTCCTTTAGGTCCTCCATGACCAGGTTATCACCTTCCTTTGTCGTGAGGAAAACTTTGGCTCAACGAGTCGTAAGGTTGTCAACTGATTCATGCAGCAACGGGGCCACCATATTAGGGAAAGAAGGGGGAAGAGAAGAAACCAGATTGTAGGGGGTTTAGGAGGAGGAGGCTCTAGAAGATGCTTGACATAGAAGATTGCATGTGTGTGATTAAGCAGCATATCACTAGCTTTGTTAGCTATGGAATTGCATAGCATGTTACATTCTTAGGACCTGCAAGTTTTTCAGCTTTTGGAGATCCTGAGGTGGTAGGATGCCGCACCGGGATTGAAAGAGGAACAAGGGATGATGCCCTGGACAAGTGCAAAGAAGATAATTGGAAGAGCCTAAGGAAGTAGATAACAACAACGAGAAAATTACAATTGAAGGGTTTGAAGCGGAGCTCCTGACGGGGGAGAACATCCCACCAACAATTTTTTTTTTTACAAAAACGTTATTTTGGAGATGAGGTGGTTTTATATCTCACTTCATGTGTTACCCATTGAGTAGATAGATTGATTTCATATTGAATTGAATGCGTTGGTATTTGTTTGATTAAGTTAAAACCATGTTCTTGATGAATGTGTAGGTTCCAAAAAATATATATAAGATAGTAACAAATGAGACGTAAAAATACACAATGGGGTTCAAGGTATCTATTTTTATTCTTACATGCAACACTAATACTAAGAAACAGTTGTTCACATACTCCAAAAAAAGAAAACATTAAAACATAGACAATTTTAAATGTTTGAGCACCTATATAAACACAGACACTCATAAATTACTTATCTTCAACATAGATAACAACCAAAGACATCTTTATCTTTTTCAAACTTAGAGAAACCAATAGATAAAAAAAATTAACGTCTTATAAAGTTTAAGAAAAAAAATATAAACTTATAATAATAATTATTTTAAAAATGGATCTGATGAAATAAAATGTGTATATAATATGTTATAATAAACTTTAATATTTTACATTTAACATAAGATTATACATATTCTCCATATATGATGTAAGTGCTTGCATATATTACTAGTAAATTTAGATTAGTTAAAAATATGTTTTGTATCATGAATATACTTAAGCTTAGTATGAAACCAGATATATGAAGTATATTTTATAATATGTTTTAATAAACTAGAAATGAAATTTACAAAAATATGTATACATCGTGAAATATATTTGTATGCATTGAAAAATATACTATTATTTTTTTTTATTATTATCAGTTTTAAATATTAACACAAATACAATAATATTTAATAAACTAAATTTTTTTTTTGTTATTATGTTGTTAATTATATGTTTATTAACCGTATGAAATACTCCCTCCGTCTAGAATTGACCGTTTTGTTTGTTTTATGACACATAATTCCACTTCAATATTAAACATATAAGATAAAATAATTTTATAAAACTAAATTTTGTAATATATATTTTATCATGTAAGGAATCATATGTAAAACTTAAATTTTTTAAATTATTTTATATTATATGTTAAATATTGAAGTCAAATGACATATCTGTAAACAAGACGTTCAATTTAGGATGGACGGAGTATGACTTTTTTCAAAAAACTTATTAATTTATAGAAATGCCCCCCTCCCCGTCCCAAATGTAGTTCGTTGACTGGAGCAGATGAATTCGAGTTACACTTGTCTTCCAAAAAGGAAAACGCTCTCTCCTCTCTCCTCTTCTTCTTGTTCTAGCTTTCTTTCTTGTCATCATGTTTTTGCTTAGTAGTTCTACATCTAGCCTCTAGATGTTCTTTTGCTTAATAATAATACTCTTTCGTTTCTTGTCTACTCTCCGGTTAGGGGAGTTCCTTGCTGTGTATAGCTTGTTTTGTAGTTTCTTTAAATTTTGTGGGTTTTGGGTGGGTTATGCAAACAAAGCTTCCATCTTCTATGTTGTTGCAAGAGACGAAGAGTCTAATCTTTGCTCCGTGAAGCCGATGGCTGTTAATGAAGTCTGTGTAGCAGACGACGCCGTTAACGACGGTTGTGCCGCTAGCGCCAACGGTGGTGCCGATGGCGGTGGATATGGTGATGGTGAGTCCTCACTGTCAACTTGGAGAAGAAGGCAATCAAGCACCCTTTATTCTAGAAACGACATGTGTAGATTGCTGGTTAAGGAACTTGACACATGTCATGCATGGTGTCACTTTACATGTAAACCCTCTATATATATATATATATATATATGATGTTTTTTTAAAAAAAAAGGAAAAAGGGAAAAAAAGAAGAAGAAGGCCCCATTCTTTTTGCATGGCTGATAATCTAGCTGATGTCAGTTGTCAGTTGAAAGTTAGAAAAAATTAGAGGAGAAAAATAGTTGATATGACAATTGATGTATGTTACATACAGAGACAATAAACTAACTATTCAAATAAACCCGGTGCAAAAGAATGAGGCGGAAAAGTAAGAATTAGAGTTACTCCTTACTCGCCTCTCTTCTCAGTTGCTCTCGGCCACCCGGACCACTCACCATCAACCGTTCGATCACCCAATAAATTAAAAGATTCTCAGAAACCAACGGCACGATGGCCGCTCCCTTCCATCCTCAGCTCTTCTGGACTCAAGTAGTTTCCTCTTGTAACGCTCCTCAACTGTATATATCTCCACCGTTCACAACTCTCTCGCTTTCTCCCACTCTCTGTATCTCTTTTCCCCGAGATCGCTGATCTTCTCCACCCACTTCTGCATAAATTGTTCAAAAGCCGTAAGTCTCTTCATCTCTGGTGAGCTTCTTTCTGTCGGCGTAGACGGTTCATTGCTTCTGTTGAAGGATCGTACAAGCAGCCGTGATCTGCATTTATCATTCTACTATTGGGAAAGCGTGGCAATTCCATTGTATTTCTGCTGGTTACACCTTGAGATTTCCAGATGGATGTATCAGTTTTTGCTCAACCATCGGATTGCTGAAATACCAGGTTCGGCTATTTTATGCGGTAACATGTAGCGTTTAACTATCCATTTGGGAATCATCATTTTTTTTATGAACAAGGAGACTGATGCATTCCTTATAATTTATCCATTTTGTCCTCTAAAGCAGTAAAATTTGTTTTGGTTCACCAATTGAACTAGTGTACGACGTCCTGCAGTCGCTGCATCTTTATTTTGGCGTTAGGAATACGAATTTGTTAGCGGGGCTGCTAGTGGGGCACGAGTACCAGCGGGCCTGATTTTTCTATTTTTTTCAGTTAATAGCACGTGATTTTTAACATCAGCCAGAGAAGAATTATTTATAATGTCATTTTCATTTGGAATAGCTATATATGTACTGAATATATTCAGCTATAGAAGAACTTATCTAATATAATCCTGTGAATTATCGAATGAGGAGGCCAGTGCTGCCGGATGGTGGTGAAGCAGCATCGTTCTCCTTTCTTAGATTGTGGGATCAAGTCATGGTTTTGGCCAATAATTTCGGATCTAGTTCTCATAGTCAATCTGTTATTCCATTAGTGTTTTGCTTTTGTTATTCACTGAAAATTCTAGTTCATTTCCTGTGCATGGTCAGGGGAATTTCGCTACACAGGTCTTGTTATGATCAGCAACTCATGGAAGACTTGAAATTTGAACTCATGTGGCGAAGACATAATATTTTGTGTGGCTAACTAACAATTGTAGTGTCAATAGCCACAAGATCATCTATTAATGAAAGACATTGTCTGAGGCCACTTCGCCTTCCTGCGTCGTATTTATCTTCTTTCTATTGATAGACACCAGGACGAGTGACTAGAAGCTATGTCTACTCTACTTCAACCTCCCTGTAACCTCAACTCTGTTCTTATTGCTAGATCACAGAATATTAGTGCTTGAATCAGGAGGATGACAACATTTGAGCCAGAGCAGGAGCCTGCCAGTTCATGGACATTTCTTGATATTGAATCCTTTTTCAGTTCCAACTATGGTGTTGATGCTAATCAGGATAACGAGAGTGGGTATCAGGGGCAGTACTTGGGGGACTACCATTACAACTTGGACTACAATTTTGCCCACAATGATGTGCTTAACCCGGAACTTACACTTCAAGGATTATCACAACTATCATTTGAAGAAATAACTGAACCTTCACACAGTGAGGAAGATCAAATTCAACGTACCAATATAACTTCAGATTGGCTAGCTCCGTCAGCTACAAGCTATTGCCAGGGTATTAACATGATAAATTACCGTGCCTTTACTCTTTGCCAAAATGACGATTCTTGTTCCTTTACATGTTCTTATATTTTGTAGAACATGAAGCTTGCCGTGAAGTTAGTGATGATACTGAACCCTCTACTTCATGCTCCAGCCCTGAAATCATACCATATGATGGAGAGGAGAATTATTATCACCTGGAGTTGATGGATGACCCCTCACTTGATGGAGAATTAGGAAAGAGGCTGAATCAAATGGTTCCTGTTCCTGTAAGTAATTATGTTTGCATTCCTTGTCCTTTTCATCACCCTCTATTTTAGTTGCATTAAACATCGACAGGGTGAGAAGCATTGTCAGTTACCTAGAGTAATGAGTCCTTTTATCTACAGCCCTTGCTTTCATGAAATTGTCATGTTTCAGGAAGATTACTATGTCATTGCCACAGTTCATAAGTTTTCCTCTAATGTGAATAATGTAGTGGCATCCAGTAATGGGATCTTAAGGAACTAAGGTATAGTTTTAACTTGCACTATACGTGGGAGATTTGAAATCCATAAACTTTAATAGCTGTGATGCAGTGAAAAATGCATGTCCTGAAAAATTTGCTTGCGGGGCCATATCAGATTCACATAAATTTCCGTACCTCTAGAAACCGTTATGTATTGTTCTGCACAAAGAAGTCAGTATATGGACTAAACCAAATTACATCGCCCAGCAGTTACTGAAAATCCTTGAGGTATGATATTATTTAAAATAAAGCTAGTCATTTATGCCACACCTCTCCATGAAATTATGTTTGAGTTTGGAGGTTATATCATTCCGAGATTTTTGTTATGTTCTCTTATCCTAGATAATCTTTTTGATCTGCTCTTTTCATCAAGCTACTAAAAAATTGATAGTATACTCAAATTTTGTATCTGGATTGTTACATTTTTGAAGATATGCGTATATATGTATATGTATGGGCATTAACTTTTCTGCACTGTCTTGTGGGGAAGCTTTTTGTGATGCATTTATCGAACTGTCTATTGGTTGTTGAATTACTAAATGTTAAATTTGGATGCATATATAATAATATTTGGAACTTTACTAATATTTTGTAGCACGTCCCAAGAATAAATGGGGAAATACCTTCAGTTGATGAGGCAACATCTGATCATCAGAGACTGTTAGACAGGTACTGATTTTTGTCTTTCTGCCTTTCATGATATTATTACTTATTGTAATAAGATAATTCTGCACATTTTACAAACTATTCGCTTGTTTTTCATGTGCATAGTTTTGAGTATGTGAGTTTTCTCTTGATATATTGATATTGTTCTTAAGTTTTTGGTCATTCATCTTATTACGGTGCTGATTTTTAATCAAAAGTTGCTATTTTTGATAGTAATGAACTGCAAAGTGAAACACGAGCCTATTCAAATAAAAAGAAAATACCACACTGGCAAGATAATGCATTGCTAAAGTTTCTTTCGAATGTGCCGGACAGCTAGGGAATCACCACTTCGCTACCTTCATTTTGAACTATGCATTTTTGTTATTTTCTGGTTGCTTGTGTTTACTATCATATTATTGCATGTATGCTGCATGTCTCTCAGCTCTCAGAATTAATCAAGGTTATATGAATTTTCATGATGCCTTCATTTTGTTAGTGACAAGTAGGCTGCATGAAGCAGATCACGTTTCTCTTATGTATTTGGTGTTGTATCTCATCTTTAGGCTGCAGTTGTATGACTTGGTTGAGCGCAAGATTCAAGGTGATGGTAACTGTCAGGTTAGTTATATTTTCTTGTGCGTTTCTATACCATCAGCTTGCTGGGGTCATAGTGATTGACTGCTTATTCTCTCACCAGATTAATGTTGAGCTCTATCGAAAAGCAGCAAATACTACATTTAACATAGAGGTGCATTGTGAGAGAAGGGGTGGGTTCCACTCAAAATAAAAACCAATAAAAACATGACACCTGATGTTTTTTAAAGCTACATTAATGTAGCTATAAATATAAAGGTGATGGGAGAACGGATACCGTTGGTTATTTAATCCCACAATTGTTTCCTAAGGAGAAGATTTGATTTGGGAGATGTAGATAAATTCATCTGACTTAGCTGTCTAGTATTTTATTGGATTGTGCAATTAAACTGCAATTTTCTCGAGACTGCTGATCTATTTACTGAGAACCGACATTTTTTTCTCTGTCAGTTTCGTGCTTTGTCAGACCAGTTTTACCGGTCACCTGAGCATCACAAGTTTGTGAGGCAGCAGGTTGTCAATCAGGTTTGCTTCCTCACTACAATTCTTCCTTGAATAGGCAATCATAACTGTGACACGATGGGAAAATGATGTTTCATTTGCCATTGTGCTTGAGCCAAAGTTTTCGTTACAGGATGTCTATCTCTTGCTCTGCTTTATTTCATGTATGACTAAAACATTCAACGATGTTTCATTAGATATAGAAATTTGGTCTTGATGCTTTCTTGATAATATCGTGGCTTCATGCTTTCTTCATTTGCCGTTGTGCTTGAGCCAAAGTTTTCGTTACAGGATGTCTATCTCATGCTCTGCTTTATTTCATGTATGACTAAAACATTCAACGATGTTTCATTAGATATAGAAATTTGGTCTTGATGCTTTCTTGATAATATCGTGGCTTCATGCTTTCTTCTTTGAGTTTTGTTCTCATGTGCAGTTTTTTTAACGTTTCAGCTTAAGTTACATCCGGAAGACTATGAGGGATATGTTCCTATGGAGTATAGCGAATACCTGAGCAAAATGTCCAAGTATTTTCACACTTCTTTCTCCGGAGACTTCATATATATTACTTTTCTGGTATTGTGTAAGATTTATTTTTCTATCCAATACTATATCAAACACTTAATGGTATATGCAGGAGTGGCGAATGGGGAGATCATGTCACTTTGCAAGCTGCTGCTGATTCTGTAGGCACCACAGCTATCCCGTTACTTTTTCTTATCCATGAATATCTGTTGTGATAACCTATTTCGTGAAGGCATGATCCTCAGCTGTTGATGCTAGAGTTGTTGTAGGCTTGTGACCCGGAACTTTAACTGGAAAAGCTTTTCTGAAAATTTAATTGGTTCTGGCCTGTTCGACTGTGTCTGGCTGCAATCTATTGCACCCGGAGCAGTCCGTAAGTAACACCTATCCCGAGCAACAGTATTCTCTCTCACGGAAAATGGATAAACAGTCAGTTACTAAGTCTAACCTATATAGTACCACTGACCAATAATTGTAATGCTACATGCAATGGAGAATCTAGTAAGTGGATCTAGAACCATGGGATGATATCAATTGTTTCCTAGTGATGTTTGAAGATTCTATGTCCTGATACTAATCAAATTATTTTGTCACCAAAACTGGATGGCCAGATTTGTTGCCGTGCACAAAATATTATCTGTCTACCAGTTATGGCAGTCTTTTGTTTCATGTTGTCTGCACAGAATTTGTATGTTGCAGCTCTTCGCTACATCATAGTGGATGCTTTATGGATTTCAGAGGTCTTGCCATAATTCAGATTTTTTTTTTTTTGCAGTATGGTCTAAAGATATTCGTTATAACTTCATTCAAAGATACATGTTACATTGAGATACTTCCAAAAGTTCAAAAGTCGGCACGAGGTGAGTCAAGAGCTTTAATGCAATAATTTGATCCTCGACATTTAAAGTAGGGATTCTAGATTATTTCATCCCGGGTAGACACTATGTTCTTTTATTACCTGCTATCTATATATTGCCTGTTCATTTAGCCCCAAAGCGTTTTCCTTGATAATTATGCTGGACATGTTCCTTTGCTTTTCTTAACCTTGAGTCCTGTTTGTGCTAGACTTTTCTACATTAAGTCATTCATGTCGATAATATGATACATGCCCCTTTAATTTGAATCTGGTTATAGTGAGTGTGATGAGTCTCTGGTTATATTCTGAATGTTGTTAGGATTTTCTACATTAAGTCATTTATGTCGATAACTGATATGATACATGCCCCTTTAATTTGAATCTGGTTAGCTTGATGTGATAAGTCTCTGGTTATATTCTGAATGTTGAAACTCTCATCCTTAATCTTCTACAGTTATTTTTCTAAGCTTTTGGGCCGAGGTGCACTACAACTCAATTTATCCCCAAGGAGGTCAGTGAGATCTTTAATTGTATGTAGTGCAATGTTGGCTTCAATTTACCCCAAGAAAGTTGATGTTCTGCCAGAAATAGTGAACTTTTCAACGTTATTCAGCCAAGTTACGGTTTTGGTGGTAAAATAATCTACATTTAAAGTTTGCAATTTGTGTTTTTGTGCAACTATTGGCTACTTGGTTCTTTGTTTGTTTTGTTCTAAATCACCTCTCAGACTGGGCACTTCTTGTTCATCTTCTCATTAAAAATGTCGCTTAATATAAAAAATTTCCATGAACAGCCCTGTTTTGTTTCACCTGACTAGAAGAATCTCTATATTCTGACCAAACCAAATAGTATATATTTTGGCTCAAGATAGACTTTTGTATCGTTTATGGCTTTTGTTTGTTAAGAAAAATTATTGTTGTTCTTTAAGCATATGTAGAGTTTATAAAAGCTAGGTAAACCCATTTTAATAATGTTTATTTATTCCTCGTAAAAAATTTATTAACCATAATTAATTTAGGCTTACCTTGTCCATTCACTGATTTTGCAGAGCTTCCTCCATGTGAAGATAGGAAAAGGAGGAAGAAATGGTGGCGTTTCGGACATGAGAATTGAATCACCAGGCCTATCAGACATAGCTTTCTACGTGACTGTATATAACAGTCTTAGGACGAGGAGGGTTTGATTATTCCGTCGCAATAATCGTTCTATTATTCATCTGATGAGCACAGTGTCATTAGTACAGAAGAAAACAAAAAAGAGTAGAGGATACAACTATTTTGGTTGCAGCTCGGTATTTTGCTTGTTTCTGACGAAAAGAGAAGACAATATCGTAATCAGGACGAAAAAATCGGAACCAGTCTGCAGTCCGTTGGATATTTTGTTCGGTTTTATAGACTGAACGTCTCAGATCGGTCATAACCCCGCGTGTTTAATGCAAATTCAGGACAAACTGTAATTTGGTCCGTTTAAGTCATGGGTTGGCTTGGCTGTTTACACATTTCTGATTACTTTCTTGGACATGGCTCTGCACATTGTACATGTGCCGGGTGCACCACATCACACTACGCCAGTTAATATTGAGTTCATTTGGTCAACTATCAATTACCAAATAAATAAAACAGATGAGAAAAAGTGACTGTAAAATTGGTTGCTGGTCAACGGAGCTATTATTCATGTGTTGATGTCCCTTATTCATTTCTCTTTATATCCACGTTGTTGGAAAGTATGATAGGTGCCAATTGACACTCTTGGTAATGATGTTTGTAGGTATTTTGGTTTTGTCTTAGTCTCATTTTAACCTTTCTCTTTGTTTTTTTCATATATTTTTTTTCATATAAGATAAAATAATTTTATAAAATAAAGTTCTACAATATATAGTTTTTCAAATAAGAATTCTATTGTAAAACCTAGATTTGTAAAATTATATAATTTTACATGTTAAATATTGAAGTCAAACGACATATTCAAATAGTGAAGGAGAAGATCAATTAAGGACGAAAGGAAAGGAATAGTATATTATAGGGGTGAATGCATTATTCATCTAAAATATGTTATAAAATTCAAATGAAATGGAAAATTTATAATGATAAAAACTGATATAACATAATAAATATACTACTTCCTTTAATTAATAATAGAACGGGTCCATGAAATAGATCTTTAACAATGCACGCTATCAGACTTATCCCATCTGCCATATCTAACAAAAATTATTGGTACACTTTTGACAGGACATAAATGAGGCTAAAAAAGTTGTCCTGTTATGGCAAATGTGCAGCCCTCTCCCTTTAGCCTCATTTATAAATATTTTCTTATATGTTATGTCACTAAAATATACTATCTCCGTTCCATTTTGACCTTTCTATTTGTTTTTTGTTACGTTTTTCCACTTCAATATTAAATATATAGGATAAAATAAATTTATAAAATAATTTTTTACAACATATAGTTTTTCACATAAGAATTCTATCGCAAAACTTAGATATATTAAAGTCAAGCGACATGTCCAAATAGTAAACAAAAATGTCAAACAGAAAGTATATTTTATTTGTTAAGAAATTTATTCTATTATAATAATAAAAAAATTTAATGTACCATATCACTAGACTTTGTGTGTTTTTTTTTGAAAAACATTGTGACCATATATTAATACTAACCATGCATAAGGGAGGAACCCTCATGTCATGCTAGTTCCATATCTAGTTTACAAGCCAAACTAATATTAGGGGGAACATGCTCCCCAACCACACCCGGTTACTCTCAACAAAGGGGTTCCCCAAATTACAAATAATCTTAGTCAGGTAATTGTCGTACGAAAGAGAATCTCTCCTAATAATACTAACAAAACTAGAGAGAAATCCTCTCACCATCGAGATATCCTCCCAACTGGCATTGGGTCTTCTGATATCTCCCAAATTGAGGACATCCTCAAAATGTTTATCAACTGATTCAAAACAAATGCTATGGCTACCCACCGAGATAGCAAGCTCCATGGCAATTCTTTTTGCTTTAATATCAGCATACTGCACATTACTAGTGCTGGAAATTCTTCGATTGAAAACTAGAATAGGCAAACCCCGATCGTCTCGGATGATACCGGCTATGATCTGGTCACCATAGCGACTAGCAAGCATACCCGTACAAATGCTATGATAGCCCGACGGAGGAGGATGCCAAATCGTAGGAGAATAACTATGAGAGGGAACCTTCATCACCAAAAGATAAGCTTCAGTAAAGGAGTTATTTACCTCGACTTCTTTCCACCAAGAGAGCTCTGGATTATGCTTGACTTTGTTCCTCGAAGCATATATAACCCAAAGTTTATTAGCTATAAGAGATAGCTTCTTCACATTCCACACCTCAGACATACGAAAAAACCAGTCCAACATATCTTCCACATTATTAGGAATATCATTCACTTCCACCAAGCCCCTCCAAATATCTTTAACAGCACAACAAAAGAAGAAGCAATACCATATCACTAGACTTTGTGTGTTGAATAAAAAAGTAGGGAGGAGGAAGGTAGGTGAGGATTTATGGAGAACCACAACTATTAACAAAGTAGTGGGGTAGAATAATTTTTTCTTTCCCTTACTAACTTTTTGGGTTCACCCTGCTGTTGTGGTCCTTGTGGATGTAAGGATTTCCTTATAAATTATATTTTATTGGTTTCTTTCACACTCTCTCTCATCTTGCTAAGGAACTTATTTTATGGAATTCTTCCTCTATCCTCTTTCCTCCGCCTAAGCTTTTCTTTTTATTTTTGTTTTGTGTGTCAGTATGAAATGGGTAATAAACCATTGCGCAACGGTGGATGCCCTTAATAGTATAGCCATTCTCTTTCTTTACGAAGCATCTGCAGTGACTAACCGTAGCCATGGAAGCGGCAGCCTCCATCCCCACCCACATCCTAGTGATCCCATACCCAGCTCAAGGCCACATGACACCGCTTCTAGATCTGACCAGCCAACTATGCCTCAGAGGATTGAAAATTACTATTGTCGTGACTCCCAAAAACCTCCCATCCCTAAACCCCCTTCTCACCGCCTACCCATCAGTGCAAACCCTCGTCCTTCCCTTCCCGAACCACCCCAAGATTCCGCCTGGAGTCGAGAACATCAAGGACTTGGGTGCCACCGGCAACCCCGCCATGATCTCTGCTCTCTGCGCGCTTCAGGAACCAATTGTGGAGTGGTTCAATGTACACCCATTCCCGCCGTGTGCCGTCATCTCCGACTTCTTCCTGGGATGGACTCATCACCTAGCTCTACATCTCGGCATCCCTAGACTGGCGTTCCTCTCTTCTGGTGCTTTCCTTGCATGCGTCGTTTCCCACTTGTTCACCGACATGGATGTGTCTAAAGATCAGCAGGAAGTGGTCGAATTTATAAATCTCCCCCATTCCCCATCTTTCGAGTGGGGACACCTACCTTCTATGTACAGAGTCTACAAGGCGTCCACCCCGTTTGGTGTGGTGTTTAAGGATGCGATTCTTACAAACTTGTCCAGCTGGGGTTGTATCTTCAACTCCTTTAGGTACTTAGAAGGTGAATACATGGACCATATGGCAAAATTGACAACCCATGGACGGGTGTTTGGGGTCGGACCGGTCAACTTGCTTGGTTCTTGCAGGTTTTCGAAGCAGCCGGCGGCTAGCCGTACAGATCACCAAGGGGCGGACAACAGGGTGCTTGATTGGCTTGACAGTTGCCCAGATGGGTCTGTTCTGTATATCTCCTTCGGAAGTCAAAAGTGGTTGACCGAACCACAGTCGGAGGCTCTAGCCATGGCGTTGGAGCAGAGCGGTGTCCGTTTTTTCTGGGTGGCCAGGGCCGGGCCAGGAGAAAAACCTGTTCCAACTGGGTTTGAAGAAAGAGTGTCAGACCGCGGATTTGTGGCTAAGGGATGGGTGGCGCAGGTAGAGGTACTGAATCACAAAGCGGTTGGTGGGTTTCTGACTCATTGTGGATGGAACTCGATCTTGGAGGGTTTAACGGCTGGGCTTACGATCTTGGCTTGGCCCATGGAGGCTGACCAATACGTTAATGCCAAACTGCTGACGGATGATTGGGGTGTTGCTGTTCGAGCTTGCGAGGGCGCAGACACAATACCTGAGGTGGATAAGTTGGCCCGGATAACCAAGGAGTTCATGGCTGCAGGTGAGACTATGCAGGACAGACGAAAAAGGGTTCATGAATTGAAGGGGAAAGCCGTAGAAGCAGTGGTAGAAGGGGGAAGTTCAATCAAAGATTTGGACGAGATGCTGAAAGAGCTGACTAAAACCCGTATGCAGAGGCGGAACCTTGCAACTTGCAGTTGAATTGCATCAAAGAAACTGTGAGTCTGTATTACGACAACTTAATTTAGTCAGTGTATTGACTGTTAGTAGAGCAGTTAATCGAAAACAGTAATTCAGATGAACCTTGCTACTGACTTTCCATATTATGTGCAAAACTCTTGCTCTAAATATCATGGCACCCTTGGTTTTCAAAAAAAAAAAAATTCAGATGATGGCATATATATTTTTTAGACGGGTATCAAATTAATTTTGGTACAAAGAGAAAATAGGAAATTAATTTTGGTACAAAGAGAAAATGGGTCCACCCACTGAAAACTTTTTAAAAAATTTTTACTGATAATTTTGGAACCACTTAACATTATAGTGGTTGTACCAATAAAAAACAGTTACAGATATATATCATATAAGAATATGAAACAACCAGTATAGTTATAAATATGTCATACCAAACAGTATAATATAACAATTGTGTCACTGCGATTGCTGCAAATTATGGATAACAACAGTGTCACTGCGATTGCTGCAAATTATGGATACACTGATGAGTGAGAGGGAAGTTTGATATTTCCTATTTCCTTATTACTTGTACCTTTACGTGTTACAACCTATATATAAACCGAAAAAGAGATCTAGCTAATTGTCAATATTTCTCCTAACCAAGTACCTCTACTTGGTAGTTGGTACATTACCTCCCCGTTCAAAGACCCTCGAGGTCATCAAATACCAATTCCAATACCCTAACATGAAAATTTACAAATAAGCGATAAGAACCACAATGAAGTACGTCTTCATGTTTTATAAGTTCTATGATCCACCAGTGCAGTGCACATGTCAGGTATAAGTTCTATGATCCACCAGTGCAGTGCACATGTCAGGTGAAGCAAAGACATGATATCTCTGTGCATGTTGATGTTTTTCTCCTCCAAAGGTCATAATAGGCTAAATGCGGAGACCTATCATTGTCGAATTGTAGGTGAAAACGACCATATTTTTAGAGCTCTGCTTGTTTCCCATAGAAATACGGTCTTGAAGATACTCATGATCCTGAGTGCCTCTTCTTAATTGACATGTTCTCGTAAGCTAGGCAACGAGCGAAGGGAGCAATACCTTAGTTCTGCAATAAAGGCAAGTAGTTCTCAAAGTACCACAAACTTCTTTCAGAGCAATGGCAAAAAATGCTAGTAGTGTTTTCCAAAGTGCTCGTGTGGAAACTCTCTGTTTCTCTTGTGATTGTTAGTTTTGGTTGTTTATTTGTAGTACTATATTGTTAGAGTACAATGCAATGTGACCCCAGCAAATCCATACATGTACGATATAGGCCGCGTTCGATCTGCACGATTCCAAGATTAATGTAGAATATGCTTAAAGTGAGGGACATATGCCCAAATTTAATTGCACTACATCCAGTAGTAGTACAGTTGTCTGGTTAGTATTTGTTAACCTGAGGGAGCTTTATACAAACGCAGTATTTTTTGCGTTTGAAAGCTGCGATCGAACACCCCCATAGTGATATACCACAAGTATGCCTACACGAGCCCACCCGACGTGATCTTGAATGCTTCTAGAGGAAATTACTTTCCAAATGTGAGATGACCGGAGTTGTATTCAAAATTTTAGCAACTTCAACAATATCACAAATATGTATTATCTTCCGGTTCCTGATTAGTTAGTATCGAGAGTATATCTTCACAATCTTGAATATTTTGAGCAGTTGGTTAAAAATAATGAATGTGAGAAAATTGTGTAAAAGTTGAAAAGATTAAGCTAAAAAAATAACATTCCACTTGATAAATCAAAATTAACATCAGCAAAGAACTTAATAAATCAAATTGCCACAACTTAATATTGTTCATAAGCCTCTTTACAATTCTATAAGTCCATTTTTGCGGGATATGGCACAAATCATCCATAAAACCGACAAGTTTCCACATTCCTAGTGTTATTTGGTTTATTATGTCCTTTGGATTACAAAATCTAGACATTCTATAGTTTGCTGTTTTTTTACGATCCATTTTGCAGATGCATCATTCTAAACCGGCTACAACCTGGGTTTTGTTTTTTAGGATCTGCTTTGTGAACTTGTCTATAGGTTGTTTATTTTTCAAATCATTTTGTTCCCTACACTTGTGTATCACTATTCTTATTTATTTTCTCATGTTCTTAATATATGATTCTCTAGATTTAATTATATTTTTTTGAAATATAAAATGTTTTTAGTCTTTTTACCACTCACTTTCCACTTGTACAGTTTATTTTTTCCCCACTCATAATCCACCTATCCCCATAAAGGTGGAATAACCTAAAAAGTTTTCTAATATTTATGTTTTAGGTTAGAACATCACCTATTAAGAAAAAAAAGGTATAATTTGAACACAATTTTCTCATCGGACATAGACACAAAGCAACAAGTAAGAAAGCAAGCTCGCACAATAAATCAAGTAATGACCCATTCTTTTACAAAACTGAAATTGGTAGCCAATGTCAAATTTTCGTTAAAAAGTAAAAAAAAAACTAATATAACAATTGATCTATGAATCGTAAAGAAAACCCTTTGTAACGTCACACTTGCTTGGTGCAACAACAGAATGAAAGTGGACTTATATAACTCTATTTAACCAAGATCTACCACCCACATATTGGGCCCATTCACCACTTGCAGCGTCTTCTTATGCGCATGAATCAATCACAAATACCGTTATATATAAGGACCCTTAAGGGGTTGTCACTTGCCCTAATGGTTTGTTTGGTACTAGAGAATAACATTACAATTTTTGAAATTGCAGCTATTGTCATATTTGATACCAAAAAAAATTTAGCTTATTCCAATTTACTAGTAACTCACTAAGAATAGTATTCATGCCGAAACGATGAGAATTTCTATTTCAAGTGAATGACTAGATTCTCTAAATATTCGATAAAGTTAAAATATAGGTAGATATTTAATTAAAATATCTATTTAATATTCGTTATTGATATTTTAGTTAAAATTAATTTATCATATATATATTTACATATTAATTTATATATACAAAATAAAGAAGTAAATCATTTTATTATGAGAAAATATATTATATGTTATATAGATATCAAAATAAAATATTATATATGTACTATATACTAGTATTTAATATAAAAGATCAAATATAATAATAATTAAAATAAGGTTATTTATCCTAGATGGAATAAATAATACCATTGAAACAAAAAATATTACTGATAATAAAATAATTGATGATAACATAATATATATGCGTATAGCTATCACTTACTATTTCAATATTATATATTGTTCAATTGTAGATAAAATAATTATTTTAAACATTCATTTAGAAAAATATATTCAATTAAATTAAATATTACTTAATGAAATTCAAAAACATAAATTTAAATTTAATGCTTGATATGCCAAGAAATGAGAAATAAAGTATATTAGCATATAAAATTGCTCTTTAATTGTTAAACACCATAAAATCTATATAACAACTTTGATATATAGTTAAAACTTAATAGTTTGTAGAAATAATTTTATAATTAATTATTACTTAGCAAATATAATACTTATAATTAATCATTATGAAATATACTACATATATTCTGTACTATAATGATTTTAATATTATTAAATGCTTACAGTGTAATTTTATTAGTTTGTTCTTTTCTTTGTAAAATGTTATATTAAATTTGAATAATTAGTAATAGTTTTAAAAGACTATTTATCTACATATGAATGAGTCGTATGATGTGCAAATTATATTAATCACATTCATATTACATGCTACTATAATATTTTTTATGGTTTATATTCATATCAATTTAATATTATCCATAAATTTTAAATAGTAGATTTTTTTTTAAATAATTGATTGACTTAATTTTTAGGTTGTTATAATTCTCCAAAGTAAACTTTATTAATTATTATGTAATAAATATATAATTTTTTTACATATTTTCAAGTTAATATATATAATTAAAATTTATAGTTTATTACATAACAAATAATAATAATAATGTGTTACTTATAAAAGATAGATTCGTAATTGCATACTTTATTCCAAGTCTATTCTTATCATTATTCCGCTAACCAAACAAGAAACATAAAAATTCCAGATATTCACATCATAACAACAAAATTAGAACATAATAGAATTCCATTCCAGTAATCTTATTCTAGAAACTAACATTCCAATAATCAAATAACCCACAATGAAAATTGAAGTAGCAACATCTAGAGCGTGAAAACATTTGATTCTACGTGGACATGCCTAACTCCACCTCGATCCAAATCACCCCTGCTTGAGATACAGTGACAGTTCCTACTCACTAAGAACAATTCAATCTGAGTCTATAACTCACCTAGAACAATTTAATCCGAGTTTATAACTCACCTAGAACATGATTTTTGGATAAAGTAAAAGATTGAACTTTTATTGATTTCAAGTTGAATTAATGTTACACAGTCAGGTATTCTAGTGAACACTCAAACTCTCACGCTCTTGACAAAGTATACACGTAATTCAATTTCTCACACCAATCCTAATTGTATCACGAACACGAAATGACTAGAACATGTAATTGAACTCTCAATTTTCTCTCGCCTCAAAACCACACTCTATGTGTGTTTCAACCACAAGGTATATATAATCTCCTGAATTTTATCTACTACAAAAATCAGAATCTAGATTTTATCAATTTATGACAAAAAAAAAAAATCCTAACATACTTATTCTTCTTAAGTTGGTTCATTTGAACTAAAACATGAGGCGCCTCATTTGCTGCTTAAGTTAGTTCAAGCTCAATATTTATGTTGTTTCTTCTGTCTGTGTTTGCTCATCAAAAGAAAGCACTAACATACAGCGTAGGAGGTTCTTATGTTGTGTTAGCCACACTCTTGAGAAAAAAACTATCCTGGTGCCGATGGGGTTACGCAACTCCTTTCGGCCCCAATAGTATAATCCTTATAGGATCTACTCAGGCACACTAAACTTCAACGCTGCCACCAGCTCTGACACTAACGTATTAGGAAGATTGTCCTAACTCACAACTTCATTCCACTAGGGCAATGAATGGTGAAAAGGAAGTTAATTCGAAAAATAAAATAAAAGCACCGACAGTTATAAATAGCCCAATGTAACAAAAGGCCCAAATATTTTTTTTTGAAAAACCAAAAGGCCCAAATTTTAGAGCCCGCTTAAGGGCCGGAAAGTAGTCTGTAAGTGTAACAGAGAGAAGAACCATATGCAGTTCAAGCAAGAACTGTCGCGGGGCAACAACAGCGTCTCGTTAAAATTAAAGCGAGAAGGAAGGGAGGGAGCGCAAAACCCCAGAAACCTCATCCGTTTAGCCGGCGTGGCATGAATGAATGTCCCCCCTCTCTTTCTCCCATCCACTATCCTCTTTATCATCTTCCGCCAACTTGATATTTGTGCATAATGGAGTTCGCCCGGAATTTGCTTTCTCCATCCTCCCCGTTTCCTCGGAGGACTCATCGGAGAAGCAGTGTACCTCCATCTCATTCTTCCTCCCCGTCTTCAGGTACCAAAGTTGGGCGGTGCCTCGGCTGAATAAGCTTTTTCGGTTGGCTTTCAGTGGCCATTTGAGTCTGCTTTCAAGAGGATGTGGTTGTTTATGCAACATTTGTTTCCATGTCCGATTATCTTACTGTAGTGCCAAAGACGATGTCTGAAAAACTAGAAGTAAAAAAAAAAAAAACACAATTACTAGGGAAGCTAGAGCTACGGCGAATCAATTGCGTCCGTGCTTGTTCCGTAAAGTCTCATCTCACCGGCATGAGTGAAATCGATGGAAATTATTTTTAGGACCCAAAGAAGATTTTAATTCTGGAACGTAAAGCGCCAGTAGTAGCTATTTTCGCGCCTTGACAGTTGTCTTACAGATTTTCCTCTTGTGTATCAGTGTTTGCAGTGTATATGCTTCACGACCAGGCGTCTGTTGCGGCTACTTTAACGCCCCCTAGTTCCATATCAAGACAGCTTCCCACTTCAATTCTTCAAGAGCAACGCGATGAGTCGAGGCTTCTTTCTCATATAGGCAAAGAAGATAAAATAACTCAGGTGAGAATTTTTGCTTCGTTTCTGCGAAGTGGAATTTGCTTCGAGTCATGTCCTTATCCTGATAATTTAAAATTGAACTTTGACGAGCTGCGGCGATCTCTCTTCCCCATCGCAGTCGGGTTGCTCAGAAAGCAGCTAGATTCTAGGCCTCGTTTGGATGATGGAGTTGATGATGCTGACTATTTCCTTGAAAATTTCGAGCAACAGCTACTTAGTTGGCCAATTTTGTCCTCAATGTAAGACACAGGGATTCCGTTCTCCATAAGAATATCTTAGAAGCGAAAGTATAAGTTATCGTATTTCAAGCCGCTTGGTCCTACCACTCGCCATATTTAAACTTATCTGTTGTCTCGTGGTTTTGTGTAGATCGCCAAGTTTGGCCAGAGAATCTGTCGCAACTGATTTCGAGAAACTAATTGATCCTGAACTCTTTGATATGATTGACAAGGCTCAGGAGGCTCTATCTACTTCTAAAGAAGCAGCTTTTCTAGCAGAGAAGGCTGCTTTGCCAGTTGTTGGTTCTGATCCTGACTCTTCGCTTTCCCCAAGGTGTTATATTACATTTCTGTTTCACAAATCTTGTACTTTTAGTTTTGTATCACCTGGCATGAACTTAATAGCGAGATGGATCTAGGATCAATGGTACCCCAGACATGAAGGAGATTGTAGTACCATCAACTCGTCTTCTAGAAAGGCGGTCTAAGAGAAGGAAGGTGTCCAAGGCTAAGGTAACTTATGGTAGTGGGAATCCTAAAAAAGGAATAGTGGATAAAAGATTGAAGGCGGGCTATGATCCAAATGATCCACTTCGCTTGTTCTTACGGGGTCCGGAATCAAGGAAATTATTGACTGTTGAAGAGGAATGCCGACTGATTGGCCAAATACAGGTAAATATCCTTTCCCTTGCTCCGCTGCTGTGATTTATTGGTTGCACAAGGAAAATAGTATATCCTAGTCTGGATGCGTATCCTAAAGTTTCAAGTAGCTCTTTTTCAGGATTTCAACAAATTACTTGACCTGAAAAGAAGTTTTCAAACCCAATATGACCATGAACCAACGATGGTTGAATGGGCCCATTCTGCTGGGTTGAGTTGTACGGATTTGCAGTCACAGCTCATTTCAGGTAATCGTTGCAGAGAAAGGCTGATCATTGCCAATCTCAGGATGGTCGTTCACATAGCTAAGCAGTATCTTGGCAAGGGTCTAAGCTTTCAAGATTTGTTGCAGGTCTGATAGTTCTTCTCTTTTGTGAATTTATATAGTTGAAAGGTGGAAGTGGGAATCCCCTGATTGCTACACAAACCGCTCATGCTTTCTGAATGTTGTTCCAGGAAGGAAGCATGGGTCTTATGAGGAGTGTACAGAAGTTCAAGCCTCAAAGTGGTACTCGATTTCCAAGTTATGCCTATTGGTGGGTCCGTCAGTCAATGAGGAAGGCCATTTTTCAGCACTCGCGGACAATTCGTTTACCGGTAGTTACATTATCATGCTTTCCTTCTTATATCCGACTTCTCAACAAGCTAGTTGAGAACCAGTCGTTGGTCCTCTTCCTCCTTAGGATAGTATACTGCATTCTCAGAAATTTAGCTGATTTAGAGATTGGTAGCTTTATTGCTATTCTCTGTTTGAAGATAGTATGATTGAAATAATGTTGAAATCAATTGTGCAGGAAAACGTGTATACTCTCCAGAGTAAGGTTGCTGAACTAAGAAGTGCATACATCCAAGAAAATCGAAAATGTCCTACCAAACAGGAACTCGCTGAGCAAGCTGGAATCACAGTGCAGAAATTACAGCACTTGTATTACTTAACCAGACAACCACTATCAATTCAACAATCTATTTGGTTCGACCAAGAGACCACCATTCAGGTAATGCGATCTGATGGCTTGGTTATCTTTTAGGTTCCATAAAGATTTTCTGTTTTCAATTCTTTCCTTTTCTTTGGCTCAAAGGTAATAATGAAATGCAGAAAAGGGATAATAGCAATATAAGTTGTTAAGAACTTCTTGGAGAGATGAATTATGAGACATTAATTGAAGCACAAAAAGTGTAAACAACTTAGCAAATTGAAAGTGAATGAGGCTGTGAACCGAGTGTGGTTATGAGTCTAACGTACTAGAAGTAAAATTTGAAAGAATTTGAAAACTCTTCCACATTTCCTCTATACAGAGTTCATGCTGTAGTCTTATATCCTTCAATATCTGAATTTCCAGACGTCATTCCTTGTCTGGAGTATCTTGATTATTTTACATATGTTCTTCCAGAATTTTGTAGCACCCTTGCGGGGCCTTGCCCTTGTTCCTTCAGTTATAGCTTTTACAAAGTTTGCATGCTCCAAGTTCCTCAAGGTAGGATGGTTTCCGTTGTCTTCGACTAACAAAAATGTTCATAGGTGTCACACCCTTATGGTTTTTTTCAAAGAATAGACTCTTAGGGAGAGAGATTGTGGGTGCGGTTATGTTTTAAATATTGCCTAGTGCGACAGTATGACACAATAAATGAAATCTAATATGTCGAGTGATAATTTGTCAGGTTGAAGGGAATTAATGTTACGTAAATGTATTTATGGTTTTGAGGCTACCGTTAGAAATCCCCATACCTTGAGGGGTTTGAAATATATGGATAAACTAAAGGTGTTAAATTGTAATATAAAATAATTTAATCGTTAATTTTTGTCGCACTACAATTAGTGCCGTTACTTGACTGAAGTTGATTATTGTTTGTAGGAAGTGACTGCTGACACTACAACCGACACTCCAGATGTGGGTGTGGAAAAGCAACTGATGAGGGTCATGTGAGGAAGCTCCTAAAAATCTTCCCCTAAAGAAAGGCGAGTAATCAAGCTAAGATTTGGAATTGGGCGTGACCAGCAATACTCACTGTCAGAAATTGGAGCCATGTTTGGAATCTCCAAGGAAAGGGTTAGGCAGATAGAAAGTCGAGCTTTTTATAAGCTCAAGAAAGTTGTTGGTAACCAAGACCTAAGAGCGTATGCAGATTTACTGGTGTAAACCAAATCAGAAGCCTTGCAATGTCCAGCGATTTTTGTCTCCTAGAAAGTTAATCTTTGAGATTTTATCTGCAAAAGGAGGAGAAAGATAGAAAGGAGGATGCAGGTTATAGGTTATCTCTGAACACTAAAGCGAAAATAACACTGTTTTGTACACTCGTTAGAAGCTCGGGTGCATTAGTCTTCATCTGCCAAATAGAAAGGTTCTCACTCCTATACACAAGAAGAGGTCATTTTGCTCGGCAGTTTTTCAAGGACATGAAACGATTGAGAATGTAGAAAGGTTACGGAACGGACCGGTTAATGGAGTACATAGCTTTTGTAGTTTCATGGCCAGAGGAAGGATTATTTTCTAAGCCGGAAATGCGGAGCAAGTCAATGAAGCCTCGGTAAGAACAAGTAGTTTATACTTCTGTATGTATGGAAATCCATGAAACATATTGTTTTGTTCTTGTAGTAAATGAAATTTAATGCCATGCAAAGATCTGGTCGAGTGTATATTTGGAGAACGGCTCACAATCATCGTGATGATTCATCTATCATTCAGCAGTCTTAACTTCTCAGCTCGACTGTAAATATCAAAATCAAACGGCATAATTCTGATCCGGTTTTGCGTCAAAGCCTATTTTTGCCCACCTTGATCTACCAATGGCTTATTAGGGCTCAAAAGACAATGTTAGGTCGAAACGTCCATCTGAAGTTTTTCTAGACAGCTTGAAATATTAGAGCAAGGTCTAAGTACAACCTAGGGCTAATAACTTCAGATCTATAAGGGGAAGAAATAAATCTTCTAAGGCAGGAAATACCATAGCATCAAAAATTCTTTTAATATAATAGACCTCAAGCAAGAGAACCTATTGGAGGTCAAAGCCATAGTCATTGTCTGGCCCCTTCTAACCTACCATCCTTCCTCTCATCGTCTACTTGTTACAACTCTTGCCTCTACCTTCATCCCCTTTCTAATCACTCTCGAACAACCTAAACCCAAGGTGTGGTTTCATACAACCCTGCTTCTTTTTCCTATTATTTATGTAGGATCAGTTTGGGGCAGACTCAGACAGACTCTTGTTGTGACACAAGAGTAGCCTGACTGCAACTCTGGGATAGAAGAGTAGATGAGACTTTAAACAATGACTATGAGACTCTTTATATATGTAAACAATTATTACAGAGTTTTTCTCTTACTCGTGGGCAGACAGAGTCTGTTTGACCACTCTCACTCCCAGACTATAAAGATAACACAACGTAACTCTCGTTGTAGCCTTGAATGATTTTCTCTCTCTATCTCTATTTCTATGCTCTAATACTTCTCTCTATATGCTCTGGAATCCCCCACCTTGAAATGATGTAGCAAACCTATATTAATAGGCCTAATATGACAGTTATTTGATAGTTGTGGTCATACACACACTAGGCCACTCTTTCCTGGACATGGGGTAGCTGCTCCAGCAGCCAGGGTCAGTTTCTCCTGAATTTTCAAAACTGCATAGTGGGGGAAATATGACTTCTGAACGTGGGTAACTCCCCAACCACATTCCATAAGTTTTGGTGCCCATCTTTCCCGCCGCACAGGTAGAGTCTCGTTGCCAGCCAGACTCTCTCTGCTTCGGTGTTTCTGTGTATGGAGCCGGACTCTCGTACTTTGGCATTCTTCAACAGCTACAGGAATCAACAACCAGACTCTCTCTACTTCAGTGTTTCTATGTATGCCACCGGACTCTCATTGACTCAATCTCTTTTCATGGGGAGTTTGTCCGTTAGGCAGAGTCCGACTGTCAGTCAGACTCTATCTGACTTGTTCTCTTTTAGCTACACCATCTTTGGTTGGCTCTTGCTGATAGCTAAACGTTGGTAATCTTCAGCAAAACTCTTATTGATTCAGGAATCAACAATTTATCTACTTGTTAGATTTACTTAAGCTTACTATGACGCTATCTCTCCCTCATTTTCAACTATCCTCATTTTTAGAAAAGCTTTACAAGACTCCAAATATCTTGTTTTAAAAAATTTCAGCTCGTTGCAAGCTTCATAGCCTTGATCCTAAGCAAAATTGACTATGAGTGTTCCTTCATCTCAGCCTTCTCTTCAATTCTTTCATGTACAATACAGTTCCCTACAGTTGCATCTGTATCTTAAAATTTGATAATCCTTTCAGATCTCATAGCACCTCGCTTGAATCCTGCAGGGTACTTCAGATAAAGCCTCACAAGAGACTCATCATCTGGCTCTCACAATCATCCACAAAATCGAAATCATCAACCTCATCATCTGTTAAGAAGCTTCAAACTTGATAAGACAACTCTTAATAAGTTTTATGGCCAAGTTCACAATAGGAAAGTGCATTAAATAAGAGTGTAATGGTTTAGCAAGATTGGAGGATATCATCTTTTGGTATTAAATAAGAGTAGTGATGGTTTAGATATTATCCTTAGGTATTAAATAAGAGTAGTTAAGGTTTAGATATTATTTATAGGATTTATTGTCAGTAGTTGACTATGTAGCATTCATTAGTGTGAGAAAGTTGTTATTAATGTAGACGAGTATCTTGGAAAGTAGGAGTATATATGAAATACCCCAAACTTATTAAACATGGATTAAATATCTAATCACATTAATTAGGGCCTAAACATGCCTTAAAAGTCAACTGAGAACAACAGTGGTCAACACAAAACAAGATGTTGCACCCTTTGACTGTTAAGGGTAAATAAATACCCAAATGAACTTCTTAGGACCTAAAAATTTGTCCTAAGTTTACTAACATAATATTAAACATATTATAATTGTTGGACAACACTCCAACACAAAGAACAAGCACTTTCATGCTTCAAGGTCAAATAGAGCAAAAAGGTGCTCTAAGAAACCTTAAAGGTCTAATGACCTCTAAATGATATAAAATTGAATACCATGATCAAATATCATTCAAGGAACACAATAAAACCGTTGTCAGAGAAAACAGAATTCAGAAACACCTGGCGACACAAAATGTGCACTAAAACTCCTTAAAGCACGTTTTTGTGTAATTGCCTTCTAGATTGGTTTTAAATGAGCTAAAAGGTTATAAATACCTTTAAATAAAATAAAATATCATATTATATGATATTAGGAATATAATTCCAGAAATTTACGAATTTTTACAAATTTAATATTAAAATATTAATAAAACCCTAATGTGGGGCCCGTTTGGGTCAACATTGACTAAGTTGGTCAATGTTGACCATTGACCACGAAATGGACTACATAAAATCAGATAATTAAGTCTCTTAACAGACCAAGAGACAAGACCCATGTGACAATTTAATATACACCTTACTTTTACATAAAATAACAAAAAAACATACTTTACCTTATAAAACAAAAAGGTGGTCTCCACTTGCCTTCCCATGTGAGAGCCAGCCGAATGGAGCCTCTCATTTCCCCTTGTTACACGGTGTCCAAGCTCCAAACAAGAACAAGACAAATGTGGTGAGTCACATATTCATTAATTGCTTAAAGTAACATATTAGTCCATTATTCATTCAAATTTGAATCAAATAATTCACCCACTCCCTCTTATCATGGCCGGATGCCTTGTCCCTTGTCTCCACTGATTGAGCTTCAATTATTCAACTCCAATCAGCCTTGGTGAGTCATCAATTCACTAAAGTCATAAAAAATGCAAAAAAATGTGTTTTAAGCCAAAATTAGGTCATTTGCCTCATTAGTCCCATTCCAAACGTGGTACTCCTTGCCAAACTCTCTCTTTGGCTCCTCTTCAACCATAGGTAAGTTTCCAAACTCCATTGGAGAGAGCTCAAGCTCTAGGTAAGCTCCTAAGGCATAAAAATGCCCATTTTCTTCATCTTTCTTTCCTTTTTCGATTGATCTAAGCTCCAACCACTTCCATCCATGAATCTAGGTTGTTTTGGAAGTTAAATGAAGGAAGAATCTCGGCCATAACAAGGGAAGAAGGTTGATAAACTCAAACTTGTTCTTAAGGTACAAAAATGTGCTTTAAGCTCATATCTTTTGATTCCCTTCAAATTCGGCTGTGAAACTTTGTTCCTAGCCTTATTTTCTTCTCCTTTTCATGTGGAATCAGTTGGTTAGCCATTTGGAGCAAGGGTGGCCGAGATCCAAAGGAAATACCCTCTTTTAAGGCATTTTTCCAAGGTAAAACCTAATAACAAGGCAGCTTGTTGAGATCTAGCTATTTCCTATGTCAATATGGTGGATCTAACACCTTGTGGTGTGTTTGATTCAGGCTGAAACCATCTTGAACTCTCCTTGCATTTTTAAGGTGATTTTTGCCTTAAATCTTACATTAAATTACTTCTTATGGTTAGATCTTTCTTGGAGACTAACTAGGTCTTGTTTTCTGTTTGAAAACATGTAAGAGAAGCTTTGGAGAAATTCTCCTTAAAGTGGCGAATCCAAACAAGGATTTACCTAAGCTAAATCAAGGTATAAATCACTTAAACACTAACTTTGCTAAGTTAAAATGTTCTAAGTTATTTCTATAATTATTGCCGTGAGTGAAGAAGTAAAATAAGGTCATGTTTGACCTTAAAATGATTAAGAAATGGTTTAATAAATTTTATAGCTAATTAAACAAGCATAATTGTCAAATTTAAGACATTATGTGGAAGTTTGGTAAATAAATGAAGAATATATGGTGAGGCCGAAATTTATAAGTATTTTTGGGACATTTATGTGTAATTTATTTTGCAAGCCAATGTTTGTAATAAGGCCATGTATTTAGGCCATTTATTTATGCATTTACAAGCTTTTAATTAAGTTTAAGTAGTATAAATGCATTACCGAAAATAAATGGGGTGTTAGGTGTAATTAAATTAAATTTGGGGGCTTTAGAATAATAAGGCCGAAAATTAGAGGTAAAAAGGAGTTAAAATAAAGTTTATAAGATTTTATAAAGTTTTGGGGTTAAATGGTGATTTCTAGAAAGTTTGGGTGCAAACCGTAATTATTAGGAATTAATGGTCAAGGAAATATTAAGGAGGTCAACATTGACCATATGCTAGGTTTTGACCAAAATAAATAAGTTAGATAACTTATTTAAGGTTTGATAATAAGTTATGTATTTAATGGTAATGTTTTTATAACATATGTGGTAAATATGTTATTACCAAAAATAAAGGGTGTACAATGGTATTTTAAACACCCATGGGCTATTAGGAATTTTTAGGAATTTAATGGGTTGTTTTTGGAATTAAAATAAACTATAAATGTATAATATATAGTTATTATGTCATTATGACACTTTGGAGAAAAATAGATGGTGGAATGGTAAATACCAAGAGTATATGGGTTAATAAGGATATTATAACCCTTTGGTGAAATTTGGAGATTTTTAGAATTATTAAGAGAATTTATTAAGATATGTGTATAATATATGGTTTTAATGATATGGAAGAACTATATGTTAAAAATAGGGCCAAATGGCAATTATAGAATAGCACAAGGGCTGTTCGGAATTTACAAAAATAACCATAGGTTATACCCTTTTTATAAGTTAGAAATGTTATATTAAATGGAATATATAACATGGTAATAAGAAAGGGGTGATTTTGTAAATAAAGGAAACTATGGTCTAAGGAAAAGAATAAGATTTTCTTATGGTGCCTAAGAGGCAATATAAAATAGTTTTGTATAAAAACTATAGGTTATAAGTTAAGGGAAATAAAAAATATCACATTGTATGATATTAGTGTATGGTATAACATTACAAAATGTTATGTGGTCAAACGGAATTTAAATTGAGTTAAGGGCTATACCGAGTTAATAAGAGTTGGAAAATGAATTTTAGACTAAGGTCTATAATGTTATAAATGTTATAACAATTATATGGTTTAGATGGAATTAATATAAGGAAGGGTACTCACATAAAATAATGTGACAAACTATAAATGAATGAGATTTATAAACTAAGGTATTTATGGAATAAATCTTAGGAGTTGTAAATGTACAACATAAAATGTTACATAATATCAGGATAACAATCTTAATATAAGTTGTACAATACAATACAACTAATGGGAATAATCATCTAACATAAGATGATAAAATGTAACATATGATATAAGAGTTTATTAAACTCATGGGAATTACCTACGTGGTAAATATATACATACACAAGGATAATGTATATAAGGTGGATATATATTTTGGTTGGAAACCATATGATTTAATGGTGGTGGTTATAAAAAAAAATATATATAGTTATGAACTATAAGTTATGAGTTTTGGATGGTGGGAAAAATAATATAATATAATAAATGATACAATATAAAAAAATAATACGATATGATATAATCATGCATGCATACATGCAACTATAGGTTATGTACCTATGTTTATTGGTGGATGAGATTAAAAGAAATATAGGGAATTAAACTTAACAGTTGAAATATTTTGACGTACGCGTTTAAGTAACAAAACCGACTGTTTGAGAGAAACCCGTAACAAAACTATAGAAAACAGGGGTGAACTGTCAGGGTTACTTATTATTCGGAAATACCGGATGTAGTTAGTCATGGAGACTGACTTATAATTTTATTACCGTTTAGAGTATACTTCTGACAAGGACGCTTGACGAGCTAGCGGACTACACGGAGCATAGGATCTTGCTGATTCATACTCCACCGTAATACAATCAGGGTGAACGGTATGTAAAGGGGTTTGATCCGAGTTGTCCTAAGGTTGCTTCTTGGGCTCGGATTTGGTTGATATAACTTGTATGTTGTTATGTGTCTCTGATTGTCTCTAAGGGCTTCCTCAGTTCAGACTTCTGTGTGATCTGTGACAAGATTGATTGTCTGAATGTGTTAATTAATATGCATGAATTGTATATTTATAGCTGCTTATTATTTACTGTTGTTGAGTTAACAGTATCAGTTCGTATATATGAACCAATATATATAAAACGAACTAGCGGCTATGGTGCTATCTTATATGAGATATAAGGAACGCAAGTAAAACGTTGTAGCACTATGATAATAACATATACATATTATCTGAGACTTTTGTACGGAGCATTGGCCTTTTCTATACGTCGCTCTCGTATCTAACACTGGATCCCGAGTTTACAAACTCCGGATTGGACTAATGACCTTAGTCTGCTGTGTTAGAAAATTTGGTAATGCGATGCGATGGTATAATTAATTAATTAATGGAATGGAAGTAAAGCCAAGAGGATGGGCTTCGATGCGCGCTGTGATCACAAAAACGATACCAGGATGTCCGCGTACGGGTCCGTAAGTATCAAGAAAATTTCCTGTGAGCTAGAATGGCTCGTTGGTCGGAGACTCTCCCGTTGGAGTGGCTACTGCCGTGGGTGACCCGCCATAATATATGGGTAACTAGAGACATGTCGTTTTAACGAGACATTGTCACTAGGTATAACTGAACAACTAAAACAATTGAGACTTATACAGTGGTGAACAATACCATGGACGAGACTTAATACTTGTTTATTATTCTCGTTGTTTCACTTTGTTGTTCATTGGTTATACTTGTGGTTATTTTATTGTGTGTTGATGGTTGGATGGAGCCTACGAGGCTAAGGTAAATTAAATATGAGCACTGTACGCTACGGTGAATGTACAGTGTACATTATACTGTTATTGTTCGATACGTTCGATATATAATTGTGGACTGTGTTATTAAGTGATTGTGGATTGGATGGATGGTTGAATATCTATGAATATTTGGATGGATGAATATGTGTATTATACATGTTTATTACAGTATTGTTATAACTGTAAAGTGGTAAAGCATGAAACCGACCTAGTAATAAGATGGTTAAAATGACAAGTGACCATTAGGGTCCAGGCCCGGCATACTCAGCGTCTATCGCTGATACTACACCATTTCAGGTTGATGATCATTGTTGAAGCTGAAGAGCATGAACAGGGTAATTGGAGTTTTGCTTTTGTTACCACACATGGAGTTCATTGGGTTTAGCAATGAGGATGGTGTATGGTCGTATGGTAAGGTTATGTATTTTTTTCAGGATTGGGTAGACGCTCACTTGTCGATGTTTATGATTTATGGATTTAGTATGATGTATAGGAGTTTCTCGTTATCACTGCGGTTAGCAGCTTGTTTATTTTGGAAGTTGGATGTAGTTTGGCTACGTTGTTCGCATGGGCGAGTAATGGCCGGTGACACCCGAGCGAGATTTGTAATTGTTATTTATTTTTCCGCTGTGAGACGTTTTAATTATTGCTACGTGAGGGATTATATCGTGATTATGGAGAGGGGTGTTACAATATAAATAGAGGGTAGGGAGTGTACTTGTTCCCTCTCTAATTCCTATTAATATTACCTAGTTCTTCTTAAATCCTATCATTTTGGTATTAGAGCCCGTCCTTGGGTAGTAGGAGATTCACAAAAAATATATGAAGAATGAAGAGTCGCCGATTGAGATCCTTGAGCACATACAACAGAGGCTTGGTGAAATGCTTGGAATAATCGACCGTGGTTTGTTATCGAACGTGAAGATGGAGTTTCCTAGTGACGTTCTTGAACCTCCAGTTTTTATGGCGTTGATTCGCAAGGAAGGCTGAGCAAAGTGCAGCTATACTTCATCAACAATGACATTGAAGAAGATAAAAAATTCATGGCCACCGGATATTGCATGGAAAGGGTGGCGTCTGAATTGTTCCAATGCCTCTAGTAACAATTCGGGATGCTTTCTTGGAGCAAGTTTCAGAATTTTTTTTAGTGAAAGATTTAAGCCTCTTCCAGTGAAAGACATCTTAAATCTAGAATTAGAGTTTGGATTTTTTATCCACCAGCAAAGGAAACCGATCAAGCTAGAGAGTTGAAGATCAAAGACGTGGACAAAGAAATCACCAAAGAAGAAGTTTTAGTTTCAAGATCGATAGTCAGAGGAAGAATTCAGAAGTATCAACAGCGAGTGAACAGGCAAAAACCCTAGAGGACATACTTGAGTTGGAGGTACTAAAAACTAGCAATTTAGCGACTCCAATCGCCAAGGAAGGTCCAACTCAAGATTTGAAGGTGGGGAGAAAGAAGAAGTATTTGAAACTAAAGTCTGAAAACGATGAAGGAAATCGAAGGGAAGTGGTGGTTCACCAGTGTAGCCATAGGAGGATCAGAGAAACAGAAAAAGAGAGAGGGTAGAGGAAAATGAAACGTAAGACAAAATTAAAGGAAAACAAATGAAGAATAAAAGGAGAGGAAATAGGAAAGGGTTAACCAGATGTAGAAATAATACAGATAAGCTTCAACTGAAGATGCAGCTTGACAATTCATTATCACACCACAAGATCAATTCCAAAGTAAATTCATGGCCATCATATCAACAAAAGAAGAGGGATCAGAAGTGCATGGGGGCTATGAATAGGAAGTTGCTTACTTTGACATGGAACAACATACACTCTGGGCGAAGCAAAAACAAGAGGAGGTTTGATAATCTCATTACCATAGCTAAGATTCTTTGAATATGCGAGAAAGACTCTTCCTATGTCACCAAACAGTTGAAGACAGTTCGACATTCAAAGAAGATGTTATCCGCGGTGGTGTACGGAATATGGCTCCTGTCAGCAGGAAGAAGGGAAAGAACAATCACACTTGACTAGGGAGTTAGTACGGTTTTTGTCTAATTTCTATCAACATAGTCAAAAGTTTGGGTGGTGCCATATGTCTTGGCTGGGCAAAAAGTCTATGGATTGATATGGGCTAGTTCAAAAACACCGTTGGAAAATTGCCACAAGGATGTGGTTCTTTTTTGTGGGGATTGGTTAACTAACTTGGGCCTTTCAAGAAGCTGGATATTAATGAGCTGTTACTGTAACGACCCCAAAACCGGGCTAGTTCTGAGAGCATTACATGCTGCACACTTACCTAATAGAGCTGATCAAAATGTGTCCGGCCCGGCAGCCCGGTCTGACCCGGCCCGTAAAAAAGCCCGACAGGCCCGAGTCCGATTGGGCCTGGACATAAAATCAGGCCCGAATAAAAAACCGGGCCGGGCCACGACACATTTTTTTTAGCCCGTGGGCAAGCCCGGCCCGATTTTATATTATAATTTATAAAAATATAATATATATATATATATTATTTTTTATATAATATACAAAAATTATATATAATATATAAATTTTAAATAAGTTATATATATATTATAGTAATATTAAAATACATTTATTTTAATTTATTTTTTATTAATTTATATAAAAAATTTAAAACCGGGCCGGGCGGGCCGGGCTTCGGCAAAGCCTGGAAAAAACCGGGCCTAGCCCGGCCCGACCCGAACATGTAAACAACCGGGCTTTGTTTTTTAAAATAGGTCCGACGGGCTTAAAATTTTCCTTTGGCTCGGCCCGGACCCCCCGCCCGCCCGAATGATCACCTCTACTACCTAAGTTATGCAAGACTACTAAATAGATGCTGAAAAACCGGATATAAATACTTGCATTAACGAAATTGAAAGGTTTACAAAGCCTGAAATACGTATCAATACATAGTCATATCAAAAGGCCCGTAGGCTACAAGTAGTCAATCAACATGTCCAAAACTAAGCATAACACAAAAGGAAGAGAGTAGTCTAAAATCCTCAAGTCAGAAGCAGAAACTGACATTGATCAATTTGTAATGTATATTAGTGGAAAGGGGTGAGCAACCATAGATCGGTAGGCAGCAAACTTCTTCAACGAAGTAGGCTCAAAACATTTGGAAACAGAATACGAAATACAAACGGAAGTAAAGCCAAACAGAGTTTCCACAAGCCGAATTAATTAGCAAAGCTGGAAAGCTTAAACAAAACATAAGTGTTATTCAAAACACTTAAAGCTAAGTTTTCAGAATCACAAATATGAGTGGGACACTGGTAACCAGCTGACACAACAAGGAACAAAAGCCCTATGGATCAAAGGATCCCACAACAGAAAGGATAAAGATCCTTGTCGAACCCGTCGGTCGCTAGTCATCCCGGGAAACCCGATGAACATAAAACAGAAGGACATCCTACGTAGCATGCTACGGGATAGCCAGATTCAGCCATCCACGACTCAGAAGCTATGTAACTAGGTCCCAAAATGAAATACCCAAACTCACTGAACAAAAGTGCATAAATATGTGTAACACATCCGTAAATCACTTATTCACACTTAGGGGACCATAACCCCGCAAACGGAAGTCAAAACGGAGTTCAGACGAGCATTTAAGGCAAAATCAGAAGCTTATCCGGACATGCATCCAGCCTTACATGTCCGGGCACATGCCGAGACTCAAAATAGAGAAGTCTGGATAGAAATCTGACAGAAAGTACAAGGTGAAGTCCGGACTCACGTTAGAGTTTAAAACAAAGAGAGCCCCAAGTATGTCCGGACTAGTGTGCAGGCTTGCAAGTTCAGACACAATCTGAGACTAGAAACCCAGAAGTCATCCTCGCATCCCGTCTGGACGTGTTTAAAACCAGTAGAACAGAGAGCCCGCCGTGCCCCGTCCGGATGCGAGAAAAACCAGAACGCAGAATGCAGAATTCTCACAAATCAAACACCGAATCATACAGAATTGAAACCAGAATCAGTAAAAGGATCCATAGAAGTTTTGCAAGTAACAACAACAGTAAACAACGTGAAAACAACATAGAAATCACACCAGAACTCTTCTGTAATCAACTCAATTTCCAAACTGCCCATGGATGAACAAACAACGTCGAATCGGTCCACCACCTACCTCAACTGACATGGAGAAATTCACTCATTGAAACCGGAGAGAAACCCAGTAGGACTGCAGACCAGAACAAAGCAAACAAACGCTGAATCAATAACCAAAGCCCACAGTTAGAAGCAAGAAGAAACAAAGAGAGGGAGAGCAAAAAGAACCAAACCGGAAACACCAACACAAACCTGATCACCGAAGTAGAAACACATAGTGGCGGAGCCTCAACCACAGAGAACAAAAACAATCCAGTAACAAACCACCAAGGCAAGGAAACTAGAAGTAGAAGAAAAGGAAAAGAAAGAGTGCTCAAGTAACTATCGGGAAAGAACACAGAACGGGAAAAGAACTTCTCTTTTCCCAATTAATTCATTACCTTAGAAATTAAATGACAAAAGGCCTCCTTGCCTATTCCTTACTTCCCAAACCACAAAACCACCTAATATCATAAAATCCAACTTAACATAAAGTAACAAAATGTAATCTGACTTAAAATAAATCTGGATTATAACATCTTCCCCTCTACAAAGGAATTTTATCCTCGAAATTCATCATAGCTTATTGCTCGAAGAGGGAAAGCAACTTATGTTGGAGAACAAGTGTGAGTCCCACATTGAAAAATTATAAAGCTAGTAAGTAGTTCATATAGCTTATGGGCTACCCCACCTATTGCCAATTGGTTTTAGGATGGAACCCCTGGGTTATTGGGCCTTACTAGTCTGCATGGGTATTTTATATAATTCCCCGTTGGGCCTATTCATCCCCCACAATATTTCTAATATGGTATCAGAGCCCAGGTTCAATCTTGGGTAATGCACCACTGCCTAATGGATACCTGATTTAAAAACGGACTGTGTCACGATAAACCAAGAAAGGGACCGGGCCATACCGTAGAATTGGACTGTGTCACGGAGCAGAGACCGGGCCAGTACCAAATGGGTCCAAGCAGGGTGTGAAAGACTCACACTTGAGGGGGATGTTGGAGAACAAGTGTGAGTCCCACATTGAAAAATTATAAAGCTAGTAAGTAGTTCATATAGCTTATGGGCTACCCCACCTATTGCCAATTGGTTTTAGGATGGAACCCCTGGGTTATTGGGCCTTACTAGTCTGCATGGGTATTTTATATAATTCCCCCGTTGGGCCTATTCGTCCCCCACAATATTTCTAATAACTTAGCACGTAGCTCATCCTTGAGCTCCCACGCCGCCTCTCGCTCTGGCTGATATGACCACTAAACCTTAACCATAGGCAGGATCTTACTCCGGAGTCTACGCACATCGTGAGCCAAAATAGGACGGGAACTGCCTCATAGGAGAAGTCTTCACGCTGTTGAAGCAGACCAAACTCTATCACATGTGTTGGGTCATCGACATCATGGACATACTTCCTTAACATAGACACATGGAACACGTCATGAGCACCTGCTAACGCTGGTGGCAACACCAAGTGATAAGCTACCGGTCCGATCCTCTCTAGAACCTCAAATGGACCAACGAAGCGTGGACTAGCTTGCCACTTTTTCCGAATCTGACCACTCCTCTAACAGGAAAAACCTTCAGATAGACATGATCACCAATCTGAAACTCAAGCGGTCGACGCCTCTGATCTGCATAGATCTTCTATCGGCTCTGAGCAACCAACAGACACTCCCGAATGATCCGAATCTTATCCACTGCACCGTGCACCAGATCCGGACCTACCAGAACTCTCTCCTTCAGGTCATCCCAACAGATGGGAGACCTACACCTCCTACCATACAACACTTCAAACGGTGCCATGCCGATACTAGACTGGAAGCTACTGTTGTAGACGAACTCAATCATCGCCATATGCTGGTCCCAACTGCGACCAAAGTCCAAAACATAAGCCCTGAGCATATACTCAAGAATATGATTCGTTCTCCCCGTCTGACCATCTGACTGAGGATGGTAGGCTGAACTGAAGGCTAACTTCATCCCCAAAGCCTTATGCAGGATGCACCAAAAATGAGATACGAACCTCGGATCTCTGTCAAACACTCTGGTTGTTGGAACTCCGTGCAACCTTACATTCTCAACAATATATAGCCGAGCAAGCCGCTCCAGGATAAAGGTCTTCATGACCGGTAAAAAATGAGCAGACTTCGTAAGCCTATCGACGATCACCCACATTGCATTAAACCCAGTCAAAGTCCATGGGGAGACCCATTACAAGTTCATCCCTATGCTCTCCCACTTTCACTCAGGAACGGGAAGCAACTAAAGAAGCCCAGCAGGGCTCTGATGCTCAGTCTTCACATCTAGACACAAACTCTAAGATCTCCCTCTTCATATTGCCCTACCAGAAAGACTCTCTGAGATCCCGATACATCTTAACACCACCTGGGTGTGCCAAGTACGGGGCTACGTGTGCCTCCTACATAATCTCCTACCGCAAAGCAGTATCACTTAGCACACATACCCTACCCCTGAATCGAAGACAACCATCATCAAACACGCTGAAATCCAAGTCCTGATCAACAGACCACCTCTCTCAAACCCTGCATAACTCTGCATCAACCTCATGACCAGCCTTGATCCGATCGATCAAGGTAAATAAACCTGAAGAGCAGCTAACATACCAGCACAGTCTAATATGACAATCTGCACACTTAGACGCTATAGCTCAAGCACGGACCTCTGAATCCTTGACAAGGCATAAGCAACACCCAGAGCTCCCCTACGACTCAACGCGTCAGCAACCACATTCGCTCTACCAGGATGGTAAAGGATCTTCAAGTCGTAGTCGTGAAGCAACTCCAACCACCTTTGTTGTCTCAAGTTTAGCTCCTTCTGAGTAAAATACTTGAGATTCTTATGGTTCGTGTAAACCTTACATGACACACCATACAAATAATGCCTTCAGATCTTCAGAGAGAACAACACAACTGCTAACTGTAGATTATGGGTCAGATAGTTCTTCTCGTATGGCTTAAGCTGACATGAGCCATACACAACCACCTTCCCATGTTGCATCAGAACACAACCAATCCTCTAAGCGACGCATTGCAAAACACCTCCATTCATCTGTCCCAGATGGCAAAGTCAAAATATGAGCAAACACCAACCTCCTCTTAAGCTCCTGGAAGCTCTACTCGCAAGCCTCACTCCACTCAAACTGAACATCCTTCCTTAGAAGATGGGTCAAGGGGGACTCAATCTTAGAGAAGCCCTCAACGAACTTCCTATAATAGCCTGCGAAATCCACTCCGAATCTCAGCAACATTCATGGGCCTCACCCACTCCGTGACCGCCTTAATCTTCTCTGGGTCCAACAAAATACCATCCTTCGAAACAACACGACCCAAGAAGACCACCTGGTCAAGCCAAAACTCACACTTCTTCAGCTTAGCGTATAACTCACGCCTCTCAACGTCCATAACACTATCCTCAAATGCTCCTCTGCTCCTCAACACTCTTGAAATACACCAAGATACCATCCATAAAACCACTACAAACTAATCCTGATAAGGCTTGAACACTCGGTTAATCATATCGATATAGACCGATGAAGCATTTGTCAACCCAAATGGCATCATAAAGAACTTGTAGTGACCATATCGAGTCCTGAACACAGACTTAGGCACATCTTAGGCCTTAATACTCAACTGATGATACCTAGAATGAAGATCAATCTTCAAGAACACTGTCGCACCAACCAACAGATCAAAGAGATCATTGATACGAAGAAACGGATACCGATTCTTGATGGTAACCTTGTTCAGCTCCCTGTAGTCGATGCACAACTTGAAGCTGCTGTCCTTCTTCACAAATAGAATTGGCGCACCCCATGGAGACACACAAGGGAGAATAAAGCCCTTATCCAAAAGATCCTGCAACTGAACCTTCAACTCCTTAAGCTCTGCTAGACTCATTCAGTAGGGAGCCTTCGAATAGGCTGAGTTCCCGACGCCAGCTCAATAGAGAACTCCACCCTGCGGTTTGGCGGAAGTACTGACACGTCATCCTGAAACACCTCAGGGAACTCGTGAACCAGTGGGATATCCTCCTAACGAGATCCTTCTCTAACCTCGGGGGACATAGCACAAGTATTCCTGGCAACCCTTCCTCAAGAAGCTGAACGCCTGCATCGCCGATATGACAATTGGCGAGCAGGGAACTGAATTACCAACAAATTTGAAACGTGGTCTACCCGACTTTTCAAACATGACCCTCCTAGCTGCACAATCTATATGGGCATGGTGCTCTGCCAGCCAATCCATCCCCAAGATCACATCAAAGTAGATTATCTGTATAAGGATGAGGTCAGCACACAAAACTCTATTCTGATTACTACGGGACAAACTCTACAAACAGAATCAAGAATCATAGGAGCCACACTACTCAAAGGGCTAGAAACACACAACTTAGTGCCTCTCGGTTCAACAGACAAATCAAGCCTACCCACTAAATCATTAGACACAAATGAGTGGGTAGCTTCAGAATCAAACAAGCAGAAAACTGGCTAAGAAGATAGCTGGAGAATACCTGAAATGACGAGATCTGCAGCACGGTCTCGCTCCCCACCCTCGCATACACATGAGCTTGAGCTTGAGGTTTCTTCTACTCAGTCTTCGCCCCTGACCCTGATCTGACGCCTCTACCTCCTGAGCTGCCACTGCCACCTCTAGCCTGTGGACACTGGGTGATCCGATGCTCCATATAACTACACTTGAAGCACGACACTAGTACAAAACAGTTCTATTTCGACGATTGTTTTGGGCCTATTTCGGTGGTTCTGAACCGCTGAAATGGAGACCGCCGAAATAGGTATATAATCCTATTTCGGCGGTGTTTAGCTAGAAACGGCCAAAATAGGTGCATTTTAGAACAAAAAAACACACCTATTTCGGCGGTTCCTAGCTAACAACCGCCAAAATAGGTGTATTTTTTTCAAAAAAAAAAAATTCGCTCTTTGCATTGTCTTCAACCTCGTATCAAGATGCAGCAGTTCCAGTGATTCGTCGCGCACAGGCACGCGGAGCATGTTCCTTGTTTTCCATTCGCAGCGGTTCCAGTGATTTATCACTACACAGGCGAAACACAAGAAGAGAATGAAGAAGCATGAGCATGTATGTTTCTTGTTCACGCAGAGCATGTTCCTTGTTCTCCATTCGTAGCGGTTCCAGTGATTTATCACTGCATAGGCGAAACAACAGAAGAGATGAAGACGCTGAGCATGCATGTTTTCTTGTTCGCCAGAGAGAAGGAAAAATAAGTTCGAGTATATTACCAATTCTGGAATGAACAGCTTCAGTCTCATCTTCAATATGGTGAGCAAGATGCAGCAGTTCAAGTGATTTATCACTCCATAGGCGTAGACCAAGAAGAGAATGAAGGTGGAGGCGCAAAGGAGAGGCGCCAGTTAGGGTTGTGAATTTGCGCTGAGTGAAGAGAATGAGGAGAGAGAGATGTGAAGGGTCAAAAAATATAAGGAGGATGTAATTTTTGAAAAAAAAATCGTCTAAAAAACCGGGAATGGGAAAAATAGAACTGGGAAAACAACCTATTTCGACGGTTTTTATCTAGGAACCGCCTAGAAAAAGAACCTATTTCGGCGGTTCTTAGTTAGGAGCCGTTGAAATAGGTGTCTTTTTTTATGCACAAAATTTCGATGGCCCTATTTCGGTGGTTCCAAGCTAAGAACCACCGATATAGGTTGTTTTTTTATACATAGAAGTTTTCAGGACCCTATTTCGGCAGTTGTAAGAACAACCGCCGAAATAGGGGTGCCAAAATAGGCCTTTTTGTAGTAGTGTGACCTGGACTTCTTGTAGCACTCCCGACCAGGATAGAAGCGACCACAATCACTACATTTAGCTCACGATCTCCTTGATACCGCTTCTTCTGAAAAGAAACATGTTCCTTTCTCCCAGAATCCTTGACCCTTTGCTTCCTGTTCTGGTTCTTCTTCTCAGTCGATTGCCTCATCCGGAGCTCTCTCTCTCAACCACCAAAGCAATATCAGCCACATCCCGCATAGTCTCGTGGAGGAAAGTAGCCCTAGTCACCCAGATCTTAGCCAACAACCCACTCTCGAACTTCCTCGCCTTCCGGTTCTCATCCAACTCCGGCACATATATAATTCGACAGGGAGATGAACTTCCTCACGTAGTCACCCATAGTCATCCCTTGAGTTTGGCGGAGTCTCCCATACTCCACAATATTCTGGTCCTGGAAGACGTCGGGGTAGAACTGCTAGTTGAAGGAGCCATAAAACTACTCCCAAGTCCACAGATGGGGATACTTCCCCTCAACTGACCTCCACTATTCCTTTGCCTCTGTCTGTAACATGAAGGTGGCGAAGCCCACCTTCTGCTCCTCCACACTACCCATCACACGAAGGAGGTCCTCAATTGTAGTGATCCACTGACTGGCCTCTAGTGGATCACCGTTGTCATTGAAGGTCGGTGGCTTCAACTTCATAAATTCTTGCAACTCCTTGACGTTGTTGCCACCATTGTCAGCTCTAGTCGTTGGCCCTGCAGTAGTACCCACACTCTGAAGCACCTGGGTGACCACTTGCTGCACAATAGTGGCAATGTCTCTCTATGGATCCTCACCTTGAAGGGTGCTCGCACCGCTCGACGTGGTGGAATTGAGAAAATAAACACCAAAACTGATTAGATACTATTAAGAACTCAGAATAGCAAATATCACGGAAGCTCAAACATGCAGACGCACCCAAACACACCAAAAATGCCAAATATGGCTCTGATACCATTAAATGTAATGACCCCAAAACCGAGCTAGTTCTGAGACCATTACACGCCACACACTTGCTACCTAAGTTACGCAAACAGATGCTCAAAAGCTGAAAATAAATACTTGCATTAACAAAATTGAAAGGATTACAAAGCCTGGAATACGTATCAATACATAGTCATATCAAAAGGCCCGTAGGCTACAGAGTAGTCAATCAACATGTCCAAAACAAAACATAACACAAAAAGGAAGCAAGTAGTCTAAACTTCTTAAGTCAGAAGTAGAAACCAACCCTAATCAATCTACAATGTATATTAGTGGAAAGGGGCAAGCAACCACAAACCGATAAATAGAAAACTTCATCAACGAAGTATGCTCAAAATATTTGGAAACATAATACGAAACACAAACAAAAGTAAAGCCAAACACAATTTCCACAAGCACATTTAATAAGCATAGCCGGCAAGCTTACACAAAACAAAAGCGATATTCAAAACACTCAAAGCCAAGCCTTCAGAATCACAAATATGGGTGGGACGCTAGTAACAAGCTAACACAATATAAGGGAACGAAAGCCTTATGGATTAAAGGATCCCACAACAGAAAGGATATAGATCCTTGTCAGACCCGTCGGTCGCTAGTCATTCCAAGAAACCCGAGGAACATAAAATAGAAGAATGTCCTGCGTAGCATGCCACGGGATAGCCTGACCTGGCTATCCACGGCTCATAAACTATGTAACTAGGTCCCAAAATGAAATACCCAAACTCACTGAATAGGAGTGCATAAATATGTGTAACACATGCGTAAATCACTTATTCACACTTAGAAGATCATAGCCCCGTAAACAAAAGTTAAAACAGAGCTTAAACAAGCATTTTAAGGAAAATGAGAAGCTTGTCCGGACATGCGTCCGGACTTACATGTCCGGACACATGCCAAAACTCAAAATAGAGAAGTCCAAGCTTACATTCGGGCTTGTAAGTCTGGATGAAAGTCCGACAGAAAGTACGTGGTAAAGTCCGGACACACGCTGAGAGTTTAAAACAAAGAGAGCACCAAGTATGTCCGAACTTGTGCACAGGCTTGCAAGTTTGGACATGAGCCAAGACTTGAAACCCAGAACTCGTCCTTTCACCCCGTCCGGACGCGTTTAAAAACAGTAGAAACAGAGAGCCCGCTGTGTCCCGTCCAGTCGTGACAAAATCCAAAATGTAGAATTCTCTCACAAATCAACACCGAATCCTACATAATTGAAACCAGAAAATCACCAGAATGATCCATGGGGGGGGGGGGGGGGCAATTAAACAACAATAAACAACATGAACACAACACATAAATCATACCAAAATTCTTCTGCAATCAACTCAATTTCCAAACTCCCCATCGATGAACAAACAACGTCGAATCGGTCCACCGCCTACCTCAATTGACATGTAAATATCCACTCACTAAAACCAAAGAGCAACCCAGCAGGACCACAGACCGGAACGAAACAAAAAAACACTGAATCGACAACCAAAGCACACAATCAGAAACAAAGAAGAGGGTGAGCAAACGGAACCAAACCGGAAACACCAACACAAACCTGAACACCGCAACAGAAACATACAACGACAGAGTCTCAACCACATAGAGCAGTAACAATCCGGCAACAAACCACCAAGGCAAGGAAACTAGAAGAAGAAGAAGAAAGGGAAGAAGTAAAGCGCTCAAGAAACTGTCGGGAAAGAACGCAGAACGGGAAAAAACTTCTCGTTTCCCCATTAATTCCTTACCTTAGAAATTAAATGACAAAAGACCTCCTTCCCCTTTCCTTATTCCTCAAACCACAAAACTACCTAATGTGATAAAATCCAACTCAACATAAAGTAACACAATGTAAGCCGACTTAAAATAAATCTAGGTTATAACAGTTACCTTACCGTCACATTATAGCTAGGGAAGACAATGTTAAACATATACTCACTAACCCGATCCACCCGATTTAAAAAATGAATGACGGATAATTGGGTGACGGGTTGGGTCCGGTGATAGATAAATTTTTGACCCGTCATCCGTTTAAAGTTACACCTTGTTTTATTTTAAGTAACCAAACATACCTTAAAGAATTTAAAGAAAATTTAAAAATAGTTGTACACTTATAATTTACGGTCCATTTTTTTTCTCTCTCATACAACGCACAACACGATACTCTGTATGTTTATTTTCTTATTAATATTGATGGAATATTTTTATTATGTTGGAGTGAATTTTCTTATAATACAGAGAAATTTTAACTTTAGCAATACAATTTTTTTATATTCATTACATACTAAAAAAATTAATGTCATGATATTGAAAAAATGTCACTTGATTATCATCCGAATCATCCGCAGATAACAGATAGACGAATGAAGAATAAACGGGTGACACATTGATGGATTATGAATGATATATTCGGAGAACGGATGCAGATGATGCTTCACCTAACCTGAACCCGACCGTTGACATTCCTAATTGTAGTTGCTACTTGGATTTCACCTTTCAGTTTTTCTTTTTTCTTTTCATCTTGAGGACAAGATGGATGAGGAGCGGAAGAATGATGATAAGACAACTCTTGATAAGTTTTATGATGAAGTCTACAAGGGTAAAAGGTATCAAAAAGGAGTAGTAATGGTTTAGGAAGATTGAGAATATTGACTTTATAGTTATGATTTAGATATTTATCTTTAGACATTAAACAAAAGTAGTTAAGGATTAGATATTATCTTTAGGATTTATTATCAATAGTTGACTACGTGATATTTATTAGTGTGAGAAACTTGTTATTTATGCACGACGAATATTTAGTTGAGTAGGAGTATCCAATTAGAGGGTAGGAGTTTTGTTTTAAGGTATTAATCAATTGAATATATTTTGACCTCTTACAGGATTCTTCAGTAGGACGTACTTGTAACTCTCTAATTCCTATCAACATTACCTAGTACTTCTTAAATCCTATTAGAACCTGACAAAAACTGCATAACTGCATACCACAACCATAGGGGAAAAGAATATCCGAACTACTAGAGTATGTACTATCCAGTAAAGAAAGATACTCCCTTCGTTAATTAATATTTGTTATTTTAGGGAGTGATTCTTGTTCAAAAATATATATCATTCTAGCTTTTTAACACACTTTTTTCCACTTTTAACCCTACTATACAACACAAAAAATTATTATTAGATGAAAAAGTAAAAAGTAAAGGTACATGCGTCATTTTTCTATTTTCCTTAATAAGTGTGCAAGTTTCTAAAATGAATGGAGTGCATTGATAAACCTGAAATGAAAATGTGCAAAAGGAGTGTGAACAATAACAAATTAGAAGAAAAAAAAAAACTCCAAATAAGCTAAACCCACAAACTGAGCAACCTGGCAACAACCAGAAGATGTGAAAGGTAGCAAGCACCTGGATTTGAGGCTCTTCCACTCTGAAGCAGTCAAAACCACACCTCTGAGAGAATAACGATATCAATATGTAGACTATAGCTCTGCACTTGCAGGAAGGACAGAGACTATAAACCAAGGATCAGGGAAGATGAGGAGGAAGGAGGGCTGCGAGGAAGCACACAGCACTTCATGATCCAACCCCCTTCCCCTTTTGCGCTACTGGACGTAAGAGGCGCACGCAAATCTCCATTTTTTGAAGGTTTAACATAGCTCTATTTCAATTTTTGTGAAGTGAAGGGTGAGTGGTTCAACAACACAAGTAACCATTCGAAAGCTCAAACAGCTTGCCTCAATGTGCCACAAGAAGCGTTTGCCATTCCATAGAAGCTATCCAAGACAAGTCGCCAATGGCATTTCAAGCTTAGAATGAGTTTACCTTTGCGGTCATGAAGAGCCCATTCATGGGCCTTCATGTGATCCTAAGTCACTGATTCGTCAGATTTATCTGAATGAAAGCTGCCAACAAGTGAGGCATAAACACGGTTGTCAGGGACGATACCAGCATCCTTCATCTCATCATACAATCTAAAAGCATCATCCGATCTTCCCTCCTTAGCCAAACCTGAGATCATAGCTGTATAAGCCACCACATTTGGGGTTAATCTTTTCTCAGCTTTCATCTCATTGAATAACTTCATTGCCTCACCAACCTTCCCACTGATGCATTCCCCTTGAATGAGCGATGTGTAAGTGAATTCATCTGGAACCAATCCCCGACCTCGCAATTCATCTCTCAGATTATGAGCCTCTTTCATTTTACCTTTCTTGCAATACCCATCGATCAGAGCATTATAGGTAACAACGGTGGGGCTCTCCTCACCACCCTTTTCTTCCATAGATTCAAAAACCCTCTTTGCCTCGACGAAATTTCCTTCCTTGCAGTGAATGTCAATTAGAGTCGTGCAGTTCACAGTATTCAGAGCCATACCCTTGTCTTCCATAGCGTAGAAGATTGACTTTGCTTCATCTAGCTGGTTCAATCTGCACAGCCCAGTGGCGATACTGTTATAAGCGTATGAATCAGGTACCAATTCGATTCTTTCCATGACATCTTTCAGCCTCAATGCTTCGTCAATCTTCCCTATTCGACAATATCCATCAATCAGAGTATTGAAAACAACCTGATTCAGATCAATTCCTTTGTTCTGCATCTCGTTCACCAGTATCTCAGCTGCATCCATCTGCCCAACCTTACATAGACCGTTAATCAAAGCACCGTATGTGTGCGCATTTGGAGAAACCCCTTTCTCCGACATTTCATCAAACAGCTTGAACGCCCGTTTCATGTCCTTTATCCTGGTGCACCAATCTATCATTGCCGTGTACAGTCGGACATCGCCATCCACCCTTCTCTCAACCATATCGTCGAATAGTTGCTCCCCTTCCTTGATCATCCCATTGTTCGCGTACCCAACAAACAAAAGTGTATAAGTGGTAGCATTCCACACCACATTTTCCTTCTCCATCAAACCCAACACCTCGTTAACCCTCTCAAAATCATTCTTCTTGAGTATCCATCTATCAACGAGTTATACACATACGTGTTGGGCTTAACTTCTGCGCCCGAGACTATCTTAATTGTCAATTCCATAGCTCTCTCCACCTCGCCTTTCTTACATAGACAATCGACAATGAGAGACAGCGAATACACGGTAACCTCAATACCCGCCACCACCATCCTCTCAAAAAACTCGATTGCGACATCAAGCTTGTCGGATCTCTTCAGTTGTATCAGAAAGAACATGCAGGATCTCTCCTCTACAAGAAACCCCAACTCACTTGCACGATTGAACACCTCCACAGCCTCAGAGAACCGTTTGTTCTCGGCGTATACCCTGAGCAACATATCACAGAATTTCGCTCGCTTACTAGCATCGGCACCGCAGTCTTCGACCATAGAAATCAAATCCGCCACCTGACATCTCAGATTCTCATCAGCCACCATAAAATTCATCATGTTCTTCGCGACAGCAAATTTTCTGGCCTCAAACAGCCTGATGATAAGTGTGAAGTGGGCACGAAGATTGAGTTTTTGGGAGGAGCAGAGAGATGGATTTCTGCTCAAGAAATTGAAGAATTGCAAGCAAGAGTGCGCGGGAAGAAGTGGGTTGGAGAGAACCGCCTGGGTTACGTCCGGGTTAAGGTCGGAGAGAAGAGGCGATGTCTGGAGAAAATTGAGCCCTCTGGAAGTTGTTAAAGCATTGGAGATATGATCTGCGATGGCTTGGTTGCGTCGCATACTATGGACTGGGGAATCGAAGAACTTCGCGAGTTTTCGAGTCGACATTTCTTTGCTTTCCCTCTCCCGACAGGTCGGGCGCCTGTTGAGTGAAGAGAATAGAGGGTTTTTTTCTCTGGAACAAGGTGTTGGGGTATATATATCCTCTTCCGGCTTCCGGTTTGTTAGCCTTCCGTCTTTGTTTCTTGGCGCCTTTTTCTGGTTGACCATTTCACTTCCCAGTCGAAGCTGTTATAGTATTGGCCAGGATTGTGGCTGCGTTCGACGTGTCATTTTGTGGTTGTTTTGATCTGGCTGTTTTGTGGTTGTTTTATATGTGGCAGTATATTATTGAGTAGACGTAGGACCGGACCCACGTGGACCCGTGGGACCACCCCAAAACTACCCAATTTATACCACGAACATGCGCCGGCCGAACGAAGCCTGTAGCCCATCATAAAGCCATCCATCAATTCATGGTCCAGCCACAGTCCGTACATTCGTCGCTCTCCTTCAGGACGATTTTGAGGCGATTTGCGTCCTCTCCGGTTCTCTTCTGCTCTGCAGGGAGATGTGCCCTATTTAGAGTTATCTCCTCTAGTAGTTGGTGGTGCTCTTGGTCTGTTGTCCCTGGCGCTGTTCTTTCCAGGTTGATAGGAGTTTCTCCATCTTCAGACTTAGGTTTTCTTCTGCGTTCTTTCCTCAGGTGGTCTGGTCTGCCTCTTCTTCAGTTTGTTAGCGTTTGTGTTCGTGACAGATTTTCAGCCAAAGAAGGTTATCAGTGGTGGTATTGATGATTAGCGTCTTCTTTTTGCGCCTGGGCTCGCAGCTCCTCTGGCTTGCTCCGACTTTGATCTGCATCGTTGGTCTGGCTAGGGTCCATCTGCCGATTTTGTTTCCCTCTGAATTGGGGTGTGTGTGTCGATTCCTAATTCTGGATCCCTGCTTCTGGGTGTTTTCTCCTGGGTTTGTGTTTCCCGTTCCCGATTTGTGGCCAGCGTGAGTTTGTTCTGATTTGGGGCGTCTAGTTGATCTGATTTCTCGCTTGCGGCATCCCCGTTTCGCGTTGTCTTGGTTTAGTCAGAGGCTGTGCTTTGTTGTCTATCATAAGTGGAGAGGTGTTTCAGGGCTTTCGATTTCCCTCGGTTATTCTCAGTCGGAGTTGGGTAATTGCCGGGCGGGTCGCTTCAGCTTTCCCTGCTCTGGCGGGTCGAGCTTTCCCTGCTCTGTTTGGTCTCTGTGTCAGACTGGGTTAGCCTTCTGTGCGTCTGGTTGGGCGAGTGTGGTTGGTTCGTAGTGAGCTTGCCTCCTTTTGGGAGTAGCGGGAGGGCTCGATCGCAGGCTAGTGGAGGGTGGCGGCTAGCAGGACTCATTCTGATGAGCTGTTTAGCTTTGAATTGTAGGGGGCTGGGGAAATCTAAGGCTGTGTATTGGATCAAGCGATTGATCTTAAAACTCAATCCGGATATAATCTTCCTCAGTGAAACCCACAAGTCCTTGTCAGATATGGAGTTATTCTTTGCTTTATTCCCTATGTATCATGGGACAGCGGTGGCCAGCAGAGGTAGAAGTGGTGTCCTTTGTCTGATGTGGAAGACTACTATAGGTTGTTCGATGTTATCTCAATCTCGGCATCATGTTTCTATGGTAATTACTTTCCCGGGGATCTCCAATTTGTGTTCACGGGGTTCTATGGTTGGTCTAATTGGGCTCTTAAGCATCTGTCTTGGAAACTTCTTCGGTTGCTTAGCCAACAAGTGTGCTTGCCGTGGGTGATTGTCGGGGACTTTAATCAGATTTTGCATGCCTCTGAGAAGGTTGGTGGGAGAATTAGACAAGATGTGCATATGGCTCCGTTTCGAGATGTTATTGCTGATTGTGATCTTCTTGACATTGGGTTTTTTGGAGAAAGCTCCACTTATACTAATTGCCAAGAAGGGGATCACAATTCCCATAGTAGATTGGATAGAGTTTTCTGCTCGGCAGTGGGTTTACAGGTCTTCCCCAATATCTCGGTGGAGCATCTTCCGTGTGAAGCTTCCGATCACTGCTCCCTGTTTATCCGTTTCTTTGGTAAACACAAAATGCCGGCTAAAGTCTTCAGGTTCGAAAATGGCTGGTGTTTGGATCCCAAGTGTGCTGAGATAGTAACAGATGTCTGGAGTAATAATTTTCCCAACATTACCACTTCTCTGGATTTGTGTGCTCGGAAGCTAAGTGAGTGGAAAGGGTTGTCTATTTCCAAGATTAAATGGAAGATCATCAATAAGAAGAAAGAGCTAGGTAATATATCTATTAGTGATAGGTCTTTGGGAGCTATTAACAATAGAAAGAGGCTTCTTTTAGAAATAGAGTTACTTTCTTTCCGGGAGGAAATATGGTGGAAACAACGATCCAGAGATAAGTGGATCAAAGAAGGAGATAAGAACACGGGTTATTTCCATGCTAGGGCTTCCTCTATTAAAAGATCCAAAGAGATCTTTGGTCTCCTGGATTCCGGGAATACTATGCAATACTCTTGGTAGAGTATTGAATTCATTGCTAGAGATTATTTCCAAAATCTCTTTTCGTCTACCCAACCCCAGGTGGATAGGGATTTTTTGGGTGCTGTGGAGGGTCGGTTAAATGATGGCTTTATTTCTGAGTTGAGCAGGCCATATACCAAAGAGGAAATCATTTCAGCTGTGAAACAATTAGGAGCCAACAAAGCTCCTGGGCCGGATGGCTTCAACGGTAAATTTTATATCACCTTTTGGCATATCATTGGGGATCAAATTATTGATGCAGTCATGCCTATTCTTAGTGGTCAGCCCCTCCCTGATTCCTTGAATGAGTACTTCATCACTCTTATCCCAAAGATGGCTGGGGCGACAGATATTGATAAATTCAGACCGATCGCTCTCTATAATTTTGCGTATAAGATTGCTTCCAAGACGTTGGCTAATGGGGTTCAACATATTCTTCCGCATCTCATCTCTCACAATCAATCAGGGTTTGTGAAAGGAAGACTTATTACTGACAATATCATTCTAGCAGGCGAGCTTCAACATTTCTTAGAGAAGAACCAAGCTGTTAAAAATGGTTTCTTTGCCCTCAAGTTGGACTTTAGCAAGGCTTATGACAGATTAGAGTGGAGCTTCCTCCAAGATGTTCTCCTTTCCATGGGGTTCCTTTCTTATTGGATTACTCCAGTTATGAATTGTGTCCGCTCTGTCAGATGTGCTATCCTCATCAACGGTAAGCCAGACAACTCTTTCAACCAGTCTAGGGGTATTAGACAAGGAGACCCTTTGTCTCCCTTCCTATTCATTTTGGCTCAGGAAGCCCTGTCTAGTCTCCTTAATAAGTCTGATATTAATGAAGATTACCATGGGATCAAGCTCTCTCCCCTCTGCCCGTCTATATCTCACCTAGCCTTCGCTAATGATCTCCTCCTTTTTGGTAAAGCCAATCCCACAAATATTTCCCGCCTGAACCATATTCTCACAAAATTCCTTCTAGCCTCCGGCCATAAAATCAACCATCTCAAATCTGAATTGGTTTTTAGCAAAAGATTATCTCCCTCCATTAAAGACAACATCTCCAGCTTATTGAATGTCCAAGAGGTGCCTTGCTTCTCCAAATACCTGGGCCTTCCCCTCAAGATAGGTAGGAGAAAACATGATCTCTTTACCTATCTTATCGAATCAGTGCACAAAAGGGTTTCCAGTTGGACAAAACCAATGGCTCAAGCAGCTAGATCCATCATGGTGTCTAGTGTTCTTCAGTCTATTCCCAACTATACCATGTCCCTATTTGCTCTTCCCAAGGGTATTATTGCGAAACTAAATTCAGCCTTCTCCGCCTTCTGGTGGAGTGGGAAAGTTGATAAAAGAGCTCTCCACTGGACCAAATGGTCTAAGGTATGTGGCATTACGGACCAAGGAGGCCTTGGCTTCAGAGAAGTGGAAAAATTTCAACAAAGCTCTTTTGGTTACACAGCTGTGGAGATTACTTTCTTGTCCGGGGACTTTAGTAGCTCAAGTGTTGAAACAACTCTATTTCCCCGACAACAATATTAGTGAGTGCTATCCTTCCAATAAAGGTAGCCCCATCTGGAAGTCCATCTCTTCGGTTTTGGATTTGCTCAGAGAAGGAGCTCGGCCCCTTCCTTCTATGGGGGACGGGATTCTGTCTCCTCCTTCACAAGACTTGGATAGTTCTAATCAGTGGAACTGGGTTCTCTCCAAAGATAACAAGTTTTTCGTCAAATCAGCTTATATCTTTCTGGTAAAGGGAACAGGTGTGGAAAGCTCCTACAATCCTTCCCATTACATTGGTAGGATTGGGAAGAAGCTTACCAATTCCATTTGCTGCCCTAGAGTCAAACTTATCTCTGGAAGTTTTTGAGAAATATTATCCCCTGTCAGGATAATCTGGCTAGCCGGATTGGGGGTGATTCCAAGTGCTTCTTCTGTGGGGACAAGGATAACTTGGCTCATTGTTTCTTCTTTTGTTGCGCAGTTAGAGATATATGGAGGGGCTTGGTGGATGTGAATGAAGTTCCTAATAATGTGGATGGTATGTTGGACTGGTTTGTTTTGATGTCTGAGTTGTGGAGTGTGAAGAAGCTATCTCTTATAGCTAACAAGCTTCGGGTCATTTATGCTTCGAGGAATAAAGTCAAGCATAATTCAGAGCTTTCTTGGTGGAAAGAAGTCGAGGTAAACATCTCCTTTATTGAAGCTTATCTTTCGGCGATGAAGGTGAAATACCCCAAACTTAGATATGGTGTTTAAGTGATAAACTAAGATATAATGAGGCTAAATAATGCCTTAGAAACATTAAGAAACATTTTTAATCAAATAAAACATAAGGAAACACCAAAAGAGCAGTTTAAGCCAAAAACGTGCTCTAAGCTTGGAGAGACTTGGGAGAGCACCCAAACATCATTATAAGACCTTTTTAATATCCTAATGGTCATTTTAAGTCAATTACCCAAGAAAACCAAGCTTGAAAACAAGTTAAAACACAAAATGTGCTTTAAGGAGTCTTGAAGCACATTTTTGAAAAATTGTCTTAGAAAGGGGTTTTAAGTGGCTAAATGCCCATGATTACTCCTTAATTAACATGTGTACTAATTAGTATCACATTAGGAAGTCTAAATCAATGGGAAATCAAAAATTTCGCAAATATGTGCACTAATTTGTGAATAGTAACCAAATAGTGCCTAGTTTAGTCTTTAATCAATTAAGTCTAATTAATTGGTCAGCAAGACCATGACCAGCCTAATTAATGAAGGGGGCCGGTTTTCTAAGGGTGTGAGTCACCAAGAGTAGCCAATTAATGTTAGAAGAAAAGAGAAAAGTAACTTGTTACTATTTGCTTTTAAGGAATCAAATATCTTATATGCCATCTCTCTCCTCCTTTCTTCATCCTTCACCTTCTTCATCGATTTCTCTTGCTCTCTTTCTTCTCTCTCACGTAAGAAGCAACCTCCATGCTAGCTCCATCTTCATTTGCCCACATCTTGCTCATTTAAGCTCTAAAATCAAAACCAAGCACATATATCTCTTAGTTAGCTCAAGCTTTTTCTTTCTATCTTTTCAAAACTTCAAGAGCCTCATTTTGGAGCCAAGGCAAATCGCCATTAGAGGAGGAAATCCAAGTTTGGAGAGTTCATTGGCTTCTTTATTCTCTTAAGGTAAAGAAAATGTAAGAAAATCTTGGTTTCCATCATTTCTTCCCTTGTCCGAAAATTTGTACTCATGGGACTCCATGTTTATGCTTTGTTCTAGCTTGTTTTCTACTCTCCAAAGGATAAAGGAGGTCCTTCTTGCTTCATATCCAAGCTTGTCTTGAGAAACCAAGGTAAACTAATCACCTTAATACCTTAAAACACATTTTTAACCTAGGGTTTGTTGTTCCTTAAGGTTAATGTATTATCTAGCACTCATTGGAGTCATTGGATATTGGTTAGAACATTGGCAAGGAGAGTTTAAGTGGTGACCGAGATTGAGCAAGGAAAACCTAAGGAGGAAAGTTTGTGAGCTTGTGAAAGAACAAGGTAAATTACTTACCTTAAGGTGTTTTATTGTTTAAGGGAATGGGATTTAGATATGTGATGAGTGTAGCTTAAGGTTTACATTAGAAAAGGGACATATATAACCTAGGAGAATCAATGACTATGTTTGAGAACTTGTGACTAAGGAGCCAATGAGAAAAGAGATAGTCAAACAATGTTGAGATGAATTACAAGAAGCATTTTATTTCAATGGGAGCCTTGTTGTGTGTATTCGCAGGTTAAAGGCAATTATATGTGGAAATTCAGTGGTTAAGATTATTGTCATTTAAGGGCCTAAATGCCAAGCATTTTAAGTTTATACACTATATGATGATGTGGTGTAGTTTTGGTGTAAATTGTGTGTTAAGGTGTTGTGATGAGAATTTGAGTGATCTTGGTTGTTTGATGGTGAAAAACCAAGTGTTTGGGTGTAACAATATACTAGAGAACCCATGGCAAAATTTAGTGGAGAACCTAAGTGTTTAAGATGTTCTAAGGAGATTTTATGACTAAGGAAGTACTAGGAAGTTTTAGAGGTTGTCTTGATGAAAAAGGGTGAGTTTAAGGTGTTTAGTGAGTTATAATGACTTAGGTATCACTATGGAGGATTTAGGAATCAAAAGAATGTACTGGTGTATTTAGGACTTAGGCAAACATTGGTAAACAACTAGGAAAGAAATAATGTGTTGGTGAAGGAGGCATAAACTTGTGTAGAAACTTTAAGTAGTGGCATGAAAGAGTTTTAGATGGTGAAAGATGCTTGGGAGATGATGTTATAGTGGCGAGGAAGCATTTGGCATAGTGGTTATATTAGGTATGAACCACCACCTAGAAACCTAGTGGAAAATATTACAAGTGTTGGCATGATTACAAGGAAAAATGCATAATGACTAAGGTGGATGTTGGTGAGTGATTTAATGTGTTTAGTGGAAGGCTTAAGGTGTATTTGAGGTGCCCAAATGAGGTTAGAACATGCTAGGATGTAAGAGGAGAAGTTTGGAGTCAAATGGGAATTTAGAAACAAGGTTCTAGAGCCGACCGACCTTAGGGACCGGACCTGCAAGGTCGGTCGAGCTCAGTTTACACTACCGGAAAGAGTCTCTGGAACCGACCGAACTTGGGGACCGGACTTACAAGTTCGGTCGGGCATGTATTTTGTGTACGAATTAAGTCTCTGGAATGGACCGACCTTGGGGACCGGACTTACAAGGTCGGTCATGCCTAGAATTTTGTACGGGAATTGGTCTCTGGAATCGACCGAACTTGGGACCGGACTTGGCAAGTTCGGTCGGGCTTAAATTTCCCACGGGGAAAACTCTCGGGAATGGACCGACCTTGGGGATCGGACTTGCAAGGTCGGTCGGGGTAGAATTTTCAAACGGTAACATGTTCTGGAATGGACCGACCTTGGGTAAGGTCGGTCGGTAAGATCGGTCGAGCCAAAAAAAAAGAAAAAGAAATTTTAAATTCTAAGGATGTTAATGGGTAGAAAGGTATGCCATTGGTAGGGTAGTAATGATTAGGACCCTAAGAACCTAAGGGATTAAGTTAAGTTAAGTATAAACCTTAATGTTTAAAGTTAAGTTTATAAGGTTAAGTGGCAAAGACTTAAGAGGGTATTGAATGGGAATCCTTAGGGACTAAGTGAGTTAAGTAAGGTGAAAATAACTAATGGCCTAAAAATGAATCAATGTTTTAGGTTTGTGAATTGGGACCCCGGAGAAGGTTAAACAAACGACAGGCGACGGTGAACGGTGCAATCTTTCTTGTGACCTGCTTGCTAACGAGGTGTCCCTCGGCTTATGTGCTATCTGTTTAATTGCTATGACTAAGACAAGATAAAGCATGCAACCGGTTATATTTGTTCTCGTTGTGTATGTGTTTTCTTTTCACTAACCCACGAGACTTGAGATTGTTACTAACTAAGTTTAGTACTTACTGAGTTAAGGATAAGAGTTAAGTATTGGTGACTGTTGGTTAATACCCGTTAAGGTTTAACTAGCACATGGTAGGTAAGATTTTTACTAACTGGAACTTGAGTGAGGAAAACCGAAACTGACTCCGGTCATGCATGCTAAGGAAAGGGGGACGGTATCTGAATCAGATCCGCCCTCCGCTTAAGGACTTGTCTTCGGACTTGTTGCCTAGGGCCGGTTGCCGGCTCAGCTACGCTGGACTCCCGTCCAAGGTAGGTGGCATTAAGATGGTGCGGTAGGATCACCTAAATCCTAGGTTTGAGATTAAGCTACAACCATTTCCTTTCTAGGAATGGTTTGTATACTGAGATTAAGATAAGGTTAAGACAGAGGTAAGATAAGGAACTGAGGTTAAGGAAATCAGGTCTAAGGAGGGGGTTACTAACCCGCTTCATAAGGGAACGCTTGTGTCGTTCGTTGTGTATGAACTATGAATGTTCATCTGTGGATTGTTGTTTATAGCACTTCATATCATGCTTGTGTACTTAATCAATTTCCATGCTATCGACAATTAGTCGTCGTAGCCCCGTTAGCTTGGGGGCCATGAGAGGGAGTACCAGCATTCGTGCTGACCCCCTCTAGGGTCTGTTTTTACACTTGCAGGTAAGAGGCCCATGAAGTCACTCCACGAGAGTAGGAGCGGTTAGACTTAGGATGGGTTGTTTATTTTGAATACGGGTTGCGCCTGTGCTCCCGTCTGTTTATATTGAAACTGATGTAAGTTTGTGGCTATGTCTTAGATACTTAAACTCGGTTGGTTGGTGGTGTTTTGGTCGGTTATGTATTTTGGATAAGGTTTGTAAATTGATAAGGCCGGTATATTCTAACGATCACACCGTGGCAAGGTCCCGGAGTTTGTTATTTCCGCTGTGACGAATTCGATTAAGTGTTCAGTTTTGCGATAACCACGATTGGCTTTGGACGGGGTGTTACAGAAGGTTTCCCTCTCCTTTCTACTCTCCTAGGATTTGGCAACCTCCACCGGCGGGTTATCATAACATTTGTACTGGTATGCTTTCTAGTCGTTATGGGGATCGGATCATAATTGGTCTCATCCGAGACGATCGCGGTTTGCCTATTGTAGTCTTCAATCGAAGAATTTCCAGCACCAGTAGTGTGCAGTATGCTGATATCAAAGCAAAAAGAATTGCCATGGAGCTTGCTATCTCGGCGGGTAGCCATAACATTTGCATTGAATCAGTTGAATAATATTTCAAGGATGCCCTCAATTTGGGAGATATCAGAAGACCTAACGCCAGTTGGGAAAATATCTTGATGGTGAGAGGATTACTATCTAATTTTGCTAGCATTATTAGATGTGATACTATTATGTATGATAATTATCTGACTAAGATTATCTGTAATTTGGGGAACCCTCTTTTTGAGAGTAATCGGGTGTGGTTGGGGGAGCATGTTCCCCCTAATATCAGTATGGCTTGTAAGCTAGATATGGATCTAGCATGACATGAGGGTCTTTTCCCCTTGTGCTTGCTATGTGTTTATATATGGTCACAATATTCTTAAAAAAAAGGATGTAGCCCATCATCAATGAGTTAGGGCCATAATAGTAGCGCAGTATTTGAGGCCAGACTTATTTGAACTGTCCATGCAATGTATCTTTTCTTTGGGCTACTTTATGGGCATGCATAAGTGAAGAAAGGTTTCGCCAATTAGTGAATTTAGCTTTGGTGATTTTCTTAACATATTTCTAGTGTCATGTCATCATAATATATTTTTTTATTGTGTAAGTAATTCCACCCATTACTCATCACTCCAATAATAAAGAAGTTTCTTCTGTGTTTTCTTAATTCTGGATTGCAACCTCAAATCTAAATTAATCAAAATCCAGTCTAAAAAAACATACTAGTAATTCCTAAATCCTAACTCTTGTAACGAATTTACTAACTAACTAGCAGCGTTCAAAATTCATTTGGTTTGTATTACGCTAATCCTGAGGAATGGTTGTCTCAGGTTTCATTGGTAATATTCCTATAGTCTATTGCACGTCCCAATTCTCACTTGTAAGCAAAAAAACTAAATCTCGCTAACAATTGTACGGATCACTAGAGAAATATAAACAAAGAAAAGATTAAAACTACAATTTGTATAAAAAAAATTTGTAAACACAAAAGGAAGAAGAAGAAATCTCAAACTAGGAATCCATAACAAACCAGAATTTTGCACAACTATTGAGACATAGGAGACAAAGAAATAATAACAATGATAAAGAGATTAAAAAATATCATCTAATTGTTGTAGAACGATGACTTTGATAAATACTAAGTTTCTAAAACCCTGGCATGCTTTGCTGGTGGATGTTTGTACATAAAACGAATCATCATTTTGAAAATTCTCACCCATTGGGTACACTTTGATTTTGCTTCTAAATTTAAGAGCTATAATCTTAAGCTGCTAAAAAAAAAGAGAGACAGCCTCAGGAATTGCATGTGGGTGGTTCTGCCTGATCTTGGCCTCTTTTATTTTCAGTTGTGGCAGTAGATCTATCTTAGCAAATACAGAACTTCCAAATTGAATCTCTCTCTTTTTTTTGCTGATATGATTCAAAGTTTTTGCGCTACGCAAGCGCATTGATTATCCTATTGTCTTACTATTTCTGTCTCAGGTTTTCAAACAGCTTTTAAAACTCCAAATAACGTTTTCCTTTTTATGTGTTTTGCTGTTGTTAATATATTTCATTCTGGAACAATATTTCACTACACTTGCACTTCTTTTAGGAAGAGTTCCTCTTACCAAAACTATCTCAAGCTTTAAACACTTTTACAGCTTGAGTTATACTTTTACGCTTGCTTGGCTTGGGTTGACAATTATAAGACTGCTATCTGTACTTCCCCTTTTTCATATTGGAATAATGGGCTTCAGCCCATAATCCATTCTAGAAGTCCATCTAAGTCTAGATTATATTTGCATAATTCAGTTTAGATTTCCTTGTATATTCTGTTTAGATTTGCTTTTATCTCTAGGCTAGTTTTAATTCCTTAAATCACTACTAGTTAGTTGTATGTGAAGATTTATATATACATGTATCGACATTGTAAAATATATACGAGAACGCAATCAGTAATACAATATATTACATTCATCAAATTCCAGCAACATTAGTTCCCTCACATACACGTTCGCAAACACACAAACTAGTAGAAATCGGTTATGGTATCAGAGCTTAGGAATTCTTTCCTTTCTCAGTTACAAAGTTCTATCAGTCGACTCAGTAGTATAAACTATTTTCTTCTACCACTAGCAATGGCAGACGGCAAGAATACACAGAAGGAGAAGATGGCACACTCGTCCAACAGCAGCAGTGCAATTGATGTCAACGATCCAATTTATGTCCATGCCGCTGAAAATCCAGGACTACTTCTTGCACCTAAGTTCAACGGTACTGGATTTTTAGGGTGGAAATGCGACATGGTTACAGCATTGAAATCTAAGAACAAGTATGGATTTGTGACAGGAAGTGTAAAAAGACCAGATGAGGCGGATACCTTGCGGGTTACTGCGTGGGAGCGATCCAAATCGCTGGTACTTTCTTGGATCAAAACAGCACTGGGGGCGAGTGTGATCCAGAGTGAGCGGTATTGCGACGATCCCAAAGAAATTTGGGATTCCTTATGCGAGAGGTATGAGCACACCAATCTAGCAGTTTTTCATTCCCTGAAACGAGAATTAGCAGAAGTTAGACAGGGAGAAGATTCGGTGATAGTGTATTACAATAAACTGAAGAAAACTTGGGGGAACTTGATTTAGCTCGACCCGCACAAAAGTGTTCTTGCGGGAATTGTACCTGTGGCGTTAACAAGTCCATAAAGAAGGCGAAGGATGAGGAGAAACTGGTGCATTTTCTCATGGGTTTGAATCGCAAATTTCTGTCAATCAGAGGACAGATACTAGCAATGAAAGAAATTCCAACTCTCGACAAGGCCTTTTCGCTAGTTGCTCAGGAGGAAGAGCAGCGAGGCAAGGATGAGGTAAAAGAAGAGGCTATGTCGTTTTATAGTCAAGGGGTGGAAAATCAGAGAAACCCTGGGAAAGGAGTAGATTCAGACAAGAGAAAACTCACCTGTAGCTTCTGCAAAAAGACCGGGCATACCTTTGAAGAGTGCTATCAGAGGCGCAAATGCACCCATTGTAAGAAAACGGGACATTATGCTTCAGAGTGTTACCAATTACATGGCAGAGAAGGCATACTAGCACGCAAGCGGAAGAGCTATGCAAATGTTGCGAGTGAACAAGCGTAAGGTACCGAGATGGAAAGCAAGGATGACAGGCTGACCCCAAAACAGCTTTAACAGATAGCGGAACTTATTCGCAACAGCAATTCAAGTCCGGGAGCGAAAACAGAAACACCAAACTACTACAATTTCTCAGGTATTAACTCATTTTACCTTTCAAGTAAGCAATGTTTGATGGGAAGTGATACCCAGAGTACTTTTGATGGCAAATGGGTAATCGATTCCAGTGCCACCGATCATATGTTGGGAGCTAGGTTTTTATTTCGCAACTGGAAAAATTTGCAAAGCCACAAAACTGTTATATTACCTGATGGCCGACCGCAGCTGATAGAAATGGTGGGAGATGTGAAAATTGGGGAAGATTTCTGGTTGAAAGATGTTCTGTATGTACCCGATTTTCAGTTCAACTTAGTCTCAGTGAGGAAGATGACAGAGCAATTTCAGTGTGCAGTGTTATTTGACTCGTCTGGTTGTTTCGTACAGGGCCTTACGAGAGGGAAGGCTGATCGAGTTGGGCAATCTCTGGGTGGGCTGTACGTGTTGGATAAAGCCCACATCAATGTCGTGCTGGGCTCAAAGATGTTCGCGGGCCGGGAAAGGCTGGGCTTCGTCGCTACTGTCAGTCCGAGAGCAGAGGCGCTGCACATTAAGTTGGGCCACGTCCCTTTGCCTAAGTTAGTTAAGATGGGCTTAATAAAAGACAGTGATTTCCCTTCTAATTTTGCTTGTGATGTGTGTTACAAGGCTAGAGCGCAAAGACTACCGTTTAATAATTCGTTGAGTAGTACTGAAAGAATTTTTGAAATGTTGCACATTGATGTTTGGGGTCCATTTAGCAGTGACACTTATAATGGTTATCGTTATTTCGTATGCTTTGTTGATGATTTCTCGCGTTCAACCTGGGTTCACCTTATAAAACACAAGTGTGAAGCTTGGGAAACAGTTGTCCATTTTCTTAAGATGGTGAAACGTCAGTTTGACACAAAGGTGAAAGTTGTCAGAACAGATAATGCAAAGGAGCTAGGCAGTTCTAATGCAGGGAAAACCTTTTATGCTCGAGAAGGAATTGTGAACCAGACCACTTGTGCTTACACGCCGTAACAAAATGCTGTTGTTGAACGAAAACACACATATTTGCTTGAGACAGCCAGAGCAATATTCTTCCAGTCTGGTATTCCTATAGCTTACTGGGGTGAGTGTATTTTACATGCGACGTATCTGATTAATCGGCTTCCAACAAAGGCTTTGAACGGGAGAACGCCTTTTGAAAGTTTACACGGTCAACAACCAGATTACAAGGTGATACGCTCCTTTGGATGCTTATGCTACAAGACTATTATACATAACAAAGGAGGAAAGTTTAATCCAAAGGGAGAGGCTTGTATCTACTTAGGACAAGATCCGAGAAAGAAAGGTTACAAGGTTATGGGTATAGTTTCGCGTGTTGTTGAGGTTAGTAGAGATGTCAAGTTTCATGACAATGTTTTCCCTTTCAAACATGGCCTTGATCGGGACGTTTATGTCCCACGTGAGGAGCACGTTCCTAGCGGTATGCAGCCCTATCTCGTTGATGATGACGTCCAGCCGAGTTCACATGATGAGCCGGACTTGGTTGACCAATTCGGTGATGACGTGGGTGTTCGACGTTCCACACGTGCCAGTCGCATGCCCAATTACTTGGAGGATTACGTTTGTAACACGGCTTTCCAAGACGTGTTAGATGAACGAGTTTATAGCACTCAGAAGTCTGAGCTGGGTCTAGCAAGTTTAACTGATATACGACCCACTCAGTCGGTTGTACTCCTTTCACCTGCATTGTCAGCCAACGTGGATATGGCAGAACCGAGTTGTTACAAAGAGGCTGCTCTACATGAACACTGGCAAAAGGCCATGCATGAATAGCTTCAAGCTCTGGAGAAGAATGATACGTGGGAAGTTGTGTCTTTACCCAAGGGTAAAAAGCTGGTTGGTTGCAAATGGGTATACAGAGTTAAACTTAAATCAGATGGAACTCTTGAGCGCTAGAAAGCACGGTTAGTGGCTAAAGGGTTTACTCAGCGACATGGTCTGGATTATAATGAAACTTTTTCTCCTGTTGTCAAGTTAACCACCATACGAGCACTAATCGTGGTTGCACTTCACAAGGGTTGGGTTATTAATCAGTTGGATGTGAATAATGCTTTTCTCCATGGCCATCTTGATGAGGAGGTATACATGCGGGTACCCCCTGGTCTTGACGTGGCTGGTGCCAACAAGGCTTGTCATCTGAAGAAGTCGCTGTATGGTCTCAAACAAGCCTCCCGACAGTGGTTTTCTAAGCTTGCCACTTTTCTGCATACTCTGAATTTTCATCAGTCCAAAAATGATTATTCCTTGTTCCATAAGAAGAGCGACAATGGAGTTGTTTTCATTGCAGTTTATGTCGATGATATGCTCGTGGTTGGGGACAGGCAAAGTGATATTGATGCTGTCAAGCGAGCTTTGGATTTGAACTTTAAGATCAAGGATCTTGGTACTTTGCATTATTTTCTTGGCATCGAGTTTATTCCCACTACAACGGGCTACATCCTTTCTCAGCGCAAGTTTTGCAAGGACCTCATAGCGGAGAGTGGTTGTCAAGATTCTCATCCTACCAAAGGCCCCATGGTGGTTGGCAAACCCCTGCTAGTTAATGACGGAACTCCTCTTGCTGATCCGTTTGTCTACTGTAAATTGGTCGGTAAACTGAATTACCTTTCCAATACTCGGCCAAATATTAGCTACACTGTTCAAGTTCTAAGGCAATTCATGCAGTGCCCTACAGATGTCCATATGCAGGCAGCTCTACATGCCCTATGTTATATCAAAGGGACCATGAATTATGGGATAGTCCTCTCTAGAGAGTCACGTGTTTCCTTGGATTTGTTGGCATACTGTGATTCAGATTGGGCGGCCTGCCCTAACACCAGGAAGTCAGTCTCTGGTTATTACATTTTCCTTGGTAATAGTCCCATCTCCAGGAAAACAAAGAAACAAGGTTCAGTTTCACTCTCTAGTGCGGAAGCTGAATATCGATCTCTTCGGCGTGTTACAACTGAACTTAATTGGTTGACACGCCTTTTGCATGAACTTGGTGTTGCTAATATTGCATCGGTCCCAGTCAAGTGTGATAATCAGTCGACGATTCATATAGCGCGCAATCCAGTCTTGCACGAGCGGACCAAACATATTGAAATCAACTGTCATTTTGTGCGTGAGAAAATTCAACAAGGTCTCATCGATGTTGTCTACACCCACACAACGACACAACTGGCCGATATGTTAACAAAGGCACTTCCAGGCAGCAGGTACAAAGATCAGCTTCAGCGTCTAGGAATGACCGGCAGCGATATTCCAAGCCTTGGCAATTTTGCTTGCCTGCGGCTTGCGGGGATATTGGAATAATGGGCTTCATCCCATAATCCATTCTAGAAGTCCATCTAAGTCTAGATTATATTTGCATAATTCAGTTTAGATTTCCTTGTATATTCTGTTTAGATTTGCTTTTATCTCTAGGCTAGTTTTGATTCCTTAAATCACTACTAGTTAGTTGTATGTGAAGATTTATATATACATGTATCGACATTGTAAAATATATACGAGAACGCAATCAGTAATACAATATATTACATTCATCAAATTCCATTTATAGGTTGTATTTGGATGTGGAGGGTACTCTTTTTCCTCTTTAGGCTTTTTCCCACTGGGTTTTGCTTAGAGAGGTTTTAATGAGGCCCAACTATTCCCATCCACCTGAGTAATCAGGCTTCTTTATTAATATAAGGCGTACGCCCAAATTATCATAAAAAAAAAATCAAATTCCAGCAACATTAGTTCCCTCACATACACGTTCGCAAACACACAAACTACCAGAAATCTGTTATTTCAATCCTTAACATTCCTAAAAGAATGCTGGGTAGACCGGTAACAGTAATACAAATCGTTTATACCTGCTTTGCCCTTCATATTCTCCTTATTTTGAATAAAACCATGTATCAGTATGTGTAGAAATTAATTTGCCCAAGCGTTTTATGTTAAACAACATACCTTTGTACTTATGAACTGATAAAGAAGTCATTTAGAACCCCTTAAATAACTTAACTGCCGCTACCTCAATTATACTTATTATTATTTTATTTGCATGTGCATTGAAACAAGGAAAGAAGTACAGATGCTGTTTAAAACTTCACTTAGAACTTCACTCATATAAAAATACCCGTTGTCCAAACTTGTTAGGTGCTGTTATTACACTCTGGACTTTATATTTCTGCATTCTTGAGCTGTAACGAATACAGCCCACATAAAACTCTTTTCTGCCTCTAAGCTGTTGGAAAAGGCAAATTCTTGTGATTATAAACTGAAATTGAAAAATGATGTGTGATCAGCTTGAGACAGAAATTTACAAGGTTTTGCACTGTTTCGTGGAAAAATAAGCTGAGCTCTATACGAACAGTTTTACGAGTAAATTTAATCCTATTTGTCCTGGCTTTAATTTTCTATTAGAAATATAGAAGAGACTTGGATTGAAATCGAGGAACACTTGTAAACATTTATTTCAGGATCGAACCTAAATTTCTGACCAGTTTCTGAATTTCGATAAATGTATAATGTGCTTAAGTTATGATCTGATTTTTCTTCTAAATTGCCTTTTAACAATGAGTATATATAAACTGTTTGATTTAAAATTTTCTAAGGGACAGTACGTAAAAGTGAATCTTCATTTTGAAATATTTTTCTGAAATCTTTTTTACACATTGCTTACAGAAATCTTTGCTTCTGTCCACTAGTTAAAAATGCATGTTCATTTCTACTTTTGATTGTCTCTTTTAAAGCTTCACTAGCATCTGTTAAGGGCTGAAAATCATGGCAAAAAAACAGCCTTTAGTTGCTTCAGTTACGCTGCTAGAAAAATGCAGTTCATATGTTGCTGTTTACAACGTTTTTGTTCAAAATTGAATCAGGATTCCTGCTGTGATAAAAACGATCAGGATACTCATTTATCATTTGCTGTCATGTTCTCTGGTTTATTCTCCCTGCTCTAACTAAGACTTGTTCCAGTCGTATGCGTATTTTGACAAACTGCAAACTATTTTTAATTGCTTTGAACTGTAACAAGATGCTTCAATTTTTTGCTTATCTGTATATGGGCTGATAAAAGCATTTTCAAGGTTGATATTGCTTGATTTTTTCTGGCTTGTTTCACTGGGTGGAAGTACCACCTTTAGCAGGGTCTTGTTTAAGCTTTGAGTGTTATATTATGCGTTACTTACACAGTAACTACAGTCAGCCTAATGACCTAAGCTTTGCTCAATTAATAAGAACTGATTGACTTATGCAACATCAAACTGATTGGCTAAATCAGTAGTTCCCTTCCCATAATTATTGCCACGTTATTCTTTTAGTTTTACATTTGATCATAAACTGTATTATGTCTTGGATAACTTGCGTCTGTTTGGCCTAATTAAACCTTGTAACTAAAGAAGTTACACAATTTGCTACCACCGCAGCTATCCGTGCATACTATAAGAAATACCCAATACTTCAGAGTCTGCCCACTGGCTGAACCCGATTAACTGCTGGTTGTATGCTTCTTTAAAAATGCAGTTTTCTGTTGCAATAATGGGTCAATGTGCGGCAAGGATTTAAGATGTTTATGAGCGACAAAGTGAAAATTGAGGATTGGGATAAGTAACGTAGATGACAGGATTACACAAAACTACAGTATTACATAGTCTACTAGAGTTCTATCTGTTTTCACAGTTTTAAAGTTGCTAAAGGTGAAGATACTATAAATCTGTGTGGACGGCCTTCTCTTAGTCGTACTTATTTGACAAACTCGAAACTAATAAACAATACTGATTGGCACTGTTCTGAAATAAGCTCTTGGTTGTGGTCATTTTCTTGAGTTAGAAATCTAAACTATTCTTGATGTGTGGAGATATATGTTACACGTTTATATTTCAATAAGGAACTAGTTTACAGTTTCTAGTTCACTCTGTTAGTTTTCTTATACGCTGCGTTTTATCAACTGTGTGCGCTACTATATATAGCGGCCACTTCTCTTTCTGTAATAAGTCCTTCACTTACGAAGTCATCTTCTCAGTTTTGAATACAAAGCTCAGTTATCGTTTCCTGCAAACTCGTATCGCTTTGCATATCCTTACATGGTATTAGAGCTTGATGTGAGGATTGCAGTTGATTTGATCAGAGAATAGTTACGACAAGATGAAGGAAGGTGAAACGACTCCGAGCGCAAAATCCCTAGAGCAATTACTGGAGGCGCTAGCCGGATCGAGAGCGAAGGATGTCGAACCTTCAGATCCACTATATGTACATACCTCTGATCATCCAGGTATGATAATTGCTGCTAAGTTCGATGGAGGAATCGGTTTCCAGACTTGGAAACGAACTGTGTTAATGGCATTGTTAGCGAAGAACAAGATAGGTATGATAGACGGTATGATCTCCATGCCTACTGATGATGAGGTTAGGTTGCGAGCTTGGAGACGTTGTAATGGCTTAGTCATGTCATGGATTTTAAATGCTTTGGATAAGAGTCTCTGTGAGAGCTTAGTCTATAGTACTACTGCTAAGGAAGTTTGGGATGGTCTGTTGGCGAGATTCGATCAAATAGACGAAACGAGAAGATTCAATTTGAAGAAAGAGATTTGCGATCTAGAGCAAGGGACTGATAGTGTTAATATTTACTTTATGAAGTTTAAGAAGATTTGAGATGAGTTAAGTTCTGTGATTGAGTTAGCGTGCTGTGACTGTAGCAAATCTGAAAAAATGAAGAAAACTTTGGAGGAGGGTAAGATGATAGATTTCCTGATGGGATTAAATGAGTCTTACATTAACACTAGAGGAAATATATTAATGATGAAGTCTCTGCCTTCCATGGAAACTGCTTACTCTTTGATCCTTGCGGAAGAGAGACAAAGAGAAAGTAACAAGAAGAAGAGAGGGGAAGGAGAAAATAGCAGTTTTGTTAATGTTGTTGAGAGTCATGGACCACAACAACAAATCAGATGGCAACAGAATAAAGGGAGAAAAGTCAGAGATACTTGCAGTTATTGTGGAAAACAAGGGCACCGTGAGGATAACTGCTTCGCTAAGCACGGTTATCCCAATGGTTGGAAGTTTGGAAAAAATAAAAAGGTTGTAGCTAATGCTGCCGTGAGTAGTGATGAGTTGAACAGTAAGACTGAATCTTCAAGTCATACCAATTCAGGACTTCCGTGTGAACAGATTGAGTTCTTGATCAATTATTTGCAGAAAATCAATGTTAGTCAAGAGGAGAATCACTCCTGTAATTTTGCAGGTACTAATTTGATTCACAACTCTGACTCATGTTGTTTAATTGCTGATAGTGTTTCAGATAAAAATCAAAGTGTGCAGTGGATAATCGACACTGGAGCTACTGATCATCTCAGTGGCACCAACTGTTTGTTCAGAAATGAAATGATGCTTGGAAAAAGTCACACAGTTTCCATGCCAGATGGATGGATTCAAATAATCAAGATAAAGGGAGATGTTATCCTTGGAAAGCATATGTTGTTGAAGGATGCACTTTTTGTGCCAAGCTTTGAACATAATATGTTGTCTGTCAGCAAGTTGACTAGACAGTTTGGTTGCGAATTATTTTTTGATGAATGTTGGTGTGTGTTGCGGGACCAACAATTGAATATTGAGACTAGGATTGCTCAACAGATCGATGGTCTCTACATTCTTGATGCAGATTTGCTGGAAGAATTCTTTCAACAGAAAGAAAGAAATAAAAAGAAGCAAAACAACTGTGGTTTGAGCACTATCAGCAGTGGTTTGTATTGGCACAACAGATTGGGTCACACATCTCTTACTAAACTTCAAGAGTTAGGTTTAGTCAAGAATAGTGACAATTTTGATATTTCTGTATGCGACTCCTGTAATAAGGCCAAAGGGCACAGGTTACCCTTTCCTGTTTCTCAAACCAGGAGCATTAATTGTTTCGATTTAATTCATATTGATACTTGGGGTCCCTGCAATGAGAAAAATTATGATGGTTATGCATATTTTTTAAGTATCGTGGATGATAAGAGTAGGTGCTTATGGGTTACTCTTATGAAATATAAGTCTGAAGCTGCGAAACTGATACAGTCCTTTGTTCAGATGATCGAAACACAGTTTGGAAAACGAATTAAAGCTATACGTTCAGATAATGCGCTTGAATTGGGAGCTTCTAAAGAAAATAAAGAATTCTTTGCTCAGAAAGGAATCTTGCATCAAAGGTCATGCTCCCATTCCCCTCAACAAAACGGTGTTGTTGAGAGGAAACACCGACACATCCTTGAGACAACAAGGGCTGTTTATTTTCATTCAGGAGTCCCTCTGAACTTCTGGGGTGACACTATCCTCTTTGCCACTTATGTTATCAACAGGATTCCATCTGCTGTATTGGATAAACAGTCACCTTTTGAAGTTCTCTATCAACAGTCTCCTTCTTATGATATGTTGAAGACTTTCGGCTGTTTAGCATATGCCACAAATGTCAACAGTCACAAGCAGAAATTTGAGCCTCGGGCGTTCAAGTGCATATATTTAGGTCCTAGCTCAATCAGCAAAGGTCATAAGCTTTGGAGACTGGATGCTGGCAAGGTGATTCATAGCCGTGATGTAGTATTCTATGAAAATGTTTTTCCATTCAAGGATGACATGCTCACAAACCAGTCATCACCAGATTTTACATTTCCACTTCAATCGGACATCATAGATGATGATCCTCTTCCACTCAATATCTCTTACCCAGTTCCACGAGATACTGAGACTGTCGCTCCTGCTCAAAATCCACTTACATCAGCAACAGATACTAGTAATATTTCAGTTTCTGGAGTTCAACCTGAAGTTGTCCTGCCCCAAGTACAACCTGCAGATAATTCTTCACAACCAGCTGCCAGTCTTAGAAGATCTTCACGCAGGCATCAGACTCCCTCATATCTAGAGGATTTCTTTGTTGGACAGACCACTCTTCATTCTCCTCCAGATGATGATTTCACGAGCATTCTTTCTGCTCGATTATCTGCTGTTTCAGATCAGTCTTTTCATCAGTCCCAACGCCCTGTGTTCTCTTTGACAGAGATTACAGCGAAACACTCTGACTGCAGTACAGCCTACATAGCTACTTGTCAAACAACACCTACTCACACACCTTCTACAGATCCACGGTCTTTTAGTGAAGCAGTACAATTTCCACATTGGTGTCAGGCCATGAGAGAAGAACTAGAGGCCTTGACCAGAAATGGCACATGGATCATCACAGATTTACCAAAGGGCAAGAAAGCTATAAGTTGTAAGTGGGTGTTTCGGACCAAGTTACGATCTGATGGTACCTTGGAGCGCTACAAGGCTCGACTTGCAGTTCTTGGATTTACACAAAAACAAGGAATTGACTATACTGATACTTTTTCTCCTGTGGTCAAAATGACCACCATCAGAACTCTCTTGGCTGTAGCGGTGAAGAAACACTAGAGTATCACACAGCTGGACGTTAACAACGCGTTTCTACACAGTGATTTAGATGAGGAAATTTACATGTCTTTGCCTGAGGGAATGGACTGTCCTCCCCATAAAGTTTGCAAACTTCGTCGCTCTCTTTATGGCCTCAAGCAGGTGTCGCGACAGTGGTACGCTAAACTCACTAGTTTTCTCCATTCGCAAGGTTACGAGAGTTCCAGCAATGACACCTCTCTGTTTACTCGAAAGTGCAATGGTCTGGTTGTTCATATAGGGGTGTACATTGATGATTTACTTGTCTGTGGTGATGATGCTATAGAAATTTCTCGTTTAAAAACACATTTAGACAAAAATTTCAAAATCAAGGATCTGGGTGTTTTACACTATTTTTTGGGATTGGAATTCACTCACACTTCTTCTGGTTTAATTGTGACACAAGGCAAGTTCATTAGAGAACTGCTCGAGGAATTCGCCTCTGATTGCTTCAGGTCTGTGGCCAGTCCTCTTCCTTTAGGCGTCAAGTTAAGCCCCTCTGATGGTACTCCCCTTTCAGATCCTGAAATCTACCGACGTTTAGTAGGTAAACTTAATTACCTCACTAATACACGTCCTGATCTGAGCTTTACTGTCCAGCTGCTGTCTCAGTTCCTTAAGGAACCTTGTGATACTCATCTTTCTGCTGCTAAGCATGTCTTACGCTATTTGCGTGGCACCATAGGCAACGAAATTTTGTTGAATAATCGAGCAGATTTCAGTCTGCTTACTGCGATTCGGACTGGGCGGCTTGCCCATTTACTCACCGTTCTGTTAGTGGATATTACATCCAATTTGGAGGGGCGCCTATAGCTTAGAAGGCAAAGAAACATGCATGTGTTTCCTTGTCGTCCGCTGAAGCGGAGTACCGCGCCATGCGCAAGGTTACTTCCGAATTGGCGTGGTTGAGCAGATTACTGTCTGAACTTGGGATTGATTCTATCACTCCTATCCCTCTGCGTTGTGATAATCTGATGGGAGTACATGTGGGGACTAAAAGAGAGAGGGGACCACTGCCTTGTGAAGGAGGGAATAATATTAGATGGGGACATGGGGTGGTGGGTTTGTCTATGGGCAGAGGTTGTTATTCTGCAGTATTGTCATTTTTGTCGTATGTTAATATACTAGCTATTTAAGGTAAGGGCTGGGAGGTGAGTAAGGGGGATTATTTTGGGTATTGTTTTTGGCCACTCTTGTGGAATAGGCAGGCTACGCCTGATTTGGCTCCTTAGGGAGAATTCTTTTCCTTCTCTATCACCTCTATTTGGCTATTTACGGCATTATAATAGTGGGTTTCATCAATTGGTATCAGAGCCACACTCTTGGGCGTGGAAGTTGGGCAAGATTTACAAAAGGGTTTCAGTCTAGATCTGGAAGATATATATATATATATATATATATATATATATATATATATATATATACGGCAATGTATTTGATACATACAGAAGAGCCTCCGATCTTCAATGGAGAAGACCCCCATGGCTGGCTGAACAAGGCGGAGGAATATTTTACTGTCAAATCCATCCCCGATTGCTTCTGGTTTCAAGCAACGAGTGATTGTTTGGTGGGAGAAGCTTTTCACTGGTTCAAAGTGGTGTGGATTAATTTCGGTGAACTGCCTTGGGTAGATTTCCAGAAACTACTCCTTGAAAGGTTTCAGAACTCTAATCAATCTCAAACGAGACAAGAAACGGTGATTAAGGAACCATTCGGCAAGCAGAATGAAGAAGTGACTGAGGGATCGATACCGGGTGTTTTCTCGAACCCGTCTCTTCAGTCAGAATCGCTTGAAGATTTGCTGGAAGTGGAGGAACTGGAATCTAACAACCCAGCCTACGGTGGCACTACTAAAGGACCAAAGGTAAGGGGAAAGAAGAGTGGTGGAAAATCGAATTCCAGAAAGAGAGCAAGTAACCGGACGGAAGGGAGGAATTCCCGGCATAGCCATATAGGGTTGGGGGAAACAGAAAAAAGGAGAAGACAGAGATTGATCCATCGTTTGAAGAAGGAGAAGAAAAGAAGGAAGAAGAAAAGAAAAAGAGGAACGATGATACCTAGGTTCGATCGGGTACCTGGAGCGATTCAGAGCCCAGATTCCATGTCGGGTCTGCCTCCTCGTTCATACAGGCGCTCAGTTGCAGTCTTCAGTCCAGGTCGTTCTCTCCGACAGGGTGGAAGTCTCATCGTCACCGGTCGCTGGTCGCAGGGAGTCCGGGAGAAGAGGAAGTCAAGTTGCAAAAGTATAGATGAAATGAAGACGTCTGCGACGATCGTAGCTTTGGGAAAGGGGGCGGCTGCATCAGTCAGAGAATGAATTTTTTTTTCCTAAGCAGGCCCATAATCGGTTAGTTTGCTCTAAACCGGCCCAGTTCCCAATAATAAGAACGCTGCCTTCCATACTGGTATATACAAGCAAAGCGGAAATTAGAGGAACCCAAACCGACGTCCATTTCTCCATTTCTAACCCTAAATTAATTGGGGTGTTCCACAATCGAGCTTATTCCAACAGTTCTGGGGCCAGGCAAAAATGGAAATCCACCACGCCTCCGATCTTCGCCCACCAGATTCATATCAATGGAGAGGTTGGCGCAGTCTTGCAGGGAATTGGTTCCCCTTGGCCACGTCAATCACCGCGGCAGAGAACGGCAAACAATAAGAGAATTTTCAGGAGAATTTCCTTGCTTCCAGGATCAGCGCTGCCGTTGCTGCTGCCTTCTCATCATTATCACTGTTACTCTACTCCTCTCTCCACCTTGAGGACAAGGTGGTTTAACGGGGGAGGGATGATGGGAGTACATGTGGGGACTAAAAGAGAGAGGGGACCACTGCCTTGTGAAGGAGGGAATAATATTAGATGGGGACATGGGGTAGTGGGTTTGTCTATGGGCAGAGGTTGTTATTCTGCAGTATTGTCATTTTTGTCGTATGTTAATATACTAGCTATTTAAGGTAAGGGCTGGGAGGTGAGTAAGGGGGATTATTTTGGGTATTGTTTTTGGCCACTCTTGTGGAATAGGCAGGCTACGCCTGATTTGGCTCCTTAGGGAGAATTCTTTTCCTTCTCTATCACCTCTATTTGGCTATTTACGGCATTATAACAATGGGTTTCATCATAATCGCTCTGCAGTGTTTATTGTTACTAATCCCGTGGCTCATGAGCGCACGAAACATGTGGAGATTGACTGTCACTATGTGCGGGAGCAACTTCAGCAAGGGTTGATTTCTGTTCGTCACATCCCCAGCTCTTTTCAGCTCGCTGATATGTTCACCAAGCCTTTGACAGGCAAGCAGTATCAGCGTCATCTTCCTCAGATGGGAGTATGTTCTGCTTAACTGTTTTATGCCAAGTCGCGTCTCTGCTTCACCGGTTCACGACTTGGGGGGGGGGGGGGGGGTGTGGAGATATATGTTACACGTTTATATTTCAATAAGGAACTAGTTTACAATTTCTAGTTCACTCTGTGCTATGATATTCATTAGACAAACTATCTCTGGGAAAGGTTTGCCTATGTTCCTATTTATCTTATGAAAATGTTCACCGCTGGACAGGAGCGGAGCCAAAAATAGAAGTTGAGAGGGGGCAAAGGCAGAATTATAATATCTGATACTGTCTCCACCACTGCCGCTGGAGTATGCTTCGTCTTATGTAAGTAATATCGATACTGTCTACTTCTGTTGCAATTTCATTAGGCTGCTGAAGTCTGCATAACTTAAGAGCTGTGTATTGTAAATTGTTTAAAACAGCTTGTTTGTGCAAACCCTCGTAAAGGATTCTCTTGATAAGAATTGCCTGATTAAGAAAAGCACTAATACCATGATTTCCACTGTTTGAGATGGCTGGTACAACATGTTCAGATTTTAGCAATTTTTTGGCAGCAAATTCTCCTAGATTATGCTTGATTACCACCAATCATTTTGTAAACTTTTTTACTATAAGCATAAAATGTTTTGAATTAGGATAACTGACCTGCATTAAACTTACGGTTGTGGTGAAATTACGGTTAAGACTGCTCTGTAATATTGGTTTAATATACATTAGTAGGACTGTTTTCAGCAAGGTGTACAATCTGTTTCCGCCAATGTTTGCTTATTACAACTTGAATAAGTTGAAACGATCCTTTACATTTGCCTTTGCTGTTGCGTGTATGCCTCATGGTAAAATTTTAAGAACAATCATCAGCACTTGTAAGTGCATTATTCTGAAGGAATTATTGAATTGAACAAACAGAAATAGTGCAAGCTGTATACACTTTAGTCCTCAACTGTTGTAAGCTAAATAGTCTTTAATGTTTCGAGCAATAAAGTAATTCAGTGGCTTATAGGCACCAAAATATGTTAATTCTTTTACTTCTATTTTCACTCTTAAAATAATGAAACTTGGCACCTGCTAAAATCTGAGAAACCGTCTGACATCCATTCTTGCTTATATTTTCCTGCAAGAGTTACCATTGCTACTGGAAATTCATTCCTGCACACACTAGACCAAGAGAAATGCAAGACATCAAAAAAAGGCTGTGAGGACAGTTCAAAGAGCTGCAGGATAAGTATGGTTCAAAGCGCGATGATCTGTTGGTTCTGATCACTTCACTAGATGCATCAAAACATGAAGCTGTGGTCCATCATTTACGTAGAAGAGAAATCTCTGAAAATGGATGTTAATTTCAAAACCAGATTCCAGCTCCACCCTAGTCCAGCCCCGGGCAACACCTCAAATTTTATACTCTCCCACCCCTCTCTTCTCAAAACCAAGATTCAGGTAAATATCCTAAACCTGAGCAAAATCACTATACTTTTAGAACGCAATGATGCGATAATAGGAATGACAGAGAATAGGCTGAGACTCTAAGTAAGAAGCTTCCTGTGATAAAATTCTTGGTAAGTGCTTGCATGTATAATATGAGTTTTATTTAAGACCAAAGTTACCCTCTTGATTATTGCCTGAAAATTACACTGCCGCTGATAGGGATGTATAAACAACTCTGATTTTTCATTTTGCTCGCTGATTGAGGAGATATGCATTTGTTGATGTTGTAAAACAGTGTATGTCCAGTCTTATCTCTATCTAGAATACGAGGCCTATGCTCTGAGCTGTTATTGAAGCAACAGTGTCCTGATATCCTTAATTCTGATATTTGCTTTAAAAATATGAAAAGAACTCAAGATTGAAATCTGGGAGACTCGTGAATATTCTGTTTCTGGTTAAATCTGAGATAGTTACTACTATGATCAAAGTACGATCAGGATACCGTCAATTATGAGTTGTCATATTCCCTGGTCTTGTCTACTTCTGTTATAAGCCAAAATCTGTTACATTTCAAAGTCTCTTACTGCTCCTGTTTCCTGCTTTCTCCTTGTAATCAATTTTAAATCAAACATACCGCCACTACTTACTCCTCCGAATTTGAACATCATTGCTATATTCATTATTGGACTAATTTTAGCAGTATTTTACCCCCTAAAAACTACAGCATCTTGCCCCTGTTTTTACTTACAATCTGCTAGTTTTATAGTAAATAATCCAAATATAGTACAATAACGTTCCTCATCTGCTGTAGTTGGTAACCTGAAATCTGAAGCATCTGCTGTTGTTTTTATTTATGGATAATATCAAGCACCATTTGGCATCACGGTCATGTTCATATTATTCTTCTTTATACACCGTTTCAGCTTCCAAAGAATAAACCTTACGTTGAAGGGCTTATGCACATTATCGCAGTCGCACTAATCTGATATACAGCCTTAATGCTTGCAGTTTCAGTACTAAATCTTTCTTCTACATTATACTGCCACTGCGAACATCATTAATCTGTGTTATGCCACCTCATAGTATCTAGCTCCAACGGTTTATAGCTCCTAACATGTTATGCTTTGTTACTGTTTAAATTATACGTTGTAGGCAGTTTGCTTCCGAATTTTTTTTTAAAAAAACAGTATCACTTCTATTTACAGCCTAATCTTGCCTCGATCATGGGCGGCTCTTAGCCCGTGCAACCAGGGCGACGGAACAGGGCCCCTATTTTGGGCCCAATTTTTATTTATTCTCTTTAGATTTTTGTCATTAAAAAATTATATAAGGGTCTAAATTTATCTTGAATGAAACATAATTTAACTTTATATTTAAGATATTCAAACATTATAAATATAAATGTATAATTTAATTTGATAATTTTTCTATCTATATAATTTAATTTTATAAAAGGCCTCATTTTAGATTATAGCACGGGCCCCGAAAATCACGGAGACGACCGTGGCCTCGATTTAGGTGATTAAAAGGCATAATCTCAAAATACTTATTACCGGAATTATGCCTGATTACTACTCCATTTTATTGGTAAGTATTGATGACACTGAAACAATAATTTCCTCAATCTACTGGTTAAGGATTGACAACACTTTCTCAATTCGAAACCTGTGTGTTATTCACAGCCTGTTCAACACTTCTGTAAAATCTTGTTGATATCAAATCAGCAGTAAAATTCTTCCAATTAAGGTCTTGCCCATTTCGTCAGTTTTTTGACCTCCCAAATGCTTGAGTTGTGCATTGCTCAATCTGAATCTGAAAAAGAGATTTGAAACTTGTTGACAGTTGTGTATAAAGGAAATAATTCACTTCTAAGCAGCTCCTACACAATTGTTTTTTCTGTTTGCTTCTCTGTATATCGCTGCTTAGATTTTGAACTGTATGAGCAATTTATAAAGTTATAAGTTCATTTTTTGCACCTATCCGTACTGTTTAAATAATGCAGCTTCTAAACAGTTTTTAAAACATTACAAAATAATACCCATGCCTTATTTGTATTCACTGTTGTTACAGAGCTACTTAGACTTTCATCCCATAATACTCTTAGCAATGTTAAGATAGCATGTCATAAGTGCACAATCTGATTACAAACGTACTGTGACACAATTAGATCCATCATTTGGGTAAAACATCACCCAGAAACTGCCGTTGCTGCATGATAAGGTTTTAAATATGCATAACCTGGCCTCGATTTATGAATAACTGTTCTGAAGCATCATGTTGTTGTTTGCCCTGTTATCCAATTTGCTCTGTTTCTTTTTTGGAATTGGAACTACTGTAATCTGAAGCATCATAAGCTTCATATTCTACCTGTGATTGCTCCTGCTCTCTTGCTTATGCTGCTGTACTCTAAAATAGAATTTGTACACTACTATGTTGCTTATTGCTCACGTCTGTCATGGGATGAAAGATGTGCTACAAAGCAAAGTCTTAGGATGATGCGGTCCTCGGCATAAAAAAAACAAAAAAACGCCAAAGCAATGCTCTATCCCTCAACCGGTCATGATGCAGCGTTATCCTTCATTTTAAGCCAAAGAGTTGTTGCTGCTGTTAAGTTGGTGTTTTACTTCGGAAAAGTCAATATGAATTGAGCTCTCGGCCGTGAGTAGCTTTCTAGAACCTGTCTCATTTCGACACTATCATACTAATAAACTTTTAAAGAAAGTGCAGGTACTTTTACCAGGGGACTGATCATCCCTTGAAGCATTCAAGGAAAGTATGAAAAAAGCAGCCATAGAGCCACTTTGGGCTGAAACTTACGCCCGGTGTAACACCCCTACCGCTAATCCAGTCATTACCTCCTAATCCGTCTCAATTACCAATACCAAAGCAGCGGAAATTCACTACAAAGTGGGTGATACAATGCCGTTAGTCTCCCACGTAACTAACAAGGCCAAATCCAAATACAATAACCAACTAACATATCGGTTTGATGAACTTGAATACCGAGTAACAAACAATACTATTACATTCCATTCCTTTACCGATTCAAATACAAATATAACCTCAATCAATTCTATACCGAGTCTCTACAAATCCCAAGCTTGCCGTTATAATTCGGTCTTACAGTACAACCTTTACAATATAAATCAACATTCCTTAATCAACTACCCATGCTTATACAGCCATCCCGGTCCTACACTCGAACGGTATTCGGCTTCAAGTACATGTAACGTAAAAACGGTGCCCCTAGGGGCAGAGCAAATTGCTGGCATGAAATTCGCATACACCGCATGCTAACGGGGGTACGCCGACTACTTTGTCGAGAGCATGGGATTTATTTTAATTCAATCAACATGCAAGATAGCAATACATTATATATGTACACTAGCTCAAGTACTCAACATTCAACCATGGAATACAATTCCTAACTAACACATCAAGATTGTTAGTTCATAATAATTACTCTTAGGCCTTGAGGGTTTCTACCTCACTATGCTTTAGTCACTTATTCATTATCTTACTCATTCTTTTGGGTTACTCTTACTCAAGTTCTCTTAATCTCAATCTCAAACTCCAATTCTCAAACTCCCAATCTCAACTCAATTTCTACACTTCTCAATGAAATTCTCAAAGCTTAACTCTCAAGCTCAATTCTCAAATTTCTCAAGTTTCAACTCAATTCTCAATTTCAACTCAAATTCTCAAAGGGATATCTTTTAAGTCATTACCCATGACCTCTGGGCAGAGTCATACACAAGACTCACCACCGGGCTTTTAAATACAAGTCTTCTTCCCCGGTTTCGACCCTACTCTGGGTCTAGCATGGTGGGAAGGTTCGACTATCAAGCAGAACTATACACTTAGCTCCTCAAATTCTCAAACGTCTGTTTCTCTAACGGACTACTCCATTTCCCAATACTCCTCTCTCAGAGTTATATTGTAATCGTATAGATTAGCCTAGAAGTGTCCCTCTCGATATCATATAATGGCTTAGGGAATTTTCCCAATGTTTAGTATTCTCAGATTTAAGGGTTTCCCCAACTTATCGAATACTTTTATGTTCGGGACATTTTCTTATGTTGGTCGGTTCCTCATATTGTAGGTCAACTATTTTTCTAAGGGAGTTTGATGGTCCCTTATCATCCTTTTACTTCATTCAAGAGTTCATATCTTGAACTATCATCAATTTCTTATTAGAGGTTTCATCATTTCTTTCCACTGTTGGTTGTTTTGTGGATTGTTCTTATCGGTTCTCCAACCGTTATTGGGAATTTACCAATCCCGTACAAATTCTCTCACGTTCTAGTGAGTTCATAAGTTTATGTTATCGTTATTTTTAAATCGATAGTGTTTGTGTGTTTCTACTTTTTCGTTGTTTTGTGGAACGACTCTTTCTACGAGTCTCTAATCAAACAATACTCATCTATGAGTCGGTCTACAACACTAAGTTAGACCGCACAATCATTCAAGTATGTTAGTTCATACATCAGGCATCAAGACATACATATTAAATGCAATAAGTCATTTTCATGCTTTTATCTTGAATAAGTCCGCACACAAACACACAACACACAAATCAGTGTAGCTTGGTTAGCATACAGGGCATGAGAAAATCATACCTTTCACCATGGATTAACTTTACCGTATCACCCCATGTTCCTCGAGTCTTACTCTTGAACCACTGATTACATGTCAAATGGTTCTATTAACACCAATACTTTACAGTAGGTAAACGACTATTACTCCCGTACTTACCCCGTTGTCCCGTTATCCTTAGTTTTACTCAGGTTAATTTGAGTTCTTACTTCTCACTCACTTATAGCACATGATTACACTTCTTAGGACCTTTACATGTCACCAAACAAGGCCTAAACATCATCTACAACCATTACCATTCAAACCCCCATCATTTAAGCACTTTAAAACACTCAAGGTGCAATTCTGGGGGTGGTCTGGGACTTGCTCCTTACCCTAAGTCCTGGACCAATTGAAAACTAAACTCTCGGCCATTTTTTTACACTGGTCTGGGACCTTGTCTCTATCTTAAGTCCCAGACCAGACCTGGACTTGAATTCTCGGCACAAATTTGAGTATGGTTCGGGACTTTGTCCAAGGTCAAAGTCCCAGACCTTGCTAAAAAGCTGTCAAATGGTAAATTTTCAATCCCATTTCAACCCCTAATTCACACCCAATCTTTCCTAATCCTTTCACATGTTTTCCAACATGTTTAACCACCTCAAAATATGCTCTAAACCTCCTCAAACCATTGGTCAAATTCTTGCCTCAATTCTTGCTTAAACTCTACAATTTCACTTCTCACATTTTGCACTTTGCACACTAATGCACTTCTAACTTCTTCTTGAGAGTTTACAACGTCCTACCACCTTACCAAATCACCTATTGACCATAACCACTCATTCCTAGTCATTTGCACTTCATTGCTAAGTTCAAACCTTTATTTTCAAAGTCTTGCACACTAACTCTTTCCTAGAAATTCAATGCACCACAACACTATCTTTGCTACAGATTTTTGCTCTCCCTTTTTGAACTCTTATATCCACTCAAGAGTGTTTAACTAACCCAAATAAAATCCTTACAATACCTAGTTCATTCCTTAGGTTGTTCTCACCCATAACAACACCTAAAACACTTTATTTCTACTAAAATTATGCCATAACTTACCTACAATTCTAACATACCCAAATTCATCATTTTCATCCTAAATCACTTCCAAACTAGCCACATCGACAAGGGATCCTACCAGCACACAAGCTCAATCCAAAATTCACCCAAAATCTCTTCAAACAACAATATCAATATATATTCAAGTCATTTGGCTCCAAGGCTCTCAATTCAAACATCAATTCCACAAATTCCTCCTAGTCACAATCAACACAATTTTGCTCCAGATTTTGTTTCATCTTTTATTTCTCATCCCAAAATTTCTAAAGCATTAAGATAGTAGTTAAGGTAAGCTTTTTACTTTGATCTTCCAAATTCCTTTCCAATTATCCTCTTCTCCACATCTTCCCATTTTCGGTCATATGTGCAATGGGATTGTCAAATTCCAGCCCAACATCCAAGGAACCCAAAATGAATGTAATTAAAATCCTAAACCCTTGGAATAACTCTAATTCAATGAAAGAGCTTAAAACACCATAAGTTAGGGTTTTACCTTTGGAGTTCCAAGAAGGGTTTTAAACCTTGAATCAAGATAAGGGTTCCTCCACCATTGAAGAGTTGAACCAATGCTCAAATGAAGAAAGAAAACAAGGCATTACAAAGGGGCAAAATTGGCCACCATAATGGAAAGGAGAAAATGAGTTTTTCTTTGGGAAGTTTTTACCTTAGAAGAAAGAGGAGACTCCAAGCTTCAAGAATCTCTAATTTTCTCTTCAAATGGGCTATACCCATGGAGATTAACTTCACCATTTTGGATTTTGAAAAGAGAGGAATGTAGATCTTGGTGAGGGGAGTTCAAATATGTAATTTATTTTGATTTGGAGCTTTAATGGAGCTTAGGCATGAAGTGATAGTGAGGAAGCCATGGGAGCTTGTTGAAGGAGCTCAAAATTGGCAGCTTGGGGAGGATGAAGGGAGCTCATGGTGGGGAGAAGGAAAGGAAAGAGAGAGAAGAGAGAAATGGGAGGAGAGAGGGTGTTTTTTTACTTTTGTACTTTTTCCTTCTTTACCTTTTTTCTTCTTCTTTTCTTTTCTAGTCAATTAGGTGTGTGTGAGGGAGCTGAGTCCCCCTTAAAAAACCGGCCCCATCTATTATTTAGGCTAGGGGTGTTTTCGTCTTTTACAAAAAAACGCTTGTTAATTTACCCGGTTTTAGCACTATTCACTAATCGGGCCAGTTTTCCAGATTTTTCCCGTTTATTTAATTTTAATGGTTCTTAAGCTTTCATTAATGCTTAATTATTGTTATTTGATGAACTATAATTTTTACGGGTCCATTTGACCACTCAAAGTCACGTTTTCGGGTTTTCTCAAAAAACATGCTCTAAAGCTTTATTAGCGTTTTTAATCCATTTTATGGATCCATTTTCTTCGAGAATTGTTCCCGTATATTAATTAGGCATTATTAAGTCTTGGAAATCCATCTAAGACCCTTGTCGAGGTCGTATTCCTCCTATGGTCACGTAACACTTATTTTTGCGTTTTATTCTCTTTAAGTGTTTTCTCTTTTCTTTTGGACTTATTTTCTTTACCAAAATTCTTTAGGCACTATTAGGCCCTCAAATAACATATTAGAATAATTTAATCACCATAATTAAGTTCAGGGTATTTCAATCTACCCCCCTTAAAGAACTTTGCCCTCAAAGTTGATGAATCTAATATAGTCACTCACATAGGTACGCTTTGCTAAGGTCATAACCTCTATATAACCTCACAGACTCCAAGGTATGATTCGATGTATACCACACATCCAAACAACATGTCAATGCATGCATAACAATAAAAAATATTCTTTACCAATCTCTCCACGGGGGTTCATCCAAAGACAATTAGGCACTCAGTCCTCCCCCACATCGAGTGATCCCTCAGGTACCGGTCATGTTTGAACACTTACACTTTCTAGTTCAAGGCCGTCATGACTTTAGGCACTTACGCTCTCTGGCCCTACGGTCCTGATCAAATTCATTTGCACATTTAGAGATCCTCAAGCACTCTGGGTACTCTCTTAACACAGGACAACTCATATCCTGCTGCCCTTGGAAAAATACAAAACACACACTACAAATGTCCTACCGGTTACTTAGTACCATTGCTCGTCCGTTGTAGTGGTTTCAAAACTAATCATCACTCCTACAGGCTCACTCACTAGCCTTACTTCCCCGGTTTCGACCTGATACCGGGTCTAGCATGGTGGGAAGGTTCAGCTAGCACCTGTGGAAGCGGTTTCAAAACCGATTCCCATTCTCAATTTGAAGAAAAATCATTTGTGCCAAAATCAGTTTGGAAATTCATTTTGAAAACTCAATACAACTCCAAATTCCAATTTATGATAATTGCCTTCATTACTAGCGTTGTTACTTGTGACCACTTATAGGGAGCTTCAAGAGTCATTCAACCCTAATGTGATCAGCATCGGTGTTGAACTATCCTTCCACCCAATTTGTGTTCGGTTTCCTTTGATCGCTAGTAAATCAAGTTCCACCTCCCACCTCAATTCAAACAATCAAATAGTAAAAAATTATTTCATCTTTTATCTTTTTAATCTTTCTAGTCATAATCACCCATCAATACATTTTCAATTTATAGATTTATTTTCCTCACTTATTACTAATCTCATTAATTGTTACTCCATTTATCTCCAACTACTATACCTAAGAAATTCAAAAGCATAATTCAAATTAATTCTCTATCCTCCAATCATTCACAAATCAAATCAAGTCAAGTCACCTAGGGGACTCAATTCCCACTAGGTTCAACATCGGTTTCATACCGATTTATACTCATCAAATCTCCTAAATGTACTCATTTCTCAACGCTGGTTTCATACCGACTCATATCTCATAATTACCAATCGGGGTTCTCATTTCCCTGGAGTTTCTCTACTCCTTTCCACTTCTAATCTCACAAATCATCATATTTACCCAATGAGTGAATACAAATATTTATGTAACATAAGTACCAATCATCAAAACAAATTCTTTTACGCTATGCGCATTGTAGTTTACGCGCTTATTACGTAAAACATACACTTTGCGGTTTTTTGCTCTACCCCCCTTAAAAAGGGATTACCCCCCGTAATCTACCATGTGTCAAAATTGGACATTGGTCTAAGGCGTTCAGCCGTCATGGAGTGGTTCAGCTTCCATGCGGTCTATTATACAATGTTCTTTGGTCAAAGGGTCTTAACCAATTTACTAGTTTAGTCCCTGCACTAAGAATTCTCATTGGAGTTTGTTTAACTCTTAACCGGGTTCGGTTCTAGCCTAAGAGGCTTCAAGGCATTGCTAATTAGCCATATATTCACTAGGTATATTTCACCTTAGAATTCTGGGCCCACTAGCTTCTGCTGCGCGACCCTGATGACTTGGGGTTTATTTGCCCTTCTCGTTATTCTTAATATGTTAGACATCACCTTTTATCCCTTTTTATCTTGGGAATAAGGTTTATCAATAAACTCGTGGTATTTGTTACCGTAGGTGAACTTAATGAGCTTTGGATTTTCTATCTAGCTCTTTGGCATCTATTGTACATACTGCTGTGTACTTCAGTGATTATTCAATTGGTTCCTCCGACATATTGTCGGTTGAGGTTGAGCCACTAATTAGTTGTAGTGCTTCCTCTGTTGTTAGTGGCTTCTGAATTATGCCCACTTATCTGATTTTGTACAAGTGTTCTTTACTTGTATGACCTTGCATTTTCTATGCATCGGTCTTCTAAATATTCATGGGTTTCCTACCGCTTTTATTCCGGTGGAATTCACTTCTTGTGATTGTTGGTGTGTTCCACACCCTTCGTGCTTCTTTGGCCCGAGGCTGCACGGTTTGTTTCTAAGCTTCCGCTTAACTGGCTTGTGCCATGTTCATTGGTGTGTTTACAACGCTTCCGTATCCAGTACAGTTGATTATCTATCAGTTGGGTACTCTTGTCCCAAAGTGTATTACTTCACTTATCAATTTGATTCATCAAGGATTTGCTTTCATTTTCTTATGCAATTGCAATAGGAATGTACATTGCTTCTTCTGTGAGGTATTTCATCACTTGGTGCAGACTCCTGGCTTGTTGCCCAGTCTGTCTACCATCTTTTAATTAACATCGCCATATCATTGTGTTCTTATTGAGATACATTGGTCGCTTGCTGCGCATCATGTTCGTATGTATTTACGACCTGGTTTCTATGGCATCCACTATTACATTAGCTTCTGCTCATGTAATTCCACCATTCGCACTATGTCTCCCCGTTTATTTGGCTGATTACAGAATATATTATTCTTTCTGTTTCTAAGCTCCTTGAGCATTATTGGCTTTACACTTTATGTTATACACCTATGGTGTTTCTTCTTAACCGATTACTCCTCGATTTTGACAGTTGTTATCGCTTGGTAATAATTATATGCTCAAGTTTCACTACATTAGTAGTTCTTAAAGCGATGTATTTTCAGACATCTACTGCCGACATCCTCTTCTTGGAGCCTATGTGTTCATCGCTCTTGCGGTCTCACATTAACGAGGGCTATCCCTACAAGTTGGTTATTAAGCAACCTTTACTGGTGCCATTACCGGCAATTCTCCTTATGGTTCTCATTAGGTTTTGCAACAGTTGTATCTACGTATTGTAGTGGGTCCACGACTTACTAGCCACGTTGCCTAGTGCTCTGCTCATCTTAGGCTGTTCACAAGCATTGCTTCCCGTATGCCATCAAATGGTTTGGAGATAATATCGGGCTCCATGATAAGGTCATCGCATCACGCTTCCGTTCATTAATGGCCCTTCAGGTGTTTTGATACTGTCGGTGCCAATTGTCAATTTAGGGTATCCCCTGTCATGTGGGATCCCTTCAGTGTTCTTACCGAGTGTTCATTCTAATTCTTGAGTTTTTATCACGACATTTAGTTCGACACCCTTCAAGGATCGCTCCTGCGTGTTATCAAGTTATGCCATTACCTTTGGCTAACTTATGAGTATGTTCAACTGGTTACCCCGCTTTGTGGTTCTGGATTTTGAATTGTCCCGTTTAGGGTTACAACGTCTCCCGTTCTTAGGGTAGACCATGGGTACTCCTCTTATGTTTTTGACCGGTTTGATATCCTCTTCGGTGCTGAATGGTATTCTCCAGTACCTTATATGATCACTCTAGGTATTTTACCTTGTCCATTAAACATTGGTGTGTTCATGTTAGACATTTGCCTTACTGTGTTTAGATTGGGTCTTCATTCCAGCTAACATGCATTTGCTTCAAGATTCTTAAGACATGTCCAATGTCTTTACTCAGTTGTTAGTGCTTCTTGCACTTCTTAACTCTTAATCATCTTCTTGGAGTGAGTTCTTGGCTCCTTTAGCTTGGTAAGCTTATCTGGGCTCTTCGATCGTTCGAGGTGTCCAACTGTTCTGGTTTGAATTTACTTCATTGTCCGTAGAATGGAGTTGACTACTTCCCATGTTTCGTACACCACTTGTATACATACGTGGGGTACCTGATTGGTACGTTGTCACTTACCTAACTAACTCACAAATGGTCTGTCAGGTCCGCAAGCTCCTTCGGAGTGCGGTCGTCCCACATCCCGTTTTTGGGTACACTCGTAGTGCTCGTCACACGCCTAGGTGAAGTATTCTATTTTCAACTCCTCTTGTATCATTTTATGATAACTTACCGTAATTCCTCTGGTTTGGTTTTAAAAAAAATATTGAGTTTTGAAAGAAAAGTTTTGAGCTTGAAAGAAAGGTCTTGAGCTGAAAGAAAAATTTTCATGGTGTTACCATGCCTGGGGTCTTGACCAAGTCTAGCTTCCCGCTGACTGGTATGTGCGTTAGAGACGATGGTCAGGCCATTAGGCCTTTCCAAGGTTTCGTTCTTCAAGTTCTTAGTATTGGTGATCTTGTATTTTCTCCAACCGTCATAGTGGTACTTTAGTAAGTACTTGTTGGTCATCAAAAGTTTTCCAAATAGTCTGTTGTTGCTGCACTTGCCCTGGCAAGTGTGCGGGTAGGTCGGTTTTCAGGTTAACATATACCGGTTACGGTATTGTTTCCATCCGTATTTGATGGTCTTATTGGCTCTTCCGTCGATCTTTTGATCTTAGTGATCAATCTTCTGAGTAGCTTCTCAGTGTTCTTGACAAAGTTGTCGTTAATTCAGGTGTTCCTCCATTCTTGAGGATCGTTGTTTGTTTAGTTCTGTGTCTTTCCTCGTTGCTCACTCCCACACCTTTACTGTGGTTACCGAGGTTTGACTTATCCTTTTGAACTACGTCGTAGTCCTATGTGTGTAAATTTCATGAATACTCTCATAGTTGTTTGAACTATGTTATTCGGGTATTACTGCCTTTCGGCGTTGTAGGTTTGGAGTTATCTAACCTTGACTAATTCCTTAGCCGGTTAGTATACTGCTGATGGTATTATCAAGCGTTTGCAGTCCGCAAACTCTCTTGTCTCGAGTCTTCTTACTCCGATTCTTTCGCTTCATTGTGCCATTATGCTTCCCTTCTTGCCGGCTACACATGGTTCTTACGACTGCGAAGCACGTCGCCCATGGTGTCGTAAATCAGATATCCGATGGTTAGGATTACTCAATCTTTCGCTAATAAATGCGGTTATTGCTGTTCAACGGGAACCATCTCTGGGATTTCCAGTTCTTGGAATCTACTGTATGACTGGTTCTTTTTCTTACAAGGTTTATTTTACAGCTGCCAGATCGGATTTACCCGAGTATGAGAGGTTTTTCCATCTCTTTAGCGTTCTTGTCCCAACTTTATACCATGGGTTGCGGAGGGCGGGATTGGTTATTGAAGGTTTCCAGTTCACACGGAAGCTCCTATCTAGCGTACCTCTCACGCTAACACTCAACCCTTAGCCCTAAGTCTCTAATTCCTAACTCGGTATTTTCCTAAACTTGGTATTTCAACCATCAGAGCGATACTTCACTCTGATACCACTTTTTGTAACACCTCTACCGTTAATCCAGTCATTACCTCCTAATCCGTCTCAATTACCAATACCAAAGCAATGGAAATTCACAACAAACGGTGGGTGATACAATGCCGTTAGTCACCAACGTGACTAACAAGGCCAAATCCAAATACAATAACCAACTAACATATCGGTCTGATGAACTTGAATACCGAGTAACAAACAATACTATTACATTCCATTCCTTTACCTATTCAAATACAAATACAACCTCAATCAATTCTATACCGAGTCTCTACAAATCCCAAGCTTGGCAATACAATTCGGTCTTACAATACAACCTTTACAATATAAATCAACATTCCCTAATCAATTACCCATGCTTATACAGCCATCCCCGTCTGTACGGGTAAAAGCGTATTGCAGCAAGTGTACTGGTCTGTCGTAGCAAGTTTTCCTAGGTAGTATTCCCTAGGTTATCGAACCAAAGGAGGCTGTGTCTAGTTTAATCTTTAATCTATTAACTAATAAACTGAAGGAAAATAACAATAATAATTGAGGGTTTGATTGCAGAAATTAAATAGACAATTTAATTAAAACAAAAACAATTAAAAGTGATTGTCTGACAAATCTAAAAGGCGAATCCTGGTTTACTATTTTTTCCTAGTTTATCAATTCCCTTCCTGAGTGTTTTCTAAATTCTAGATTGCAACCTCAGATCTAAATTAATCTAAAACCGGTCTCCCGCAAGATAGATTCTTACTAGCAATTTCTAAATCCTAACTCTCGTTACGAATTTACAAATTAACTAGTAGCATTAATTATTCATCTGGTTTCTAGTCAGCTAATCCTCAGGAATTACCATCTGTAGTTTCACTGGTAATATTCCTATAGTCTAATGAATGCCGCAGTTCTCACTTGTAAGCAATTCATACCAAATAAACTCAAGCAATAATTAATCACAAGAGAATTCAGTAATAAACAAGGAATAAAACTACAATCTGTATAGAATTTATATTCGACAACTCAGGAAGCAAAATAATAAACTAGTTGTCCGTAGCAAACCAGTATTCTAACGACTACTCAGACATTGGAGACAAAGACATAACAACAATATCAAAGAGATTAGAAAACGTCATCTAATTGGAGAACGATGACGAATCCAGTCTCTGCCTTCTGCTCGGTCTGTCAGAACTGCCTGTTTCCTTCTTCTGTTGTCTGTTCCTTCTCATACTCGACGGCTAGGGTTTAGCCTTCTATTCTGTATCGTATTCTCCAATATGTATCTCTTGTTTAATGTCCAATGTCTAATGTCGAATTCCAGTATATATGCTGCGCCTCTCTGTACGGTTTGTCGGCACATGAAATTCATGCCTGCGCCTCTGATTATTTTGTCGGGCCCAGCATCATGTCTGCTGCCAATATCAAAATGTCGGTCCAGCCTTCCTTTGTCTACCTCGACAAGGTCTAGGCCTCTAATTCTTTTCCAATCTCGAAGCTAACTATCCATCCAGCCCACGTGCATCTTGGTCTGCGCCTCTCGTCATTGGTCGCGGCCCAAATCCATGCAAGCGAAGCAGCTCGTTTTGAGACGAGACATAAGCACAGTCCATGCATGGCCACGCATGTGTCATGCGGCCCAAAAGTCAACAGCCTCGCATTTAACAACGGCGCGAGTGGATCTTTGTGGTCCGGGAATTGAAAAAGAATGTAAACCCGGACCATGCCAAAATTTAGGCAGTAAATTCCGTTTAGGTGTGGTCTGGGTTTATAAACCAGTACATAAACTCGGACCATGCTGTAAATTAGCAGAATGTCCGTTTTTGAGTCAACTTGGTCCCAGTTTTACTGTTAAGCTTGTGATATATGTTTCTAGACCTTTTCTTCAGCGTTTTTAACCTGTTTTAGTAAAACCATATGATGGGAATAATCTAAACATTTAACATAATTAAACATATAAGTGAGGAATTTATCATATAAACCAATAAAATATTAATCACATTAAGCATGAAAACATAGATAAATTCCGCACTTATCAAATACCCCACACTCAGCTTTTGCTTGTCCTCAAGCAAATAAAGAATATAACTGCTCCAAACCGAAACATTAAACTCCAAGATCAAACATAAGCAGAAGGAAAACAAGCAAAATGACAATCAGAAAAATCAATCTGCTCTAAGCTATCATTTTTCGCAAACAGTGAATAAGGAATAATTTTAATAAAAGCATGAATAAACTGAATTGTAGAAACTGAAACACAAATTAGCTTAGGACCTTCCACCAATTTCTTTCCATTGCCCTTATGGATGACAAGGGGTGTGAAGTAATGCCTTATTCCGCAATACCTTTCAACACCACGCACTCATGATCAAAAACTAAAAAAACTGCAATTAAATATTTCGCATGCAAAAACTTTTCTTCGTCAAGAAAAAAAAACAAATGATTTATTTAATTAATTGCATAGTTGTTTCTTCACCCAGACTTTTCTCTTTACCCATGTAATGGCTTTGGGCCAACTATCCCAGATCACAAGACCTTAGGTAGATAGGTGATAAAGCACCCCGAGGACTTAATAACCAGATAAAAGAGGCCTGATTTGGTTTAGGAAATTTTTGATCAGAGGAGTACCTTGTCTTATCCTTTCATTCCAAACATTCATATCATTCCCAAGATCCAAAGCTAAATGCATTTAACCTCCACAATCAGCCAACCCATCAAATTTCAGTGAAAATAGAGTAAATTTAAGAAAAACAATTCCGGAAAGACAACTTTTAAGCAGAAAGATTTTTAAGGTTGTCATCAGGCTCAATTTCAAACTTCCACAGATATTCTCACCCAAAATTCAACATTTAACAGCAAAGAGAAGCATATTATTTATCACCTAAAAACAATAAAAAAAACTAGTGGTCTGAAGTGATAACTGAAGAGCACTCCCTACCCCACACTTAAAATTAAACAATGTCCTCATTGTGTGACAAGGCAGAAGTGAAAAACTCAAAGCTCACAGAAAAACATTTATGTCCGAAGGAAACACAGCATAGCAGTCATTGGACAAAAATGAAAATTAAAAGAAAAGAACTAGAACTCCCCTGGATTTTGTTGTTACTTCATATGTAGAACGACCCCACCCCACACTTGAGTTTTACTCAAGTGTTGCAGCCTGGTTGTAGTATCACCATGAAGAATTCATCTGAAAAGAAAAACACCAGCAGCAACCAAAACTACAAACGAAGTTAAAAATTATAGACAACAAAACCAGGAAAAATAACTACAAAAAGAAATTAAAACCAAAATTTAAAGCTAAAAAATAAATATAACACTGGGTTGCCTCCCAGCCAGCTGCCCTTCTTTAACGTCTTTGGCTAGACCATACCTCCCTAAGGTCAACCAGGATCGAATATGAATGTCGACGTTGGTACCAAGGGTATGGGTGGGCTGGGGATATATCTTCATAAAACGACCCCTATCAAATGGAAATAAAACCTCAACACTCCAAATATAACAGTGTAAACTCCACCGATCATGCGTCAGGTGGCTGTGTTGAGGTGGGTGATCCTTGATGTGAAGATCACACTTTGGCCGGTCCTCCTTCTCAAATTCAAGGATGTAAACATCCTTATCATCTGGTGAAAGCTCAGAGGGAGAACCAATAGGAACATCAACTTCAACAGGAATCAAGGGCTCCTTAAAGTCGATGAGATAACTCTGCTCTGATGGCTCAACAGCAGGAGAAGAAAGGAAGTCAACTGGAAGACTATCTGGCTCAGGTACAGGTGGAGAAGGAATAGACTGGATAGCTACATGAATTATATTATTCTCTAACTCAGTAGATTCATCAAATTGCTCAATCTCTAGCTCTGGTCTCTCCATGATCTCCACCTCAGGTGTGTTAGCAACTTCAGGGATCGTTAGATCAAGCTGCGTACCACTCCACTCAGCTACTGCAGTAGGTTGTTCGATCTCAGGAACCGGTTCACATCCAAGCTTTTGTGATATTTCATCTAGATTGGCTAGAATTCTTGCATGACTTTCTGCATTACTTTCACGCAGCTCCTTCATATCCATCATCAAGGCCTCATGCCTAGCGAAGTTTGATTCGCCATGTTTTTTGTTAAAATCTGCAAGAGCAGCTACCAAGCTAGATAGATTACTTTGACATTGTGAACTCTCATGTTCCCCTCCACATGTCTGGCAGATAACCCACTGGTTGTAACTTTGTGTAGGATAATATTGTTCGGGAGACGGTCGTGCTTCAGGAGGGCTAGACAATATAAAACTTCTTAAAGCATCCTCCAATCCAGAAGAGACAACTGGACAATAAGCACGCTCGTGGTCTCCTCCACACCTTTCGCATACAACCCATTGGTTGTAATATCCAGGCCAACCTCCTGGCGGATTGTAATATCCAGCCATCAAATCAAAGTACCTCAGAATAGAAAGAAAAATAATTATATACATAAAGAAGAAAATAAAAATAAAAATATGTACATAACAATAAAATAAATAAAAACAACAATGAACGAAAAGGTAAATAAAATCAAACTAAACAAATTCCTATAAATTAAAATCCAAGAAATAGAAATAACAAAAATAAATAAATAAAAGAAAAACTATAATAAAACAAAATCAAAATAAAAAGAACGGAAACAAATAAAAAACTAAACTAAACTAAACAGAAAATTAAACTAATCTAAAAATAAATTAAACGAACAAAACAAAATCAAAATAGAAGATGAGGGAAAAAATATGAACCAAATAAACTAAAAATAATTAAACAAAACAAAACAGAAATTAAACTATTCTAACAAAATTAAAATCTCATAATAAAAAAAAAATAAAGTAAGATAAACCTAAAAAAACTAATCCTACAAAAAAGAACGACTACAAAAACTAAATCAAACAAACAAAATTAAATATCAACTAATAAAAAACAAATGAACAAACTAATAGAAAATAAAAGTAAACTAAAAATAAATTAAACAAACAAAACAAAACAAAATAAAATAAAAGGGAGAATACGAACCAAACTAAACTAAAAATAATTAAAAAAACAAAATAAACAAAAAGAAACTAAACAAAACAAAATAAATAAAACAAAAATAGAATAAAGACTAAACTAAATAACCGTGCCTCCCCGGCAACGGCGCCAAAAACTTGTACGGGTAAAAGCGTATTGCAGCAAGTGTACTGGTCTGTCGTAGCAAGTTTTCCTAGGTAGTATTCCCTAGGTTATCGAACCAAAGGAGGCTGTGTCTAGTTTAATCTTTAATCTATTAACTAATAAACTGAAGGAAAATAACAATAATAATTGAGGGTTTGATTGCAGAAATTAAATAGACAATTTAATTAAAACAAAAACAATTAAAAGTGATTGTCTGACAAATCTAAAAGGCGAATCCTGGTTTACTATTTTTTCCTAGTTTATCAATTCCCTTCCTGAGTGTTTTCTAAATTCTAGATTGCAACCTCAGATCTAAATTAATCTAAAACCGGTCTCCCGCAAGATAGATTCTTACTAGCAATTTCTAAATCCTAACTCTCGTTACGAATTTACAAATTAACTAGTAGCATTAATTATTCATCTGGTTTCTAGTCAGCTAATCCTCAGGAATTACCATCTGTAGTTTCACTGGTAATATTCCTATAGTCTAATGAACGCCGCAGTTCTCACTTGTAAGCAATTCATACCAAATAAACTCAAGCAATAATTAATCACAAGAGAATTCAGTAATAACAAGGAATAAAACTACAATCTGTATAGAATTTATATTCGACAACTCAGGAAGCAAAATAATAAACTAGTTGTCCGTAGCAAACCAGTATTCTAACGACTACTCAGACATTGGAGACAAAGACATAACAACAATATCAAAGAGATTAGAAAACGTCATCTAATTGGAGAACGATGACGAATCCAGTCTCTGCCTTCTGCTCGGTCTGTCAGAACTGCCTGTTTCCTTCTTCTGTTGTCTGTTCCTTCTCATACTCGACGGCTAGGGTTTAGCCTTCTATTCTGTATCGTATTCTCCAATATGTATCTCTTGTTTAATGTCCAATGTCTAATGTCGAATTCCAGTATATATGCTGCGCCTCTCTGTACGGTTTGTCGGCACATGAAATTCATGCCTGCGCCTCTGATTATTTTGTCGGGCCCAGCATCATGTCTGCTGCCAATATCAAAATGTCGGTCCAGCCTTCCTTTGTCTACCTCGACAAGGTCTAGGCCTCTAATTCTTTTCCAATCTCGAAGCTAACTATCCATCCAGCCCACGTGCATCTTGGTCTGCGCCTCTCGTCATTGGTCGCGGCCCAAATCCATGCAAGCGAAGCAGCTCGTTTTGAGACGAGACATAAGCAAAGTCCATGCATGGCCACGCATGTGTCATGCGGCCCAAAAGTCAACAGCCTCGCATTTAACAACGGCGCGAGTGGATCTTTGTGGTCCGGGAATTGAAAAAGAATGTAAACCCGGACCATGCCAAAATTTAGGCAGTAAATTCCGTTTAGGTGTGGTCTGGGTTTATAAACCAGTACATAAACTCGGACCATGCTGTAAATTAGCAGAATGTCCGTTTTTGAGTCAACTTGATCCCAGTTTTACTGTTAAGCTTGTGATATATGTTTCTAGACCTTTTCTTCAGCGTTTTTAACCTGTTTTAGTATAAAACCATATGTGAGGAATAATCTAAACATTTAACATAATTAAACATATAAGTGAGGAATTTATCATATAAACCAATAAAATATTAATCACATTAAGCATGAAAACATAGATAAATTCCGCACTTATCACCGTCCTACACTCGAAAGGTATTCAGCTTCAAGTACCTATAACATAAAAATGGTGCCCCTAGGGGCTCAGCAAATTGCTGGCATGAAATTCACATACCTCGCGTGCTAACGGGGGTACGCCGACTACTTTGTCAAGAGCATAGGATTTATTTTAATTCAATCAACATGCAAGATAGCAATACATTATATATGTACACTAGCACAAGTACTCAACATTCAACCATGGAATACAATTCCTAACTAACACATCTAGGTTGTTAGTTTATAATAATTACTTTTAGGCCTTGAGGGTTTCTTCCTCATTATCCCTTAGGCACTTATTCATTATCTTACCCATTCTCTTGGGTTACTCTTACTCAAGTTCTCTTAATCTCAATCTAAAACTCAAATTCTCAAACTCCCAAGCTCAACTCAATTTCTACACTTCTCAACGAAATTCTCAAATCTTAACTCTCAAGCTGAATTCTCAAATTTCTCAAGTTTCAACTCAATTCTCGATTCTCAATTTCAACTCAAATTCTCAATTCTCAATTTCAACTCAAATTCTCAAAGGGATATCTTTTAAGTCATTACCCATGACCTCTAGACAGAGTCATACACAAGACTCACCACCGGGCTTTCAAATACAAGTCTTACTTCCCCGGTTTTGACCCTACTCTGGGTCTAGCATGGAGGGAAGGTTCGACTATCAAGCGGAACTATACACTTAGCTCCTCAATTTCTCAAACGTCCGTTTCTCTACCGGGCCACTCCATTTCTCAAATACTCCTCTCTCGGAGTTATATTGTAATTGTATAGATTAGCCTAGAAGTGTCTCTCTCGATATCATTTAATGGCTTAGGGAATTTTCTCAATGTCTAGTATTCTCAGATTTAAGGGTTTCCCCAACTTATCGAATACTTTTATGTTCGGGACATTTTCTTATGTTGGTCGGTTCCTCATATTGTAGGTCGACTATTTTTCTGAGGGAGTTTGATGGTCCCTTATCATCCTTTTACTTCATTCAAGAGTTCATATCTTGAACTATCATCAATCTCTTATTAGAGGTTTCATCATTTCTTTCCACTATTGGTATTTTCGTGGATTGTTCTTATCGGTTCTCTAACCGTTATCGGGAATTTACCAATCCTATACAAATTCTATCACGTTCTAGTGAGTTCATAAGTTTACGTTATCGTTATTTTTAAATCGATAGTGTTTGTTTGTTTCCACTTTTTTGTTGCTTTGTGGAATGACTCTTTCTACGAGTCTCTAATCAAACAATACTCATCTACGAGTCGGTCTATAACACTAAGTTAAACCACGCAATCATTCAAGTATGTTAGTTCATACGTCATGCATCAAGACATACATATCAAATGTAATAAGTCATTTTCATGCTTTTATCTTGATTAAGTCGGCACACAAACACACAACACATAAATCAGTGTTGCTCGGTTAGCATACAGGGCATGAGAAAATCATACCTTTCACCATGGATTAACTTTACCGTATCACCTCACGTTCCTCGAGTCTTACTCCCGAACCACTAATTACATGTCAAATGGTTCGATTAACACCAATACTTTACGGTAGGTAAATGACTATTACTCCCGTACTTACCCCGTTGTCCCGTTATCCTTAGTTTTACTCATGATAATTTAAGTTCTTACTTCTCACTCACTTCTAGCACTTGTTTACACTTCTTAGGACCTTTAGATGTACCAAACAAGGCCTAAACATCATCTAAAATCATTACCATTCAAACCCCCATCATTTAAGCACTTTAAAACACTCACGGTACAATTCTAGGGGTGGTCCGGGACTTGCTCCTTACCCTAAGTCCCAGACCAATTGAAAACTTAACTCTCAGCCATTTTTCTACACTGGTCCGAGACGTTGTCCCTATCTTAAGTCCCGGACCAGACCTGGACTTGAATTCTCGGCACAAATTTGAGTGTGGTCCATGACTTTGTCCAAGGACCAAGTCCCGGACCCTGCTAAAAAGCTGTCAAATGGTAACTTTTCAATCCCATTTCAACCCCTAATTCACACCCAATATTTCCTAATCCTTTCACATGTTTTCCAACATGTTTAACCACCTCAAAACATGCTCTAAACCTCCTCAAACCATTGGTCAAATCCTTGCCTCAATTCTTGCTTAAATTCTATAATTTCACTTCTCACATTTTGCACTTTGCACACTAATGCACTTCTAACTTCATCTTGATAGTTTACAACGTCCTACCACCTTACCAAATCACCTATTGACCATAACCACTCATTCCTAGTCATTTGCACTTCATTGCTCAAGTTCAAACCTTCATTTTCAAAGTCTTGCACACTAACTCTTTCCTAGAAATTCAATGCACCACAACACCATCTTTGCTACAGATTTTGCTCTCCTTTTCCAACTCTTATATCCACTCAAGAGTGTTTAACTAACCCAAATAAACTTCTTACTACACCTAGTTCATTCCCTAGGTTGTTCTCACCCATAACAACACCTAAAACACTTTATTTCTACTAAAATTTTGCCATAACTTACCTAAAATTTTAACATACCCAAATTCATCATTTTCATCCTAAATCCCTTCCAAACTAGCCACATCCACAAGGGATCCTACCATCACACAAGCTCAATCCAAAATTCACCCAAAGTCTCTTCAAACAACAATATCAATATATATATTCAAGTCATTTGGCTACATGACCCTCAATTCAAACATCAATTCCACAAATTCCTCATAGTAACAATCAACACAATTTTGCTATAGATTTTGTTTTATATTTTATTTCCCATCCCAAAATTTCTAAAGCATTAAGATAGTAGTTAAGGTAAGCTTTTTACCTTGATCTTCCAAATTCCTTTTCGATTCTCCTCTTCTCCACTTTTTCCCATTTTCGGTCATATGGGCAATGGGATTGTAAAATTCCAGCCCAACATCCAAGGAACCCAAAATGAATGTAATTAAAATCCTAAACCCCTGGAATAACTTTAATTCAATGAAATAGATTAAAAACACCATAAGTTAGGGTCTTACCTTTGGAGTTCCAAGAGGGGTTTAAAACCTTGAATCAAGAGGAGGGTTCTTCCACCATTGGAGATTTGAACCAATGCTCAAATCAAGAAAGAAAACAAGGCATTACAAAGGGGCGAAATCGGCCACCATAATGGAAAGGAGAAAATGAGTATTTTTTGGGAACTTTTTACCTTAGAAGAAAGAGGAGACTCCAAGCTTCAAGAATGTAACACCCCTACTAAACCGGTTCCTAGTAATCCTATAGAAGTCGCGCACAATAATATCTCACAGCGGTAAATAATAAACTATCGCCCTACTGGTGTCACTGTTATCACTCGCCCATACGGGTGATAACGATTTACCTGATAATCAACTTGCGAAACGTATTCCCGCAGTGACCACAAGAGATAGATAGTAGAACTTAAACAACTTAAAACAACTCAACAATTATTACAGACCGTGAGCATCTAAACCAAATACACCTCGGTTAAACAACCCGAGTCCAAAACAACCTGAGTATCACACCGTACCAAGTCTAAACCAACTGTAATATCACAATGGTCACGTCTCGCTGCGACCCACCAGCTAATCACCTGAAATAAAGATGGTTTTGGTATGGAATCAGCCCCTGCTGAGTATGTCATCACATGCCCCGTCATGCCCCCAAAGACCCCTCAATTATTTGGTCGAGAGCATGAGGTTCATTACATGCAATACCACTTTAATATATAAACTGTAAAATAAACAACAGTAATCCATACAACAACACAACCATCAACACACATAATATACCACAAGTATAACCAATGAACAATAAGCGAAACAACGAGAGTAACAATAAGTATTAATTCTCGTCCATGGTGTAGAAGCCAATATTGTTCGCCACTGTATAATTCTCAAATGTATTATGTTCAGTTATACCTAGTGACATTGTCTCATTAAAACGACATGTCTCTAGTTACCCATATATTATGGCGGGTCACCCACGGCAGTAGCCACTCCAACGGTAGAGTCTCCGACCAACGAGCCATTCTAGCTCACGGGAAATTTTCTTGATACTTGCGGACCCGTACGCGGACATCCTGGTATCGTTTTTGTGATCACAGCGCGCACCAAGAGCCACATCCTCTTGGCTTTACTTCCATTCATTATTACTTAATTATACCATCGCATCGCATTACCAAATTTTCTAACACAGCAGACCAAGATCATTAGTCCAATCCGGAGTCTGTAAACTCGGGATCCAGTGTTAGATACGAGAGCGGCGTATAGAAAGGCCAATGCTCCGTATGAAAGTCTTGGATAATATATATGTATTATTATCCTAGTGCTACAACGTTTTTCTGACGTTCCTTATTTTTCGTATAAGATAGCACCATAGCCGCTAGTTCGTTATATATAGGTTCTTATATACGAACCAATACTGTTAACTCAACAACAGTAAATAATGAGCAGCTATAAATACACAATTCATGCATATTAATTATCACATTCAGACAAACAATCTTATCACAGATCACACAGAAGTCTGAACTGAGGAAGCCCTCAGAGACAATCAGAGACACATAACAACATACCGTTCACCCCGATGTATTACGGTGGAGTATGAATCAGCAAGATCCTATGCCCCTTGTGTAGTCTCTAACAATCTAAACAATACATAATGCTACTGATTAGCTTACCGTATAACAACATAATTCTACGGTACCCCGTACCGTCACTAACACCTCCCGGTTAACCCCCCGTTATTAACTATCAATGTTGTCGGGTTTTAGGTTTAACTCGAGATTGGGAAAAGGTGTTATATTACATGCGTAGTCTTGTTTGTATGTTAGTATAGTTGTTGTTAAACTTGTTATCGCATGTAACTTAATGTTTGTTTATACATCATACAGTTTGTTTCATTATTGTATGTGTAATCCTTTGTCATGCACTATGCATCTTACCTTAGTATTTATTTTTCTAAGGTTTGTCTCTTTTTTTTTTATATTTCATGTGGTATAATTCATCTGTAAACTATACTCTTAATATTTAGGATCCTTATTATCCCATGAATACTCTTAACTTTAGAATTTCCATAACTACTGTTTATAATTCTTTTCTCCTTAACTATTATCATTTTAATTATGATAATTTATAATTATTGAACCATATCACATTTTCTACACCATTACATATTTTTTTATGTGTGTATTATGGAACTATTTATTATATGGTAAGTCTTATAATCTATATTCATTCTTTTTAATGAATATCTCTTATATTATAAATGTTATAACTCTTATAACATTAAAACCATATTATAAATTCCATTTAAAAATGTTAATATTTTCGAACAGCGCCTATGTTCTTAAGTATTTATAAAATCCACCTCTTAATTAATATAATGTCATCTTATAGTTATATAACATATCTTATGACATTTAAATCATTAAAACAATTATAACCTATAGTTATATTTTGTTTTTAAATACCAAACAGCCCTTAGTATTTTCGGCTTTCACTTATAACCACTAAACTTTTATAAACTCACAATTCAATTCCAATTTATAGTACATAGTTTTCTAATCCCATTAAAACTATATATTATACATATATCTTTATAAAACCTTATATACCATTCCAAAAATTACCAAACTATACCAAAAGGTTATAAACATTATTCTTAACCTTATTTTTCCTCTAAATCTCGGTATATATATTTTGTTACCTATTTGTAACAATGTCATAAACCATATATTATACTTATATAACTCATATGAACTCCAAACTTAACCAAATAAACTTCTAAAAATTTCTAATAACTTAAGGACTTAACTAAACTCCATTTAGTACCCTTAATTCTCGGTAATTACATTACCACCCCAAACCTTATAAATCTTTTACAATTTAATAAGTATCTTATTATAAGATAGTATTTTAATTTCTTAAATTTTCCAAACTTGGTCAAAGTCTCCTATATAGTCAACTTTGACTCCTAACACCAAATGGGAACCAATTTTTCGGTAATTACAAATAATGACATATACTTTTCTATTTTTACAATTTTGACCCAAAACTTTATAAAGTGTTATAATTTTTATTAAATTCATTTAAAAACCCTAAATTGCTCTAAATTACCCACGGCTTTTCTAATTCCTTAATAATTACGAATTGGCCCCAACTTTAATTATAAGCATAAATAAAACTAAATAAGCTTATAAACTTAAATTAAAATGGCCTAATGACATGGCCTTATTACAACCTTGATCTTGCAAAATAAATTACACAATAAATGTCTCAAAATATAGCATATATATTCGGCCTCTCCATGGTTTAATTATTTTTCCACATAATGTCATAATTTGACCATTATGTTAATTAAATCTCTTAAATGACTAGCTTAATTTATCTTAGCCATTTTTTTTACATTTTTAGGTCAATATGACCTATATGTGTATGTTCACTCTCGGCCATATATATATATAATACTTAAAGATTGCAAAAATCATAAGTTTAAGGTGTTTATACCTTGATTTATCCTTGTATAGGCTCGGTCACTTGTAGGAAAATTCACCACTTGATTTAGACATGTTTAATACACAAAAATAAGATATGGTTACACTCCAAGCATGAGCTTAACCATAAGGAATAATTAATGTAAGATTTAAGGCAAAAATCACCTTAAAATGCAAGGGAAGTTCTAGGTATTTTCGACCTGAACCAAACACACCACAAGGTGTTAGATCTACCATATTAACATAGGAAATAGTTAGATCTCGAAATCCTACCTTGTTATTAGGTTTTACCTTGGAAAAATGCCTTAAAAGAGAGTATTTCTCTTGGATCTCGGTCACCCTTGCTCCAAATGGCTAACCAACAGATCCCACATGAAAAGGAGATGAAGATGAGTCTATGACCAAAATTTCACAGCCAAACTCGAAGGGAATCAAAAGTTATGAGCTTAAAGCACATTTTTACCTTAAAATGTAGATTTGGACAACCTTGGTCCCTCTACTGGTCTCAACCGAGTTTAGCTCTTGTTCTAACCTTAGAACACTGAGAATAAGCCATAGGAATAGATGAGCCACGAAATTTAGGTGTTGGTGGTGAAAAGATGAAGAAAAAGAGCTAAAAATGACATTAAAACACTTACATTAGGAGCTTAGGAGCTAGACTTGCCTTCCATGGCCAAGAACAAGCTTTGAGAGCTTGAGAGGAAGGATGGAGCTCGGTTGGATAGGGAGGAATCGGACAAGGAAGGAGGAGGAAGGTGGGAATGATTGATAAGGTTTGAATTAATGTAAAAAGGTAACATTATTTTGTAAAAGTAAACATATTAGGTAGCATTTGTCTCCAAAATAATTGCATGCTGTCTCCTCCCTTATTGCAGCCGGCCTCCTTGGTCCAAATGAGTCAATTAATTGACCATTGACCAAGCTTGGTCAATGTTGACTCATGCGGGCCCCACTTTAGGGTTTTATTAATATTTTAATATTAAATTTGTAAAAATTCGTAAATTTCTGGAATTAAATTCCTAATATGATATAATATGATTAAATATCATATTTAAGGATAATTATAATTTTTAAGCCCATTAAAATCAATTTAAAAGGCAATCTCACAAAAACGTGCTTTAAGGAGTTTTAGCGCACATTTTTGTGTCACAGGGTGTTCCTGAGCTTAGTTCTCTTTGAGAATGGTTTTATCGTGTTCCTTGCTTCATTATAATACTTAGGAATCCACTTTGGATCCTACTTGGGGTCATACAACCTTCATGGTGTCTTAAAGCACATTTTTGGCTTTACCGATCTTAAGGCGTGTTTTGCCTTGTTGAGATCTTTTAGATTGTTCCCCAATAATATTTAGATGTTTAATAATAATCTTAGATCATTAATAGATCATTTAATTATATTTTAAAGATTAGGGGTATTTCAGTCTACCCCCCTTAAAAAGGCTTCGTCCCGAAGTCCTTAATCCTCTACAGTTCACCTAAGGAATCAAGTTCCACTAAGTAACCAAACAGTCCATTGCTAGGGAGTAACTCCCACTAGGTTCAGACCTAGTCTATGTATACAACATATATTAAATAATTTAAACTCATGGTGTACTCATTCACAACACAGCACTTCAAGGTGCACATCTCATCAAAAGTACTCAGCGGTACTATATATTCAACCAGGTGCACTAAGGCACATACATACATAAAATGTATCATACACATACAATCATCCAAACCACATGTATGACGCAGCATACCAACAAAAGTGTAACACAAAACAAGACCTAATGCACAAACATGTGCGCAAGCCAAGTGGTGTCTACCCCCCTTAAAAAGGGTTTGACCACGAACCCGTACAAGTAACACAGCTACTACTCGAAGAGTGCTGGGTACTTCGCTCTCATGGAGTCCTCTAACTCCCATGTGGCCTCCTCCACCTCATGGTTCGACCAGAGAACCTTGACCATGCTAACGGTCTTGTTCCTAGTCTGTCTCGTCTTCGTATCGAGAATGCGGAGTGGTACTTCCTCATATCGTAGAGCAGGGTCCAACTCTAAAGTCTCTGGCTGCAAAACGTGCGATGGGTGGGGCACATACCTCTTCAACTGTGAAACGTGGAAAACGTCGTGCACCCTCCCGAGCTCTGCTGGTAAATCCAGTCTGTAGGCTAATGGGCCCACTCGCTCCCTAATCGCATAAGGTCCAACATACTTTGGGCTCAACTTGCCCTTCTGTCCAAACCGGAATATCCCCTTCATGGGTGACACTCTAAGGAATACCATGTCGTCGGTAGTGAACTCAATGTCCCTCCTCTTGGTGTCTGCATTTGCTTTTTGCCGGTCCTGAGCTGCCTCATGTTCTTCCTGATCTGTAGACATCCTCCTTAACCTGCTCTAGGTACTCTGGTCCTAGAAGTGTAGTCTCGCTGGCCTCATCCCAGCATAAAGGAGTCCTACATGGTCTACCATAAAGTGCCTGAAATGGTGGCATCTGTATCGAGGAGTGGTAGCTGTTGTTGTAGGCGAACTCTATCAGATGTAGTCGCTCTAACCAACTCCCCTGAAAATCTAAGGCACATGCTCTCAGCATGTCCTCCAGTGTCTGGATGGTTCTCTCACTCTGACCGTCAGTCTGTGGATGGAACGCCGTACTAAGCTTCAACTTTGTACCCAAGGCTTCCTGAACCTGTCCCCAGAATCTGGACAAAAATCGAGGGTCCCTATCAGAAACAATAGTCTTTGGCACACCATGGTGCCGGATCACCTCTTCTGGAACAAGTCCGCTAACTTCGGGACGTTCCAGGTATCCTTCATAGCAACAAATTTTGCCACCTTCGTCAGACGGTCCACAATGACCCAAATCGTGTTCAGTCCTCCCTTAGCCGGTGGGAGACCGACAACGAAATCCATCGAGATGTCCTCGAACTTCCAACAAGGAATAGGCATAGACTGCACTAAACCTCCGGGTCTCCTATGCTCAAATTTTAACCTTCTGACAGGTCAAGCATCTAGCCACGTACTCAGCTACATCCTTCTTCATCCCGCTCCACCAGAAATGAACCTTCAAATCCTTATACATCTTCGACGAACCAGGGTGGACGATAAGGACGAGCAATGAGCCTCCTGGAGTATCTTCTCCTTCAGATCAGGAGACGACTCCGGAATACACAAACGGCCCTTCAGTCGATCATGCCATCATCGCACAGTTCGAAGTCATATTTTAGCCTCTCAAAACAACCATCTACATTTTCTGCCTGATACTCTGCATATAGTGATCACTCTCCTGTGCAGCTCGTATCTCATCAATCATACTGCTGTTTGCTAATAAAGTGAACAATGAATGAGCTCTGCGGCTCAGGGCATCAGCTACCACATTCGCCTTGCCCTCTTTGTACCTCAGGTCTATATCGTAGTCCTTCAAGAACTCGACCCATCTTCTCTGTCGCATGTTCAGCTCCTTCTGAGAGAAGAGATGCTGTAGACTCTTGTGATCAGAGTAGATAGTGACTGTCACACCATACAAATAATGTCGCCAGATCTTCAAAGCGAAGACTACTGCGCCTAACTCAAGGTCATGTGTGGGGTAATTTACCTCATGCTTCTTCAACTGTCGGGATGCGTAAGCAACTACCTTCCCGTGCTGCATAAGCACACAGCCTAGACCGGTTCCAGAGGCATCACAATATACCTCGAACCCATCAGTGCCCTCAGGGATAGTAAGAACGGGCGCTGATGTCAGGAGATCCTTCAGTCTGAAAGGACTGCTCACACTCTGCAGACCATAAGAACTGGGATTCCTTCTTCATTAGATTAGTCATTGGTTTGGCTTCCTTGGAGAAGTCCTTCACAAATCTTCGATAATACCCTGCCAAACCCAGAAAGCTACGGACGTCTGTGACTGTCTTCGGCCTTGGCCAACTACTTTACTGCCTCAATCTTAGCAGGATCTACAGATATGCCGCTAGCTGATATAATGTGTCCTAGAAATGACACGCTGTCCAACCAAACTCACACTTAGAAGTTTGGCATACAGCTGGTTCACTCTCATAATATTCAACACCTGTCTCAAATGGAACTCATGATCTTCCTTGGTTTTGAATAGATCAGAATATCGTCGATGAAGACTACAACTGAACTATCAAGATGCTCTCTAAAAAGTCGGTTCATCAAGTCCATGAATATGGCTGGCGCATTCGTCAGTCCGAATGGCATAACGGTGAACTCGTAGTGTCCATACCGTGTCCGAAAGCTGTCTTCTCAATCACCCTCTGCAATCCTAATCTGATGGTAGCCAGATCTGAGGTCTATCTTCGAGAACACACTGGCCCTCTCAGCTGATCAAATAAATCATCTATCCGTGGTAATGGGTACTGTTCTTGACTGTAACCGCATTCAGCTCGCGGTAGTCGATGCAGAGTCGCATACTGCCGTCCTTTTTCTTGACGAACAGCACTGGAGCACCCCAAGGAGAAACACTAGGTCGGATGAATCCCTTGTCGAGGAGGTCCTCCAGCTGTAGCTTCAGCTCCCTCATCTCAGCCGGTGCCATACGGTAGGGTGCCTTAGCAATGGGGCCCGTACCTGGCAACAAGTCGACGGCGAACTCAACCTCGCGCACAGGCGGCATGCCTGGCAGCTCATCAGGAAATAGGTCGGGAAAATCTACCACGACTGGAATGTCTACGTCCGTCACGTCGCTCTGTCTCGTGTCCTGTACATAACAGAGGAAGGCTTGTCGGCCCTTCCTAACATCCTTCATTAGGGACAATGCTGACACGATCTTGACAGTCGGCTCTCTCCTCACACTGCGGTATGACACTGTCCTGCCGCTCGGCCCCTTCAGCAATAGTCGATGCTCTGCACAATGAAGGCGGCCCCTATGTTTCTGTAGCCAATCCATGCCCACTATGATGTCAAAACCCGTTTTCTGAACTCGATCAGGTCAATGGGAAAGGTCTCAGTCATAATGCTGATCTCTAACCCTGTATACTGTCTAGTGCAACCTACTTTCTCCTTCGAAGGAAGGGTGACTGAAAAGTCTGAAAGCGGTTCGGGGGTGGCCCCCAGCTTCTTAGCAAACGTCGAGGAAATAAAAGAATGCGAAGCCCCTGAGTCGAACAATACGGAAGCACTAACACCATCAATAGGAAAGGTACCTGAGATTATCTCTCGTATTAGCATCGAGTCCCAATAAATCACTAATTTACTGTTGTTCGTAATGTCATACCTGTGATGACATTACCAGACTCCTTGGCTTGCGCCATGTCTAAGATGCAGATGGTACCCTCCTTTCCCTTACTATAGCCTGAAGTTATGAATTATCGGTATCAACAAACTGAACACAACACTTGAAAGTAGGAAACTCTTATTTCATTCATCCAACTGTATTTTACAAGGTTACACACTTAACTACTGCTATTACATCAATACTGTCGAAAAGTTAAATTTAAACGGCCAGGTCGGATGTGGGTATCATTCACTAGAGCTGGTGGTGCGGTATTGAGCTTAATGCTCTTAATACCATGATATACAAGCCTCGACTCTCCACCAAATACCACACATCCCCAGACTTGAGGATGATCTTGCTTGCTAGATCCATCCTCTTCTGGTCTCCATAAATAAACTCAGCATCATCGCCGATGGAAAAGACAAACTGGTATTCCTCTGGTGATGGACTCGGTCGTCTCATCACGGTCCTGGTGCATTCCAAGCTTCCCTCCCTGTTCATAGTAATTGATGATGCAAACGTCAGGTGTCATGTCGGGTAATGGATAAGTCTCACAGTCTTGAGCAATATTCATTGCGTCTCTCACCAAGGTAAGGAAACTCTCAGGTATCCTAGGTATAGATATGTCACCTACTACCCTCACCTCTCGATAAACCCTAGCTTGTGGATCCCAATCTTTTCCTAAGCACATCATGTGCAGTTTCATTCTAGAACCACTAGTAAATACAGGGGTATAAAAACCTCCTATGCCCTTACCCAAAGCTCTACACTCATTTACTATGGTGATTTGTTCATCTAGGGTTAGGAACTCTCTGAGAAGTATCATGCCCGGCCTGACTACATGACACAACTCACTAGGGTACTCTCGTCTTTCTTCCACGGGTCTAGGTGATCTTTGTCTTGTAAGTGTGGGATAGCAGATATCGAAGTCTCCTAAGAGGTAAAAGGTTTCCTAGGTAAGTTGTCCATCTAAAGCGGTAACTTAAACACACATTCATGCTAAGGTAAAGCGTGTAACAAGTAGTCATGCTTTCATACAATGGTTAAGGTTTCAAATGCTAACCTTCACCGCGCTGGGTGCTAGTGCCAGCGCCTGAAGCTCCCGCTGCATTCAGCATACGGTTGCCCGGCGGGTTCCTCTGGCCCTGGTTCTGCTGCTGCCCTCCTCTGGGCTTGGGGCGCCGGCCCCCTCTGGCCACCTCGGGCTCCACCTCCTCCAGTAGGTGCGCCCTGAGTCCCCTTCGGTGGGCGGTACGCTCGGCTATCAGGATTATTGAAGCACTCGTACGACCTGTGGCCCTTCTTCCCACAGTGGTGGCAGTCCACCGCTTGCCCGGTGCAGTCGACACCCGGGTGGTCTTTACCACAGCGCTTGCAGTGAAAGTGGCGCTGGGGTGCAGAACCTATTATCATGTCGCACTCAGGTTAGTACAAGGATGGTAATGGTAGTGTAATACTCAATTTATTCACAAGGTTAGATCGCTTACCCTTAGGGGGTACAGATCTAAGAGGCTGCACGTCGTAGGTAGGCCCGGTCAGCAACGGAACCTTGTCTTTACCCTTTTGGCTGGCCTGCTCCTTCTTCTTCTCCCTCCAGGAGAACTTCTTCTTCCTGTGATCGTCAAAGTGTCAGGAATAGCAGGTATAAAAGCAGGCAGTAAGTAAGTAATTTAAATGGGTTAAATAACTTAAGGTGGTTCTTACTTCCAACCCTTACTGCCTCCGCCTCCAGCCTCAGTCTCTGCCTCTTTCTCTGGGGCCTTACGCTTCTGCCCCTGGCCGTCCTCCCGGCTGTTCACCATCATCTCAGTCCGAGAAGCGGCGTCATAACACTCCTGCAATGTATCAATGAGTTCCCGAACTGGTAATGAATCAACTAGTTACGAGGTACAAACTGTCAATTAATTTTACCTGAACCGTAGGGTACAAGGTAGCACCCATAGCAGCCTTAATAGCATATCTCAACCCGCCTCTAAACTTCTCTACTTTCACAGCATCAGAGTAAACAACTCCTGGGACGAAGTCCAAGAGCCCAATAAACAAGGCATAGTACTGATCTACTGTCATATTACCCTGCCTCAGGGCCTCAAACTCCTCCCTCTTCCTCTGCTTCAGATGAGCAGGATAGTATTTCTCTCTCATAATTCCACGAAACCAGTCCACCCAAAACCCTCTATAGCAAGATAATGCGCCTTCACGGACCTCCACCACGTGCTGGCAGCGTCCTTCAGGTGAAAGGCTGCTATATCAACTCGGTGCTCAGCAGGCACATGTATGGCATCAAACGCCTTCTCGTGCTCAACAATGTATCTCTCGAGAACAGTGGGGTCAGCAACACCATCGTAGGTAGGTACTCGCGTGTCAGCTACGCTCTTCAGCCAATTCGGCTCTCTAGGTGCGGGTATGGGTGGGATTACCGGTGGTGCAGGTGCAGGTGGTGCCCCTATATGGATACCTCCCAACTGGGCTAGCTGAGCGAGGACGGCGCTACCGTCTCAGCCACGCCCGGGTGGGGCCTCCGGAGGTCCTCCTCCAGGCCCGCCGCCTCTTCCACCACCTCCTCTGCCCCTGCCAGCTGATCGTCTTCCGGAAGACATCTGAGAATTCAAAATCAAGGTCAGCTCTTGGTATAAATACCGTACTTTCCTTACCATAACTTAACTCAATTCATTCACACTATCTCTTGGTACTGGTGTGTAGATAACCTAGGCTCACGGTACTTAAACTACTATCTCTTGTAATCAGAGCGGTACTCCGCTCTGATACCACTTTTGTAACACCCCTACTAAACCGGTTCCTAGTAATCCTATAGAAGTCGCGCACAATAATATCTCGCAGCGGTAAATAATAAACTATCGCCCTACTGGTGTCACTGTTATCACTCGCCCATACGGGTGATAACGATTTACCTGATAATCAACTTGCGAAACGTATTCCCGCAGTGACCACAAGAGATAGATAGTAGAACTTAAACAACTTAAAACAAATCTAACATCAACAATTATTACAGACCGTGAGCATCTAAACCAAATACACCTCGGTTAAACAACCCGAGTCCAAACAACCTGAGTATCACACCGTACCAAGTCTAAACCAACTGTATATCACAATGGTCACGTCTCGCTGCGACCCACCAGCTAATCACCTGAAATAAAGATGGTTTGTGGTATGGAATCAGCCCCTGCTGAGTATGTCATCACATGCCCCGTCATGCCCCCAAAGACCCCTCAATTATTTGGTCGAGAGCATGAGGTTCATTACATGCAATACCACTTTAATATATAAACTGTAAAATAAACAACAGTAATCCATACAACAACACAACCATCAACACACATAATATACCACAAGTATAACCAATGAACAATAAGCGAAACAACGAGAGTAACAATAAGTATTAATTCTCGTCCATGGTGTAGAAGCCAATATTGTTCGCCACTGTATAATTCTCAAATGTATTATTGTTCAGTTATACCTAGTGACATTGTCTCATTAAAACGACATGTCTCTAGTTACCCATATATTATGGCGGGTCACCCACGGCAGTAGCCACTCCAACGGTAGAGTCTCCGACCAACGAGCCATTCTAGCTCACGGGAAATTTTCTTGATACTTGCGGACCCGTACGCGGACATCCTGGTATCGTTTTTGTGATCACAGCGCGCACCAAGAGCCACATCCTCTTGGCTTTACTTCCATTCATTATTACTTAATTATACCATCGCATCGCATTACCAAATTTTCTAACACAGCAGACCAAGATCATTAGTCCAATCCGGAGTCTGTAAACTCGGGATCCAGTGTTAGATACGAGAGCGGCGTATAGAAAGGCCAATGCTCCGTATGAAAGTCTTGGATAATATATATGTATTATTATCCTAGTGCTACAACGTTTTTCTGACGTTCCTTATTTTTCGTATAAGATAGCACCATAGCCGCTAGTTCGTTTTATATATAGGTTCTTATATACGAACCAATACTGTTAACTCAACAACAGTAAATAATGAGCAGCTATAAATACACAATTCATGCATATTAATTATCACATTCAGACAAACAATCTTATCACAGATCACACAGAAGTCTGAACTGAGGAAGCCCTCAGAGACAATCAGAGACACATAACAACATACCGTTCACCCGATGTATTACGGTGGAGTATGAATCAGCAAGATCCTATGCTCCTTGTGTAGTCTCTAACAATCTAAACAATACATAATGCTACTGATTAGCTTACCGTATAACAACATAATTCTACGGTACCCCGTACCGTCACTAACACCTCCCGGTTAACCCCCCGTTATTAACTATCAATGTTGTCGGGTTTTAGGTTTAACTCGAGATTGGGAAAAGGTGTTATATTACATGCGTAGTCTTGTTTGTATGTTAGTATAGTTGTTGTTAAACTTGTTATCGCATGTAACTTAATGTTTGTTTATACATCATACAGTTTGTTTCATTATTGTATGTGTAATCCTTTGTCATGCACTATGCATCTTACCTTAGTATTTATTTTTCTAAGGTTTGTCTCTTTTTTTTTTATATTTCATGTGGTATAATTCATCTGTAAACTATACTCTTAATATTGGATCCTTATTATCCCATGAATACTCTTAACTTTAGAATTTCCATAACTACTGTTTATAATTCTTTTCTCCTTAACTATTATCATTTTAATTATGATAATTTATAATTATTGAACCATATCACATTTTCTACACCATTACATATATTTATTTATATGTGTGTATTATGGAACTATTTATTATATGGTAAGTCTTATAATCTATATTCATTCTTTTTAATGAATATCTCTTATATTATAAATGTTATAACTCTTATAACATTAAAACCATATTATAAATTCCATTTAAAAATGTTAATATTTTCGAACAGCGCCTATGTTCTTAAGTATTTATAAAATCCACCTCTTAATTAATATAATGTCATCTTATAGTTATATAACATATCTTATGACATTTAAATCATTAAAACAATTATAACCTATAGTTATATTTTGTTTTTAAATACCAAACAGCCCTTAGTATTTTCGGCTTTCACTTATAACCACTAAACTTTTATAAACTCACAATTCAATTCCAATTTATAGTACATAGTTTTCTAATCCCATTAAAACTATATATTATACATATATCTTTATAAAACCTTATATACCATTCAAAAATTACCAAACTATACCAAAAGGTTATAAACATTATTCTTAACCTTATTTTTCCTCTAAATCTCGGTATATATATATTTGTTACCTATTTGTAACAATGTCATAAAATACCATATATTATACTTATATATCATATGAACTCCAAACTTAACCAAATAACTTCTAAAAATTTCTAATAACTTAAGGACTTACTAAACTCCATTTAGTACCCTTAATTCTCGGTAATTACATTACCACCCCAAACCTTATAAATCTTTTACAATTTAATAAGTATCTTATTATAAGATAGTATTTTAATTTCTTAAATTTTCCAAACTTGGTCAAAGTCTCCTATATAGTCAACTTTGACTCCTAACACCAAATGGGAACCAATTTTTCGGTAATTACAAATAATGACATATACTTTTCTATTTTTACAATTTTGACCCAAAACTTTATAAAGTGTTATAATTTTTATTAAATTCATTTAAAAACCCTAAATTGCTCTAAATTACCCACGGCTTTTCTAATTCCTTAATAATTACGAATTGGCCCCAACTTTAATTATAAGCATAAATAAAACTAAATAAGCTTATAAACTTAAATTAAAATGGCCTAATGACATGGCCTTATTACAACCTTGATCTTGCAAAATAAATTACACAATAAATGTCTCAAAATATAGCATATATATTCGGCCTCTCCATGGTTTAATTATTTTTCCACATAATGTCATAATTTGACCATTATGTTAATTAAATCTCTTAAATGACTAGCTTAATTTATCTTAGCCATTTTTTTTTACATTTTTAGGTCAATATGACCTATATGTGTATGTTCACTCTCGGCCATATATATATATTATATATATACTTAAAGATTGCAAAAATCATAAGTTAAGGTGTTTATACCTTGATTTATCCTTGTATAGCTCGGTCACTTGTAGGAAAATTCACCACTTGATTTAGACATGTTTAATACACAAAAATAAGATATGGTTACACTCCAAGCATGAGCTTAACCATAAGGAATAATTAATGTAAGATTTAAGGCAAAAATCACCTTAAAAATGCAAGGGAAGTTCTAGGTATTTTCGACCTGAACCAAACACACCACAAGGTGTTAGATCTACCATATTAACATAGGAAATAGTTAGATCTCGAAATCCTACCTTGTTATTAGGTTTTACCTTGGAAAAATGCCTTAAAAGAGAGTATTTCTCTTGGATCTCGGTCACCCTTGCTCCAATGGCTAACCAACAGATCCCACATGAAAAGGAGATGAAGATGAGTCTATGACCAAAATTTAACAGCCAAACTCGAAGGGAATCAAAAGTTATGAGCTTAAAGCACATTTTACCTTAAAATGTAGATTTGGACAACCTTGGTCCCTCTACTGGTCTCAACCGAGTTTAGCTCTTGTTCTAACCTTAGAACACTGAGAATAAGCCATAGGAATAGATGAGCCACGAATTTAGGTGTTGGTGGTGAAAAGATGAAGAAAAAGAGCTAAAAATGACATTAAAACACTTACATTAGGAGCTTAGGAGCTAGACTTGCCTTCCATGGCCAAGAACAAGCTTTGAGAGCTTGAGAGGAAGGATGGAGCTCGGTTGGATAGGGAGGAATAGGACAAGGAAGGAGGAGGAAGGTGGAATGATTGATAAGGTTTGAATTAATGTAAAAAGGTAACATTATTTTGTAAAAGTAAACATATTAGGTAGCATTTGTCTCCAAAATAATTGCATGCTGTCTCCTCCCTTATTGCAGCCGCCCTCCTTGGTCCAAATGAGTCAATTAATTGACCACTGACCAAGCTTGGTCAATGTTGACTCATGCGGGCCCACTTTAGGGTTTTATTAATATTTTAATATTAAATTTGTAAAAATTCGTAAATTTCTGGAATAAATTCCTAATATGATATAATATGATTAAATATCATATTTAAGGATAATTATAATTTTTTTAAGCCCATTAAAAATCAATTTAAAAGGCAATCTCACAAAAACGTGCTTTAAGGAGTTTTAGCGCACATTTTTGTGTCACAGGGTTCCTGAGCTTAGTTCTCTTTGAGAATGGTTTTTATCGTGTTCCTTGCTTCATTATAATACTTAGGAATCCACTTTGGATCCTACTTGGGGTCATACAACCTTCATGGTGTCTTAAAGCACATTTTTGGCTTTACCGATCTTAAGGCGTGTTTTGCCTTGTTGAGATCTTTTAGATTGTTCCCCAATAATATTTAGATGTTTAATAATAATCTTAGATCATTAATAGATCATTTAATTATATTTTAAAGATTAGGGGTATTTCAAAGAATCTCTAAGTTTCTCTTCAAATGGGCTATACCCATGGAGATGAAGTTCACCATTTTTGGATTTTGAAAGATAGGAATGTAGAGCTTGGTGAGGGGAGTTCAAATATAATATTTTTTTTTGATTGGAGTTTTAATGGAGCTTAGGCATGGGGAGATAGTGAGTAAGCCATGGGAGCTTGTTGAAGGAGCTCTAAATCGGCAGCTGGGGAGGAAGAAGGGAGCTCACGTGAGGAGAAGGAAAGGAAAGAGAGAGAAGAGAGAAATGGGAGGAAGAGGGTTTTTTTTTACTTTTGTACTTTTTCCTTCTTTACCTTTTTCTTCTTCTTTTCTTTTCTAGTCAATTAGGTGTGTGTGAGGGAGCTGATTCCCCCTTAAAAAACTGGCCCCATATATTAGTTAGGCTAGGGGCGTTTTCGTCTTTTACAAAAAATGCTCGTTAACTTACTAGGTTTTAGCACTATTCACTAACCGGGCCCGTTTTCCAGATTTTTCTCTCGTTTCTTTATTTTTATGGTTCTTAAGATTCCATAATTTCTTAATTATAGTTATTTGATGAACTATAATTTTTAAAGGTCCATTTGACCACTCAAAGTCACGTTTTCGGGTTTTCTCAAAAAACGTGCTCTAAAGCTTTATTAGCATTTTTAATCCATTTTATGGATCCGTTTTCTTCGGGAATTGTTCCCGTATATTAATTAGGTATTATTAAGTCTGTAAATCCATCTAAGACCCTTTTCAATGTTGTATTCCTCCTATGGTCACGTAACACTCATTTTGCGTTTTATACTTTTTAGCGTTTTATCTTTTCTTTTGGATTTATTTTCTTTAGCAAAAATTTTTAGGCACTATTAGGCCATCTAATACCATATTAGTATAATTTAATCACCATAATTAAGTTTGGGGTATTTCACCGCCATAGAGCCAATCAGAAAAACCATCTTTGGATCAACGGAGCTCTAGCCTGTAATGGGTGAATCATTAGGTGTGGGACGCCACACCATACCTCGATCCAACTACCTTATAAAAAGAACCACTTAGAAGGGTATGATCATAAGTACCATTCTTTGGCTACTACAAGCAAAGATGGAAAATATATTATCTCTATTTTCCTTTTAAGGGAATTATCATCCTTTGGCTAGTATAAGCAAAGATTTAATCATCATATTATCTTACTCTTCAAAAAGGGAATGGTTCTTATTAAAAGAACCATTGGTCTTCTTTATGAAGATCTTATTATGGACTTCTGGATTTCTGGCCTTGTTAATTATTACATATTAGAGTTCAAAAGATTTACTCATCAAGACGTATGTCCCAGAATTTCCAATGTGTCAGATGCACTTGTGGAACTTTGATTGTACTAATTGTACTAACTTTTTTTTATATGTTCATGTTTCTTTGTAAAGCCAAAAGAAAAAGAACTTGTGGGACTAGGAGATAGGAAAATGAAAAGTAGAAAGAATGTAAATTTAATTTTTTTGTTTGTAAGTTCCACTTTTTAAAGTGCCAAAAAGTAGAACTTGTGGGACTTATGAAGAGGGGAAAAATAATGGAACAAGAGGGCCAAGACGCTCTAGACCCCAGACCCCAGCCTAGACCCCAGCCCCCTTCAGGATCTTCTTCAGGCTCTGATCTGGGTCCCAAGCATCAGTCCGGGCCCCTGCCTGATCCTTGGTACGGGCCCCTGCCTGATCCTTGGTCCGGGCCCTAGATCTAATGATCGGGCCCCGTATCCCGCGTCCCGCACTCCGTGACCGGGCACCACGTCCCGTACCTCACGCTTTACACACGGTCGCCACACCCCGCATTCCGTGTCTCTGGTCCAGAAGGCATTACAATGAGGAAAGTATCAAAGATAGGAAGGTTGCTCCAACAGAATAATACCACATATACAAGGATTAAAGATGGGCTTCACCCTAGAAAGTCTATAAATAGAGGTAGAGGGACTCATTTATAAGGGGACCCAAAAGGAAGAAAGAGAGAAAACATTAGAAAAGCTCTCTGACATTGTAATACTAAATAAAAGGAATAAATATATTGTCAAGAAGTGGATGTAGGATGGACTATTGACCAAAACACTATAATTCTAGGTGTTCTGTTCACTTGTGAGAGAGGGAACCAAATTATGCATTTTCAGTTTGAGCCTAAGTGTGAGGTAGGGAACCTTCCTTAATCTAAAAATATCAAGCTAGTTGCAGTTTCTTAACTTTATTTGTAACAGCCCAGTAATCAACCCACTTGTGAGATATTGTCCGCTTTGGGCCGCAGCCCGCACGTTTTTGCTTCCGGGGTCCCATCCCCAAAAGGCCTCTCACAAGGCAAGAGTATCCCCACACCTATAAGGTGTGGTTCGTGCGCTCTCCCAATCGATGTGGGAGGTGACCCCTACACTGGGTATCACACTCTACCCCCCTTGGGAGCCCAGAGTCCCCGCTGGCACACCGACCTGGGCCTGGCTCTGATACCAACTGTAACAGCCCAGTAATCAACCCACTTGTGAGATATTGTCCGCTTTGGGCCGCAGCCCGCACGGTTTTGCTTCCGGGGTACCATCCCCAAAAGGCCTCTCACAAGGCAAGAGTATCCCCACACCTATAAGGTGTGGTTCGTGCGCTCTCCCAATCGATGTGGGAGGTGACCCCTACACTGGGTATCACACTGAATGAACTAAGGTGTATTAGGAGGTTTAATTAGTGTTAAAACATGTGGGATTAAGTGTAGGAACAATGGGGAAATAATGGGTAAGAAGAGGGACTGAAAACAGAAATTAAAATGCAAATACTGGGGCGGACCGACCTTGGGACCGAACTAGCAAGGTCGGTCAAGCCCAGATTTTCAAAGACGGGAAAGCTTCTGGAATCGATCGGACTTGCGACCGGACTTGCAAGTTCGGTCGGACTAGAAAATTTTCCCGTCTGTACCTACTGGAATGGACCGACCTTGCGACCGGACTTGCAAGGTCGGTCGACTCAAAAATTTTCCGTCAGGTAAGCTACTGGAATGGACCGACCTTGCGACCGGACTTGCAAGGTCGGTCGGGCTAAAATTCGCCTGTAGCGAAACTTACTGGAATGGACCGACCTTGGGACCGGACATGCAAGGTCGGTCGACTCCAGAATTTCGAAACCAAAACTTACTGGAATGGACCGACCTTGCGACCGACTTGCAAGGTCGGTCGGCCAGAAGAATTTCCGTAACCTGAGCTACTGGAATGGACCGGACTTGCAAGGTCAGTCGCAAGTCCGGTCCGGTCAAAAAAAAAATTATTTTAATCTAAATAATAATTGTATATATATGTATACCCATACATATATGTATATGTACATGTATGTAAGCATGCAAACCTTAAGTAAGAAAATAAAAACTTAAGTAATGAAAAATGATAAGTAATGTGTAAGTGTAAGAAGTATAAGGACATAGTAAGTATGAGTTAAGTAATGATAGTTAGATAATCATTTAATTGTATATATAATAGGATTTGATTTGTGACACCGGAAGAACGTTTGGAAACACGTACGACGGTGAACGGTATGGATTCCTCATGCCCCGTATGCTATCTTGGTTACTCTGATTTGTGTGTTGTGTGCTAATTGATCACCAAATAAGATAAATGCACGAATCGGAGTTAATATGCATACTTGTGAATATGTAGTGTTGTATGTTGTGAATATTTTCTTAAATTTTAGTTTGTATAATTCATGAAATGTTTGGATGAATATGAATGTGTGTATGTATGATGTACTATATTGTGACCGATTGTGATGCGTTTGGACTTCTAACTTATTCCTAACAAGCTAACCATCCTAACTTAAAATGGTAATTAAATTGGAATGAGTAGAAGTCCGATATAGTTTCGGCCACGCGTGAGGATGCGGAGTCACGAGAGGTTGGCTCCAATTCCTGACTCTTAAACTGGTCCGCGGCCCAAATCTCTTAAGTGGGTAGCATCCCGGATTGGTGAGTCAAGTAAATCCCGGAGGTGGGACGGTGTAGTCCCCAGGGCCGGAGGTCCCGACGACTTAACTTGAGTATAAGTAAGTAAGTAAGAATGAGTAAGTAAAGTAATTGTAAGTAAGGAAAAGTAAGTAATGAGTAAAAGAGTAAAGCATTCCGATTAACCCGGATGCATAATTTGGCTAACCTTGTGAAGGTAAGTAAGTTGTGTGCTTCTATATTGTTGCCTTGAATTATGTAATGAATTGTACGAGCATGTAATTTGTATGAAAAGCATGTATGTATGAAATAATGAACTGCATGTTTAGTGGACGTCAAATAGTCGGCGTGCCCTAGCTAGCACGCGGTATATGCGGAGTTTATACGCAGCGTTTGCTGAGCCCCTTGGGGCACCATTTTTACTACACGCAGGTACTCGTGAAGGATGAAGACTAGGAGAGTTGAAGTTTGATTTTCCTGTCTTTCTTTTGGTTTGTAAACAATGAATTTATGATGGGTGTACTAAGTAGTACATGGCTACAGTTTTTGAATAGCCGGTGTACCATGGGGTACACCTTTTTGGATTTGGATAGAATGGGAATTGGTATAGATGAGTAGTTGGTAAACTCATTCCTTTGGGAAGATTGGTAAAGGATGTAATTCGATACTTCAATACTCGGTGATCCAATGATGTAAGTATTTGGTATATGGTATTTTGGCAAGTAATTTAGTAGCTCGGTACGTTATGTTCATCAGACCGTTACTGTGAGTAGCATAGCCTAGCTAGCCGTATGGGCGGTTAGCGGCGTTGTTTCACCCCCCGCCGTAGTAAGTATGTAATAATTCCGCTGCAAACTCGTAGGATTAGTAGGACGATTAGACGGTAAGCAGGATTAACGGTTGGGGTGTTACAAAAAGTGGTATCAGAGCGTATAACGCTCTGATGTCCTTAGTACCGAGCATAGGGGATACCGAGTTAGGATTTCAACCGTCTTAAGACGGATACTTAGAAACCTAACTAGGAACTATCGTTGTTAACAACGGATACCCTTAACGTTCTTATGAACGATACCTTGCTTAAATTCCAAGACCCTTGAGTCATATCTTGCAAAGCCTAACGTAACTGTTAAATATTCAGATGTCAGGCAGAGGTCCAGGTCGCCCCAGAGGAGGGGGCAATGATGGACCCGGCGCGCAGACGATAGCTGAGATCGTCGCCGCCACGGTAGCGCAGATGCTACCTCAAGTAATCCAAGCTGTACAACAATCCCAACAAAACCAACAAACTCAAACGGGGCCAATCCCTCCCCCGCCACCCAGAGAAGCAAACTGGGTAAAAGCTGTAGCGGAGCTCCGCCCTCCCTGCTTTAGGGGCGAGAGTGATCCGGCTAAGCTCGAGGCCTACATCTCCGAGATGGAGACGGCCTTCGAAACACTCGAAGCTCCTGCTGGAGTTCGAGTCAGAGTTGCAGCCTACTATCTGAAGGATGCAGCCATGGATTGGTGGAAGCTGGTCAAGCATGAGCACGTCAGCGACCCCACATTCGATTGGGATTCTTTCGCCTCACTCCTCCGTTCCAAGTACTACCCTGAGCATGTAAAGACCAAGAAAAGGCTAGAGCTGGATGCCTTAAAGATGACAGACAAGATGTCTGTGGATGAGTACTACCGCACCTTCACCTCCATCTCCGTCTTCTCCCTGATCTAGGTACACCGGCCAGGTGTTGGTCGATCGCTTCTATGGCGGTCTGAGCCATCACCTTCGGTACGGTATGGGCTATACCAGATTTACCTCCCTTCAGGTAAATAACGGTTAACCCTTAGTATCATTTCAATTCCTTAAATTCCTTGAATTCTTTGAATCCTTCTTTATTCCTCCTTAAATGAGAATCCCGGCTAATACCTGAGATTTCAGGAGTGTTATCACGCGGCTTCTCGCGTTGAGATCACTTGCCAGTTAAGGGATGAAGAGACCGCGCTGAAGCGCAAAGCTAATAACAAGAACACCAGCACTGAGGAGCAGAACCAGGGGAAGAGCTGGAAAAAGAAGAAGGGGAATTTCTTTCAGCAATCCCAAAAGAAATCCCAGGGTGAGAGCAGTGCCCATGCTGAGCAGGGCAAACCATCTGAGCTACTTCAGCTTGGTTATTCTGCACCGGTGGCAGCTAAGCCACTGAGATCACACCCACCAAAGGGTAAATTCCTAATCCAATTTGTATTCGTATAAGTATCATATCTAGTATATCCACGCACACATGTGCTAACCCTCTAACCTCAGGTTCTAGCTCCGGTGTCGCCAAAACCTTCTCCGATGGCCGCACCTATGTGTGCAGAAAGTGCAACCAGGACCATCCTGGTAAGGACTGTTACGGGAGGGAGATCAAATGCTATAATGCCAGAAGCTGGGACACACAACTAACAAGTGCCCAGAGAATGGAAAGAGGGAACCTTCCAGAGCTACAAGCAGAGAGAGGGCAAGGAGGTGGCATCTGGCGATGCACCGGCCCAGCAGGCACCTCAGGGACAGGGATCCCGGGGCCCTCAGAGGGGCGCACCTCAGAGGCAGCCTGTTCTCCATGTTATTGACCGTGATGGGCCCGGTTCGAAATCCGGCCAAGGTAATCATCTAAACCTTTAATCCTTGAATTAGCATGCCTAGTAGTAGAGTAACTGTATGAGTGAATGCATGAGAAAATAAATGAAGTGTATATTAAGCATGAAATGAAGTAGTTGAAACTAGTACTCACCGTAGATGAAATTTGTAACCATAGGAAGCTTTAGTATCTGTTACCCGATACCGGTAAACTTGAATCAAGAAGAGATCGACATCACCAACCACGACTACACCAACAAACAGTGTCAGGTCATCCGCCCAGGTATGATCTTATTAAAGGGATACCTGACACCCGAAGCGCAAATCTCAATCATTCGACGATGCAACGAGCTAGGAACGGGTCAAGGTGGATTTTACACACCCGAATTCCCCGGTGGAGCGAAGATGAAGCTGAAGATGATGTGCTTGGGAAAGGACTGGAATCCTTATACCAAGACATACCAGGAGACACGAACACAAGACGGAGCGACGCCACCGACAATACCACCAGAGTTTCAGACACTCATCACACAAGCAGTAGAACTTGCACAACAATGTGAACCTGAACCGATCCCCGCACTTGAAGCGGATCTCTGTATCGTCAACTTCTATGAAAAAGAAGGACGACTTGGGTTACACCAAGACAAGGACGAGACAGCGGAATCTCTTGAACAAGGAGTGCCCGTAGTGTCTTGGTCCATTGGTGATGACGCCGTATTCCTGTATAGCGAGCAGAAGCGTGTGGACCTCGCACAGAAACTGGTATTGAGATCAGGAGATGTCCTAATCATGGGTGGAAACTCTAGGATGCTGTATCACGGGATCAACAAGATCAAGTTGAATACGGCACCGCCGGCAATAATCAATGCCACACACATGAAACCAGGACGCCTGAACCTTACCTTTAGAAAGTATTAAATTCCTAGTATCATGTAATCTATTAGTAACGTGTATTAGAGACACGGTATGTATGATGGTTGGTTTATCAATAAAGAGCAGTGTTGATTTAATTCCACTTGTGTCCACCATCAATACTTATCCAATTGTGAATCCAATAGGTTGTGGACTCGGTACCGAAGGTAACCTGAGCATCCTCACCGAAGCACAAGCCGGCAAGAGCGGCACCATTCTAACGGGAACCTTCCCAGTAAATGGCATTGATGCCAATGTGTTATTCGACTCCGGCGCCTCTCACACTTTCGTATCACCATCCTTTGTGAAGAGGTTGAAGCTAGATGCGGATGAGCTACCGAACTTCATGGTTACTCTCCCATCGAAGGAGCGAGTAAAGTGCACCAATACTATCATCAGCCACAATCCAAATCAAAGGCGAATCGTTTCCCATTTCCTTCATCGAATTCAATGGATTGGGATTCGACGTAATCATTGGGATGAATTGGTTGGAGCGGCACAAGGGTAGAATCCTCTGCGCCGAGCATCGTTTGCTGCTCAAGAGTCCTTCTGGGGTTACGTATCTTACCGCCAGAGACCGAGAGAGCCTTCGACCACACTTATATCTGCCATGGCCATGTACCGGGAGCTCAGAAAGGGCCAAGAGGTGTATCTTTGTTATGTCAATACTGGCGAGATCCATAGTTCAGTGATGAAGTACCCATTGTATCCGAGTATCCCGATGTATTCCCTAAGGAGCTACCCGGCATGCCACCACTAGAGCAGTTGAATTTGAAATTGACCTTTTGCCAGGTACCGGTCCCATTGCTAGGGCACCGTACCGCATGGCACCTGCAAAATGACCGAATTGAAAGAACAGTTGAGAGACCTTCTAGACAAAGGGTTTATACGCCCGAGCGTATCACCCTGGGGAGCACCGGTCCTCTTTGTGAAGAAGAAGGACGGTAGTCTCCGACTATGCATTGACTACCGCGAGCTGAATGCGGTCACAGTAAAAACAAATACCCACTACCGTATCGACGACTATTCGACCAGTTGAAAGGAGCCTCAGTCTTCTCCAAGATCGACCTCCGTTCAGGGTATCATCAGATTGCAATCAAGGAACAAGACATTGAGAAAACGGCATTCCGTACCAGATATGGCCACTACGAATTCACAGTGATGCCATTCGGTTTGTCAAACGCACCGGCAAATTCATGGACCTCATGAATCGTCTATTCAGTGAGCAGTTGGACACTTCAGTGGCTGTCTTCATCGACGACATACTTGTATACTCAAAATCACCAGAGGACATGAAACCACTTGAGGAAAGTGCTTGAGACACTGCGCGAGAACCATGTATGCGAAGTTCTCCAAATGCGAGTTCTGGCTTGATCAGGTATCATTCCTTGGACATGTCATCTCGAGCGCAGGTATCTCAGTGGACCCTTCTAATATAGAAGCTGTACGATCATGGCCTAGACCCAAGACTGTTACCGACATTAGGAGCTTTCTTGGTCTAGCCGGTTACTACCGGAGATTTGTAAGGGACTTCTCGAAAGTCGCTAAGCCCATGACTACATTGATGAAAAAAGATGCACCGCTCGTATGGACACACGAGTGTGAGCTATCATTTCAGAAACTGAAAGACTCATTGACCTCAGCGCCCGTCCTTACTCTTCCAGAGGGCACAGAGGGATTTGAGGTATACTGTGATGCATCCGGCAAAGGAATGGGATGCGTACTCATGCAGCATGGCAAGGTGGTTGCTTATGCCTCCGCCAGCTGAAGAAACATGAGAGAATTACCCGACTCACGACTTAGAGTTAGGAGCCATTGTCTTCGCCTTGAAGATATGGCGACACTATCTCTATGGGGTAAGCATCACCATCTACTCCGACCATAAGAGCTTACAGTATGTATTCACTCAGAAAGAACTCAACTTGAGACAGAGAAGGTGGATGGAGTTTCTCTCAGACTACGACATCAACCTGCAGTATAAGGAAGGGAAGGCAAACATTGTAGCCGACACCCTGAGCCGTCGAGCACACTCGCTCCATTCGCTACTCGCTTCTTCTAGCTTGGTTGACGAGGTGCGAGACGCTCAGTTGAGCGACCCTTACCTAACCAAAATCAGACACGAGATCGAGAATGGTACATTTGAGAAGAAAAAGTATGATTTTAAGCTACACGAAGATGGTTTGATTCGGTTGAATGGCAGGTTATGCGTCCCCCGAAGCAATGCTGAGCTAAGGGATCGCATCCTGCGAGAGTCACACTGTTCCACATTGTCAGTCCATCCGGGAGCCTCTAAGATGTACAAAGACATGAAGAGGTACTTCTGGTGGTCTGGAATGAAATCAGACGTGACAGAATTTGTATTGAGATGCTTGACATGCCAGAAGGTAAAATTTGAACACCGTAGACCGGGCGGAATGGTACAATCTATGCCAGTTCCGGAGTGGAAATTTCATGATATCTCCATGGATTTTGTTGTAGGACTCCCACCTGCTAGGGGAGGACTCAACATGATCTGGTTGTAGTAGATCGCCTTACCAAGGTTGCCAGATTCATACCGATGAAGGACACCTGGAAGGTAGTAAAGCTAGCGGAGCTTTTTGATAAGGAGATTATCAGACACCACAGAGTCCCTAAGACTATAGTATCTGACCGCGACACCAGATTTCTTTCGAGATACTGGAGAGCTACAAGGGAAGCGTTGGGTACAGAATTGAAGTTGAGTACCGCCTTCCATCCTTAAACCGACGGTCAGACAGAAAGGACCATCCTGACACTGGAGGACATGCTTCGGGCATGTGCCTTGGACTTTCAGGGGAGTTGGTTAGATAAGCTTCATCTTATCGAGTTCTCGTATAATAATAGTTATCACGCCTCGATTAAGATGTCGCCTTTCCAAGCTCTATACGGTAGACCTTGCCGTACACCCTTGTGTTGGGATGAGTAAAGTGAAGCGGTCATAATAGGACCGGAGTATCTTGAGCAAGTACAAGCCGAAGTGCAACAAATCCGAGCTAACATGAAGGCAGCCCAAGATAGACAGAAATCCTATGCGGATGTGAGACGACGCGACCTTGAGTTTGCCGTGGGCGACCAAGTGTTCTTGTGAGTTTCACCTATGAAGGGTGTCTTCCGTTTTGGTCAGAAGGGCAAGCTAAGCCCAAAGTTTGTAGGGACGTACACTATCACCGAAAGAGTTGGATCCGTAGCCTACAGGTTAGCACTACCTGAGGACTTGGGGCGTGTCCATGATGTATTTCATGTGTCACAACTCAAGAAGTATATTGCTGATCCGTCTCATGTGTTGGAGCCCGAGCACTTATCCATTGAGCCAAACATGCGATATGTCGAAACCCCAGTGAGAATCCTTGATAGGAAGACCAGAGACACTCGCCATAAGTCTATACGAATGGTGAAGGTCCTATGGTCAAACCATGATGTCGAAGAAGCGACATGGGAGCTGGAAGATGCCATGAAGGCTAGGTACCCACAGCTATTCATAGACTAGAGAGTCTAGTATTTAGTATACGGGTACGGGTCGTACCCCTTTTAAGGGGGGTAGAACCCTTTTGCTTTTGCATTGCTTCGGGGTAAGCATTGCTTAGTATGTGGGTATTGTAACAGATTTTGTATGGCACATGTAGTGCAAGCGAATTTAGTATGGATGTGTATGTATGTGTAATGTGTAATGAATGATGTGTATGTGCAATGTATGGTGTATTGGCGTAATGTGTATTGTGGTATGGTATGAATGGAAATGATGTATTGTGTATGTGAATTGTGTATGATGTTGAAATGTGTATGCTTGCAGTGTGAAAGAGGTAAACACCTCATAGGTGTAGTAAGACACATTAGTGCAATGGGTTTGCCTAATGAGTAGAATTACTTAAACCATTAACCTTGAGCAACTTTGAGGGCAAAGTTTCTTAAGGGGGGTAGATTGAAATACCCCGTAATTAAAAACAGTGATTAATTAGGCTAATAAATAATTTAGAGGCTTAATTAAGTATAAATAATCATAAGGGAACAAATCCCGAAGAAAACGGATCTTTAAAACGGTTTAAAAACATTACCGAACCTTAAAACACGTTTTTCGAGGTAACCGGGAAAACGTGTCTTTAAGCGGGTCAAATAGACTCGTAACAATTTTGGTCAACTAAATAATCATTAATAAATATTAGTGAAGCTTTAGGACCAATAAAACCAATAAAACGAGAGATTAGTAAAAACTGTCAAAAACGGGAAGTTGTGGGGTAGAAATATAAATAACCCAAACTAGTGTGTCCAATATCGCAAATAAATTTCAAAACCCACTAGTGGGTCTGTGTGCTAGCCGATTTTAAGGCCCCCTCACACTCCTCACACACTCTCCTCTTATTAACTAAAGACAAAAACAATTAAAAACACAAAAGTAACCCCCCACTTTCTTATTCTCTCTCCTACACTCATTCTACTCCCTCTCTCACGTAAAGCTCACCCTCCTCCTCTCTATTTTTTCTCCTCTTGACCGATAACAATGGAGGAAGCAAAGAACCACTAAAAACCTCTACTTCTCTCCTTTGTAACTCCCTCTAAACTCTTCCAAAAATTATAAAAATACCACCATTGCAATCCTCTCACCAAGAGCAACATTTTCCTCTTTTCAAAATCCAGAAAAGAGCACTTTCGATTTTATGGGTATACCCCATTTGGAGTTTCAACACCACCATTAGAAGGCCCTCCTTCTCCTTGTTCTTTTAAGGTAAAAACATTCTCAAAAACTCCATCTTTTTCTAGCCTCAAAGGCAAAACGAAAATTTAGCTAAACCTTGTTTTGGTTCCTCTTGTGCCCAACCGATTTTGGCACTTTTGAAAGGTGGGAAACATCATTCTTGAGCTATTCCAAACAGCACTTAAGCTCTTGCAAGGTAAGGAAACTCCTAAACCCTAGAATGTACATTAAAAGCTTAAATGAGAATTAGTGTTGTTTTAGTATTGAAGCATATATAAATGTTGGTAGTGTTAGAGGAATTGGGATTTACAAACCGGTAGAGAAGAAGGAAGGAAGGAGAAAGAGAGAGAAGAAAGAAAAACTAGAAGAGAAACAAGGTAAGGATACTTTTGTATAACTTGTATATATATGTGTATGTAACAGTTTTTGGTAGTTTGAAATGAGTAATAGAAATGGTAATGCATTAGTAGCATAATGTGTGAGGAAATACAAGTGTTTTGCAGCTTTAAAAGATGTGTAAAACTTATTGAAAACAGATTGGGAATTAGTGTTGATGTGCAGGAATTTTATGAGTGTTTAGTATTCATATTAGTGTTTGAGAGCTTGGCTATTATTGCTGTTTTGAAACAGGTGAGATGTTGATAATAATGTGATTAAAACAATGTGGTGAGAGTATAAAATTATAGGGGAGGTCATGTCAAAATTTATATAGGATTAGAACACTTAGAGAATTAAAACTAGGTGACTAATGTGAGTGTGTAACAGATTTTGATTAAGGAAAATAGAAGGTAAGTTGAGAGAGCTAGATAATGTATTCTAAGGCATTGAGAGTGCTAGAAATGACATTAGAAGAGGGAGCTAGTGTTGGGAGAGAGTTAGAATAAAATCTGTAGCAAAACACAACTAGGAAACAACTAGTGAGAGTGTTGAGTTGAAACTTGGAAAATTATGTGAGTGAATGAGTATAGAATTGTGTAAGGAGTTAATGAATGAACTAAGGTGTATTAGGAGGTTTAATTAGTGTTAAAACATGTGGGATTAAGTGTAGGAACAATGGGGAAATAATGGGTAAGAAGAGGGACTGAAAACATAAATTAAAATGCAAATACTGGGGCGGACCGACCTTGGGACCGAACTTGCAAGGTCGGTCGAGCCCAGATTTTCAAAGACGGGAAAGCTTCTGGAATCGACCGGACTTGCGACCGGACTTGCAAGTTCGGTCGGACTAGAAAATTTTCCCGTCTGTAACCTACTGGAATGGACCGACCTTGCGACCGGACTTGCAAGGTCGGTCGACTCAAAAATTTTCCGTCGGGTAAGCTACTGGAATGGACCGACCTTGCGACCGGACTTGCAAGGTCGGTCGGGCTAAAATTCGCCTGTAGCGAAACTTACTGGAATGGACCGACCTTGGGACCGGACATGCAAGGTCGGTCGACTCCAGAATTTCGAAACCAAAACTTACTGGAATGGACCGACCTTGCGACCGGACTTGCAAGGTCGGTCGGCCAGAAGAATTTCCGTAACCTGAGCTACTGGAATGGACCGGACTTGCAAGGTCGGTCGCAAGTCCGGTCCGGTAAAAAAAAAATTATTTTAATCTAAATAATAATTGTATATATATATATATGTATACCCATACATATATGTATATGTACATGTATGTAAGCATGCAAACCTTAAGTAAGAAAATAAAAACTTAAGTAATGAAAAATGAGTAAGTAATGTGTAAGTGTAACAAGTATAAGGACATAGTAAGTATGAGTTAAGTAATGATAGTTAGATTAATCATTTAATTGTATGTATATAATAGGATTTGATTTGTGACACCGGAAGAACGTTTGGAAACACGTACGACGGTGAACGGTATGGATTCCTCATGTCCCGTATGCTATCTTGGTTACTCTGATTTGTGTGTTGTGTGCTAATTGATCACCAAATAAGATAAATGCACGAATCGGAGTTAATATGCATACTTGTGAATATGTAGTGTTGTATGTTGTGAATATTTTCTTAAATTTTAGTTTGTATAATTCATGAAATGTTTGGATGAATATGAATGTGTGTATGTATGATGTACTATATTGTGACCGATTGTGATGCGTTTGGACTTCTAACTTATTCCTAACAAGCTAACCATCCTAACTTAAAATGGTAATTAAATTGGAATGAGTAGAAGTCCGATATAGTTTCGGCCACGCGTGAGGATGTGGAGTCACGAGAGGTTGGCTCCAATTCCTGACTCTTAAACTGGTCCGCGGCCCAAATCCCTTAAGTGGGTAGCATCCCGGATTGGTGAGTCAAGTAAATCCCGGAGGTGGGACGGTGTAGTCCCCAGGGCCGGAGGTCCCGACGACTTAACTTGAGTATAAGTAAGTAAGTAAGAATGAGTAAGTAAAGTAATTGTAAGTAAGGAAAAGTAAGTAATGAGCTAAAGAGTAAAGCATTCCGATTAACCCGGATGCATAATTTGGCTAACCTTGTGAAGGTAAGTAAGTTGTGTGCTTCTATATTGTTGCCTTGAATTATGTAATGAATTGTACGAGCATGTAATTTGTATGAAAAGCATGTATGTATGAAAATAATGAACTGCATGTTTAGTGGACGTCAAATAGTCGGCGTGCCCTAGCTAGCACGCGGTATATGCGGAGTTTATACGCAGCGTTTGCTGAGCCCCTTGGGGCACCATTTTTACTACACGCAGGTACTCGTGAAGGATGAAGACTAGGAGAGTTGAAGTTTGATTTTCCTGTCTTTCTTTTGGTTTGTAAACAATGAATTTATGATGGGTGTACTAAGTAGTACATGGCTACAGTTTTTGAATAGCCGGTGTACCATGGGGTACACCTTTTTGGATTTGGATAGAATGGGAATTGGTATAGATGAGTAGTTGGTAAACTCATTCCTTTGGGAAGATTGGTAAAGGATGTAATTCGATACTTCAAATACTCGGTGATCCAATGATGTAAGTATTTGGTATATGGTATTTTGGCAAGTAATTTAGTAGCTCGGTACGTTATGTTCATCAGACCGTTACTGTGAGTAGCATATCCTAGCTAGCCGTATGGGCGGTTAGCGGCGTTGTTTCACCTGCCGTAGTAAGTATGTAATAATTCCGCTGCAAACTCGTAGGATTAGTAGGACGATTAGACGGTAAGCATAGGATTAACGGTTGGGGTGTTACATTATTGCTTATGTTTGGCATTTCATGCTTTTAATGTTTAATATATGTGAAGTCTTGAATGAAATCCTTCATGAGTTTGGCATATTTTGAAAGGAATTTTTCTTGACTTTATTTGGTGAACAATGAGAACATTGCTCCTCTTAAGTGTGAGGAAGTGAAGACCTTTCCCTGAAAATATGCCAGCTGTACTTGATGCCACACTAGTTTTTGATTGTTTTCTTGTTATTAAGGATAAACTTCTTTTAGTGCTAATAAATGTTCAATTTTTTTGGAACTTTTTGAAATCGAGCCTGATGACAACCTCATGAATCTTTTTGCTTAAATTTATTCGTATGTATTATTTTTCTTCAAATTAATTCTTTTTTCACTAAATTTTGGTGGATTAGCTAATTGCGCAAATTAAATTAGTTGGGCTTGGTGGCTTTGGGAATGATGTGAAAGTTTGTATGAAGGATAAGGTAAGATACTCTTTTGATCATGAATTTTCTAAATCAAAACAGACCTCATTTATTTGGTTATTATAAGTGTGCGGGGTGCTTCATCACCCATCTACCTAATGTCTCATGATCTGGGATAAAAGGCCCAACACCGTTACAAGGATAATGAGAAAAGTCTGGGGAATGAAAACTATTGTGCATAAAAAAGAAAATAATTATGCAAAGATAGGAAATCCCTTAAAAGCTGAATTTTTATTGCAATTTTATTATTTTGATCATGAGTGTATGGTGTTGGAAGGTATTGAGGAATATGATATTACTTCACACCTTTGTCATCCAAAGTTTGAGGAATGAAATTGGTGGAAGATCCTTAGCTATTCAATGTTTATTTTTTTGCAGTCTAACTTCTCCATGATCTTATAAACTATTCTTTTTCGTTGTTTATGAAAACTTACAACTGAGATGAAATACCCCGAACTTAAATATGGTGATTAAATAATTCTAATAAGGTATTTAAGGGCCTAATAGTGCCTAAAGTATATTGGTAAGGAAAATAAATCCAAAAGGAATGAGAAAACGCTTAAAAAGCAAAAAACGCTAGAATAAGCTTTAGATAACCATAGGAGCTACGAGACCTCGGTTAGAGTATTATATGGATTCCTAAGGCTTATTCATGTCTAAATAATATATGGGAATGATTCCCGAAGAAAACGGATCCAAATAATGAGTTAAAACGCTAATAAAGCATTAGCGCACGTTTTTCGAGAAAACCCAAAAACGTGACTTTGAGTAGTTAAATGAACCCGTAAAAATTATAGGTCATTAAATAACTATAAATAAACATTAATGGAAGCTTAATAATCATTAAAATTAAAGAAACGAGAAAATTCCAGAAAACGGGCCCGGTTAGTGAATAGTGCTAAACCGGGTAAAGTAACGAGCGTTTTTAGTAAAAGACGAAAAATGCTCCAGCTTGTATTATAATAGTGGGCCGTTTTTTAAGAGGGTAATCAGATCTCTCTCACAAGTAGTAACTAGCTAGAAATAAAGAGAGAAAGAAATAAAGTAAAAAGCAAAAAGTAAAGTAAAAGCACTTTACCTTTCTCTCTCTCTCTCTCTTCATTTCTTTTCCTTCCCAGCTGAGCCCTCCACTCTCTCTGCTGTATCCTCCCCTCCAAGCCAGCCTCCTCCTTCCTCTTTTCTCTGGTACGAAAATGAAGAAGCAACCATGGCTTCTCCTCCCTTCTTTGTCTTGCCCAAGCTTTGTTAAAGCTCCAAATGGAAAAATAATTACATATTCTTCTTCCTCTCACCAAGCTCTATCTTTACCTCTTTTCAAAATTCCAAAATGATGAATTTCATCTCCATGGGTATACCCCATTGGTGAAGAAAATGGCATTCTTATGGAGCTTGGAGTCCCCTCTCTCTTCTAAGGTAAAAGTATTCAAGAAAAACTCATTTTTCTTCATCCATCTTTCTTGGCCGATTTTGCCCCCTTTGTAACACCTTGTTCTTCTCTTGTTTGAGCATCATTCCAACCTTTCAATGGTGGTGGAATCATCTTCTTGAATCAAGGGTTAAAACCCCTCTTGGAAATCCAAAGGTAAAACCCTAGATTTTGTGTTTTAAGCATTTCATTGAATTAGTATTATTCCAAGGGTTTAGGATTTTAATTACACTCCTCTTGTGTTCCTTGGATGATGGGAATGGAGTTTGGTAACTCCATTGCCCACTTGACCGAAAATGGCAAGAGGAAGAGGAGAGGAGAAATGGGAAGAGGAACTTATGAAATTAAGGTAATTAAACTACCTTGGTGGTTATTTAAATTGTTTTAGAATTTTGGGAAAGGGTAAAGGAATGAATGAACCCCCAAACCTGGAATGGAAATGTATTTGGATGAATTAGAAAGGATTTGTAAATTGAGTGTGAATTGAAGGCCTTAGAGCCAAGTGAATTGAGTATATATTTTGGTATTGTTGTTTGATGAAATTTTGAGGAATTATGTGTGCTGGTAGGACCCCTTATGGGTGTGGCTAGATTAGGATTTGATTTTGGTGATGAAGGATGATTTTGGACATGTTAGGTTTATGGGGAAACTATGACGAAATTTCGGTAGAAAATAAGTGTTTTAAGGTGACTTAGTGAATGGAAGAACCTAGGTGCTTATTGAGTTGAGTAACAACCTTGGAAGGGGAAATGGAGAATGGATTACAGAGGGTATAAAATCTGAGCAAACTAGTATATTAGTGCCTTGGAGTTTGGAGAGAAACTAGGTTACACAACCTTGTAAATGGAGGATGGACTTTGGTATGGCAATTGCATTTGTCTATGATGAATGTGGAATGGTCAAAATGGGTGAGAACAAGAGGCAAACCATTAAGGAGAAGTTAGAAATGCACGTGTGCAAAATGTAACAGTAAGGATGAAAATCTGTTGAATTTGAGCAAGGATTTGAGTAAGGATTAAACCAATGATTTGAAGAGGTTTAGAACATGTTTTAGGGTGTTTAAACATGTAGGAAACATGTGGAAAGGTTAGGGAATGATTAGAAGTGAATTAGGGGTTGAAAACTGCTCAAAAACTGTAAATTTTGACAGTTTCAGGGGTGGTCCGGGTTTGCAAATCGGTACACAAACCCGGACCACATCAAAAACAAGGCAGAAATTGATCCCAGCATTTGGTCCGGGTTTATAACCCAGGACACAAACCCGGACCACATGTAAATCAAGGCAGAAAGTTCATTCCGTGTTTGGTCCGGGTTTGTAACCTCGGACACAAACCAGGACCAATGTAAAAAGTTGCCAGAAAGTGTTTTTAAGTGTCCTATTGATTGGGAAATGATTGGGGATGGTTTTAGATGTTTTTAAGGCCTTGGTTGGTGATATTTAAAGGTCATAAGAAGTGTAAACAAGTGTAGGAAATGAGTGGGAAGTAAGGACATAGTTTGACATGAGTAAAACTAAGTATAACAGGATAACAGGCTAAGTACGGGAGTAGTAATTATTTACGTACCATATGAACATGGTATTAATAACAATGTTTGAAACATTATCAGAGGATCGTATGTGAACCGAGCAATGTGGGATGCCACGGTAAAAGTTTAACCACGGTGTAAGGTATGATTTTCTCATGCCCTGTATGCTAACCGAGCTACGTTGATTTGTATGCTTGTGTGCCGGCTAATCAAGATAAAAGCATGAAAATGGTTTATTGCATTTGATTGTATGTCTTGCTGTATGATGTATGAGCTAACCCTTCTTGAATGATTGTGTGGCTTAACTTAGTGTGTAGACCGACTCATAGATGAGTCTTGTTGATTAGTGACTCGTAGAAAGAGTCATGTTGCGAATTAGTGAAAACGTGGAAACACACTAAAACTAACGAACCAAGAAACGATAACGCAAACTTGCGAACTCACTAGAATGTGAGAGAGCGTACGAGATTAGTAAAGAATGATAAGGGATATCCAACCCCCCTCAAAAAATTAGTCGACCCACACTGAGAGGACCCGCCTAATGTAAATGATGTCCCGAACATGAGAGTATTCGATACGTTGGGGGAACCCTTAAATATGAGAATACTAGGCATTGGTAATTCCCTAAGCTAGTTGAGGTTATCGAGAGAGATACTTCTAGGCTAATCCATGATATTGTAAGATACTCCGAGGGAGGAGTGTTGAGAATTTGAGTAGTTCGGTAAAAACGGACATTTGAGTATTTGAGGAGCTAAGTGTATAGCCCCGCTTGTATTTGTAAGCCCGGTGGCGAGTCTTGTGTATGACTCCGCCCGGAGGCTAAAAGTAATGAGTATTGAGTAATGAGTATGTATGAGTAAAGTAATGAGTATTGAGTAAGGAGTAAGTATGAGTAATGTAATGAGTATTGAGTAATGAGTAAGTACTCTTAGGTAATGAGTATGTATGAGTAAAGTAATGAGTATTGAGTAAGGAGTAAGTACTAGTAGAGTAATGAAGATCGAGAAAAGCACGAGTAAAGTAACGAGTGAAGTAATGAATGGAGTATGAGTAAAGCAACAAGTAAGTAAGAACATGGTCGGTGTAAGCCTTTTGAACCCGAGCGAGGAGAAAGAGAGCATCCGATCAAACCGGATGAATGAATAAGTAACATGAACGGTTGACTGACGAATTGTCTTCCCTAGTAAGTATTGAATCTTGTATATGTATGTAAGTATTGTTGCTTGTAATGTTGTAGTATTAGTATATATGTATGCATGAAATGAACTCCATGTATTTGACCAAAGTAGTCGGCGTACCCCGGTTAGCACGCGGGGTATGCGAATTTCATATGTAGCAATTTGCTGAGCCCCTAGGGGCACCGTTTTTATTTACAGGTACTTCGAAGCTGACCACCGTTCGAGAGTGTAGGACAGGGTTGCTGTATAAGCATGGGTAGTTGAGTAATAGGAACTATATTTGTATTGTAATGCGAAATTGTAAAATCCAAATTGTATCGATAGTTTGAGGATTGTAGTAGACTTGGTATAGTATAGAATTAGAGTTTGTATTTGGATTATGATTTGAGTATGGAATGAAAGGTAATGTATTATGTAGGGTACTCGGTATATTCAAGTCATCAGACCGATAGTATGTAGTATTGTAGCTGGCCTTGTTAGTCTCGTGGGTGACTAACGGCATTGTACACCCGCCGTTGTGTATGTAATATCCGCTGCGAAGGTAAGTAATTGTAAGGTAATGACGGGATTAGCGGTAGGGGTGTTACAAAAAGTGGTATCAGAGCGATACATCGCTCTGATGGATGAAATACAGAGTTTAGGAAAATACCGAGTTAGGAATTAGAGACTTAGGGCTAAGGGTTGAGTGTTAGCGTGTGAGGTACGCTAGATAGGAACTTCCGTGTGAACCGAAAACCTACAACAACCATACCCGCCCTCCGCAACCCACGGTATTAAGTTGGGAGAAGAACGTCAGAGAGATGGAAAGACCTCTCACACTAGGGTAAAACCCGATCTGGCAGTTACAAATAAATCTTGTAAGGAGAAGAACCAGTCATACGGTAGATTCCAGGAACTGGAAATCCCAGAGACGGTTCCCATTGGAACAACAATAACCGCATTTAATGACCAAAGATCGAAGATCCTAAACACAGGATAATGGAAGTTACGGCACCATGGGGCGACGTGGTTCACAGCCGTGAGGACCATCAGTAGCCAGCAAGAAGAGGAGCACAACCGCGCAATGAAGCGAGGAAGATAGAGTAACAAACCGAGACAAGGGAGTCTACGGACTGTGATGCTTGATAATACCAATAACGACATACAAACCGACTAAGGAACTAGTCGAGGTTGGACTAACACCAAACCTACACGCCAAGAGGCCATAATAACCGAACAACATAGTTCAGATAACTATGAAAGTATTCATAAGACATACACCTATAGGACTACAACGTGGTTCCTAAGGATAAGTCAAGTATCGATAACCACAGTGAAGGTGTGAGACACCCGGATTGACGACAACCATGTCAAGAACACTGAGAAACGACTCAGGAAATTGATCATTAAGATCAAGAGATCAAGGGAGATCCAATAAGACCACCACATTTGGATGGAAACGATACCGTAACCAGTATACGTTAACCTGGAAACCGACCTACCCGCGCACTTGCGCAGGGCAAGTGCAGCAACTACAAGGCAAACTGGGAGACGTTTAATGACTAACAGGTACTTACTAAAGTACCACCATAGAAATGGAAGCAATTATAGAATCACTATTCCTAAGGACTTAAAGAAGGAATCCTTGGGAAGGCCTAATGGTCCAACCATCATATTAAGAACATACCAATCAGCGAGAAGCTGAACTTGGTCAAGACCTCAGACATGGCAACACCATGGGAACTTTCTTTCAAACCCAAGATCTTCTTTCAGACACAACCTTTCTTTTAAAACCCAAACATTTCTTTTAAACCTTAGATTGTTAAAACCAAACCAAAGGAATTACGGTAAGTATCATAGAATGATACAAGAGGAGCTAACAATAGAATACTTCACCTAGGCATGTGACGAACACTACGAGTGTACCCAAATACGGGATGTGGGACGACCGCACTCCGAAGGAGCTTGTGGGCCAGACAAACCCTTTTTGCGAGTTAGTCATGTAAGTGGTAACGTGCCAATAAGGTACCCCACGTATGTATACAAGTGGTGTACGAAACACGGGAAGTAGTCGACTCCGTTCTACCGACCATAAGTAAATTCACACCTTGAACGATTGAAGAGCTCAGATAAGCTCACAAGCAAAAGGGGACAAGAACTTACCCCAGGAGGATGAGTAAGAGTTAAAGGTACGAGAAGCACTAACAACTGAATAAGACATTGGATATGTCTTAAAAATCTTGAAGTAAATGCATGGACCAACCAGAACGAATACCCGGTCTAAATCCGGTAAGGCAAATGCCTAACATGAACACGTCAATGTTCAATGGACAAGATAAAATACCCAGAGTGATCATATAAGGTACCGGAGGATACCATTCACCACCGGAAAGGATATCAGACCAATTATAAACATAAGGAAAATATCAATGGCCTACCTTAAGAACGGGAGACTTTATAACTCTTAACAGGATAACTCAGATCCAAAACCGCAAGGTAGGATAACAGACTGGACATACTCATAAATATCAGCCAGATGTAATGGCATAATCAACAACACCCAGGAGCAATCCATAAAGGGTATCAAGTTAACACAGTTGAATGAAATGTCGTGACAAGAACACCAAAATTGGAACGAACACTTGGTTAGATCACGGAAGGGATCCCGCTTGATAGAGGATACCCTAAATTAATAAATGGTACCGATCAGTACCAAGATACTTAAAGGGTCTCCGATAAACGGAAGCGTGATGCGATGATTTTATCATGGAGCCCAGTATCACCTCCAACCTAGTGATGGTATACGGAGAAGTAACCACTTGGGAATAGCCTAAGATGAGCAAAAATCGAGGCAACATGGCTAGTAAGCCATGAACCTACTACAATACGTAGATCCAACGGTTGCAAAACCTAATGAGAATCATAAGGAGAACTGCCGATAATGGCACGAGTAAATTAATTAATGAATAATGAACAAGAATCCCCCTCGTTAATGTGAGACTGCGAGTGTGGTGAACACATAGAGTCCAAAGAAGAGGATGCCATCAGTGAATGTCTGAAAATATATCTTTTTTTCAGAACTACTAATGTAGTCAAGCTTGAGCATACATTTATTGCCAAACAATGTGAAATAAGCTCTAAAAGCAATTATTGGAAACTAAGGAGTAATCGGTTAAGAAGAAATACAGTATTTGGAAATGTGAAGTGGAAAACCGATAATGCTCAAGGAGCACAGGAACACAAGTATAGTATATTCAGTAAACCACCAAGTGAATGGCGAACCACTATATAAAGGGTGGAAACACATGAGCGGATGCCATGTGAAATGGTATTGATCACTAAGTTCCCAAACCATCTTCTCGAACACTTCTCTAGTTGGAATCCTAATCTACCATCAAGTACTTCAAGTTCTATCGAGTTACCTCGTTACCGAATAAGGGGGAGCACAAGAGGGAGAGAACAAAGGGGTTAATAACAATGCAATAATGGAGGTCCTCAGGTATTGGTCGCGTGTCTTTTATTGAGGGGGTGAACCCCTATTTATGGTGTTTCTCACAGGCCTTCTGGCCTATCACATTGTGCCAGTCTGGCACATAAATATCTTGATAGGCCTACAAAATATCTAATAAATATCTTACCCTAATTTCCCTACTTTCGATCACTACCTGTACTTGCTTTGTTCCCCTATCGGCCGGTCACAGACGACCGGTCGTTATTCGTGCTATATTCGACGTATTTGGTGACCGGTCACAAGCGACCAGTCGCTTCTTACATTGCATCTCGTATTCCTAGTGACCGGTCATAAACGACCAGTCGTAGCGATGCCTTTGGTGACCGGTCGCATGCGACCGGTCACTTTCCACGCTATGTTCTAGGACTCTTGGCGACCGGTCATTGCTTGTGGCCTGTTTGGGCCTAGACAGGGACGCCCGGTCGTTGCCTTGGCCTTCCTCTTCCCTTCTCTTTTTCTCTACTGGGCTATTGCTCTTTCTTTGGAGCTTCTGGGCATATTTTCCCCTCTCCATCAGTCCCACAAGTTCTACTTTTGGCGTTTTGCGAAGAAAGTAGAACTTAGAACTTGACTCTTCCGGTCCGGTTTGGAGGATGAAAAATTTTTGCTTCTTTTGTGTTGGGTCTTGTCCTCTCGTTCCCTATCTCCCAGTCCCACAAGTTCCACCTTTTTCTTTCGGACAAAAGGGTGGAACTTGTTACGGTCCGTTTGATGCACGTGCCACAGTCGCGTCTGTGCTTATACGGAGTGACCGTTTGTGGAAGTTTTATTGTCTTACGCACGCTAGCCGTCACTGCGGAATGTGCAGAGTCTCTGTACTTTTCCTGCAAAAAAACGCTTTTTTTTGTTTGTTTTTATATTTTAAATATTTTTGAAATTATTTTACCGCTTTTAAAAGGCTTTGGGAGGGCGACTTTCTCTTTCTTTCGGTTTTGTGCTTCACGGTTTTCGTGCCTTCTCTTTCGCTTTGCCATTTCCGCACCCTCTTTCTTTGCTCTACTTCGTCTTCCCTGTCTACCTGGCCTCCGTACTTCCTTGCTTCAATAGCGTCTTCCAGCTCTAAATTGTCTCGCACCTCTGCTCTAAACGCCATCGTGGGTTCCAAATCGGGGGGGGGGGGGAATTTCACCCCACGTTCTTGAAACCTAAGTCCGCCTATTCCACAAATCGGGAGCCGCTGCCCAGTATTCTGGATGTTAAAGCTCTCGACTCCCTCCTTGCGAAGGTGGAGGTTCCCACAGGGACTCAGATTTTCCTTCCTTCCGATGATTCACATCCCCTCGACAATTTCGGTCGTGGCTACGCCGTGTATTCCGATTTCTTTCTGCGTGGAATGGCGGTTCCTTCCCACCCGTTCGTGGTGGGTTTTTTGATTCACCGTTGCGGTACGCTTGCTCAGCTTCATCCGAAGGCTGTATGTCAGCTCCATGCTTATATTCCCCTCTGCGCTGAGGAGGGGGTTGCGCTTTCTGCTACGGAGTTTGTCCAGTTCTTCACCAGCAGGGTCGATTCCGGCAATTTGACCATATCCGGCCGGTCTGGGTATTCGCTTTTCGAGTACAAGAAGCTTGCTCAGCGCTGGAATGCGCGGTGGTTTGTCATCATCCCGCCTCCCGGGCGGTACCTCGGGGTTGCCTATTGTCCTTCGATTATCAAGGGCTCCCTACACTGCCCAACGTCGCCCAATTCGGAGCTCCCCATGTCCCGGGTTCTGAAGGCGGTGAGTGACCTCCATCCAAGCGTGGAGGACTTTTTCAATGGCGCGCGCCTGGCCTTGCCTGCGCATTCTGAGGGTATGAGTTTTCCCTCCCTCCTGTTCTCCTTTTCGCGTTTTGCCTTGCCTCAGTTTCTCGTTACCCGTGCTTCTCTTTTGTCGTAGATTTTCCTCAATTAGGGGCAAAAGTGGGTCCCTTCCATAGTTGGCAACTAGTGTCCTTCAAGACGGGGGAAGGGAAGGTGGACTACTATGCCACCCTGGATGCTGTGGAGAAGTCGGCTCTTCGCGAATAAGAGGCGGTTGTTGCTGGTCGGAAGAGGTCCGGGGATGAAGTTGAACACCCGACAAAGAAGCAGAGACCAACGAGGGTTAGAGAAGAGGGGTCTCCTCGGACACCGGAGACCCGGTCGCCTGACACTTCAAATCAACCAGGTACTTGGTACACTAGTCCAAGTTCCGGCCGTCGGGTATTTCTTCCTCTTACACCTGGGTCAGATCTCAATCTTAGTACATGGGACGAGAGAGGGTGTGCATGTGCGGTCTCGTTCTTCGTGTTTTATCTGTTCCGGCTTTCGTTGTTCTACTTCTTCTTCGCCTTGGCTGCTACCTGCTGCCGACGTCTGGTTCTTTTTTTGAGGTTACTCACTTGTGCGTGTTTCTCTGCTTGCAGCTCCCGAGGCCGAGAAAGCCAGGGCCGAGGAGAGAGCAGGACAATCTGGCGCGGGCGAGGTGCCCGGTCAACCATCCCTTACTCAGCATCACTAGAAGACCCTTGCTTCGAAGGGTAAGGTGAAGCATATGGCCAAAAAGACGAAGGCTTCCGACATAGTGCTCCTTGATGAATTGGGTGCTACAGATACCGCTCCACAACAGGAGTTTTTGGAGGAGACTGTCCCTTCTGGGCCCGGGGCTTCATTGCCTAGGGGAGGCGGCTGCGGAGCGGGCGTTGCGCCGGGCGCAGCTGAGGGGGTGCCTGCGGACCCGGAGCTTTGCTCGAAGGTGATGAAGGATACTGATACCGCCTCGTCGTCCTCACCTCCTCCGCCCACCCGCGATTCTTACTGTGGGCCCTCTGAAAAGGATGGGTGGTTCTACCACCGCGGCCGGCCTCTTCCCCTATTGCCCGTGATGGAGTCATCTTCCTACTTCGACCTGTGGAAGGAGGTGATTCGCCGGTCTGACTCTCCTGACGGCCTCTTTGCTCCTATGAAGACCATGACCGCGGCAAAGGAGAGGTTAAGAATTGGGGAGGGTGGAGCGGATGCCATCATGCGTCACTCTTTCCCTCTAGACGACTCGCTCAACCTAATGTGGCAGGGGATCTACCGGGTGAATGATTCGTCTTAATGCCGGTATTGCATGCCTCTCCTAATTTTCTTATATTCAGCGTTTTACTTTGTACAGACGGTGGCTTTTGCTCAAAGTGTGGATGTGCACATACGGGCTCTCCGTTCGAAGCTTCGCCTTGAGGAGAGCCGGGCTCGCAACGCCCAAAAGGAGCAAAGAAAGAGCGGTCTTCCAACAGCATCTTCGTTTACACCGTTCAAGAGGAGATTTCCAGGCGGGTGCGTGAGCAGACCGCGACTATAAAGAAGGAGTTGGGCGATGCTCGTCGGGCGTGCACAAGGCAGAGTGACGAGTATGAGGAGCAGTTGAAGAAGCTGCGTGAGGAAAGCTTTTCCCTCAAGGGTCAGATCCGGTCGCTGGAGACGGAAGTCGCGTCTCTAAAAAAGGTACGAAGTGAGTTTGCTGACGCCCGGTTGCATGCCTTTTCTAATTTGGAGTCCTTGGTGGGGCAGGCCCGAGCTTCCCATGATCAAGAGGTCGAGAGCCTGCATGCCGAGAAGGCCACTTTAGCGCAGGAGAAAACGTTGCTTGCTGAGGATGGGGCTAAGCTTGCACAAGAGCTTCGTTCCTCCTCTGAGGCGAATGCTCTCCTGAAAAAGGAGTTGTCGTCCTCCGAGGCGAGAGCAAAGGAGGTGGCCCGGGCGGGCGAGGTCCTGGCCTCCAAAAAGGAGAAGCTATCTACCGAGCTCCACAAGTTGTCTGGTGAGCTGGCGGCATCCACGGAGCAACGACTCTCCTCCGAAGAGAGAATAAGGATGCTGGAGGAGGAGTCAGCTAAGCTGCGGCTAGAAAACTCCGAGCTGGCCACGAGAGGTGATTCTTTACTTTCCCAATCATTCTTGGTTGCTTTCGCCTCCCCCCTTCTTTTTGGTGAAAGTTTTCTCTCTTTTTCTTTACTTAGACTCGAGGCCTGGGAATCCCGTCGAGGGGCTGGAGAAATTGAACCTGCGGATCGACGACCTTGAAGAAGAGTTGATTGCCGCAAATGCTAACCGCGATCGGTACCGGGCTTACTCTCACACCCTAGAGCAACAGGTGACCGGTCTCGAGGCCTACTCTCGGAAGGTGTGGGAGGACCTGCGGCAACAGAGCACGAAGCTTGCCCACCTGAAGGAATCCTTCACCTCTCAGTGCGGGAGGATGGTTAAATCGTGCCGCCAAATTGTCTCGAGGTTTTTTACGGGCAAGGGGGAGGTCATGGACGACAACCTTTACCGGGAGTTGTCTTTCAAGGAGGTTGCACAAAAGACCTCCTTTCACGAGGTGCTTGAGAAGTTTGGGCGTCTTCCTAGGGAGACGTGCTTTGTTCTTGGCCAAGCGTCTTTCCTTCCTCCCGGGAGCACCGCGCATCAGGGTGGTGCAGGTCTCCGGTCCTCTGCCGGGAGGTCTGGGTCTTCGGAGAGTGTACAGGGGGCAGTCATCGTCAATCTTGACGCTGCAAAGGAGGCTTAGATAGGCCAGAGAAAACTTTTAGATTAGTTTTAGTTTTCTTTTCCCCTTTTTTTTTGTTTTGATGTGTACGTGCCTTCAACAGTTAATGAAATTTTTTGTCAGCTGCTTCGTTATTTAATACAATTTTTTATTTTGTGACCGGTTGTTCTCTTAGACCGATCGCTTTCGTTTTGTGCGTGCTATCGATTCCCTTCCCTTAGTCGATTGTCTTTATTTTATGGGCGCGGCCGGTCGCACTCATTTGACCGGTCGTTCCGTTTTTATCTTAAGGATGCGACTTGGTCGTTTTTGACGATTGGTCGTTCCTGCTCTTGCCCGGTCGCAATTGGTGACCGGGCGTTTCTGTTGGTCCTTTCCCTATCCTTGCTTTTGGTAGCCAAGCGATGGTACTCGCAGTCGTTCCCCCTTTCTTTTCTTTTTCTCGTGAGGGGGAGAGAGAATTACGAGGGGGATTCAACCAGGGTACGGTGTGGCGTCCCACACCTAATGATTCACCCATTACAGGTGACCAAAGCTCCCGGGGTTTCCGGAGATGGGTTTTCCATTTTTGTTCTTGTTTGAGTGCGACAACTCATGGCAAGATTTTCAGGGCATTGCATCCTGTAGGGCATGGCCCGAGTGTTTCTTTTCCAGGGCATTACATCCTGTAGGGTATGGCCCGGGTGTTTCTTTTTCAGGGCATTACATCCTGTTGGGCATGGCCCGGGTGTTTCTTTTTCAGGGCATTACATCCTGTTGGGCATGGCCCGGGTGTTTCTTTTTCAGGGCATTACATCCTGTTGGGCATGGCCCGGGTGTTTCTTTTAGCGTGCAGATCTTTCCAAAAATAATTCCCTTTATTGATGTTGTCAACGCATTACATCGATTTTTATACATAAAATTTCTTGAGGCATTCTGCGTGCTAGGAATGGGGCAATTCGTATCCCTCGACATTCTTTAGGTGATATGAAGCTCGTCCAACCTTTTGATGGATGATGTAAGGACCTTTCCACTGGGGGTCGAGTTTTTTGGGCTGCTTAACCTCCCTTAGGACAAGCTCGCCAGGGACAAAGCTTCGTTCCCTGACTTTGCGATTGAAGTACTTCTCTACCTTCCTTTTGTCTTCCACCATCCGGGCGGCTGCAACGGCTCTCTTTTCTTTGAGTAGGTCTAGGCAGTCTTTTATCCCTTCATTGTTGAGCTACTCGTCATAGGATTCACAACGGACTGACGGGATCATGATTTCAGCCGGGACGACTGCCTCCAAGCCATAAGTTAATCTGAAGGGTGTTTCTCTGGTTGGTCCCTTTTCTATCGTTCGGTAGGACCATAGGATTTGGTGTAGTAGTTCGGCCCAACCTCCCTTCTTGCCTCCTAACTTTCTCTTCAAAGCTTTTATGATCTGCCCGTTTGCGTTCTCGACCTGTCCGTTGGCCTGGGGGTGTGCCACCGACGCGAATCTTACCTCGATTTTCCACTGTTCACAAAACTCCCAGAAATTGTCGCAATTGAACTGTGTCCCATTGTCGGTTATTATGGTCCATGGCAATCTGAATCTACACACGATGTGCTTCCATATGAATTCTTGTGACCTCTTGGCTGTGATGGACACGGTAGGCATTGCCTCGACCCATTTCGTGAAGTAGTCGATGGCCACGTACACTAACTTGAACCTCCCGGAAGATGCTTCCGGGAAGGGACCAATGATATCCAGTCCCCATATTGCGAACGGTACCGGGGACAGTATGGCTTTTTGCATGGCCGGGGGGTTGTGTATCCTGCTGCCGTGTTCCTGGCATCTAGTGCACTTCCGAATGTATTCTTTGCAGTGGTCTTGCATTCTCGGCCAGTAGTAACCGAGCCTCATGATTTTGTGGGCCGTGGCTCTTTCCCCTTGGTGGTTTCCGCAGACCCCTTCGTGCGCCTCCTTTATAAGCTCACTTCCTTCTTCGTTCGTGACGCATCTGAGGGCGGGCCTTGCGAACGATCTTTTGTAGAGGTGTCCCCCTTCGAGGAAGAATGATGCCGCTCGCCGTTTCACGGTCCTAGCCTCTTTATCCTCCGGAGGCAACTTTTCTTCAAGGATGTATTCCACGATCGGGGTCATCCAAGATTCCTCAGATGCGAGGGGCTCAGTTGTCAGGACCTGGGGTTCATCCATACTCGGATTGGTTTTAGTTTCCAACAACACCTTACTTGGTATTCGTTCGGCCATGCTTGCTAATTTTGCTAGCGCGTCAGCTTTGATGTTTTTTGTCCGGGGAAGGTGCTTTAGCCCGCACCTTGAGAAGCTTGCTTTTCGCTCTTGAACCCTGAGCAGGTACTTCCAAAGTTTTTCTTCCTTTACCTCATATATGTTGTCATGCTGCCGGGTGACCAGCAAGGAGTCTAAGTATATCTCTAGGTCCGTTGCTCCTAGGGCAATGGCAACCTCTAGGCCTTGAATGAGGGCTTCGTATTCGGCCTCATTGTTAGTTACTTCAAACTCCAACCGGAAGGCGTAGTTGATGTCTCGTCCGTCGGGAGTTTGGACTACAATCCCCGCTCCCGCTCCTGTCTTACATCGAGCGCCGTCTACCTGAATAATGAAGGGGGTGGGTGGCTTTCCTTCTTCTTGGTTGAAGCTGGTCTTCGTTATAAAGTCCGCTAGGGCCTGAGCCTTGATCGCCGTTCGCGGTAGAAAGTGGATTTCGTATTGGGTGAGTTCGGCTGCCCAGCTTACCATGCGTCCTGACGCATTTGGATTATTCGTTATTTGCTTCAACGGCCAGTTAGTCCTTACAAGGATTCAGTGTGATTGGAAGTACGGTCGTAGCTTCCGGGATGCCACCACTAGAGCCAGAAATACTTTTTCAATATTGGTGTAGCGTCTTTCTACGGGAGTCAGGATCTTTCCTGTGTAGTAGACGGGAATCTCCTTCTTTTCGTCTTCCATGATTAGGACCGCTGCCACCGCCCATGTCGATGCGGACAGGTAGAGGTAGAGGTCTTGACCGGGCGTTGGGACTCCCAGCTTGGGTAACTCTCGAAGCATTTCTTTGATCTTCTCGAAGGCTTCTTTGCATTCTTGCCCCCACTGGAACTTGTTGTTCTTTCTCAATGTGTTGAAAACCGGGATTGCCTTTTCCTGTAACTTTGAACAGAACCTGCTTAGGGCCGTGAGTCTCCCGTTGAGGGCCTGGACATCTTTGATGCTTATGGGAGGGCTGAGGTCGAGAATCGCCTGGGTCTTTTTCGGATCCACCTCTATTCCCCGCTGCCCAACGATGAAACCAAGGAATTTTCCTTTGGTGACCCCGAATACACATTTCTCCGGGTTTAGCTTGATTTGGAATTTGTCGAGTGTGGTGAATGTCTCCTCCAAGTCTTTCATGTGCTGTTCTTTGGACGGGATTCTTACGACTATGTCATCCACATAAGCTTCCACATTTCTCGAGAGTTGCTCCCGGAATACTTTGTCGATCATCCTTTGGAAGGTCGCACCAGCGTTCTTTAATCCGAATGGCATCACTTTGTAACAAAAGATTCCTGCTGAGGTGACGAAAGAAGTTTTCTCGGAGTCTTTCTCATTCATCTTTATCTGGTTATACCCAGAGAATGCATCCAGGAAGCTTAGGATGGAGCTTTGGCCGATGAGACGACCAGTGATCTATTGACGGCAGGGGGTAAAAATCTTTGGGGCATGCCTTGTTTAGGTCGGCGAAATCCACACACATTCTCCACTTCCCATTAGATTTTTTTACCATAACCACGTTCGCCAGCCACTTGGGATATGACACCTCTCTGATAAAACCTGCTTGCAGGAGTTTTTGGACTTCTTCTCGAGCGGCTTGGTCCCTTTCCGCCCGATAACCCTCCTTCTCTGGCGGATTGCCGGGTGCGCTGGGTCCACGTTGAGATTATGCTGGATAACGTTTGGGTTTATTCCAGGCATCTCCTCTGTGCTCCAGGCGAACGTAGCCCTTCTTTTTTCCAGGAATCTCGTTAGATGGACTTGCTCTTCGCTGTCAAAGGCATTTCCAATTTTAAAGAATTTGCTGGGGTCAGTTCGTAAAGGTACCTTTTTTGGGAGATCAGCGGGAGCTTCGTACCGCTCCGCCGTCTCGTCGGGAAGGGGGAGCTTTCCCTTGAATTCCTTCTCGGACCCCACGGTTTTGACGGTCCCATCTCCTGGTAGGTTTTCCATGATCCGCACCTCGCATATCCGTGCGACTTTCTGGCTTCCTCTCACCGTAACGAGTTTCCCCGACCTGGTTAGGTATTTCATTTTTAGGTGGTGGGTGCTACAAATGGCTCTGAAGGCGTTGATTCCTGGTCGCCCGAGGTACATATTGTACCCAGAGAGCCCGGGAAGGATGAAGGCTGTCAGTTCTTCCGTGCTCCTCTCATCCCCTTGCCTTAGGGTGATGGTGAAGTCGACGCTCCCTGTAGATTTAGCCGAGATCCCTCCTACGAAACCACCCAGTACAGCTGAATAGGGCTTGATCCTATCTTCCGGTATCTCGAGTTTCTTTACCGTCTCAGCAGAAATGACGTTAGCACCAGCTCCGCTGTCGACCAGGATTCCTTCCATCATGCGGTCGTTCACCTGAGCCCTTATGACCAGCGGGTCGTTATACGGGTACAGGACTCCGTCCTCGTCATCCTCAGTGAAGTAGATTGGAGGAAGCTTTTGGTGTTTCGCGTCCTTCTTGTCCGGGAGTTCTCGGTGAACCTCGTGGACGTGTATTTTCCTTTCATTGGGGGTCAGGGGCCCCACTTCTGAGATAATCCTGTGAACATTCTCAAGGAGAGTTTTTATTAGTTTCTTTATCTTGTTTTATTAGCATTGTTTATTTGTAAGTTTCGAGATACGTGAAACTTTATCGGGATGCAAGCATTTATATAAAAAAGCTTTAATAAAGTAGTAATGAGCTACAACCTCTCGTGGGATACAAAGGTAATTCTTTCTTTCTAAAGGGGGACTTCGCCCCGAAGGACTTGCTATGGTCCAACTCTGGGTGGACTTCTTCTTCTGGCTTAGGCCGGGAGGACTGGCTACCATAGTGCTGCCTATGCTGGGCTCCCTTTCCTTTCTTCTTGTTCTCCTCAATTAGCCTTAGCTCCTTGGCGAGGTTCGCGCAATTGATTGTCCTGTGGCTGCGGTGTCCATGATACTCATAGAAGGCCACCAGCACCTCTCCTGGGTTGGGCTTTCTCGGTGGGGGCAAGAGTCCCTCCCTTACGGCAGCAGCATACTTCCCTGTGTCTATCTGTACTGTTGGGAAGGCTCTAGAGCTCGGGGCCTGCTGTCCCTGGGGTCCCGGGGTCTTGGAATAAGGTTTGTATCGGCTTCCCCCTTGGTGCGATCCTCCGGTCGTAACCACCCCTCCTGTCTGGCTTCCCTTCTTCTCACCCGCGGCGGGAGCTCTAAAGCTATTGAGGAGCTCCTTGGCCTTATTCTCCGCAACTTCTGATTTGAGGAAGTCGTGGATCATCTCGGCTAGCTCACCATGCGATTTTGGCACCTTGGTGGCTATTTTTCCAGCAAGGCAGGGGTGGGCCAAGCCATTACCAAAGGCCTTGATCAATATCTTTTCATCGATGCCATCAATTTCAGCCACCTGTTTGTGGAACCGCTCGCTGTACTCTTTTACAGTCTCCCCCTTTGCCTGTTTCACATCCATGAGCTCTATTGTTTCCCTTTTTACCTTTTTACTTGCCGCGAAGTATTACTGGAATTCCTCGGTTAGTTGTTTAAAACTGGAGATCGATTGGGGTGGTCTGGATGAGATCCAGCTCAAGGCTCTCTTGGAGAGTGTTCCGGGGAATAAGTTGCACAAGGCGAGAGAGCTAATCCCCTGGGTGTTCATGGCGAACATGAACTTCTTAATGTGCTGAGCAGGATCCCCAGTACCGTCGTACTTCTCCACCGCCGGGGCGACGAAGTGGGGCGGGAGTTTAGCTCTACGGATCTTCTCGGAGAAGGGGTATAGGCTCATGTCGATGGCGTCATCTTCTTCCTCCTCGATGGTGATTAAGGCCTCCCCTCGGGTACCTCTTTTCGTCACCTCCCTCTTCCCCGTTTGCTTCCGGCCACATCTCGACCTTTCAGGAGATCTATCGCCTCCGACATTTCCTCCCACTTTCGCTGGAACTCCTCGTCTCTCTGCATCAATTCCTGTTGCAGGAGCTCGTTTCCTTCCACGATCTTTTCGTCGATGGATCTGGTGAGGCTCGTCAGCATGTTCTCCAAATCTTTTTTGGAAAAGGAGTCGTGGGTCGCCTCGGGTCCGGTACTTCCGTCGTTGGTTTGCAGATTCTTCCTTGTTCTGGGTGCCATCTTCATACCTAACCTGCAAAAACACAGTCCCGATTTTAGATGTGTCGACTTCGTATGTTCTCAAAAATTATTATTCTCGTCAGTGGACTCGTGGTTGCTAGATCTGAGCTGTTCTCTTCCCACAGACGGCGCCAAATGAAATGGTATTGATCCCTAAGTTCCCAAACCATCTTCTCGAACACTTCTCTAGTCGGAATCCTAATCTACCATCAAGTACTTCAAGTTCTATCGAGTTACCTCGTTACCGAATAAGGGGGAGCACAAGAGGGAGAGAACAAAGGGGTTAATAACAATGCAATAATGGAGGTCCTCAGGTATTGGTCGCGTGTCTTTTATTGAGGGGGTGAACCCCTATTTATAGTGTTTCTCACAGGCCTTCTAGCCTATCACATTGTGCCAGCCTGGCACATAAATATCTTGATAGGCCTACAAAATATCTAATAAATATCTTACCCTAATTTCCCTACTTTCGATCGCTACCTGTACTTGCTTTGTTCCCCTATCGGCCGGTCACAGAGACCGGTCGTTATTCGTGCTATATTCGACGATTTGGTGACCGATCACAAGCGACCGGTCGCTTCTTACATTGCATCTCGTATTCCTGGTGACGGTCATAAACGACCGGTCGTAGCGATGCCTTGTTGGCGGACCGGTCGCATGGGACCGGTCACTTTCTAGCTATGTTTAGGATTGGGACGGACCGGGTCGAAAGCGACCGGTCACTGCTTGTGGCCTGTTTGGGCCTAGACAGGGACGCCCGATCATTGCCTTGGCCTTCCTCTTCCCTTCTCTTTTGCTCTACTGGGCTATTGCTCTTTCTTTGGAGCTTCTGGGCATATTTTCCCCTCTTCACCATGGAAACCAAGGTTGTAGGCAAATTTGAACATGGTGCGCAGTAAGCGACCAATGTATCTCAGTTATCACACAATGCTATGGAGTTGTTAAATACGAGATGGCAGACAGACCAGGCAACAAGCCAGGAATCTACACCAAGTGATGAAGCACCTCACAATTCCTATTGCAATCGCATCAGAGATTTGCTGCCAAAGGTTTACGCCTCTACACTCTGTAAGACTGAGTATTTTGGTGTTGCACTTGCGCAGTTAATACCGTACGGCCTAAGGATAAAGAAGCACAAGGTGAATTCCACCAGAATAAAAGCGGTAGGAAACCCATGAACATTTAGAAGACCGATGCATAGAAAATGCAAGGTCTTACAAGTAAAAAACACTTGTACAGAATCAGATAAGTGGGCATAATTCAGAAACCATTGATAACAGAGGAAGCACTACATACGAAGTAGTGACTTAACCTCAACCGACAATAAGTCGGAGGAACCCAGTGAATAATCATGGGAGTATGAACAGTATGTACATAGATTCCAAAGAGCTGGATAGAAAATCTGAAGCTCATTGAATTCACGCACGGTAAAGGAATACCATACTTGGTTAATAAACCTCATCCCCAAGATTAAAAGGAATAAAAAGGTGATGTGTAGCACGTTAAGGATAACAAGAAGGGTGAATAACCCAAGTTATCTAGGTCGCGCAACAGAAGCTAGTGTGCCCTGAATTCTAAGTGAAATACACCTAGTTAATAAAAGGTTAATCATCAATGCCTTAAAGCCATTTAGGCTAAAACCGAACCCGGTTAATAGTTGAACAACTTCGATGAAAATTCTTGACGCAGGGACTAACCGGTAATACGGTTAAGACCCATTGATCAAGGAACATTGTATAATAGACCGCATGGAAGTTGAACCACTCCATGACGGCTGAATGCCTTCGACCAATGTCCAATGTTGACACATGGTAGATTACGTGGGCGTAATCCCTTTTAAGGGGGGTAGAGCGAAAACCGCGAAGTGTAAGTTTTACGTGATAAGTGCGTAAACTACAATGCACATAGCGCAAAAGAATTTGTTTTAATGATTGGTACTTATGTTACATAAACATTTGTATCCACTCATTGTGTAAATTTTGGTAATAGTATGAGAATTGAGTACCTTTGGGAGATTGGATGAGTATAAATCAGTACAAAACCGATGTATGTAATGAGTATAAATCGGTATGAAAATGATGTATTTGACGAGTATAAATTGGAGTATAGAAAAAAATTAATTGGGAATTATACCTTTGAATTTCTTAAGTATAGTAGTTGGAGATAATGTAATAATAATTGATGAGACGATTAGTAAGTTAGTAAGTGAATTCTAGATATTAGAAAATGTATGTGTGTGATTATGAGTAGGAAGATAAAAAGATAGAAAATGAAACAATGTTTGACTAGTTGATTGTGTGAATTGAGGTGGGAGGTGGAACTTGATTTGCTAGTGATCAAGGGAAACTGAACACAAATTGGGGTGGAAGGATAATTCAACACCAATGCTGATCACATTGGGGTTGAAGGACTCCTGAAGCTCCCCATAAGTGGTCACGAGTTATAACGCTAGTAATAGGTATAATTATCATAATTGAAATTTGGAGTTGTATGAAGTTTTCAAATTGAATTCCCAAAAATAATTTGGTACAATGATTTTCTTCAAACTTGAGAATGAGGATCGGTTTTGAAACTGCTCCCACGGGCGCTAGTGGATCTTTCATGGCTAGGCGCCGGTATCGGGTCGAAACCATGGAGGTGAAGCTAGTTGTGAGCCGGTGGAAGTGATGATTAGTTTTGAAACCACTACACTGTTCGTGCGGCGTTCCTAAGTGGCCGGTTGGGTGCGGTGACTGTGTGCGTTTTGTATTTTTCCAAGGGCACTGGGACAGCGTAGTCCCGAAGTAAGTATGAGTAAAGTGCCTGAGGATCTCTATATATGCAAATGAATTTGATCAGAACCAAAAGACCGTAGAGCCAAAAAGCGTAAGTGCACAATGTCATGATGACCGTGAACTAGAAATTGTAAGTGTTCAAACGTGACCGGTACCTGAGGGATCACTCGACATGGGAGAGGATGACACATTCTTTATCTGCGGATGGACCCCATGGAGAGTTTGGAACGAATATTTTTTATTGCTATGCATGCAGTGACATGTTGTTTGGATGTGTGTTATAGATCGAGTCAGACATTTAGAGTCTGACAGGTGACATAGAGGTTTAAACCTTAGCCTAGAGTACCTATATGAGTAAAAATATTATATTCACCAACTTTGAGGGCAAAGTTCTTTAAGGGGGGTAGATTGAAATACCCCGAACTTAAATATGGTAATTAAATAATTCTAATAAGGTATTTAAGGGCCTAATAGTGCCTAAAGTATATTGGTAAGGAAAATAAATCCAAAAGAAATGAGAAAACGCTTAAAAAGTGAAAAACGCTAAAATAAGCGTTAGATAACCATAGGAGGTACGAGACCTCGGTTAGAGTATTATATGGATTCCTAAGGCTTATTCATGTCTAAATAATATATGGGAACAATTCATGAAGAAAACGGATCCAAATAATGAGTTAAAACGCTAATAAAGCTTTAGCACATGTTTTTCGAGAAAACCCAAAAATGTGACTTTGAGTGGTTAAATGAACCTGTAAAAATTATAGTTAATTAAATAACTATAAATAAACATTAATGAAAGCCTAAGAACCATTAAAATTAAAGAAAAGAGAAAATTCTGGAAAACGGGTCCGGTTAGTGAATAGTGATAAATGGGTTAAGTAACGAGCGTTTTTAGTAATAGACGAAAAACGCTCCAGCTTGAATTATAATAGTGGGCCGGTTTTTAAGAGGGTAATCAGCTCTCTCTCTCACAAGTAGTAACTAGCTAGAAATAAAGAGAGAAAGAAATAAAGTAAAAAGCAAAAAGTAAAGTAAAAGCACTTTACCTTTCTCTCTCTCTTTTCATTTCTTTTCCTTCCCAGCTGAGCCCTCCACTCTCTCTGCCGTATCCTCCCCTCCAAGCCAGCCTCCTCCTTCCTCTTTTCTCTGGTACGAAAATGAAGAAGCAACCATGGCTTCTCCTCCCTTCTTTGTCTTGCCCAAGCTTTGTTAAAGCTCCAAATGGAAAAATAATTACATATTCTTCTTCCTCTCACCAAGCTCTATCTTTACCTCTTTTCAAAATTCCAAAATGATGAATTTCATCTCCATGGGTATACCCCATTGGTGAAGAAAATGGCATTCTTATGGAGCTTGGAGTCCCCTCTCTCTTCTAAGGTAAAAGTATTCAAGAAAAACTCATTTTTCTTCATCCATCTTTCTTGGCCGATTTTGCCCCCTTTGTAACACCTTGTTCTTCTCTTGTTTGAGCATCATTCCAACCTTCCAATGGTGGTGGAATCATCTTCTTGAATCAAGGGTTAAAACCCATCTTGGAAATCCAAAGGTAAAACCCTAGGTTTTATGTTTTAAGCATTTCATTGAATTAGTATTATTCCAAGGGTTTAGGATTTTAATTACACTCCTCTTGTGTTCCTTGGATGATGGGAATGAAGTTTGGCAACTCCATTGCCCACTTGACCGAAAATGGCAAGAGGAAGAGGAGAGGAGAAATGGGAAGAGGAACTTGTGAAATTAAGGTAATTAAACTACCTTGGTGCTTTTTAAAATTGTTATATAATTTTGGGAAAGAGTAAAGGAATGAATGAACCTCAAACCTGGAATGGAAATATATTTGGATGAATTAGAAAGGATTTGTAAATTGAGTGTGAATTGAAGGCCTTGGAGCCAAATGAATGGAGTATATATTTTGGTATTGTTGTTTGATAAATTTTGAGGAATTAGGTGTGCTGGTAGGACCCTTTGTGGGTGTGGCTAGATTATGATTTGATTTTGGTAATGAAGGATGATTTTAGACATGTTAGGTTTATGGGGAAACTATGGTGAATTTTCGGTAGAAAATAAGTGTTTTAGGGTGACTTAGTGAATGGAAGAACGTAGGTGCTTATTGAGTTGAGTAACAACCTTGGAAGGGGAAATGGAGAATGGATTACAGAGGGTATAAAATCTGTAGCAAACTAGTATATTAGTGCCTTGGAGTTTGGAGAGAAACTAGGTTGCATAACCTTGTAAATGGAGGAGGACTTTGGTATGGCAATTGCATTGGTCTAGGATGAATGTGGAATTGTCAAAATGGGTGAGAACAAGAGGTAAACCATTAAGGAGAAGTTAGAAATGCACAAGTGTGCAAAATGTAACATTAAGGATGAAAATCTGTTGAATTTGGGCAAGGATTTGAGTAAGGATTAAACCAATGATTTAAAGAGGTTTAGAACATTTTTTAGGGTAATTAAACATGTAGGAAACATGTGGAAAGGTTAGGGAATAATTAGAGGTGAATTAGGGGTTGAAAACTGCTCAAAAACTGTAAATTTTGACAGTTCCAGGGGTGGTCCGGGTTTGCAAATCGGTACACAAACCCGGACCACATCAAACACAAGGCAGAAAGTGATCCCAGCATTTGGTCCAGGTTTATAACCCAGGACACAAACCCGGACCACATGTAAATCAAGGCAGAAAGTTCATTCCGTGTTTGGTCCGGGTTTGTAACCCCGGACACTAACCCGGACCAATGTAAAAAGTTGCTAGAAAGTGTTTTTAAGTGTCGTAATGATTGGGAAATGATTGAGGATGGTTTTAGATGTTGTTAAGGCCTTGTTTGGTGATATTTAAAGGTCCTAAGAAGTGTAAACAAGTGTAGGAAATGAGTGGGAAGTAAGGACATAGTTTGACATGAGTAAAACTAAGTATAACGGGATAACGGGGTAAGTACAGGAGTAGTAATTATTTACGTACCGTATGAACATGGTATTAATAACAATGTTTGAAACATTATTAGAGGATCGTAGGTGAACCGAGCAATGTGGGATGCCATGGTAAAAGTTTAACCACGGTGTAAGGTATGATTTTCTCATGCCCCGTATGCTAACCAAGCTACGTTGATTTGTATACTCGTGTGCCGGCTAATCAAGATAAAAGCATGAAAATGGTTTATTGCATTTGATTGTATGTCTTGTTGTATGATGTATGAGCTAACCCTTCTTGAATGATTGTGTGGCTTAACTTAGTGTGTAGACCGACTCATAGATGAGTCTTGTTGATTAGTGACTAGTAGAAATAGTCATGTTACGAATTAGTGAAAACGTGGAAACGCACTAAAACTAATGAACCAATAAACGATAACGCAAACTTGTGAACTCACTAGAATGTGAGAGAGCGTATGGAATTAGTAAACTCCAGATAACGGTTAGAGAACCGAATCGATGCAATCCACCAAACAATAAATAGTGGAAGTATATAGGTAACCCCTATTAGAGGTATTGATGATGGTGTAAGACATGAACCATGAGAGTAGTAAAGAATGATAAGGGATCTCCAAACCCCCTAAGAAAATTAGTCGACCCACACTGAGAGGACCCGACTAATGTAAACGATTTCCCGAACATGAGAGTATTCGATACGTTGGGGGAACCCTTAAATCTGAGAATACTAGGCATTGGTAATTCCTTAAGCTAGTAGAGGTTATCGAGAGAGATACTTCTAGGCTAATCCATGAGATTGTAAGATACACCGAGAGAGGAGTGTGGGGAATTTGAGTAGTCCGGTAAAAACGGACATTTGAGTATTTGAGGAGATAAGTGTATAGCCCCGCTTGTATTTGTAAGCCCGGTGGCGAGTCTTGTGTATGACTCCACCCGAAGGCTAAAAGTAATGAGTATTGAGTAATGAGTATGTATGAGTAAAGTAATGAGTATTGAGTAAGGAGTAAGTATGAGTAATGTAATGAGTATTGAGTAATGAGTAAGTACGAGTAAGGTAAGGAGTAAGTACAGTAGAAGTAAATGAATGAGTAAATCGAGCAAAGAATGAAGAAGGAGTTAAAGTGACGAGGTAGGGAACGAAATGGAAGGAAGTGAAGAAAAGAAGTAATGAATGGAGTATGAGTTGTAAAGCAACAAGTAAGAAAGAACATGGTCGGTGTAAGCCTTAGGAACCCGAGCGAGGAGAAAGAGAGCATCCGATCAAACCGGATGAATGAATAACTAACATGAACGGTTGACTGACAAATTGTCTTCCTTAGTAAGTATTGAATCTTGTATATGTATGTAAGTATTGTTCTTGTAATGTTGTAGTATTATATTATAATATATATATATATATATGTATGCATGCATGAAATGAACTCCATGTATTCAACCAAAGTAGTCGGCGTACCCCGGTTTGCACGGGGGGTATGCGAATTTCATATGCAGCAATTTGCTGAGCCCCTAGGGGCACCGTTTTTATTTACAGGTACTTCGAAGCTGACCACCGTTCGAGAGTGTGAGAGTTAGGATGGGGTTGCTGTATAAGCATGGGTAGTTGAGTAATAGGAACTGTATTTGTATTGTAATGCGAAATTGTAAAGTCCAAATTGTATCGGTAGTTTGAGGATTGTAGTAGACTCGGTATAGTATTGAATTAGAGTTTGTATTTGGATTATGATTTGAGTATGGAATGAAAGGTAATGTATTATGTAGAGTACTCGGTATATTCAAGTCATCAGACCGATAGTATGTAGTATTGTAACTGGCCTTGTTAGTCACGTGGGTGACTAACGGCATTGTACACCGGCCGTTGTGTAAGTAATATCCGCTGCGAATGTAAGTAATTGTAAGGTAATGACGGGATTAGCGGTAGGGGTGTTACATGAGAGCATGATTATTCTTTTGACTGCCATTTTTGCTTGATTTCCTTCTACATTTGTTTGATCCTGAGGTTTCATATTATCACCTTGGTGTGAGTTTTGTTCTTTATTTCCTTGAGGACAAACAAAAGCTAAGTGTGAGGAAGTTTGATAAGTGCAAAATATAGAGACATTTTGAAGGATTAAATTTGCCAATTATTCGTAGTGGTTTGGTCAATATTTCTCACTTATCATATGTTTTTCCTATGATTTATGTTTAGATAAGAATTGATGCATTTTATGTGTCAAATTCAGTTAAAAATTATGGAACTAAATTCTTCACTTCACAAGCTTTGCAACGCAATAAACGCAGAGCAAAATGAAGTCCAAACGAAGAATCTAGGCCCGAAACAAGTTTTACTCATTTGGATATACTGACATGTCCAAACATACGTCCAAAGTTATATGTTCGTATAGAGGCCGAAAATTCCTGAAAATGTATCCTAACATGCGTCCAAACTTCCAAGTTCAGACTCTGTGTACAAAATTTGAAAATATACGTTTTTAAGAGTTAAAATGCCTTTTTTTGATATAAAAAGTCACCTAAGTTTGGGTGAACATGACCATTTACGCCAGATGCCTCAAAGGAGCCGCTCGTGTCACGCCTCTCCTTCATCCATCACCATTAGTCATCACCATCACCGCCACTATCTTCAACCTCTTGCCCGGCGAACTCCAGATCTGAACGGACAAAACGAATTTAGGAGTCTTCTTTCTAGATGATTTCTCAATCTCTTTTCTCTATCTATTTTGTGAATATGTCTGGCTAGCACTAGTAGAAAACAGGCCTACGGCGACGGTTGTTTGACTTCTATGGTGGCGGTTCAAAACTGTTGAAATGGGTGCCGCCACGGTACGTGAAAGACCTATTACAGCGGTTATAGAACCGCTGAGGTAGGTCCTCTAACATAGTGTTTCTTTCAACAATAGCCGCGGTAGATGGCCTACCTCAACGGTTCTACAACAGTTGCAATAGGTCCTCTACCGCGATGGTTGTTAAAAGAACTGTTACGTTAGACGGACCTATTGTAGTTGTTGTTAAAGAACCGTTGCGTTAGGTTGTCGTCAGATAGTCATTAGACAGGGCCTATTGCAGCGGTTATTTGTTTAGAACCGCTACAATAGGTGTTTTTTTTTTGTTTTTCCCTTTCCGCCCTACAATTGTACCAAACACACCCAAAGATCAATCAAACCTATTTACATATCAAAATCAACAATGCCACCACAGTGGGGCAATAGATCACCCCACCATTAAGCCATTTAAATGGCCTCCAAGGCATGGCACCCACCAACAGGCAACAATACACTTTCACTTACAAATTAATATGAGCAATATTTAATCAAACAACAATAGCATCATTATAGAAACAATTGTACCATGAGATTTTCTAAAACATCATACTTAATCCTATCCAATACTAACAACAACATATGTTAACACTGATGAATCCCGCCCATTCCTCGAGCATCTCAATGATATGTCCTTCACCGTACTGACAAACTACCAAATCTTCAAAAGCCTTGAATAAAAAAAAGTTATGATTAGTTGCAAAAAAAACTTTACGTGTAAGAATCAATGCTAAAAAGTATATACAAAATCAAAATATTTACAGAATGCTACTTACCTTGTCTAATGACTTCTCTAGCAAAAGTGTCGATGCCGCTACCAAGTCACTCATAAACCGCATGACAAAGTGTCCACATTCTGAACCTCCCGGCTACCGTGGACACTTCACATTCATATACGTACATGTTCAAAATCAATTTTACACATATTATAATACCGTTACCATTCGATAACTAATGATCATAGTACAACATTAGAATAAGGATTACAAAAATACCTTGACTACATTCCACTGAATGTTCTTAATCCTCGTTTCCTAGATTTGCATCAATACAGCTTGAAAGGTACTGGAATTCATACACACAGATAAAGTAAAAGTTATCCAGCAAATGATTAAGAAATAACTGAAAATTGATAATTAATCAAGTTAAGCTAATTCACCTCATCAACATGTTAGATATAATCGGCTTCTTGGGATGCCGAGATGCTGAGTCAAGCTGCAGGACTCTTGGGCTCTTTAAACATAGAACCAGCAAAGACCAGTTTCTGCTGTTCATATACTGCAAGACAACCAGAACTTAATTCAATTAAACACATAATATAAGTATCACAATTTTTAGATTAACTTAACACTTGATAAAATTCTTACCCTTGATGAAGTGGTAGTAGTATATAAGATTTATCAGCACATGCATGTATCGCAGTCGACAAGTACTGGACCAAAGCTTGGGGGTCAGGTCCCATAGTAGTTTCGGAGCACATGTTAGGGCATAAGAAACCGAAACTACTATTTCCATGCACTTGGACCACCTTTTAATCCATAAACCTGCACAATATAAAGAAACCGATATTAGTGATTTTATTTTCAAGTGTCCAGAGTAAAATGTGTATAAGGTGTACTAGTTACTCACATGCAAGCCGACTTGAGACTCGACACACTCAATCAATCTTTCCTGAACAACTCCATAAAATCATTGATGTAAATTTCAAATCTATGAGTGCCTTCATAGTGGAAAAGATCCTGTCTTGGCTCCACCATAGTTGAATCTCTATCCGGCGGCGTCATCAATAGAGTGGACTGTAGGAGTTTCAACTTGAGGGGCAAGGCATTCAGAACCGCCGACTCCACCAAATTCGTTTTCAGCACAAATTTAGTGGTGAATGCCACTGAAGGATTATCTGGTGCTACATTAGCAATTCTCTTTCCTTTTCTCTATCAGAATTTAATTAGATGTGTTGCTGAGATATTAATTTAATAAGTATACGTGTCTACCCTAGAATATGTTTAAGAGTAAGTTTTTCATGTACTTACCTGCTGCTCCCCAAGCTTTATCAATCTAACTAGCCACTATACTGTAACAGATTGTGCTGTACGAAGGGTGGATATGTCTGCATTTGACACCGGTAGCTGAACATTGCCATACTCAGGCGTAAAATCATCAACGAGCACCCGAGCATGGTACTCCCGGAGCGCTTCATTCCGCACGGTGTCAGCATAAGCAGACTTGAAAAGCTTACCCCACCCTACCACGACTTCATCAGCGCCAATTATTTGCAACAATATGCATTCAACCGGTTTCTGAATTTTTAAAATTACAGATTTTAGATGCACATGAATAAGTGTATTATTTGATTTTTTTAAATACATTTGTAATTAACTGAAATACCCCTAAAATTTTAGAAAACGAATATTATAAAGTTTACAGATATATGACATAAATTGCAAGTATATTACATGGTTTATAAGTACGTTTATTATTTACACGTATATTATACAGTTACAAATATATTATATAGATTGCAAGTATATTATGTAGTTTACGAGTATATGATATTTACGAGCATATTAATTATATAGTATTTAATGAAGATAATTCGTTTTAATTAACCCGTTTTTAAAGTATAAGTCGGTTGTGAGTTTTGTTGTCGTAATAATAATAATTCCACTTTTCTGGTCAATTTGCTATATATATTTATTAAAAAGGGACTTACAATAATAATGTTATGATCTAAATAATACTACTGATTTTACTTGATCAGTTTTATCTTTTGGCATTACCTAACTTTATTTACATAATTTCTAACTTTTCACATTTCTGACTTTATTTAATAAAATACTTTTAACTTTCCATATTTTGCAACTATTGGTTTTCTTGTGTAAGTTATTTAACCAGTTTAGTTTTCTTCCATTAATAAGCCAGGTTGGTATTCCCCGACTCTCTTCAATTTCCCTCTACCCTTCTTTTATTTCCTGCCCGATGGTTCCATTCCGCGTACTCCAATCTCACACTGTCTTTTTGGTCTCCCCTCGCTGCTTTACTTTCACACCCAGACAAAAAGAAAACTGTCTCATCATTTCTCCTTCATTCTTCTCCCAACCATACCGAAGAAAATACTGGTAATATTTCATTCCTCTCTCTGTCTTTCACGCTCTCCCTGTCACTGTCACTGTCTCTTGTTTGCTAACAAAAAAAAAACAACACAGCCTGTTACTGAAACAGTGATTTTTGACTGATGCTCAACTCTCTCTTCATTCATACGCCAAGGAAAAAAAAAACTCTGATCACTCACCCATTTCCGAACAGAGAAGGAAAAACAAAACAAAACACTGCTCTCCAGTACTACTCTCACTCACGCGTGAATGAAAAGGGGAAAAAATACACATACATACACTTACCTTCACTGTTCATTGACCAAAACAAAATATATACTCTCTGCTTTCTGCAGACCTACTCTATCCCACCCTCTCTTTTGCTCTGTCCGTCACACACACAATACATATACTTCACGCACGCAACCCAAAAAAAAACCCCCCTCACACCACTCACGTACACAGAGAGCACCCAAAAACAAAAAAAAAACCAAAACCAAAAAATATATATATATACACTCCACACACACGCGGAAGTGACGAAATAAAACAACAAACAAATTTGGAAGGCCATGTCGTTCGATACCAATACCATACTCACCCTATTGATGACATCATCGCTGATGTCAGCGCTGACATCAGCAATTTCATCCTTATTACATTTTTTTCCTTTTCTCATTTAACGAATTATTAATTTGGTTATGTTTAATTTGTAACAGTATTATAATATATTACCATATATATTATAATTATTATTCAGGGTAATTTATTTATAATTAAATTTAAAGTTTGGGTATCTAATAATACCCGTTATTATTTTAGGCTCCGAATTTGGGAGCGAGGAGCAGTAGTTGAGGTCGTGTTTGGTTGTGCGGATCGTTTCTAGATTCCAGGTAAGTTACTGCGTTCACTAGCCTTGTTTAACTGCGTAAAATAAATCTTTTGTGGTGATTGTGATTGTTATTTGTGAGTGATTATTATTTTTGGGAATGAATTGTTTGTGATAATGATTACTGAGATATTTTAGTGTGCAGTTTATTATATGTTGAATAAATGGGTATTATTTTTAGAGGAAAGATTGATGAGGAAATATTAATGTTATGATTATGTGAAATTGTAATGATTATTGTGGCATGATTAAATTCTGGTGGATTTTAATGAGATTATGAAGTATAACAATGAATGAAGGGAATTATAAGAAAGGTTAACCATGGTGCATGTGGGCCGCATTAGGACACATGGATAAGATGATAGATGCGGGCCGCATTAGGACGCATAAGTTTGAGATACTGTGGGCCGCATTAGGACACAGTTAGCCCTAGATCTACTCATTAGTCTTTTGTACTATTGGGGGTGTGCACACTTAAGGATTTAGTGGCGAGGTTGGATTCCCGGCTGCGTGTTGGGGTCCGGGTTACAGCTGCGTGTTGTACCCAAGAGTGAGAGATGTTGTTTTGTCCTGGCTGCGCGTTGGGACAAGGAAGATAATTTAATTAATCTGGATATATATTATTGAGTTATTAATGAAGCATATGTGAATTATCTCTTTTTACAAAGTTTACTTTATGGTTATGTGATGACATGGTCAAGATGATTGGTATGTTGATGCATTGCTATACTATTAAATTGTTTTCAAAGAGAAAATGATTTTTACGTAGTGAAGTGGTAGCTTACTCAGTTTTTCTGACTTTATCGTGGCTCTTTGTTTGCTTGTTTGGTTTTCTGCCACAGGTCCTCATAGAGTTTAAGGGATGGGACGACGACATCGCTAGACTAAGTACTTATGAATAATTTTGTCTAAACTTTGAGTTAATTTTGGTATAAACTTTGAGACTCTTTTGTTACAGACTATTATGACTTTATCGGATTTATTTTACCAATAATGATGGTTTAGATTATTTGAGTATTAGTTAAAGCCTTAGCACTCGTTAGCTGCGAGTGTGGATAATACCTCGGATTTAGGGTTTATTTCTGCTGCGTATTAATACCCAACCTATATTACTAAATAATTAACTTAATAAAACGTTAGAAAATCCGGGGTGTTACAAAGTGGTATCAGATCAAAACCAACTAGAAAACAGGTTAAGGAAGATTAAAAATGGAATACTGGTCTTAGGTTTAAAAATTGGACAAGCCGTCTTATGGGGGAATTACTATTTGATGTTTTCTTTGTGTTTTATGTTTTTGATTGAACCTTTTATGCTTGAGGTATTGAAGTATTGAATGAGATATATGTTGCCACGAAGGAATAAGTGATGATTATGATATGAGTATAAGTTCATTGATGAATGTGTAGAGAGCCTACTGTGCTCAAGTGAGTTGTTATGAATTTTGGTGATTTAGAGAACTGCTTATGTGGAAGAATTTCGATGAATGATAGATGATTGAACTCCTTGGTGAGTTATATTGCCTTGGTAATTATAGGAATTTTATCTGAATAAATTATAGTCCTATGGTTGGGAACTCAGGTGTGGGTTCTAGTAATTCAAAACCTTATCGAGTAGCTCCTCACCTTTACTACACCAGGAGAGAGCTAGGCAAATCAGAATGGGCGCGAACCAAACTCCGAGCAACAGATTGCCGAGATGCGTCAGATGATGATGACTTTGGGGAATCTGGTTCAGGCCCAGACTCAGGCCCAAGTCCAAGCTCAAGCCCAAGCCCAAGCCCAGGCGCAGAATGAAGCACAACGTCTTGAGATGAGCTATGCCAAGCAGGTGGCTAATCTGAATCCTAGCCACTACAAAGGTGAAGAAGACCCAGTGATCTTAGAGGAATGGCTTGATGAGATGGAGCGAGTTTTGGACACAGTGCATTGCCCAGCTGATCGGAGGGTGACTTGTGCTGTATTTTACTTGAAGAGTGAAGCAGCCAGATGGTGGACCACCGAGAAAGATGCCCTACTTGCCACTCCTAACTTTAATTGGGAGGCATTGAAGAATGCCTTGCAGAGGCGCTTTTACCCTGCTCATGTGAAGAGTGAGAAGAAGAAGGAGTTCCTTAATTTGAAGCAGCTGTCGATGACCGTGCCAGAGTACTACTCCAAGTTCGTGGAGCTCTCCAGATTTGCTCAGAACCTTGTCCCAGATGAGGAAGCTAAAGTGGAGAAGTTCATTGGAGGTCTGAATTGGAACCTCCAGATGGTGATGCAAGCTATCGACATCACCACTCTCATGATGCATATGTGAAGGCTGCCAAGATGCACAAGGTGGCAATTACAGAAGGAGGTGAATGAGCGGAACAAGAGGAAGGGTGACCCTCAAGTGTTGGGAAGACTATCAATCAGGGCGGTGACAAGAAATTCAAGCCCAACAATTATCAGAATTCTGGTGGGTACCACGGGGGCAAGAACTTCAACCAGAACCAGGGTCAGAATCAGGGAGGAAATCCCATTTGCAAGAAGTGTAACAAGGCTAGCCACCCAAGAACTGATTGCAAGGGAACGTGTGGAAGTGCTTTGACTGTGGCAAGCTAGGCCACAGGGCTTTCCAGTGCTACAAGAATACTAAGGGAGGTGCCCAGCAGAAGGGGAATGGAGGTTATAATTCTGGAGGTAGTCAAAGCAACCATGGAGGGACCAATCAGAAGAATGACCAGACCATTGGAGGTAGTGGATCAGGAGGAGGAGCCAACAACAACTATGTGAAGCCAGGGCGCCTGAATGTGATGAGCCGAGCTGAGGCTGAAGCTTTAGGCAACGTGATCACTGGTACTTTTCTAATTCATAACACTCCTACTCATGTTCTATTTGATACCGGAGCATCGTACTCTTTTGTGGCTACTTCTTTTCTCAAGAAGCTGAATTTAGTAGCTAGCACTGCAATTTCTGTGACTGTTTCTATTCCGTCCGGGAGAATGATCCATTGCTCTAAGTTGCTTGAGAATATGAAACTTACTATTAAGGGAGTTGAGTTTGAGGCTGATTTGATTCAGTTTGACCTCATGGAGTTTGATATTATTTTGGGGATGGATTGGCTACAAAGATATAGGGGTGACATTAAGTGCTATGAGCAGAAACTGGTTCTGAAGGGTCCTAAGGGTCAAAGGGTATCATATAGCAGTGTTGAGAAGAAAGTTGGGATTAAGGTAGTCTCTGCCATGTCTATCTTGTCTGAAATCCGGAAGGGCCATGCGGCTTATCTCTGCATGTTCAAGATAAGAGCAAGGAAGATGTTCCAATTTCTGAAATTCAGGTGGTGAATGAGTATCCCGATGTGTTTCCTGACGAAATTCCTGGCATGCCACCGAACAGGGAAGTTGAATTCAGCATCGATCTAGTGCCTGGTACTGGACCAATCTCTAAAGCACCCTACAGGATGGCGCCCGCGGAGATGAAAGAGTTGAAAGCTCAATTGGAGGAACTTTTAGACAAGGGGTATATCCGTCCAAGCGTATCACCTTGGGGAGCACCGTCCTTTTCGTGAAGAAGAAGGATGGAAGCTTGAGGCTCTGTATTGATATACCGAGAGTTGAACCGAGTGACCGTGAAGAATAAGTATCCACTTCCGAGGATAGATGATTTGTTTGACCAGTTACGGGGAGCTGGAGTTTTCTCAAAGATTGACCTGAGATCGGGGTATCACCAGCTGAGGATCGCGGAGAAAGACATCTCAAAGACTGCTTTCAGAACTCGGTATGGGCACTTCGAATTTACTGTAATGCCTTTCGGGTTAACTAACGCTCCTGCAGTCTTTATGGATTTGATGAACAGGATATTTGGTCCTTACTTGGATCAGTTTGTTGTGGTCTTCATTGATGACATCCTCGTATACTCTAAGACCGTTGGAGAGCATGAAGAACATTTGAGGAAGATTTTACAGATCTTAAGGGATAACCAGTTGTACGCAAAATTGTCCAAATGCGAGTTTTGGTTGGACAAAGTTTCTTTCTTAGGCCATGTGGTGACCAGTGTAGGAATTTCTGTAGATCCTGCGAAGATGCAAGCTGTAAAGGACTGGCCCAGACCGACCAATGTGACTGAGATTCGAAGCTTCCTTGGGTTGGCAGGATATTACAGGAGGTTCGTGAAGGACTTCTCGAAGATTGTCAGGCCTCTCACTAACTTGATGAAGAAGGTGATTAAATTTCAGTGGAGTGATGAATGCGAAAAGGCGTTCCAGACCCTAAGGAAAGGCTGACTACTGCACCGGTTCTAACTCTGCCGTCGGTACAGAAGGTTTGATGTTTACAGTGATGCTTCGAAATTTGGGCTCAGATGTGTACTAATGCAACATGGAAAGGTGATAGCTTACGCCTCGAGGCAGTTGAAGGAGTATCAGACAAGATACCCCACGCATGACTTGGAGCTGGCGGCGGTGGTGTTTGCCTTGAAAATTTGGAGGCATTACTTGTATGGAGTTACTTGCAGAATCTACACTGATCACAAGAGTCTGAAGTACATCTTCACTCAAAAGGAGCTTAATATGAGGCAAAGAAGATGGTTGGAGCAGGTAAAAGATTATGACTTGGAGATTCAGTACCATGAGGGAAAGGTGAATGTGGTTGCTGATGCTCTTAGCAGAAAGAAGAGTCACTCAGTGAATGCTATCCGAATCCTTCCACATGAATTAGTTCGTGAGATTCGAGACATGGGCTTAGAGATGATGGAGCCTGGGGGAGTCGAAGCTGAAATTCAGATGTATAGTATTGTGGCCACGTCAGATATTCAGGCTGAGATCATTAAGAATCAGGATGGAGATGTGAAACTTGATCGAATTAAAGGAAAGATGCGTGAGGGTCAGGCACGGGATTTCATGATCCAAGATGATGGTGGTCTTAGATTCAAGGGAAGGTTGTGCGTGCCTCACAAGTGTGGTGACCTGAAGGAGAAGCTAATGAAGGAAGCCCATAACACTCTGTATTCCATCCATCCGGGAGGAGATAAGTTGTACAAGGACCTTAAGAAGCACTTTTGGTGGCCCAAAATGAAGAAAGAGGTAGCTGAGTTTGTGGCTAAGTGTCTCACATGCCAAAAGGTAAAGTTTGAGCACAAGCGAATGGGAGGTTTGGTTCAGCCATTGGAGATTCCAGGGTGGAAGTGGGACTCCATCTCTATGGATTTTATTGTAGGTCTCCCTCAGACTAAAGGTGGGATGAACCAGATATGGGTCATTGTGGATAGACTCACCAAAGCTGCTCATTTCATTGCTATGAAGGATACTTGGTCTATGGAGCAGCTAGTGGATGCTTATATTAAAAATGTTGTGAGATACCACGGTGTCCCTCGTACCATAGTCTCAGACAGAGACTCCAGATTCTTGTCCCGGTTTTGGCAGCAATTTCAGAAGGCCATGGGATCAAAGCTGAGTTTGAGCACTGCGTACCATCCAGCCACAGACGGGCAAACCGAGAGGACTATCCAAACTTTGGAGGACATGCTACGAGCTTGTGTCATGGATTTCCAGGGCTCTTAGGTTGATAAGTTGCATCTCATTGAGTTCTCTTACAATAACAGTTATCACTCCAGCATTAAGATGGCTCCATTTGAGGCTCTCTATGGCAGGAAATGCAGAACCCCTCTGTGTTGGAACGATATTAGTGAGACCATTGTTCTTGGTCTCAGCTGATCGAGGAGACGATGAACCAAGTCAGGATGATCCAACAAAGGATGAAAGCAGCTCAAGATAGACAAAAGTCCTATGCTGATTTGAAGAGGAGGCCTTTGACGTTTGAGGTAGGAGAGAAAGTATTCCTGAAGGTATCTCCTACAAAGGGAGTTATGAGGTTTGGAAGGAAAGGGAAGCTTAGCCCGAAGTTTATTGGTCCGTATGAGATCTTGGACAAGGTTGGTGATCTGGCGTACAGGTTGGCGTTGCCTATGGAGCTAGAGAAGGTCCACAATGTGTTCCACGTTTCGCAACTAAAGAAGTACGTGCCAGACCAGTCCCATGTTCTTCAACTAGAAGTGGTGGAGATGGACCCGGACCTAACTTATGAGGAGTATCCCGTCAAGATTTTGGATACCAAGACTCGGGAGACTCGATCCAAGACCACGGAGATGGTCAAAGTGCTTTGGTCAAACCATGGTGTAGAGGAAGCTACATGGGAGACCAAGGAAGAGATGAACAAGAAGTACCCTCATCTCTTTAAGTCAGGTATGAGTTAAATGTTTAGTTAATTACGAGGACGTAATATACTTTAAGGGGGGTAGACTGCAATACCCAAGATCATTATGGTTATTAAATTATTGTGGTTAGTGATATGTTGAACACCTTAGCATAAGTTAGCTAGAAGCGATTAGTTGATTATTAAGACAATGGTTAGTAGTGTGAGTTCGAGCTTCGAGGACGAAGCTTTATTTTAACGGGGGAATGATGAAATACCCCTAAATTTTAGAAAACGAATATTATAAAGTTTACAGATATATGACAAAATTGCAAGTATATACATGGTTTATAAGTACGTTTATTATTTACACGTATATTATACAGTTACAAATATATTATATAGATTGCAAGTATATTATGTAGTTACGAGTATATGATATTTACGAGCATATTATATATTTAATGAAGATAATTCGTTTTAATTAACCCGTTTTTAAAGTATAAGTCGGTTGTGAGTTTTGTTGTCGTAATAATAATTCTACTTTTCTGGTCAATTTGCTATATATATTTATTAAAAAGGGACTTACAATAATAATGTTATGATCTAAATAATACTACTGATTTTACTTGATCAGTTTAATCTTTTGGCATTTCCTAACTTTATTTACATAATTTCTAACTTTTCACATTTCTGACTTTATTAATAAAATACTTTTAACTTTCCATATTTTGCAACTATTGGTTTTCTTGTGTAAGTTATTAACCAGTTTAGTTTTCTTCCATTAATAAGCCAGGTTGGTATTCCCCGACTCTCTTCAATTTCCCTTTACCCTTCTTTTATTTCCTGCCCGATGGTTCCATTCCGCGTACTCCAATCTCACACTGTCTTTTTGGTCTCCCCTCGCTGCTTTTCTTTCACACCCAGACAAAAAGAAAACTGTCTCATCATTTCTCCTTCATTCTTCTCCCAACCATACCGAAGAAAATACTGGTAATATTTCATTCCTCTCTCTGTCTTTCATGCTCTCCTTGTCACTGTCACTGTCTCTTGTTTGCTAACAAAAAAAAAACAACACAGCCTGTTACTGAAACAATGATTTTTGACTGATGCTCAACTCTCTCTTCATTTATACGCCAAGGAAAAAAAAAACTCTGATCACTCACTCATTTCCGAACAGAGAAGGAAAAACAAAACAAAACACTGCTCTCCAGTACTACTCTCACTCACGCGTGAATGAAAAGGGGGAAAAAAATACACATACATACACTTACCTTCACTGTTCATTGACCAAAACAAAATATATCCTCTGCTTTCTGCAGACCTACTCTATCCCACCCCTCTTTTGCTCTGTCCGTCACACACAATACATATACTTCACGCACGCAAACCCAAAAAAAAAAACCCCCTCACACCACTCACGTACACAGAGAGCACCCAAAAAAAAAAAAACCAAAAAAAATATATATACACTCCACACACACATGCGGAAGTGACGAAATAAAACAACAAACAAATTTGGAAGGCCATGTCGTTCGATACCAATACCATACTCACCCTATAGATGACATCATCGTTGATGTCAGCCACTGATGTCAGCGCTGACATCAGCAATTTCGTCTTATTACATTTTTTTCCTTTTCTCATTTAACGAATTATTAATTTGGTTATGTTTAATTTGTAACAGTATATATATATTACCATATATATTATAATTTATTCAGGGTAATTTATTTATAATTAAATTTAAAGTTTGGGTATCTAATAATACCCGTTATTATTTTAGGCTCCGAATTTGGGAGCAAGGAGCAGTAGTTGAGGTCGTGTTTGGTTGTGCGGATCGTTTCTAGATTTCAGGTAAGTTACCGTGTTCACTAGCCTTGTTTAACTGCGTTTAAAATCTTTTGTGGTGATTGTGTTGTATTTGTGAGTGATTATTATTTTTGGGAATGAATTGTTTGTGATAATGATTACTGAGATATTTTAGTGTGCAGTTTATTAGTTGAATAAATGGGTATTATTTTTAGAGGAAAGATTGATGAGGAAATATTAATGTTATGATTATGTGAAATTGTAATGATTATTGTGGCGTGATTAAATTCTGGTAGATTTTAATGAGATTATGAAGTATAACAATGAATGAAGGGAATTATAAGAAAGGTTAACCATGGTGCATGTGGGCCGCATTAGGACACATGGATAAGATGATAGATGCGGGCCGCATTAGGACCTAAGTTTGAGATACTGTGGGCCGCATTAGGACACAGTTAGCCCTAGATCTACTCATTAGTCTTTTGTACTATTGGGGGTGTGCACACTTAAGGATTTAGTGGCGAGATTAGATTCCCGGCTGCGTGTTGGGGTCCGGGTTACAGCTGCGTGTTGTACCCAAGAGTGAGAGATGTTGTTTTGTCCTGGCTGCGCGTTGGGACAAGGAAGATAATTTAATTAATCTGGATATATAATATTGAGTTATTCATGAAGCATAGGTGAATTATCTCTTTTTACAAAGTTTACTTTATGGCTATGTGATGACATGGTCAAGATGATTGGTATGTTGATGCATTGCTATACTATTAAATTGTTTTCAAAGAGAAAATGATTTTTACGTAGTGAAGTGGTAGCTTACTTAGTTTTTCTGACTTTATCGTGGCTCTTTGTTTGCTTGTTTGGTTTTCTGCCACAGGTCCTCATAGAGTTTAAGGGATGGGACGACGACATCGCTAGACTAAGTACTTATGAATAATTTTGTCTAAACTTTGAGTTAATTTTGGTATAAACTTTGAGACTCTTTTGTTACAGACTATTATGACTTTATCGGATTTATTTTACCAATAATGATGGTTTAGATTATTTGAGTATTAGTTAAAGCCTTAGCACTCGTTAGGTGCGAGTGTGGATAATACCTCGGATTTAGGGTTTATTTCTGCTGCGTATTAATACCCAACCTATATTACTAAATAATTAACTTAATAAAACGTTAGAAAATCCGGGGTGTTACATTAACATATTATTCTAAACCTGGAGAGATGAATATGGAAATGGATTGACTGAGTGAACACTAGTGGGAGGCACTGGTGAAGGGTCAGATGCTTGTGAGTGATTTGGTTATCTAGAAACCTCTTGACTCATCATCTCAAATTGCATCATGGCCATAGCTTGAGTGATTTGCTGCTGGAATTCATTCATTAGTCATTGCTCGAGCTCAGCATTCAATCGTAAGTGCTCCTCATAGGTCATACTCCCTCCCGCACTCTGTCTAGACCCAATATTTTCGAAGGCTTGCCGTATACCGACATGACCACCGAATCCCACTACACGACCTGGATGATCCTTCTTCCTGAGAGCGCGAGAAAGTTGATCATTCTGCCTAACAGGCTGCCAAGTACTTTGGGTGATTTGGGAGCTTAACTGTTCCTGTTATGGAGTTTAATAATTCAAGTAAGATACTTATCATGTAACTTCTATTGTTACTCTGATATTATATAATAAACATTCTACTTTTTTTAAACTAAAAAACACTTACCATTTGGTTGACGACTTCTCTCGTGCCGTCATCATACTGAGCAGGTGCCACTGGATCTGAAGGTTTCTTCTGCCGACTTAAGTCCCAAACCTTCATCCTTCTGTCACCGACATTCGATTTAGCTGGCAGCAACCCTTGTTTCTCCTATTCCGGTAAACACTGAGCAATACTTTTATCTCCTAAGTGATAGGGGGAAAGATTTTTCTTTGTGTGTTGCTATTTCTCACGTAAAGCCTACGTATATGTATGAAAAAGACAAATTATACAAATAATATATGGAAAAGACAAATTATACAAGTAATGAACTCTAAGGACACTTTAAACATTTAACATAAGAAAGGATAACTACTAGTGTGAAACTCACCTTGAACTCAGGGGCAAATGCTTCTCAACAAACTCTGTCCACTACTCTTCAGTAATACCATCATATTTCTCCCACGGTGCAGGAGGGAGATACACATGACCTTTTTGCCAATAACACCTTTACCCTTAAATCTACCATGGTGACGTGGTTTGGGAATACCAATTGACTCTGCATCGTTCAAATAACTTGTCACGAATTCTATGACTTCCTCAATCACGGTTGCTTCGATGATGCTACCTTCAGGTCTATATCTATTTTTCATTCTACCCTTCAGGGTCCTCATGTATCATTCAAAAGGATTCATGTAACGTAAGTAGACTGGACCACACAATTTGATCTCCCAGACAATATGGACTATTAAATGCACCATTATGTCGAAGAAAGATGGTGGGAATATATCTCAAGCTGGCATATTTTCACAACAATTTCATATTGTAGATCATCGAGGGTGTCTGAGTCAATTGCCTTGCCGGTAACAGCGTTGAAGAAGAAACATAATCGAGTTAGAGCATTTCTGATATTTTCTGGTAATATCCCTCGGATTGCAACTGGAAGATGATGCAGCATTAACACATGATAATCAAGAGATTTTATGCCTAACAGCTTCAAATCCTTCATCGAAACTAGGTTCTTCCAGTTTGAAGAGTACCCAGATGGTTCCTTCAACGAGTGCAGACATTTTCTAATACTAAATGTTTCACTCTTAGAGAGGGTATAACAAGCAGAAGGTAGATATGTCCGCTTCTCATCCTCTTGTGGGTGAAGTTCTTTCCGTATGCGCAACTCTTGCATATCTCTCCTCACCTTCAATCCGTCTTTCATCTTGCCGGGTATGTTGAGCAAAGTACCATTCACTGCCTCACCGACGTTCTTCACAATGTGCATGATATCTAAGCAGTTTCTAACAGGCAGATGCCGCCAATATGGTATATCCCAAAAATGAAACGTTTTTTCCAAATGTTCTTCGTCGGCTTGGATGTGTTTCCAAAGACATTTTCAATATCCTTGACCTTTGCATACACTTCCTCTGAAGTCAGAGGCAGACGGGCCCGACTAGTCTCGGGTTCATTGTTGAATAGATTTCACTTTCTCGAACGGTAAGAGTGATCTACTGGAAGAAACCGTCGATGACACATGTAAACATTTTTGGTGCAGTGCTTCCGAAGGTTTAAACATGTGTCATCCTCACATATTGGACACACGTAGAATCCTTTCCGTGTATCCTAACAAGTTCCCATAGGCAGGAAAGTCGTTAACAGTACAAAAGAACAACGCCTTTAGTGTGAAATTTTCTTTCGCATGAGCCTCATATACCACTGTCCCTTTATTCCACAACAACTTGAGATCGTCAATCAGTGGTGCATGGTATACGTTAATGTTATGACCATGTTTCTTTGGACCAGATATTAGGAGTGATAACATAATGTATTTTCGTTTCATACACAACCATAACGGTAAATTGTAGATAACTAGTAGCACCGGCCAAGTGTTGTGCTGACTGCTCAACGTGCCATATGAGTTCATCCCATCGGTACACAATCAAAGCCTCAGAATCCTATCCTCATCCCCAAAATAATGTTTGAACTTTCTGTTGATATTTCTCCACTGAGGTACATCTGCAGGATGTCTTAATTTCTCATCAGTTTTTCTACCATCCGCGTGCCATCGTAAGTTATTCGCATCTTTCGGGTTAGCAAACAACTGTTTGAATCTAGAAATTATCGGCAAGTACCATAATAATTTCACTGGATGATTTTTTTTCTGAAAGGAGGAATCCCCATCCTTGTCCTTGTATCGGGACAACAAACATTTAGGACATTTTTCTAGATGTTCGTATTCACCCCTATACAACACACAGTTATTTGGGTAAGCATGAATCTTTTTATATTCAACTCCCATTGGACACATCCATTTCTTTGCCTTGTAGGTGGATGTAGGAAAACAATTCCTATCAGGAAGCATATCATGTAACAGCTCTAGAAGTGTCATGAAACACATGTCACTAACTCCATATTTCCCCTTCAAGTTGAACATTTTAAGTACATTCATCAATTTTGTGTATTTAACGCACGTAGGGTACAACGTTGTCTTCGATGCGTCCAATAATCTTTGATACTCTTCTGGCCTATCGACAAAAGTTTCCGCAACATTTTCAAACATGTCATCCATTTTCTCATCATGGTGAGTGGTCTCACTGTCATTGAATCCTGAATTACTTAGCGGTACCGACTCGTTGATGGTATTGAAGGTGTGGTCGGTACTTGCGTAACGTGGATCATGATTGTATGATGTTGAAGCACTATCTTCAACAGTTTCTCCATGAAAAGTCCATCTTCTGTAATGTGGCATGAATCCACGGGTCTTAAGATGAAATCGGATGTCCTCGATGTCTACATATTTTCTTATGACCCCACAGTCAACACAAGGACATGACATTTTTACCGCCTTTGTTCTGTCCTTGTGTTGCACTGCCGCTTTGAGAAACTCTTTCAGCTTCTCGTCAAAGTGATCCCCTCAATCACCGTACATCTAGTCACCCTCCATTCTATATGGGAAAACAAAAAGTGTATAAGATTTGTCTTTCAGTTTTGTCTGCATTTGTATATATGTAGAGGTTGTTTCTACTCGATTGATATTTCATAATATCTCACCTAACTCTAAGGTTCCCAACTGAACTAAGCACTTATCCCAGGTTCCAACCAAACTAACCTTGCCTAACTCTAACATTCCAACGTAACTAACAACCTTATTCTAACAATTCCAACACAAGTAATTAAGATAGTAGTCATTTAACATCAACAAATCATTGCATTATTAAAACAAAAAATAAAGTTTGATTACTTACTTGTTTTAAGGTTGTACAGGGGGGGAAGGTAGGAAACTGCTTTAGTGATGGGCAGGGAAAGTACCAGTACGAATTCGATAGAATATGCAGAAGATCTAACAAAGAAAAGTAAAGATTGTTATACACAAACAACAAATAAAATTAATTAATAAGACTGATGCAATTCTAGAAAAAATTCGGTATGGCCTTTGCATAATCGTGCTAATCCTATGCTTATCATTAAGAATTCACCAATCTCTTATTTACAGCGACAAAAAAAATTAACAATTGGAAGCATCCATTCGCAATCACTCAATATTTGCCACAACCACTTTTTAGCAATAATTAATTATAAAAATAAACATTGTCACTACTTGCCATTTCACCAACAACAAATGACTACATATAACATCTCTATCCCATTTTCTATGCTACAATTATTTTCCTAACAACTAGCAGAAAATGAAGAGGACGCGCCATTTCATGATATTCCTTCTACGCTATTTAGTGTTGCAAAATTACCGTGATTGAAGAGAATGAAAAGATAATTTAGTTTAAGTGTATTACCAGTTTGATCCCGGATGATAATAGGATCTAAAAAGCCCCTTCTTCAATTTGACATGCGGGTGATGCAGAGACTTCTAACCAATCTCTGCAGAGGGCACAAACAACACAATTTTCAACTCAGGCATTTTATCGAACACCATGTATGCACAACTAATTATACTTATTCAACAATATAACTATACTCAAATTATGCACACACAACTAAACTAAAAAGCCAACTACATTACCACTAGTTTTCTAATCAACCAGACCATAATTAACATTGTTTAAAGTTATAAATTTGAAATTCTAACCTTTGTTTTCTGTAGGTCACGCATAGAGCTGTCAAAATTTGACCCAACCCGAAAACCCGTCCGTTTTATCCAAACCTGAAACCTGACTGAACCCGAAAATATTTAAATATAATAAATCCGAAACCCGATTGGGTTAAACCCGAAATGACCCGAACCCGAAATGACCCGAAAAATTTATAACCCGAAACCGACCCGAACCCGAAATGACCCGAAATAATAGTAACTAAAAATTAGCCAAACTCGAATAACATGAAATAATAGTGACCATAAATTGTCCCAAACATGAATGACCTAAATAAATATGACAAAAAATTTGATTTAAACTTAGTATATTCGAATGAAATTTAGAATAGGCATTGTATTGAAAGTTCTGTAATCTATATGTTGTATATTCTTATAGAAATTAGGTATATATTTATATTATAACTTTTTCAAAAAATATTAATCATGACCCAAAATAACCGAAACCCGATTTTATCTAACACTATTACAACCCGAACCCGAAATGACCCGAACCCGAATGACCCGAACCCGAAATGAACCGAAAGTTTATGACTAACGGATATTAAACCCAAAAAGATATGACCCAAACCCGAACGGATACCCATTTACAGGCCTATCGCAACCCATAACCCATGCGACGCCTGCGATGGCCGTTCTCTCGGTGGTAAGTGCTGGCGACGGTGATGGCGGCAGTGAAGGCAGGTGGCACGCGCGGAAGGAGGCGGTGGCGGTAGCAGTCGCAGGTGTCATGGTATCGCCGTCGTCTTCTCCGATTTTGCATAGATGAGAATTAGGGATTGAAAAGGGAGAACGAGCAGTGGATTCGAGTCGAGTGCGGTATATTTAAAAGACCTATCGCGGTAGTTCCAGCTAAAAACCACTGTGATAGGTTTGTTTCATTTTTTAAAAGGTGCCTATCTCGGCGGTTACAAGTAAGAACCGCTAAGATAGGTTAGCGAGGTTTTTAAAAATGTTTTATCTTAGCGGTTCTTTTTACAACCGCTGCACTAGGGGTGCTGATATAGATCATTTTTCTACTAGTGTAGATAGGATTTGCTTTGAGGGAGGCTAGTTTGTAACTGGATATTATTTAGCCAAATTTCCCTGCATTTTGGATATTGGATTGTTTCTAGATTAACATTACACATTCATCTTCTCAATTAATATCCTGAGTTTTTTGAGTCGTTTTACGAATCTTGTTTTGATCAGACCAGTGATAATCAAGAAGGTCGAGTTAATATGAGAAAATCTGAAATACCCCTAAGTGATATATAATTTATTAAGGATTAAGTAAGAATTTGTAAAGGATAATGAGCCTTAATTATAAAATTATATATATATATATATATATATATATATATATATATATATATATATATATATATATATCATATCCCTAATATATTTAAATGCATAAATATACATAGTCCCAAAAGGTTATTAAAGCTCACATAAAATATAGGACTAAAGAGGGGATAATTAAGAAGAAATCAACCACTAAAGTTGATATAACATGTAACATATCAATACATAAACTTATAGCACAAATCATGTGATAGAATTATGTAGTATACTTTATATAACCACAATAAATAGTAAAGTATACCAAAAAACACAAGGAATACACTTTAATACAAAGGAATACATCTTAGGACAAGGGAGCAACACATGTTACAACCAAACACATGAAATAAGTCTAAAATGTACATCATGTGTGTCATAATATTATAAGACTCAACAAATTTCCTAAAAAAACACCCCCCAAAACAAGTGATGGATGAAATGGAGGGAACGTAGGCTGCCAAAAAGCACTTTTAGAATGGGGGAAGCTTCCTAAAGTCAAAATTTTTGCCACCTAGGGAACTACAACTCACACTTATTTACACCCTCTCTCACTCACCCATTCCTCCTCCCCATGCTGCAACGTATTTTTCCCATCCTCCCAGCAGATAGTAAGCTTTCTCTCCTCCTTTATCTTCTTCCTTTGAAGCTTCATGGATGACATCTTGAGTTCTTGTCCAACACCTCTCACAAATCCTTGCTTTTGCATTAAATCTTCTCCTTTATTCATGAATAACTAAACCACTCTTCTCCTTCTCCTTGTATGGCTGGAAAGATGTTGTTTTGAAGGCTAGAAAACTAGAAACAACACAAGGGAAATATCAACAAAGAACAAAGGTAAAAATGTGCTCTAAAACTACAAGTCTTCTCCTTTCATTTTTATGGAAAAAATGTAGTTACAAAAGCTCATTTTCTTCACTTGTTTAATGAAAAATCTAGATATCCTTCAACACCCTTTGATGGTTAAAAATCTCTAAAGAAAACAAGCTCCAAACTTGTGTAGACTCCAACCAAAGGAAAGGCTCGAAAATGAGAGTTTTAAGTTATTAAATCATCCTTCTATTCCTAGATGTACCAAAGATCTAACTTGTGACATTATTTCCTAGCTTTTACCGAAAGTTGGAGGGAAAATGATTCAACTTTGAGCTACAAGGTAAAAACTTACTCTTAAGGCACATTTTTATGCTTTAAGCTTCAACCCTTCTTATGACTTGTATATGGAAGAAATTCTAGCTATATCTACTCATTTTCTTCACTTATTTCATACAAAAAATGATGATCTTTACCCACTCCCATGATGGCCGAAAATAGCCACCTTTCCTCCTAAGGTAAAGTCTTGAAATGTAAGGATTTTCATGCTTAAACCTTGTTCTACCCATAGATATACCTAAGAAATCACTCCCTACATTATTTTTCAGTAAGGTCTAAATTTTTAAGAGGAGAAACCTCCATTTTGACTCACAAGGTAAAAACTAGCCTTAAAGTCATTTTTGTGCTTTAAATTTCTAGATCTTGTTTAAGGAGTCTAATAGGCCCTAAGTTTATATCTTTATCTTCCTTGTGACATGGCTGAAAATTGAGACCCTTAAGGTCTGGTGGTTGGCCGAACATCAAGAAGAAAACAAGGAGAAGAATCAACATTAAGAGGGTAAGACTTAAATCTAAACTTTGGTACTTAAAACATATGTCTAAGCCATGAATCTGTACAAGGAAAACTTAGAGCTCTTACTTATGTATTTTAGGGCAGAAATCTTGAAGCACATCAAGGGAAAATCTGCTTGGGGGTTAAGGTTAATGCACTAACCTTAAAGCACATTTTTGAAGTTTTAAGTTGTTTTGGTTGTGTACTGAGTATGGCCGAGAGTTGTGTGATAAAAATGGTTAATAATGACCTAATAATGAATATAAACTCATATTAAAACATTGGGTTAAGTTAACTAATGGTTTAATGGTTTAAATGCCAAATTATAAAGTTTAAGTGGCTATATTGTGAAAATGAAGACTTGGATAGTATGAGTACTTATTAGTCCGAAAATTAGTGTGTTTTTATAAGTATTTTGGTGTATTAAATGTTTATATTATGGGATGTAATATGGCCAAGTTTATGAAACTAGCAACTTCTCCAGATATGTCCTTGACCCATCGTGGTCGTGTTATTTGTGCATAATAAACAACTTGATAATTTAGGGAAGAACATGATAAACTCAAACTAGAAACTCCTTTTTCGATTGAGAATTTACACTTTAGAAATTTACCCAATCTCCCTCCGCCCAAACTATAGACTCCGGGATAGTTTTGGACTTATCACTAAAGTCCTCTACCCTTCCTGACCGCAGGCCTACGGTTCCTCAACCGTTCCCCGACTGGTCAGCCTATCAAATACACAATGTATTAACTCAACGGCCCAGTTCTACCCAGCTCACCAACTTCCTAGTACTTACACACACTTAGTCTGACTCACACTTGCTCTAGTTATCTCTCTCCTTGTATGTGACAAAGTTATTTTGCATGTGTTGTTATGCATCGTATTTATACACATAAGTTTGTTTAAACTTATAACAAATGATCTATAACATTCTAGACTATAGGGGTTGTTTTCCCCTTCATCCTCAATAGAATAGCCATGCTCTAACTTAGGCTGATCTTCAACTTGCTACTAGTTAGTGCACGTGTCACGCTGTGGTTGGACACGTTGGAGGCGAGTGCTCAGGTGGTTTGTCACCACTTGCGCTCTCCACTTTTCTGATCTTGATGGCTTCATTAATGCTCTCTAAGGCTTCATTAATGCTGCGTAATGAGTGCCTCTTACTAGCCCTCACCTTGTCTTGTTATCTTGTTCATTAATGAGCATGACTTTGTCGTGAGCTAGTTGCATGTGTGGATGCATGAGCTTGTCGGTTCACTTGATGTATTTTGTCCTTATATTGCATCTGATGCATGAGAGTCCTTGTTGTGTAGTGCTTAAGTTCCTGTGTACACTAGAAGTTCTGCTGGAGCTATCGCAGAAAGGTGTATGACTGGATGGACACATGTCATGTAACACCCCTAATCCTAAACCTGTAATAACGTCGTAAGTCGTAGCATAATAAATATAATTCGCAGCGGAAAATAAAACTATCTATTGTTGGTGTTACACGCCGTTACTCACCCATGTGAGCAACAAGGCATCCTTACTCCATCCATCAACTTCAACTCCTCACCGTTGTGATGAACAGATACTGAGCATACTTAAACTTACAAACCAAATCCAAACTGAGCAACTAAACCAAATACAACCAACTCCAAAATATAGTACATAATGAAATTACAAATGTTTGTTAAAACACATCAGCTACCCTGTTTCCTTGCACTCTGGCTTGTGTCTTCTTCAGTAACCTGAAATGTTTTGCCCATTGAAGGGCTCAACAAACGATATGCTGGTATGCTAAATGTAGTCCTAAATCATCTAGATTCCTTAAGTCGTTTAGCCATCTTGATATTAGATTCATTACATGATAATCCATTTTACAACAATAGTAATAATTGTAATGTTAAATAAACACACAATAGTTCACAAGTCAATAACATCACAATAACAAACAACAACCAAATTATCAATGACCAATAATCAATAACAGTAATCAAACAAGATACGTGTATTAGTTAACTGTACTTGTCAGTTGGCCACCTGGCCCTTATCCTTTTTAACCAATCACTTAAACCTTCCAATTACTTTCCACCTCAGGTGTCATGTTAAGACAACCCTTAATAACTTATTAATGGTCAGTAGTCCCCTGGGTTCCAATGGAACCATTACCAGCTGACCTTATGGCCCTGGATAATTATTTTGACCGATCCGGTCGAACCTGTGCACCAACTGTAACACCCATATTTAACATATTTATAGCAGAAATAAAATACTAAAGGCGTACAGACCATCGGGTTCCAAATACCCGGCACCAAACCTCACCAATTACAACTTAAAGATTACAATTGTCACGGCCTGAACCTCGAGAAAACTTAACAAAAATAAAACACATAAACTCTCCACAAAACCTAATCCCATCCCAATCACTCGTTCTCTTCGTGGCCACCTGTAAAATAACTCGTACCTGCAAGATAAAACCAAGAAGCCCACCCCGAGAGGGGTGGGTCAGTTCCCTGGAATGGAACTGGTACGATCCTCCAAAACAAACTTATAAAACAACTCTTAAATAAATAATAGCTGGAATACAATCACTTAAACCACACAGAGAAACAAGGCATTTCACAAATCACCAAATCAAGATAACAAGTTAAGAATAAAGATAAATGACAGAAAGATAAAGTTAGTGAATCAAAACCACACCATGTGTTATTGAACATCCAGTGCCTTAGTTAAATCCAATTCCAGTTAGGAGTAGAAAGACTCAAATAGTCACAAAGGACTAGGAATGAAAAGATAGATCCAAGAACCAATAACTCAAGAGTGGAATAAATCAACTGGGAGAGATGGCCCCCACCGCCAAGTACGTCCTTTTAGGATAGGGGATATACAGCCCATCACTGTCTACTACGTCCCTTTTGGGATAGGGGATATACAGCCCCTCACTGTTACCATTGAAGACGCGCGCACGTCGAAACCTCAAGACCCAACTCATGGATGAAACGATATCCAGAGTCAAAAGAAGAATTACCAAGATTGTCCGTTTCCATACTTCCACTAGATCACTAACTACGCCAGAGCAATACCAAAACACTCAGTCCTACAGAGTGCAGAAGCGTAAACCCTAGGCAGTTAATGTCTAACGGGATAACCAAATAGAAGGAACCAAAAACCATGTAAGTTTCACATTCAAGGCTCAGTTAGTCACACAAGCTGAGTTAGTCACACAACCATTTTCTTTTTAGAAATTCCACTTAGCACAATTAGCGTTTGTCAAAAACATCCTTTAAGTCTTGTTAGCAAAGCATAAGAGTACGAGGAATCGTACCTGGTATGTGAAGAACAGTAATTAACTTGAATGAGTGATTCCCCAATAGTAACCTATAATTAAGGTGTCCCATGAGTCGATTAGTTAAGGGACTCATAAACTAAACAACCTTCTTTTCTTACTGATTAATAGTTCCAGGTTTACCATTATTCTCTCACAAGGATTTGGGCTTGACTTGTTAACTAAATCCTTTGTTAGGCCCATTTCGTTTAGTTTGGAATGATTTAGAATTTATCCCTGAGAGTGGCCCAAACTCTCTTTGCATTGTTTAAGTAGGCTTTTGGGGTTCATAGACTTGGGCTTAATAAGTTAACCCAAGACCGTGTTACGCTTATGTTGTGTAATTAAACCCTTAAGTTACTAATGACTATTTAATTACACACCGATTAAAATCCTAAGGTTTAATATATATATTCTTCTTATTATAACTATCACAAGGAATGTTATTTCCCTCACCTATTCTAATGTATTTATTTACATATATATACATCTTTATGTATTAAGATCTATCCATAACATATTTAAGAAATTTTATTGTATTTAATTATGTTTAATAACTTTTAGGCATAACCCCAACCGATATACGGTTTATAAAATAAAGTGTTTTCCTTTATTTATTTAATACATATAAGTATACCTGTATTAGAATTTAATTAAGACATCCCCTATGTAACTTATTGTATTTAAACTATCTTATTACTACAACATTTAACTGCATTCCACGTATGTTTCATAAAGTATTTCTTTTACTATATCTTAGGATACTAGCTCTTATAATATTTAGTTAATATAAGTGTTAATTTATTAGCTCTCTGCTTTACTCTAAGTTACTACTTTATTCCCTTTTTATATATGTGAATATATATATATATATATATATATTTCTAGTTTTGATTAAGAATATTAACTCCCATATAAAATAATAAATAAGATGTAGAATAATTAAATTCCTTGATTTAACATAAGTTTCTATTTTAATAAGTATATATACATATATGTAAATAATTTCACCTCTCTTAAAAGATATTACCCAAAACATTTATAAACATACTGTTATAAAATGTTAATTTAGTTTTCCTTATCTTTCCCAGCTTAAAAGTTTATTAACAAACCATGCTTTAATTTTTGTTACATTAAAAGCCATATATTATAAGTTATTCTTATGAAAACTCATAAACACAATTTTTAAACCCATTTACCATAGTCCAAAAATTCCCAAATTTAATATACAGTAACTATAACATTTTATACATATTATAAATTTTTATTTCATAAAAATATCTTTTTAAATTAGCCAAATAATTCCAGAAAACCCGTAACTTGCAAAAATCATAACTTACGTTTAAAAACTCCAAAACCATAATAATTTACATAAAAATAAACTAGATTTAATAAGGAATCTATGGTTAAAATTTCAAGTCAAAATACATTCGGGAAGACCATTAACTAAATTCAACAAGTTAGAGCTAAATTCTGAAATATTATAAAACTTAAAACACTCTTATTAACCACGTTATAATCTCGACCGTCCAATTCTCTAAAGCCCGATCGGACGGTCCCTGAAACTCTAGTTCATCCGTGATCTCCAAACAGCACCCGAGTACTAATTCGACAATTTCTCCTAATCCACAGAACGAAATTGAGTGATTCTTGTTTCTATGGTTTCGAAATTCAATTCCGGTTCCAATGATACCAAATTCGCTAGCTGACATGCAGAATTCAATGGTTTTCGATTTCGGTTTCGAAGTTAGGGTTGATATGGGTTTCCGAATACAAATCTGGCTAATTCACTCAATCTAATGCGTAATTGATGCAATTGGAACATGGTTTTGACCGATAATGTAATATAGATTAGCAAGGACGAAAGAATTTGAAGAAAAACTTACAGGAATTGCTCGAATCGAAAGGATTCGATTTCGGTTTCTGGAAAATTTCCCCCTTTACAACCCGACTGAGTAGCCAACTTTGCAACGCTATAATTTTCAGTACAGATCGAGTTAGAACTAGTTGTTAGGCTTAATCTAAAGAGGAAACTTAACTCTACACAATGATAGCAAGAACTCACCCTAACTTGCACTACACAGAATGAAATCGGAGCTGAAAGTTACCAGTTTATACCTTGCGTTTTCTGGAAAAATCTATGATTTTATGTGGTGACGAATCTGAAACTTTAGACACCTCGCTCTTCCAAACGGTTGGGAATTGGCTTTGGTCATCAACATGAAAGTTGTAGAGGGATTATAACTCTTCAAAACGAGCTAAAGAACATGAAATTTGGCTGAGAAACGAAGAAGTTATGGTGAGACGAAGTTTACCTGCTCAACTGATTTTTCAGGAAAACTGGTTACAGTTTTGCAGGTAGGCTACTTTGGAACGAATTTCCGGTTGATTTAGGATGAACTAGGTTTAGTGTGAGTTATGGTTGTAAAGAGGAAGTGTGGGAGAAGACAACAAAGAAGACGGCACTCAAAAATTCCAAAAGATGAGAAAGTTATGAAGGTCACAAGTTAGGGCAAAAACTGGTTACGGTTTCCGGAAAAATAGGAGATAGAATTGACTAAGTGCTGGGCGCGTATCCCGAGGCGCGTGGGTGAGTCAGCAAACTTGCCACATCAGCATTTTTTTCAAAATTTTGGCTCTAAACTTCATTTGATCATAACTTTGGCTAGGATGATCCGTTTTTGACGTTCTTTTTATCGATCTTCATGGTTTTCCATAACCTATTTATTGGTATAGGTTTCACGGGCTGGTTTGACCATTCTCAAAAAGTCAACCCTAGCAAGGCTTGAGAAGCTTTAGGGTTTCTAGAATTTTTATATTGACTTTTATGTTCCAAAACAATGTTCCAACTCTTTCTAAAATCTTTATAATATACTTCGAGTGTTTATAAATTTTTCCAAGATTTATTGACTTATAAATCTTATTATTAAATTCATAATACTATATAATAATATATGGTAATCCAATATTTAATAGTTTTCTTCATGATTAAATGGGAGAAATCCCATGATTTAATTTTCATAACTCCATATAAGGATATAATGATTTATTATTCACCATTCCATACTATAATATAATAATTAATGGTATTATTTACGGTTTTAATAAAAGAAATCCCCTAAATTAATTTAAATTAATTTAGGGGTATTTCACCAACAGCAGTGCCCTCTACCATCGTCGAATGTGGACAATGGATTCCCTTGAGTGACTCTTGATATAGTCCTTCGTAGTGATCACGATGCGCAACCAGAAAGTCGAAACAGTATGGATTCCTCTCTTTATAAGTTAGCCCTTTAGTTAGTGATACAATAACCAATCATTGAGTTAAGACTATAACAGTTGACCATCAATTAGGTTCTTGTAATACCTAAAGGTCAGTTAGTCTAGTTCAAGTATAAATGTATAAACTTCCAGTCATAAGACGTTCACGTAAAATAAAACGCAGTTGTGTTGAGCAATACAGTATACAATATCAAATACAGAAATCATAGATATCGCTCTTAACAATTAAACACACAACGTCTAGACCTTAGGAAAATCCTTAGGACATTCAGACCACACAATTAACATACCGTTCACCGTGTAACTGCTAGCTTGACAATTCACGCTCTAGTAGTTCCTCCCCGTACACTGTTATATTTACAAGCCATACCGGGTAACGTTAATACAACTATTCACTAAGTATTACAGTATTGTCACTGTAGAACTAATACTCGTAGTATACTAACCCTGTATGTTCTTTATTTTCTCTCTGTTATTTTACAGTGGTTCGAGGTAGTTTAACAGTTCGTTATTTTATGTGATAACTACATGCGATAATGAATTTCTACCTTGTAGTATATTTCTATTCCTTTAATTATATACTCATAATTGTTTCCACTTATTCTTTATATTATACAATTTGGTTATTTTTATTATAACCACCTTTATTTAATAAATTTTACATTATACTCCATAATGTACCATATTACTTAGTTTTAATTCCTTTCTTTATTAAATTACAAAATCAACCTTATAATTTTGGTAATTATATATTGGACACATTAACTTTTATAAATTACTAAATAACCATATAACTTTTGGTAATTACAAATTAAATATACTAACCTTTATAAATTGCTAAATATCCACATAACTTTCGATTTGACATTAACTTTCCCATAATTACATTTTAACCCCGAAACTTTATATAAGTTACATATTAACTAATAAACTATTGTTTTAATATTCAATTTTCTTAAATACCAAAAGGACCCTTATAACTTTACAAATTATGAATTCGCCCCATGTTATAATCGGTTTTACAAATATACTTTCATATATTATATATTCACCCCAAAACTTTTATAAACTTAATATTTTATGTCATAAATCATTCTAACCCAAAGTTTTTGGTCAACACTTCGACCAAGACATAATTTCATAATTAATACTTTAATATACCCAGAAAATCATTAGTAATTTGGTTTTATCCCAAACTTTCCATAAATTGCAAAATAGTCCCAAAACTTTATAAAATGTTATTTTAACACTTAAACACTTATTTAAATTCCCCAAAATTCATAATATTAATTCCTACCTTATATTATATCATAACTATACCAAATAAACCTCTTATCTCTTGGCAATTATACACTAAACTTTTCAAAATTTACATTTTAGCCACATAACTTATTAAACTAGCCATTTAAATACTTGTTGCTATTTTTAATACTCCCAAAATTTATAATATAAGCTAATACACTTATATACCTCAAAAATCACCAAATAACATTCTATGTTCTCGGCTGTAACATATATTTACCATATAGTTTTAAAACTTGGTTTAAACTTTATAATATGTATATATAAATGTATATAAGCCATATAACACTTCTAAAAATTATGCTAATGACTTAGAATGATTATAAACTCAAAATAGAGCATTTAACTCTTAGATATTTCGGCCTATATATATATGTATCATAAATTAATTTTTGTGACACAAATTTATACCTTAAGGTAAGATTACCTTATATGTTATAAATTATTTTCTTGACATTATAACCCATAATATTTCGGCCTTAATATTACTAAGGCTTATACATAGTTTTTATACCAAAGTTTGAAGCTTAAATCAAACTTAAACTTAATAAACCTTAATTATAGAAACTTACTCCTTAAATCAAGATGATTCTTGTACTTGATTTCCAAGCTCCTTAAATGCTATTCTGATAAAGAGTATTCGGCCTCCATATGTAGATTTAGGAGATCCATGTGTTAGACTTCTAACAAGGATTTATAAGTAAGATTTTGAGTAGTTTTACAAGAGTTTACCTTAGGTATTTTTCAAGGAATTTTTGGTACACCTTGGGATGATTGAAGCTCCAAGTTTCCTTCATGAAATGATGAAGAGAACATTGATTTAGAAGCTCTAAATTTTCGGTAATGACTTAAGGTATTTTACTAGGATTTTCAACATGAAAATATACCTTAACTTGATCTTGTTGTTCCTCGTGTTGTTGTTGAATCAAGGTGACTCCTTAGAACACTTAAGCTTGGCGAAATTTGCAAGAGTTGCTAGGATGATTCTTGCTTCAAGACTTAGTAGATTTAACTAGGAAAATTACATAGAAATGGTGTTAGAACTTAATTCACCATTAATGGAGCTTTGAAGCTCTAAGGAATAAACTAGCTAAGGAAGAAAGAAAAGAGAGGGAAAGGAGCTTACCAAAATCGGTTGGATGAGGGCAAATGAGAATAGGCTACCGTATGGTATTAGAAGAAAGGCAAGGAAGAAATTTCTCTTTTGATAAAACAATGTCAAATTTGTGTAGTTTTTCTTTGTTTATTAATTTGACCCATGGCTCCATAAAATGTCCATAATTGCTGCTTGCTTTTGGCTATAGACAAGGAGGAAAGGATAGCTTTGTTTGACAAATGAAACAAGGGACAAAGAGCTAAGGTAGGTATATGTTTTCTTTTGATTTTTCTAAGCTAATTACCAAATACTAAATTGTCTTATTTTTCTTGTTTGTTTACGGTAATGTGGGATGAATGTAAGCATTTGATTCTTGATAATTGAAGACATTAGAACATGCCTAGGTGGGTAGGTATTCTACTTTGATTTTTATAAGATGGCCACCATGCTAATGTTGTCTTATTTAGTGTAGATTTTCGGTAATGTGTATGTAGGTAGGCAATTGATTTTTGTCAATTGAAACATAGGCACATGCTTAGTTAGGTGGCTGTTTTATTTTACTATCATTCAGCAATCAAGCTTGTTCTTTTCCTTAAATTTTCGGCAGCCACATGTGCTAGAGAACAAGTTGATTTCCCTTGTTTATTTCCACATGTATAAAGCTAGATCTAGGTGTATTTAATTCATTACTTTTCAAAGATTGATTCCTTCTCATTTTCTTGCAGGAAATGGGTAATGGAGGGCTCATTTGACTGGAATTATTTGACACATTATCACATGGCACATGGAAGATGAGTCATCATCCATAAGACAATTTATTAAGTTAATTCCTAATCAAAAACACCCAAAATGGCGCCCAATATAGAGATCATATGGGACAGATTTTTAATTTGATTCCTGTCACACTATATTTTATTGAGACCATATTATAACATGTTATAAGTCACAACATTTAATTGGTACATTTATACCAAGGTAAAGATGAAAGTTTCTAAGGTAAAATGTTGATTTTATAGTACTTTTTTATCATAAAATCGGCCCTACTTATGCTATGAGTTTAGCATTGGCATTAATTTATTTAGATGTTCAATTCCTCCCCATTTAATATTATCAACTCGTGGCTCCTCAAAAACTTCAAGGTAATAACATAGAACGCGTTTTTATGACACCCGAAGGTGCGTTTTTGTGCTTTAAGGATATTCTGGAAAATAAGTAGTCGCTATAAGTTCCAAGTGTTTATAACCATTGTTTATAGTCAATAATAATATGTTAAGGTGTTACATTGAGTTATATGGGGTTATATTAACTCATGACACAATTTTCGGGCTACCGGGACACTCCCGAGCAAAATAGGAGCGTTAAGAAATTCCCCCGAGCACTTTGTTTATTTTTGAAGAATTAGCTCGAGGTTTCTCATTATATTGATGAATAATGATGTTAGGACCTCTAAGAATGATTTATATAGGAGTTCATGCCACCTCGGCACCTCTCCGGGGCATTCCCGGGGGTTTATGGGATCCCCATCGGGAACCTCTGAGCGCTTTGTGTTTAACTGAGAATTTAGCATGAGAAATCCATCTTATATGCTTAATAAAGTGTTATGGTGTATTTGGAATGAAGTTTAATGCCTTCTTTCATCTTATAAAGTATTTTCGGGACTTTCGGGCCCTTAAGGGAACTCCCGGGAATTTCGTATTTTTACTCAGTTTTAGATGAGGTCCTGTGTTCTAAGGGTCATATAATGATCCTTGATTAACTTCACATGAGGTTTATAGCTTATATAACTTGTTTATCTTAAGGTCCGGCTTAACGCCCGTTTATGACCTTAAGGAGTTTAGGTGCGTTTTCAACGCCTAAGTGTTTATATATTTTCTTAGGGTTTAATAATCCCTCAAATAATATTTATTTACCTTTATTTAATTATTTAAAGGTTAGGGGTATTTCATGTCATGAGCTGAGTGCGCTTGCAACCTTGTGTGCTAATCTACTATTCTACATGTTTATCTGAATTCTAACTCAACAAAATATGTTAGATAAAAAACACCGGTTTACTATCATCAAAACTAAAGGATCTTGACTTAATAATTTCCCCCTTTTTGGTGATGGCAACCAATACAAAATATATGTTGACATATAGACTTGAGCATTTTTATATTAACTCCAGAAGAGAGAATTCCCCCTAAGAAGGATTCTCCCTAAGTTTGTTAAGAGTTGAAAATAAATGACAATCAACAATAAACAATAACAACAACCTTATATTGGGTCATAGTAAAGAGTTTTCATTACGATTACATAATACAAGGAATGGATAGTAACTACAAGTCACAAGTACATATCTTTCCCCCGTTGCCATCCAGCAAAATAGGCAGCAACCATACGACTCAAGTTATTGAAAAGACCATAACATTTCATAGATTATAGACTACAAGATGATTGTGACTAATGAAGGTGAGCTATGTATGAGGATGAAATGAAGAGATGAGGAAATGTGATAGAGAGCGATGATTGAAAGCAGTGACTAGGAAATGAATTTATAGACCGGTGAAAGACAACTCACCGATGTGTCGTGAAGAGGTAATAAATGAGTTTCAGTCTTGGTGGCAGTATAGGCTGTAGGACTAGGTTTCAAGTGAAGAACATGGATTAGTGGAAGGGCGAGGTCTTGTCTCTTATCAAATTATAGTTCTTTAATCAAGAAAGAAGCAGCCAAATCAATAAAGTCATTTGAAGAGTTTGTATTCAGATGAAAAAATGTAACAGTTACATTTTGTTCTTATCAAAAAATTACTTTGAAACAGATAGCCAATGATAAGAAAGCGAAAGGCAACAAAAGTTAATCTAAATCTAGGATAGCTCATGTTTTCTCACAAGCTTTTAAGAGGCGTTGAACTCTCAGGATATGTGTTTATCTATTTATTATATAGCTCCTTGAACCATTGGAGACAGCCTGAACAGCTGTATAAGTAAGTCTTACACGCTGAAGAATATCTCGAGCTGGAGTATCCAGACTGATCCCCGACCTATCCAGGACCGATGAAAGACTGTGTTCCTCTTAAGGGCCGAAGACTTGGTAAGCGGGCGAGATTTTGATCGTGAGTCTTCGCTCTGTGCAGTCTTCTGAAAGACTGTGAGCTTTTCTCCTTGAGTTTTTATCCCCATTTTTTACAGCATCTCGGAGCAGATGTGGTCCTGAGCGGTGTGTGAGCACTCATTAAAGCGAGCGGTGTCCACTTTGAAGGTCTTTATGGCCGTGGTGACCAGTCCTCCGTGCACTAACCCTTGGTTTACGTTTCTGCATTTGTCGAGAGTGAGAAGAATCATTCCTGGAATGTATATCTTCTCCTTCGTTATAAGCGCATACATGATCCGCACATCTCTTGCATTGATGATGTGGGTGCGTTGATTTCTTGAAGTGATATTGTGGGTGAGGATGTTGTGGAGAACTCTGTCTGGGATGGACATTTGCACTACATGGAAGTTTTTCATGGTTGCCCCTTTGTTGAAGAGGTTGACCATTTTTCCCCTTGATGTCCTAGGTCATTCCATGTTGTATCCTACAACTAGTCCTTCGGGCTCCAGGTTGAATGTCTTGCATATCCAAGACTTGGTGATATTGATGAGAGTTCCCTGGACCTTTGAGATGATGTATTCCTTATCATTTTCTCTCTGGAGTGAGCCAAGATGTCACATGTGCTCCTTGAGCAACTTGGTGTAGTAGACGACAGGTTCTTGGAAGTAATCGACTCATCCTTGGAACTCCAGTAGCTCCACGATCTGTCCTAGACCCATTTGTTCCATCCATTCGATGTCCAACGTCTTTGGTAAGACAGGATGATTTGTCATCAATGTTTGCTGCTTTGATAATGAAGGGCTGCAGTTGATTCAACCGTTTCAGGTGCTTGAGCGACTGCTTGGGATGAGACTTGGTGACATCGAGCTTAGTCTAAAAGAGCTCCTCTAGCTCTTGGTTGTGAGATAAGGGAGCCATGATGTGCTTTCCCTTGGCCTTCCTCAGTTGCTCACTCTCCTCTAGGTTAGGGATGATTGGAGAGATCAATTTTGTGTCACTTTTTCCCTCTTGACTGGATCGAAGAGGTGTCGGGGAGCGCTCATCGACGGGTTGAGCAGCTTGAGCTAGAGGTGTTTCCTTGTCATCGGAGTCGGGAGCTTCCAGACCTTTCTCTCGAACAGGAGCTTCCTCCTTTTGTGACTTCTCGTCACTTTGAACCTCCTTCTCCTCGACCTTGTTTGCAATCTCTTTAGATTTTAGTTCCCCTTCTTTTGAGACTCGACACTTAAGGCATTTTCTTCATCGACTGACATCTTATTTACACTTGCATCTTTTGGAACAGTTGTAGGAGTGGTCGGCTAGTTGTTGATGATAGCCTTGGTGTTCTTTGAACGAAGAGCATATTTGGGTGCCATTTCTAGGTGCGCATTTTGCTGGAGTTTAATACTCTTTGATCGAAATTTCTTTAGCGAGGCTTTTAGAATGTATGGCACTAAACTCACGAGAATGTTTTGTAAGAGAGACGAGAAGCTGATTTTATGCTTAGAGAGATTAGATTGATTTGAAGGCAATGTGTGACTGGAGTAAAACTCTCATCACCCTTTTATAGAGTATCGGGTAACGGCTGGGTACATTTCCCCGTTCGCTTGCTGACAAGTCGTAATGGTGCTATTCACAATGGACATCGGTCGTGACCATTCGGTGATTGATCCGTTGTGATTTCTAGGACCTATCCGTTACGCCTCCTACTTTAGCCTGACTTTTGTGAAGTGGCTGATGTATCTGTTTCAGGTAGTCGTTTGATATAACGTTCATGCATTAAACTATACAAAGACCATTGAACGACATACTTGAGGTGTCGTAGACCAGTCGGTGACTGGTCACAAGAGTTGAAAGATAGCCTAATCGTGATTAATGAAAATCATTCCAAGATCATGAATAATCTTGTTGAATCTTTCGATACTTAATGGCTTGGTAAAGATGTGTGCTAGTTGTTTTTCAGTTGAAATATATTTTAACCCAACTAGTTCTTTTTCATAACAATCTCTAAGGAAATGATGTCTAATGTCAATGTGTTTGGTACGAGAGTGATGTACTCGATTTTTGGAGATAGATATAGTGCTAGTATTATCACACATAATAGGTAGCGTACCTGTTTTGACACCATAATCATCAATTTGCTGTTTGAGCCACAAAAGTTGATCAAAATAGCTTGCCGCAGCTATGTATTCTGATTCAGCAGTTGAGATTGCTACACTTTGTTGTTTCTTTGATACTCATGCGATCAAACATTATCCAACAAAGAATGTTGTCCCTAACATGCTTTTTCGATCAGTTATAGAACCACCATAGTCTGCATCTGAATATCCTACAATATCACAATTAGTGAATTTTGGTTAAAAAAGTCCAAGATTCATGGATCCTTTGAGATAACGTAGGATTCATTTTACAGCTGTGAGATGACTTTCTCTTGGATCTGCTAGAAACCTAGCACATAAGCAAACACTATACATAATGTCAAGTCTGCTAGCGATTAAATATAGTAGAGATCCAATCATTTCTCTGTATGATCTTTAATCGATTGGTCAGTCACCAGTTGTGATACACATCTTTGTGTCAACTGCCATTGGCATGTCAAAAGGCTTACATGTCTCAATTCCAAATCTCCTCAATAAATCCTTTACATACTTTTGTTGAGATATGATAGTCTCTTCATCATCCTACTTGACTTGAAGTCCTAGAAAGAACTTCATTGCCCCTAGATCACTCATTTCATATTCTTTTTTCATCAATGCTTTGAACTTTTTGCAATACATTTCATCAGAAGATCCAAAGATTATGTCGTCAACATACACTTGCACGATCAGGAAGTCCCTTTTGTTGCTATATACAAACAAGGTTTTGTCAACTTTACCTCTTTTGAAATCGTTTTCTAGTAGATAGAAGGACATGAAATCATACCATGACCTTAAACCTTGTTTGAGCCCATAGAGAGCTTTGTCAAGCGTAAGTACCATGTCTTTCCCTTCTCGTGTTTCAAAATCTGGAGGTTGTTCTACTTACACTTCTTCTTTGACATACCCATTGAGAGGGGCACTTTTGATGTCAAGTTGAAAGAGCTTGATTACTTTATGTGCGGTAAATGATATATGTAGTCGAATAGATTCCATCCTTGCTACTCGGGTAAAGGTTTCTTGGAAATCTATCCCTTCTTGTTGATGATATCCTTGTGCCACCAATCGAGCTTTGTTTCTAATGACTTCTCCCATTTCATTCAGTTTGTTCTTAAAGACCCACTTTGTACCAAGCACTCCTTGATGGGCAAGACGAGGTACAAGATGCCAGACTTTGAATCTTTCAAACTTGTTTAATTCATCTTGCATTGCTTTAATCCAGTTTGAGTCTTGTAGGGCTTCTTTGATGTTCTTGTGTTCGATAGGTGAAACTGTTATGCAAAATGCCAAGAGATCACGAGTTTGTGCTCTTGTTTGAATTTGTTTAGAGATATTAGAGATGATATTCTCTAGTGGATGATTTTTATACAGAGTTCGAGACTGATGGATTGTTGATGGTGATAGAGGATCTATGACATCAGTGTTTCCTTCGATGTCATGTTGGTGACTAGTTGATGACCTGTCGAGCTTGTGTTCTTCAGTCGGTGACTCATCCTTGTTGCTTTTTGTGTGATCTTGCCTGGCTAGATCAAATCCAAAGGCTTCAACCTCTTTAGATTCTTTGGTCTCATGAGTTTTTGTTTCATCAAATACCACATGTATACTTTCCTCTACTCTCAGAGTTATTTAGTTGTAGACTTTGTATGCTCTACTTCTTTCATAGTACCCAAGGAATATTGCTAAATCACTTATGGCATCAAACTTTCCCAGAGAATTCATTCCATTATTATGGACATAACACTTATAACCCAATATTCTAAGGTGGCTTATGCTTGGTTTTCTACCCTTGAGGTGTTCATAGGGTGTTTTATTGAGAATTGGTCGAATGAGTGTTCTATTTATGATGTAACAAGCAGTTGTCACAGCTTCTACCCAAAAGACTTGAGGAAGACTGCTCCCTAATAGCATGGCTCTAGCTACTTCTTGTAATGTTTTGTTTTTGTGCTCAACCACCCTATTTTGCTGAGGAGTTCTAGGTGCTGAAAAAGTGTGATAGATTCCACATTTATCACACATTTCCATGAATTGTTGATTTTCAAACTCTGATCCATGATCAGACCGTAGGACCCTGATTTTGAGATTGAGTTGTGCCTGGACTTGTTCTGCAAATGCTTATAATTTCTCAAAGGCTTCATCCTTGGAAGCAATAAAGATTGTCCATACAAATCGTGAGTAATCATCAACAATAACAAACACAAACCAATTTCCTTCAAAAACTCATAATTCTCATTGGTCCACATAAGTCCATATGAAGTAGTTCAAGTGGCAGAGATGTACTCACCATGTTTTTTTATTTGAAAGAAGTTTTTGTTTGTTTACTTCTTACACAGGCATAACAAAGATTTGTCTCAGATTTCCTAATCTCAGGGAGACCTCTAACCAACTGGTTTTGACTAGTTTTCTTAGCAATGATATGCTGACATGCCATAGTCTTTTGTGCCATAATGTGGAGTCATCTATTGAAGCAATTAAGCATGGAAGGTTTGAAATGTCAATATCCTCCAGACTTGTAACATACACATTTTTCCATCTTTTACCCCTTAACAACTCTTTTCCTTCACTCGGACTTACTATGCTACAATGTGTAAAATAGAAGTGGGTTGAGTTACCTTTGTCACAAATTTGAGATACACTAAGCAAATTGAATTTTAATCAATTGACATTATTAATGACATAGCTTGAAGTAAAACCAACCTTACCTACACCGATGATTTCTCCCTTTTTGTTGTCGCCAAAGGATACGGTTCCTTGGCTTCCTGATTCGAGTGAGAGGAATTTCCACTTGTTTCCTGTCATAAGCTAGAAATACCACTTCCCGTCCGACTTGCATGTGTTAAGCATGCCGCCAGCATTCATCCTGAGCCAGGATCGAACTCTCCATGAGATTCATAGTTGCATTACTTATAGCTTTCTTGTTCGTAGACAAAGCAGATTGGGAATTGTCTTTCATTCCAAGGGATAACTTATATCCATCCGCTTCCTATTCGCATGGAGTTCGCTCCCAGAAATATAGCCATCCCTAGCCCCTCGGAGCTATACCACAAGCCTCTTATCCATTCTCATTCAATCACAGCATCTAGAGCACCCACTGCTGATGTACCAGTAAGGATCCTTTCCCACTTGATTCTGCACTTAATAAGTTAGTTGTGTGGGGTTAGGGTCCTAATAATATTTGGACCCATTTCCACCAAGTGACTCTGTTCTATGATCATTTTTTATTACCCATTTTAGCCCAACTTTCTCTAATTGCTAGTGCCTCATAAAGTGTATCCTATGACCATTTGGCCTTAGGGTAACTGGGTAGCCTGCATAGGTGACAAACACCTCGTCGACAGGTTCCCGATGGGTTCCCAATCGGTCATTTGTTATTCCTCATGGGTGTTATAGTATCATTTTCTAGTACACATTTGACGCTAGTTCTTTTTCTTTCTTGTCGAGAGTAGAAATCAACTCATCTATCTTAGGTTGTTTACGTAGCTTCATTCTCTCATGAATAGTAGGAATTTCACAATAATCATTTTATAGTTTCCTTAGTTCATTGGTGAGTTTTACTACCTTATTTTATCTGGACTTTTCTCAAGTTTTTCATTTTACTCCAAGATCTTTATATTTTCAATTTCATGTGCCTCTAATTGATCAACCAATATGAGGGAGAATTTTCTGAGTCCTAGAAGTTCAGCTTTCTGAATTTTCCTTCTAAGTTTAGAATAGTTTACCTTAGTTTGTTCTTCTTTCAGATCTGATTCTGACCTTTCCTTGTCTTGAACCATCAAGCACATTTCCTTGAGACAGAGATGAGCCTTTTCATCTCCTAAATGATCAATGTATGTGGTTTGATTGTCACCACTGAGCTCTGAGTCTCCCCATGCGACAATGAAGGCTTCTTTCTTTGGTTTCTTGTTGAACATCTTTCTGACAGGTCTCCTGACCCTGTTGTTATCCTCTCAAGGTCATTGCGGCCAATCTTTAATGTGGTGTCCACGTTTTGAATACCCAAAACATTTGTCATTACTCTTCCTTTGGTGATCGTCAGATTCCTTGGAGTCTTTTCTTTCTCTCATATTATTCTTGAGAAATTTTTGAAAGTACCTCTTGGCATAAAGGACCATCTCATCATCGTCCTTTTCTGACTTAGACCCTGCATTTTTGGCTACTTGAAGGGTTATACCTTTCCCTTTTTGCCTTTTGGAACTTTCTGAACTTCTTTATTGTAATTTTAGTTCCAATGCCATCAAGGACCCCAACATGTATGCCAGAGACATTTTCAAGAGATCATAAACTTCTTGCATAGCATTAACTTTGCTATCAAAGGAAGCAGGAAGTGATCTGAAGAATTTTCTAATTTGGTCCTCATTTGAGATAGTTCTTCCAAGCACAAGCATCTCATTGATCAGCTTGGTGAACCTAGTATGCATTTTAGAAATGCTCTCCTTCTCTTCCTTCTTGAACAGCTCCCAGTGAGTAAGTACTAATTCGTTGCGAGTCTTCTTGATCTCATCATTTCCTTCATAGGTAACATCCAGCGTTTCCCAAATTTCTTTGTCTGTTTTAGTAGAGGCTACCTTGGAAGATTGTTCAGGAAGTAGTGCGCAATGTAGGATTCTTACCGCTCGTGCATTAAACGTCAATTTCTTGATTTGATCGTCTGTTATGTTATCAACGTATATGTTATTTCCTTGACAATCTTGAAAGGTGTATTCATCTTGTGATACTACCCTCCACATCCTTGGATCATCAGACTTGATATGGAACTCCATCTTGTTCTTCTAGTGAGTGTAGTTGTCTCCATTGAAGAGTGGTGGTCGATTTGGTGCAAAACCTTCTTCTGATGCTAGTAGGTTTGTGTGAGACATTTTGATCGTCTTCTAAAGCAATTAGCTTTCTAGAAGAGACCTGCTCAGATACCAATTGAAACTACCAACCTCTTCAGATACGTCCTTGACCCGTCGTGGACGTGTTGTTTGTGCAGAATAAATGACATGATAATTTAGGGAAGAACATGATAAACTCGAGCTGGATTCTCCTTTTTGATTAAGAATTTACACTTTAGAAATTAACCCAATCTCCCTCCGTCTAACCTATGGACTCCGGGGCAGTTCTGGACTTATCACCAAAGTCCTCTACCCTTCTTGACCGCAGGCCTACGGTTCCCCAACCGTTTCCCGACTGGTCAGACTATTAAATACACAATGTATTAAATCAACGGCCCAGTTCTACCTAGCTCACCAACTTTCTAGTACTTACACATACTTAGTCTGACTCATACTTGCTCTAGTTATCTCTCTCCTTGTATGTGATCAAGTTATTTTGTATGTGTCATTATGCATCGTATTTATGCACATAAGTTTTTTTAAACTTATAAGAAAAGATCTATAACCTCCTAGACTCTAGGGGTTGTTTGCCCCTTCATCCTCAACAGAATAGCGATGCTCGAACATAGGTTGATCTTCAACATGCTACTGGTGTAGTCAAGACACGTGTCACGCTATGGTTGGACACGTTGGAGGTGATTGCTCAGGTAGTCGGTCACCACTTGCGCTCTCCACTTGCCTGATCTTGATGGTTTCATTAATGCTCTCTAAGGCTTCATTAATGCTACGTAAAGAGTGCCTCTTAATAGCTGTTGATAGTTTTATGATGGGTGTTATTGGAAGCACATAAAAAGGGCAAGTGAACCCTAGTCGGATGTAGTAGTAAAGATGTCGTTCCACTAGGAAATTGGTATATCGATCTCCCTAGTTTCGGTAGTCGGTTATAAAACAGTAAATAAACGGGGGGTTTAGCCGAAGGCAAGTGTATTGGTTTGGTTCACAGAGAAATTGTAAAATAAAAGCAGTAGATAAAATGTGATGTAATGAATTGGAATGGAAAGCACCTTTAGGATAGTTGTAATCCCCTAAATTCACCCCAGCTATATTAGTAAACCCACTTTACTCAAGTTGTCTATCTGGACTAATAAAGGTCCTTCAAATCATGAATAAACCAATTCTTACCTAGCTTGCTTCCAACTCTCTAATCAAGTAGAGTTCAAATCACTAGATAGCATTAACAACAAGTCCATATTAATAGCCTTAAATTTCACCAACTAATCAAGCTAGCCATAATCTAAGGTTTCTCTTTTTTCGGTCACAACTCCCAACTCAAAATCATATGTTGTTGGAAATTACCATAAATGCTATAAATGATCAGGTTATAACATTAATGAAATAAAAGAGAGAAAACAACCATAATAAATAAAGTGAAGGTTTTACAACATAGATGGGGGATTTAAGTTCATACCCCCATCCCAAAGTGCTAATAGAATTACTCAAGCATAATGATAAGTAAAATTAAGAGAGGGATAGAAGAAGCCATGTTTATGAAGGTGGTTGAGCAATTCTTCCTTCTCTTCTCCTGCTTGATCTTCTATCTTCCGGTGGAAAATGGGATGATTAATGAAGGTGTATGTGGATGAATGTTGTGTGGAGGAGTGGATGGTGTTTTATGTGAAGGAGATGATTTAGTAGTAGTAGTATTAAAACTACTACGTACTGTGTGGAGTGGAGTATGGAGGCGATGGGGATGGTTTAGTAGTAGTAGTAGTAAAACTACTACGTACTAGATGGGAGTGAAATAGGGAGGATTTATGGAAGAAGAGATTGTTGCCTCAAGGGCTGTGTGCTGAATGAGAAATATTAGCACTCTATTTATAGTACTCTCGGGTGAGTACGTAGCACACAGAGGGCGGTGGAAAATGATGGGCATGCAAGATAAAGAATTGTGAGTGCGATGGTTTTGGTTGCTGGAAAGAAAAACAACGTGGGAGTAGTCTGGAAAGGAGAATAATTGACAAGGTGGGCGATGGTTATAATAAGCTCGTTACAGAGATCATGGGGCGGCCAGTATAATAAGAAGAGAATATCTTCTTTTTTCAATCGCGTGGCGCTACAGACTGTCGATTGTCCCATGTGGTCCGGGTCTTGGCTTGTGGAAGAGGGCCCGGACCGTGAACTTTGAGAAGCAAATTTAGATTATCGTCTGTGTGGTCCGGGACTTAGGCCGTGTATCAAGTCCCGGACCAGGCATGAAATCTGGTCGAGAGAGAGCCTCATGGTGGTCCGGGTCTTGGCTCCATAGTTAGGGCCCGGACCAGTCTTTAATTTGATCCGAGAGTTGGGCTACCATGTGGTCCGGGGCTTAGCTCCATGGTTAGGGCCCGGACCAGCTTGATTTTAGTTCGATGAGTTTAGCTACCATATGGTCCGGGTCTTAGCTCCATAGTTAGGGCCCGGACCAAGCTTGATTTTAATTCGATGATGAATATCTTGACTCTATTTGGCTTGTTTTGATTTGCCATATGTTCCAGCAATGATAGGAATGTGTTTCTTTGAGATTAAAGCCTGAAAAAGTACACACCATAAAAGAGAACAATTGCAACAAGAAACATAAAAATGCTCATAAGACAGGAATTTAGCACTAAACGATAACAAATTGGGTCTTAAAAGACCATGCAGAGATAGGTAAATTCCTGACTTATCAACATCCCCACACTTAACCTTTGCTTGTCCTCAAGCAATTACTGCAAGCAAAATGTACCAGGTTTTCAAAAGCGGGGATTTATCAGGTCAGGAAAATGTACAAGGAAATCCAATGCTGAGAAACAGTCATAAGAAACAATGACTAGTACTGCAAGTTTTCTTAAACAGTGAAGCTAGAGTGTTTGACAAATGCATGAGATCATCATATAACTGTTTAATCCAAACTAAACTCAGGGCTTTACTTTCCTTTTTGCTTTCCACAATTCATTGGACGACAAGGGGCAAGAAGTAATGTCATATTCCACATTACCTTTCATTGCCACATACTCATAATCAAGGAAGAATTTGCAATAAACTGTTTAGCATGAAAGAACTTTCTTTCCAATTTTTCTGAGTAAGCATTATTCATTTCATCCCCTCAGACTTTTTCTCCCCATCCTTGTAGCGGTGTTGGGCCTTCTATCCCAGATCAGATGATCTTAGGTAGATGAGTGATGAGGCACTCCATGGGCTTAATTACCGAATGGGAGAGGCCTGTTCCGGTTCAGAGTAGATTAGAGGAGTACCTTGCCTTTGTCCTTTCCTTCCATTCATTCCAAAACTTTCCAAAGCCCCAAGTTAGTTTAAACAGAATAGTCACAAAATGGTCTCACCTTTTATTGAATGAAATGGATGAAAATTTTAACCAAAGCGGACAATCCAAGCAGTGTAATCAAAGTTCTTATGACCGAAGTTTCAGATTAAATCTCAAAAATTTTCGCTACTCGTACGTTATTCCCGACTAATGCATCTGACCACCAAAGAAAACCCAGTGTGTCGAGTTAAAAATTTTTGTGGGGTCATCAAAGGTTAGTGAAGGGAGAATAAGTACTGCCAGGAGCCACAGAAAACAAGTAATTAGATATGCAACCCCATACTACTTCCCCACACTTAGAAAATAGCAATGTCCTCATTGCTACTAGAATATGAGTATAGTGCAAAAGAAAGAGTAGGACTCCCCTGAATAAGCGGTGAAGATGACGTCCCCACACTTAAGACAAGGAACGTGAGTCGTAAGGGGCGTTGGAAAAATTTCGGCAGAGTCTCCTTTGTTTTCTTTCGATATCGCACACAAAATATGACAGTCCTGTGTGAATGTAGCAGCAGCAGATAATATGTTGCAACAAAGTCAAGTAATAATAAACAAGCAGTAGCAGTAGCAGTAGCAGAGGTATCACAGTCACCATAACAAACCAAAAAGAAAATGAAAGATCCCAGAAAGTGCAACCTAACAAGCTAAAAGTCATTAAAACATCACAAATTTCAAATTCATCAGAAAATCCACAAATGCAAGAAAAGATAAGGATAATGATGGAGAAGGGGGGCATAAACCAACTCAGGGACTACCGCCGGGGCATGCGCCAGGACTCCAACTGTGAAAAGCGCTCATCTAATCCTGGAATCGGGCATCCTGCTGGGCCTGGTATGCAGCAAACTGAGCAGCCTGCTGAGCCTGGTACTCAGCAAACTGAGCAGCCTGTCGAGCCTCGTACTCAGCATGACGGGTCTCTAACGATGTGAGCCTCTCACCATACCCAGCCAGCTGACGCTGAAAGCCGTCAAAGTAGGCTGTAGCAGTCCCCCTCCAGTCCCTGAACTCCTGTAGCATCGCGTCATACCCCGGGCCGGATCAGCAGGAATCTGGAAATCTGGGATCTCACCGCCAACAGCAGCATCACCCTCATCAGCAACCTCAGCCTCATCAGCAGCCGCAGCAACTCGGGGGGCGCGTGGAGCGCGTCGGCGCTTCACCCACTGATCATCCACCTTCTCCCAATTATAGAAACGCATCATCGTCGTGTCAATGGAAGACCGGGGTACTGGGGTTCTTCATTGGAGCAATCCACCCCGGCGGCATCGAAGAAAGACTATAGTAGGTGAGGAAAGGGAAGAGAGCCACTGCTATCTATGTCCACAATCCGAAGCATGGACTGAAAGATGATCCCATGCAGAGCGATGGGGTATGCTACCCGCGCAAGCTCCTCATCCAATAGGTAGCGCAGGACATAGCAGTCGATGACATTCAGGTCCGCACACTCCCTGGGGCGACATTATACATGATGATCCCCAAGATCATACGCTCCAAAGGTGTGGGTAATTTGTCACCCGTAATCACCTGCTTGTCTCTCTGGTTCCGCCTCTGGCGGTTTTGGACCGCTGGATCATTCACAACCAAATTCAGATAGTGTTCCTTGGCCTGACGCTCACGGAGTTCTTGATTCTCCTTGTCCTCATCGGTCGGGACTCTAGTCGTAACAGGTAATCCCAGGGCATCTCTAATACCCGAGCTACTCACTCTTATCTTCTTCCCCTTAACCTCCGAATTAATGACTCTGCCATTCTCACTCACCGTGGCATTGGCATAGAAGAGTTTCACCAAGCGTGGGTAGAATTCCCCTCCCCGGGTCAACAGACATAGCCAGTTCTTTGCCCCAAATATTTGTTCCAAATTGAACTCATTGATTAAAGATGGGCAGACTGACCTTTCATAGATAATTTTGCGTTCTTTGGCCCGGAACCAATCCCACGCAGCTTGAGAAACAATTCTGACAGCTCAGTTCTTGGACCCGAAGTGGACGGCGGCTGATGAAGAGAGGCCCCGGCAGTGTTGGCACGTCGAGCTCTTTTGGGTGCCATCGGTAATTTTTGGATTTTTAAGGATGTGTTTGGATTTTTTAGGGATGTGTTTGGAATTTAGGGAGGTGTTTGGATGTTGAGGGCGTTTGGATTTTTAGGGGGCGTTTGACGGGTCGTGGTGGTGAAAGTGGAACAGCGGTGGTGTTTGGGTGGCGGTGGTGACAATGCGAGGATGGGGGTAGTGCGGTGGTGATGTCGAGTTGGTGGTGGTGATTCGGGATTACGACAGAGGTGGGGGGGGGGGTGGTTCTGGTGGAGGGTGTTGGTCGGGCTGGTGAAGGCGATGGTGTTGGGACGGCGCGAGTGGAGGTGGTGTGGCGACAGAGGTTGGGTTGAGGCGACAATGGTGAGGAGAGTGAGGGTGTGGCGGTGGCGAGGACGAGAGTGGCGACGGTTGAAGGCTGGGTGTGGTGGTGAGTGCGGTGCTCGGGAGGAGAACGGCGATAGAGGGAGTTGAGGGTTGGGTTGTCGGAGGCGAGAGCGAGAGAGAGAGTGGGTGCGAGGACGGGAATGAGAGGTGGTGGTGTTGGGTGGCGCTGTGATGGTTTGGAGCAGTGGACGGGAGTGGTGATGGTGTGTGGTGGCGTAGGTAAGTGTGGTGCTGGTGGCCGGCGATTTCGAGAGTGAGAGAGGGAGTTAGGGTTGGACGGTGGTGAAAGCGGCGGATGCGAGAGAGGGCGCGAGAGAGTTTGGAGCTTAGGGATTTCAGTAGTTCGAATGCGACAGAGAATGAAGACGACCATATTGGAATAGGTCCGGGCCCTAGGTTGGGAATGAAGTCCCGGACCTACGTATTGGAATAGGTCGAGAGTCTGTGTGGAATATGGTCCGGGCCTTAGGGTAGTAGTAAGGTCCCGGACCACTCGTGACTGTTTTTCCCTTGTTTACTTCGTATTTGGTCCGGGCCTTAGGGTCTGTTTAAAGTCCCGGACCACGCTGTTTTATTCCACCGAAGGTTTGTCTTATAATGCTCTGTTTCTCCTCCTTCACCAAACCTACATTTTAACAACAAACAGCCAAAGAAATATAGCTAATAAAGGAATTAGAACACATTAGAAAATGAATCAAAACTAAAAGAAAGAAGATAAATAAAAGGAGATTGGGTTGCCTCCCAATGAGCTGCCCGTCTTTTCGGTCTTTGGCTAGACCATGTGAGGTTAGATCAAACCTGATTTTCTTGTAAGTAAAGAGGATGTTCATCAACCTTCCCGATGTTACCTCCGAGGTAGTGCTTCAACCTGGACCCGTTGACCATGAATGTTTCTCCCTTGACATTTTTGAGCTCGATTGCACCGTATGGAGTCACTTTGGTGATGGTGAATGGTCCAGACCAATGTGATTTTAGTTTTCCTGGAAAGAGTTTTAATCTTGAGTTGTAAAGCAACACTCGATCGCCCTCATGGAACTCCCGCTTTAGGATCATCTTGTCATGCCATCTTAGTCTTTTCCTTGTAGATGCGGTTGTTCTCATAGGCATCTTCCCGGAATTCTTCTAGTTCGGTGAGTTGAAACTTTCTTTTGTCAGCGGCACTCTTTAGGTCGAAGTTCAGGGCTTTCACAGCCCAAAGGATTTGTGTTCTAACTCGACGGGTAAGTGGCAAGCCTTTCCGAAGACAAGACGGTATGGAGACATCCCTATGGGGTCTTGTATGCTGTTCGGTAAGCCCATAGTGCATCGTCGAGTTTTAAAGACCAATCTTTCTGGATGAGTTCACGGTCTTTTGCAGTATCCATTTCAATTCTCTGTTGGTTACCTCGGCTTGTCCATTGGTTTGAGGGTGGTAAGGTAGGGATACTTTATGTCTCACTCCATATTTTTCCATTAATGCATCGAATTGTTTATTGCAGAAGTGAGATCCCCCATCACTGAGAATTGCTCGAGGCACCCCAAATCTTGTGAAGATGTTTTTCTTTAAGAACTTAGTGACCACCTTGGCATCATTGGTGGGGGATGCAATGGCTTCCACCCATTTGGTGACATAGTCAACTGCCACCAAGATGAAAAGATTGGAGTGAGAGGAGGGAAAAGGACCCATGAATCGATGCCCCATAGATCAAAGGGTTCAACCTCGATCATCACATTTAATGGCATCTCATGCTTTCGGGATATGTTCCCCAGCATTGGCAACGGTCACAAGCGGCTAAAGGCATGGTCTTTATGAAGTGTTTTCCAGAAGAATCCGGACTGTAGTACCTTGGCTGCTGTCCTGCTGGTCCGTGGTGTCCTCCTGCTTCGAGAGAGTGGCAGTGGTGAGATGAGAATGTGTGAACTTCATTTTGTGGTACACACCTTCTGATCATTCCATCGGCACAGACTCGGAAGAGGTAGGGGTCATCCCAAAAGTAATATTTAACGTCAGCGAAAAATTTCTTCCTCTGCTGGTATGTAAGCTCAAATGGTATTACTCCTCTTACCAAGTAGTTTGCAATGTCGGCAAACCATGGATCTCCGGTCTCTCCAATGGTGAATACGGTTTCATCTGGAAAAAGTTCATTTATAGGAGCATTTTCTTCCGGTATCTCCAACCGAGACAAGTGATCAGCAACAACATTTTGAGTGCCTGGCTTATCTCTAACTTCAATTTCAAATTCTTGCAACAACAGAATCCATCGCAAGAGCCTCGGTTTGGCGTCTCTTTGGTGAAGAGATATTTGAGAGCTGAATGGTCGGTATGTACAATTACCTTGCTACCCAGGAGATAAGAGCGGAACTTATCTAGTGCAAAGACGATCGCCAGAAGTTCCTTTTCGGTTGTAGAGTAGTTCTTCTGGGCGTCATTCAAGGTCTTGCTAGCATAATAAATGGTTCTCAACACCTTGTCTCTCTTCTGACACAGAGCTGCCCCAACTGCGTAGTCACTGGCATCGCACATGATTTCGAAAGGAAGATTCCAATCTGGTGACACCACAATAGGAGCTGAGATGAGGCATTCTTCAAGTATTAAAGGATTCAAGGCATTCCTGGGTGAAGTCGAATTTGGTATCCTTGGCTAGGAGGTCACAAAGGGGTTTAGAGATTTTTGAGAAATCCTTTATAAACCTCTTGTAGAAGCCAGCATGCCCGAGGAAGCTTCTTATGTCTTTGACTGAGTTTGGTGGCGGGAGCTTCTCGATAACTTCTACCTTGGCCTTGTCAACTTCTATGCCTTTGGAGGAGATCTTATGTCCAAGGACAATACCTTCCCTGACCATGAAGTGGCACTTCTCCCAGTTGAGTACCAAGTTTGTCTCTTCACATCGTGTCAGTATGGCATCCAGGTTTTCTAAACAAGTTTCAAATGTGAGCCCGAAAACTGAGAAATCATCCATGAACACTTCGATGCTTTTCTCCAAGAAATCTGAGAATATGGCCATCATGCACCTTTGGAATGTGGCAGGTGCATTGCATAGACCAAATGGCATCCTTCGGTAGGCAAAAGTTCCATACGGGCAGGTGAAGGTTGTCTTTTCTTGATCTTCAGGGGCTATGGGAATTTGAAAGTATCCCGAATAACCATCAAGGAAACAGTAGTAATCTTGACCTGCCAGCCTTTCGAGCATCTGATCAATGAATGGCAAGGGGAAATGATCCTTTCTTGTGGCGGCATTGAGCTTTCTGTAGTCTATACAGACTCTCCACCCTGTAATAGTTCGTTGGGGGACTAACTCACCCCTTTCATTAGGTACTACCGTAGTTCCTCCCTTCTTTGGCACCACTTGCACCGGACTCACCCACTTGCTATCAGAGATGGGGTAGATGATGTCGGAGTCCAGTAGTTTAAGCACCTCCTTTTTGACAACTTCTTTCATGTTCGGTTCAGCCTCCTTTGTGGTTGAACTAGTGGTTTGAAGCTATCCTCCATGAAGATTCGATGAGTGCAGAAGTTAGGATTGATACCCTTTATATCAGAAATGGACCACCCGATGGCTCTTTGTGGCTTCGAAGCACTTTCAACAAACTGTCCTCCTGTGTACCTGTGAGAGAAGAGGAGATAATGACAGGAAGATCACAGGGGTCAGTTAGGTAGACATATTTTAGATGAGAGGGAAGAGGCTTCAATTCTATGGTAGGTGGCTTCTCGATCGAGGTGAGGAGCTTTTGTGCATTCCGTTCCAAGGGCTCTGGTGGTGGGTAGTATGATCGATAGGGCATAGACCTCCTGTCTAATTCAGCCACCATCTCTTTTACTTCTGGTTCATCCTCCCGGTCTCCACAAGGATCAGTCAGAGCAGTAGTCAAAGTATCACACTTAAAGCAATTAGAGTAATTATCTTGTAAAAGAGATTCAACAATATCTATAGTGAAAGCAGCTTCCGCATGTGCGGGTTTCTTTACTACCTTGGACATGTCAAATTCAAGTTTCTCATCATGGAATCTTAAGATAATTTTTCCACTTTCCACATCTATCAGAGTCCTAGCAGTTCTTAAGAAAGGACGACCTAAAATTAGTGGAACTCTAGCATCCTCCTCCATATCGATGACAATAAAATCTGCTGGAAAAACAAATGTCCCTACGGTCACTACCAAATCCTCGACTTTCCCTTTTGGGAAGACTAGAGACCTATCAGCTAGTTGTAATTGCATGGCAGTGGGTGCACATTCACCAATCCCAAGTTTATTGAAAATTGAAAGAGGCATGAGATTTATGCTTGCACCTAGATCACATAATCCACTACCACAATTTATATTACCGATAGAGCAAGGGATTATAGGCAAACCAGGATCTCCAAGTTTTGGAGGAGGGTTCCGTAGTAGGACTGCCGAGATCTCTTCAGTGAGCTGCACCGTCTCCGTTCCAAGTGTTGCTCTTTTATTAGCTAGGATGTCCTTCATGAACTTGGCGTAGATCGGCATCTGTTTCAGAGCATCTGCAAAGGAAGATTGATTAATTGTCAGTTTGTTAAAGATGCTTAAAAACTTCCCAAATTGTTCATCTAAGTTTCTCTTTTTAAGTCTATTTGGGAATGGAAGAGGAAGTGGAGGTCTAGCAAGAGTAGAAGGAGAAGATGATTCAGGAGCCTGTTTCTCCTTGGGAGTGTCTTTCGGTTGAGGAGGAACTTCCTCAACAATTTCTTGTTCTTCTTCTTGGTGATCTTGACTTTCATTTTGGATCTCTTGGTTGTCTGGTGGGTAGGAGGGTTGAAGATCCCGGCCGCTTCTCAAGGTTATTGCTTTAGCTTCTTCCCTTGGATTGGGATTTGGTTGACTTGGAAGGGTGCCCGGTGGTCTTCGGGAGAGTTGCTGAGATATCTGACTAAGCTGGGTTTCAATGTTTTTGTTGAAAGCCTCTTGTTCTGAAAACTTGGTCTTTGTAGTGATGATAAAGTCAGCCATCAGGTTCTCTAACCTTGAAGTCCCGCTGGGGGCAGAAGATTGTGGCTCTTGTTGTTTTTGATTTTGGAAACCCGGAGGGGCTCCTTGTGGTTTATACCCTTGTTGAAGGTTTGAAGGTTGATTGGATTGTTGGGGTCTGTACCCTTGGGAGTTGTTGTAAGTTTGTCTCTGTCCTCCTTGGCCTTGGTCGGTTCTCCACGAAAAGTTTGGATGGTTTCTCCATGGCGCGTTGTTGTTGTTGTATGCTTGGTTGCCGATGAAGTTTACATCCTCTTGTTGGTTATCTCTCCCTCACAGCATCTGGTGTCGTGAGGACCCGCACAAATGGCACATCCCTCTGAGGTTTGGCTGGAAGATGAAGAAGCTATTGTCTTGACAATTTCGGTTTGTGCGGTAGCTAGCTTCTCTACCATCTTCGTGAGAGATGAGATCTGTGCTGAGAGTGATCGGTGGGTTGTACATGAAGAAGGCCGGCTGCTCTTGGTGCTCTCCCCTTTGCTCTGGACCATTGTCTTGTGTCGCTTGTCATTGTCTCTAAAAGCGCCAATCCTTCTTCAGGAGACTTTGTCATGAAACTTCCTCCGGCAGAGGAGTTTACAAGAAGGCGGTTGGCGTCGTCTAGCCCGTTGAAGAATGACAAGCATAGTGATTGGTCGTCTAGGCCATGGTGTGAGCAGTTCAATAGCATCTCTTTGAACCGGTCCCAAGCATCGTATAAGGTCTCGCCTGGTTCTTGGCAGAAGGTGTTTATTTCGCCGATTAGCTGCCTCGTCCTGCTTGTGGGATAGTACTTGGCAAGAAACTTGCTAGCCATTTGCTCCCATGTTTGGATAGATCTTGACGGGAGGCTTCGATACCATCTTAGAGCTGAGTCGGATAATGAATGTGGAAAGAGTTGTAGCCGGATCCTCTCGTTTAGATTGCCCGTTTTGCCGAATGAGTTGCAGAAGTCCAAGAAGAGGCTCAAGTGATTTGGAGCATCATCCGGATTCGCCCCGCTGAATTTTCCTTGATCCCGAATTGCAGTGATAAAATGGGTTTTGAAAGTCCATTGAGAAGCTTCATTTGGTGTCAAGGTTGGAAGAATTATCGCTGATGGTCTTCCTTCGGTGTTCGGCCGGTGGTAGTCTTTGAGAGGTCGGTGTTGGGTTTCTGGCTCTTGGTGATCATCGGCCATGGTGTGATTGAATAAATTCCTTCTGCTCCTCCTGAATGATCTTTCCGGGTCGGACCTTGGACTAGCGAGAGGAGAGTTGCTAGATCGAGTACTTGGCATGCACAGGAGAAAAGAAAAATAAGAGTTAGAGGAAACTCAAAATAAATGAAACCGATATTACCGAAACTGGGGAAAAAGGATAGGGACTATCAATTTCCCCGGCAACGGCGCCAAAAACTTGTTGATAGTTTTATGATGGTGTTATTGAAGCACATAAAAAGGGCAAGTGAACCCTAGTCGGATGTAGTAGTAAAGATGTCGTTCCACTAGGAAATTGGTATATCGATCTCCCTAGTTTCGGTAGTCGGTTATAAAACAGTAAATAAACGGGGGGTTTAGCCGAAGGCAAGTGTATTGGTTTGGTTCACAGAGAAATTGTAAAATAAAAGCAGTAGATAAAATGTGATGTAATGAATTGGAATGGAAAGCACCTTTAGGATAGTTGTAATCCCCTAAATTCACCCCAGCTATATTAGTAAACCCACTTTACTCAAGTTGTCTATCTGGACTAATATAAAGGTCCTTCAAATCATGAATAAACCAATTCTTACCTAGCTTGCTTCCAACTCTCTAATCAAGTAGAGTTCAAATCACTAGATAGCATTAACAACAAGTCCATATTAATAGCCTTAAATTTCACCAACTAATCAAGCTAGCCATAATCTAAGGTTTCTCTCTTTTTTCGGTCACAACTCCCAACTCAAAATCATATGTTGTTGGAAATTACCATAAATGCTATAAATGATCAGGTTATAACATTAATGAAATAAAAGAGAGAAAACAACCATAATAAATAAAGTGAAGGTTTTACAACATAGATGGGGGATTTAAGTTCATACCCCCATCCCAAAGTGCTAATAGAATTACTCAAGCATAATGATAAGTAAAATTAAGAGAGGGATAGAAGAAGCCATGTTTATGAAGGTGGTTGAGCAATTCTTCCTTCTCTTCTCCTGCTTGATCTTCTATCTTCCGGTGGAAAATGGGATGATTAATGAAGGTGTATGTGGGTGAATGTTGTGTGGAGGAGTGGATGGTGTTTTATGTGAAGGAGATGATTTAGTAGTAGTAGTATTAAAACTACTACGTACTGTGTGGAGTGGAGTATGGTGGCGTGGGGATGGGTTTAGTAGTAGTATGTACAACTACTACCGTACTAGATGGGAGTGAAATAGGGAGGATTTATGGAAGAAGAGATTGTTGCCTCAAGGGCTGTGTGCTGAATGAGAAATATTAGCACTCTATTTATAGTACTCTCGGGTGAGTACGTAGCACACAGAGGGCGGTGGAAAATGATGGGCATGCAAGATAAAGAATTGTGAGTGCGATGGTTTTGGTTGCTGGAAAGAAAAACAACGTGGGAGTAGTCTGGAAAGGAGAATAATTGACAAGGTGGGCGATGGTTATAATAAGCTCGTTACAGAGATCATGGGGCGGCCAGTATAATAAGAAGAGAATATCTTCTTTTTTCAATCGCGTGGCGCTACAGACTGTCGATTGTCCCATGTGGTCCGGGTCTTGGCTTGTGGAAGAGGGCCCGGACCGTGAACTTTGAGAAGCAAATTTAGATTATCGTCTGTGTGGTCCGGGACTTAGGCCGTGTATCAAGTCCCGGACCAGGCATGAAATCTGGTCGAGAGAGAGCCTCATGGTGGTCCGGGTCTTGGCTCCATAGTTAGGGCCCGGACCAGTCTTTAATTTGATCCGAGAGTTGGGCTACCATGTGGTCCGGGGCTTAGCTCCATGGTTAGGGCCCGGACCAGCTTGATTTTAGTTCGATGAGTTTAGCTACCATATGGTCCGGGTCTTAGCTCCATAGTTAGGGCCCGGACCAAGCTTGATTTTAATTCGATGATGAATATCTTGACTCTATTTGGCTTGTTTGATTTGCCATATGTTCCAGCAATGATAGGAATGTGTTTCTTTGAGATTAAAGCCTGAAAAAGTACACACAAACCATAAAAGAGAACAATTGCAACAAGAAACATAAAAATGCTCATAAGACAGGAATTTAGCACTAAACGATAACAAATTGGGTCTTAAAAGACCATGCAGAGATAGGTAAATTCCTGACTTATCAATAGCCCTGACCTTGTCTTGTTATCTTGTTCATCCATAAGCAAGACTTTGTCGTGAGCTAGTTGCCTGTGTAAATGCATGAGCTTATCGGTTCACTTGGTGTATTTTGTCCTTATATTGCGTCTGATTCATGAGAGTCATTATTGTGTAGTGCTTGAGTTCCTGTGTGCACTAAAAGTTCTGTTGGAGCTATTGCATATTGGTGTCTGACTGGATGGACACATGTCATGAGCTGAGTGCGCTTGCAACCTTGCGTGCTAAGCCACCCTTCCACATATTTATCTGAATTCTAACTTAACAAATATGTTAGATAGAGGATATCAACTTGACAGCTTATGCCTTATTTCATAAGAATTTTGGTGTATTTTATGTCTTTAAAAGCATAGGATAAAATATTTATATATAAGTTGTAAAAATCTAGAATTATAAGACCAGTTTGGTGGTTTAAAAGACTTTAGATTTTGTAGGTTAAAATACTTACGAAAATTAAGTTATAGTTGGAAGAGTTTAGAGTCAAAATTGACCTTAAGAACATATATAAGTTTATTAAATGACTTAGTGATTATAAGGATCCAATATGGGTTGTATAATGCAAAGGAAATTAAATATGGGGTGCTGGATAATATTAGAGCTGAAAGTTTGGGTATTAGAATGGAAATAATGAAAGTTATAAGCTTAAAACAAGTTTTGGGAGTTAATTGTAAATTTGTAAAATTTGTGGGCCAATTTGTAAGTACTGGAAAATAGTGAGGAGTATAGAATGAACTTAGTCAATCCTAGTTGGAGATAGAGGGTTGACCAAAATTGGGGAAAGAAATGTTGAAGTTTGAAATTTAAATAAGAAATTTTAATATAATTGTTTATAAAAACTTGTGGGGTAGAACAGTAATTTAAGAAAAATTGAGTTGTAAATCAAATAGACAGCAGGGGTTTGTTCGAAAATATAAGAAATGGGGTTGGAACTTTGTAGTTAATTGAGTAAAGAATTAGAATTAAAAGATAAATGTAATTAGTGGTAAATTATAAAGACTAAAAAAGTCAAGGGGTCAAAGTATAAATATAGTTAAGTTTGGGGTGAATTCAAATTATAGGCAGTTTGTGGTGCTGTTTGGTTATTGGAGCGAAATGGAAGAGAAACTTAGGAATAAATAAGTGGGAAATTAAAACTATAGGTTATATAAGTATAAAGGTATTTAATTGTGAACTTTGGATGATATTTGGGGCTATAATGTAATACAAAAAAATATTGGGGTATATGGACATGCTATGCGTGACATAGTAAAGGAATATCAAAAGAACTAGTAAAGTTGATATGTCATATTTGGATGAATAATAACATACAATATAAATAATATAAGTGTATGTATTTATATATATATGAGAACTATAATATAAGTTAAGAGGATTGATATAACATAAGTGTGACATTGGAAATCATGAGAACAAACTCATATATATGTATATAAATATATATATATTTGGAAGATTGGAATTATATAATTGTAATTGAATTGTAAAGGTGGAATGACTTGAAGGATTAGTATAATGAATAATGTTATTAATAATATTAATACTTATAAGCACATATATAAGTATGATAAAAATAAAGAGGATAAATATAACATTAGAATAACATTTAAATTGATGAGAATATATATATACACATATATATATATATAGTTAATAATTTAACTAAGAGGGGTGTCATTAAACGAAAAATCGTTACAACCGAAAACGCAAGATTTAAGACAAACCATTAATCGATTTTCAAGAACGGGTATCCGGGACGTTATCCGAAAGTAGGCGACCGTCTAATTGGCCAAGGTATGATTTCTTGTAACCTGTGTGTTACCGAGGTTTACCTTGGCTTGTGTGCTCATTGTGTGTTTGAATGACCAATAAGATTAATGCATGAAATTTGGAATGTTATGTTGTTTCATGGTTTGTATCTATCTAACCTTGACCTACTATGTGATGTGCTACTAACTACACATTAGAGTAGACCTAATACACACATACAATATGATTATGGCTACAGACTCCTCTAGGATTAAATATCTGAAATTAACTAAAGTGGACATTAAACAAGTTGTCTCACTAACTCCCTGAACATTTGTTTGGCATCCGTAAACGGGATGGTCCGATCTAACACACTAGGAAGAGGACAAATGTCCATCAGATACTTCTAATGTACTTGGTTACCGAGGGGAGCGAGGAGTCCAGGAAGTACTGGCCGCATGCGTTGAGATTATAGGAGATCGGCATCTGCATCAGATCCATTTTCCCAAGGATCATGTCTTCAAACGTGGTCATCCTTGAGTCAGTGATTGGCTCCGATCGTCTCGACATACTATCTTAAGATTTGGCTTAAGTAAACGTCATATTGACAATGGTTTACTTGATTTAAGAATTCAACATTCATTTTCAAGGGTTCATAAATACCCGAACACGGTTAACCTTTAACTTGGACAAGGAACAATCCCATTGTGAGGATTGTATGAGACTATACAAGTTAAGGATGAGAACAAGATACTAATTAATATCTCAAGGAAATAACAGAGGAATGACTCATTACATTCAAAGTCTTGCTCTTGTTTGATGTAATATTTGTTTGAATGATTACTATTATATGCTATCATGATGTGTGTTTGGTGCACTTCTTATATTGTTTAATAAAATCAACCGCATGTATATCGACCAATTAGTCGTGTGTAGCCCGGTAGCTAGCGGGTTGCACATTATCATACTCAGCAAGTTGTGCTGAGCCCGTTGTGGCCTAAAATTTCAGGTACATGATCGAAGCTGTGACCCGGTCGGAGTGTAGGACAGGGTAGTTATATTGTGAATATTTTTGGGGTTGGTTGTATTTAATCAAACTTTGATATTCTCTTACGATCATGTAGTACGTAGAGATTAGAATTGAACTTGTAATCCGGTTTTTAAATTTTTGGTAGTTAAACTCGGTATGTTTTTGTATTGGTGTTGTAAGTTGGAATTTCCAATCACTCAGACCGTAACATCTATGTTTGAAAGGTCTTGTCAGTCACGTGGGTGACTGGCGGCACTAACACCTGTAGTTTGTTTGTTATTTCCGTTGTAAGTTGTTGGACAATAGCTTTACTGTTAAGCAGTAATTAGTGGATTAGTAGTTAGGGTGTTACAAAAAAGTGGTATCAGAGCGTAGTTACGCTCTGATGACACGAAACTACCGAGTTTAGGAATTCTAAGTCTTGGGTAAAGGGTTGAGATATAGTAGAGAAAGGCACGCTAAAGCTAGCAATTACTTGACCGTATGAAAGGCGTTATAAATTGTCAACCATACACTTAGTAATCACAGAACCTGATGAATGATGACATTTTCAGATGTCGAGTAGAGGCTGCGGGCGTGGCTGAGGTAGGGGTGAGGGAGATACTGCAGATCCTCCAGACGAGCAGACGATTGCCGAGATTGTTGCTGCTGCTTTAGTTCACATGGGATTCTAGTTGGAAGCAGCACAACCACCACCACAGCCTGCACACCCTCCACCTCAGCCCAGAGCAATGAACTGGGTCAAGAGTCTAGCTGATCTACGACCCTCATCATTTCGTGGGGAGGCTGATTCAGCGCACCTAGAGGCATACATCTTTGAGATGGAGACCGCCTTTGAGACTTCAGAGGCTCCTGCTAGAGCAAAGGTCCACCTAGTTGCTTACTATCTGAAGGGAGCATCCAATGATTGGTGGAAGTTGGTGAAGGCCGAGCACCAAGCCGGTTCCGACTTTGGATGGGATGACTATGTGGCCTTGCTTCGGGCCAAGTATTATCCCGCTCACGTGAGGATCCAGAAGAGATTGGAGCTTGATGCGCTCAAGTAGACCGAGAGGATGACTGTCGATGAGTACTACGCAGTGTAACGGCGCTCACTATACTGCTTTGCCTCTTACCCGAACTTGGGTATTCTGACCACTTGTCCGGGTCAATGAGCCAGACGTGCTGGATGGACAAAAATATATTAAGAATCATCCGCACTGCACTCATGGTTGAAATATAATTGTCCTTTCTAGAGTGTCCGGACCACAGGGTCGGGCACAATGTCCGGACACGTGAGAAGGGAGAATTCAGGCCTGTCCGGGCTTGATCAGAAATTACCACTAGAGGATCTGAAGACCCCAATGGTGCATCAACAGGAGGAGGGTTGATCTCTTCACCAGTTTGGTCCTCAGCCACTTATTCTTTTTGCTTGTCTTCCAACTGTCTTCCGCTCTTCAATGTTACAGCAGCGGATATGGGTTCATCTTCGAATGTAACCACAAGAGATACAACCTCATCACACACAGTCAACGCCTTAGTTGATCCCTTCAGGTTTGTATAGGATTGGGAAGGGAATGTGTCAGGTTGTCGTTGTTGCTGATTAAGGAGTATCTGGTTCATCTGTTGCTGCATACTCTAAACTGAGTTCTCTAAAGTTTTCTAACCAGCCATCAAGAATTGAGTGATATTGTTCTGACTCTCAGTGTGATTCTTATGTGTGCTAGCCATGGATGCAATCAATTCTTGAAGTTGATCCATCTTCGCATTAGAGGAGGACTTAGCAGGTTGTTGAGGTGCAGATGGCTGATATTAACTCTGCCCTGCTGAAACTGGCCTTGCGGTCGGGCTTGATTGTAAGTAGGCCGAGGGAGCCAAGATGGTCCTTGCTGATTGCCCTGCAAAAGGTTAGAATTTAAAGCACTATTGGGATTACCATACTTGAGATTTGGATGCTGATTTCTATTCCAAGGTTGTGGGTAACTCCCCTACCCCACAAAGTGTGCTTCTTTAGCTTGCCTTATCTCCTGAAATTGTGGGCACATTTCAAAAGCATGAGTGCCCCCACATTGACAACAAAGTGGGTCCGATGAGGTGTTAACTATCCTCCTAACCTGCTGCATTGGTTGTTGATATTAATCATAAATTCATCAAAGCTTTTAACCAGAGAACTTACCAAGGTAGAATGTTATGCCTCGGTCTCCTCCATGTGTGTCATCCAAGGATCCATATTTTGCACACCCTTAGCCCCAACATTCATAGTTCTACTGCCCTACAATCCCCACTAGCGAACCTCCTCAATATAAGTCTTCATGGCTGCCATGAAGTCAGTGCCAGATCTGTTGAGGATATCACCACCCAGAGCAGATCTTACCTTGGCTTCTTGAATATGGTGGAGCCCGGGGAAGAACATCATGGCAATGCAGGCCATGTCTTGGCCATGGTGTGGGCATTGGTGAAGCATCTCCTTAAATATGTCCCCAAGCCTCACATATCGTCTTAGCTCCTGCCTGTTAAAGGCAAGCAAAGCAGATGCCAAGTCAATAGTTCTAGAAATAGGATAATATTTATCATAGAACCTGGTAGTCATCTACTCCCTTTTCATGATGATGCCAGAAGAAAGATGATAAAACCAATTAACAGCCTCACCAGATAAGGTATTAGGGAAAAGACTCAACCGAACGTACTCCAAAAGACTTTTAGAACACCCAATCTGATCGGTATGAATGAGAAATCGATTAACATGATCCAAGGCGTCATTAGCGTTGGTGCCATCGAAGGTGCCACTAGGTAGTTCCCGAACAATCGTGGATTGGTGAAAAGACTTCATACCCTTCCACTCGTCAGTAAGTGCAGGTGAGAGCAAAGGAAGAACTACTGATCTTCTTCTTGGTACAGCCTCAGGTTGAATGAACTGCCTCGTCACCTGTGCACCATTTGCTGGAGCTTCCATCTCTAGTCATCTTTGAAAACGTCTCTGGCGCTGAGCTAGATGAAAGGTACGCTCGATCTCCAAATCCAAAATCTTATCCCAACTGAGTGAAGATTCAGATTTGGAGTGTGTGTACCATCAACTAACTGCAAATGGTGAGAAACAGAAACAACCACAAAATAAAGAGAATTAGAACTAAAATAAATAAGATAAATAATCTATCAAAAGTAACGAAATAACTAAGAATAAAAATATACTAAGAGATAAAATAAAATAAAACTAAAATAAGAAAATAAAATAGGAAAAATTCACAATATACCCCTTTGTTCTTTCATAATTCACAATATACCCCTATTAGTTTTCGTAATTCAACTTTAAACATGCTTAAATGTTGTCCAAAATTGATTAAACTTTACATGGACGATGCTAAAGTGTTATACTTTGGTCCAATGTCAAATTTGAAGTTTTTTAAGCTCACATGTACCTGTGGGACCCAATGAAAATTGTGACATATTCATTGGGTCCCACATGTCACATATGAGCTTTAAAAACTTCAAATTTGATATTGGACCAAAATATAACACTGTAGCATCGTCCATGCAAAAGTTTCATCAATTTTGGACAACATTTAAGTATGTTTAAAGTTGAATTACGAAAACCAACAGGGGTATATTGTGAATTACAAAAGATAAAAGGAGTATATTGTGAATTTTCCCAATAAAATAAAACAAAACAAGTGACAACCCAAGCTAAGGACTAGACAAAGTCAAGTCCCCAGCAATGGCGTCATTTTGCAAACGAGAATTTTGATAAACTAAATACTAAGTAATAAACTGGGAAAATTAGTAATTAAAAAACCTACGGGTTACAAAAAATCCCGGTTGTAGTAGTAAATCTAATTAGGTAACCAGTTATCGAACCAGGGGACTTGATAAAGGAAAGTTTAATCATAGAAAACAAGAAATAAAGGGGGTTGTTCTTGTTGATTTGTTAATTAAATTAATGAGAAAACAAGTAAATAGCTAGTAAATAAAAGTGAGTAAATTAAACAAGTAAGACGGAACCCTAGGTTCAGGTTGTTTCTCTCTGGATAGATTTAGCAGTTTCTACAGTTCAATTCGAGATATGAATTGTCGAATTCTTTAATTTTATTTTCAAGACTAAATCCTAGCCACCAAAAAGCACACCCAACAGAACTTGCGAGTTCTAATATAGAATCAAGAAAAACACGAATAGGTGGATTACGCGCAAAGAATTCAAAGCATCTGAAAGAAAACCTAATCTATCCGATTTAATTCTCCACATATCTTTTAGATTAAAAAGACCTTCCAAATACTCACCGAGCAGTTTGTAGAAGGATTCACAAAGCAACTCAATTAATTCATAACATTAATCAAATAGCACAAAGAATAAGTTTTAATCCAAAACAATCCATATGCTTCTCGAATTTAAACTGTATAATATAAAACTAAATCATATACAGATTACAACAACCATTCCCCAGAGTTAAATCCTTTTTGCCAGACATATTCAAGAAATTGATAGAGAAAATAGATCTAGAATTCATTCTAAAGAGAAGAAAGAACTTCCAAATTGTTTGTCTATCCAGAACTGGAATCTGCAGAGCAGAGGTTGAGCAGAGATGATGTTGGTGAAGGAGATCCCCTTGTTGCTAGCTAGGGTTACAGGGCGCAGCCACGAGAAGAAGAATAGAGTGCGGCTGTATTTTGTTGTCGATTGTGAGATGATATCATTTTTCCTTGCTTCAATTCGTTTAAATAGAAAATTTGGACATAAAATACACGCGTCTAGATGAGGTGTCCGGGTGGCAGAACCGGACATGACTTAGAGCATCAGGCGACATTCTTCAGATTTGTGAGACGTTCGGACCACCCATCCTGGTCAATGAGCCGGGCGCGCTGGCTGGACAAAAATATGTTAATAATCCTCCGCGCTGCACTCATGGTCGTAAATATAATTTTCCTTCCAAGAGCGTCCGGACTACAGGGTCAGACACAATGACCGGACAGGTTAGAAGGAGAAAGTTCAGACCCGTCTAGACTTTTGTCCAGGTCAAAGGGTCGGACACGTCCGGACCATAGGGTTGGACACGTCCGGACCATAGGGTCGGACATAAGTCCGGACAAGTAACAACACAATATTTGGCACGTCCAGGACCACAGACACCCTGTCCGGGACCCCGGACGGCTTGTCAGGGTAGGTTGGGCCGGACAGTGGTCTGGACATGTGTATTTCTAAGTGATAAAAACACCAAAACAAGATAGTTTAAGGTATTTTCTCCTCAATAAAGACAAGGGCTTCATTTAAACACAAACTCGGGAAAAGGCAAGAAAAACAAGGTGCTTAATCAGTTAAAAGCATCTCAAATGTCATTGCATTAGTGAGCGAGTGAAGTGTTAACTCATAGTGTTAAGCACACAGTGTTATGTTATTTTCTAACCTTATGTTAGAGAGTTGTCATTGTGGCTGATTATATTAACTTAGAAGAATAGAGGGGTAAGAGAGTCATTTTACTTTGTTATTAATTAAGAATAAGGAAGGGAGTGTCCATTTCACGTTATTTTCTTTCCTCCTTCCTCTTTTTGATTCCCGTTCTGCTGTCTTCTCCCTTTGCTCCTCTTCTTCTTTTCTTTCTTTGTGCTTCCACTTCTTATTTTTGTCTGTCCGGCTGGATCTGCTTGAGGTATTTTAGTCTGTTAGTTCGTGTAGTTCAGGTTTGATATTGTGGGATTTGTTGTGTATTAATTTTTCATTTCATTACCTTTCTATTTCTTATTTAGTTTTGACTTCTGGTTAATTTGATCAGTTGTTCGTTAAGATTCGAGTGGGGATTTGAGGAGTGTGCAGTGCGGAGTCTGTAGAGTTCCGTGGTTCGTTGATTCGAGGTAGGTGGTAGACAGATTCGGTATGGGTGTGTTCACCCATGGGAATTCAATGTATTTTCATTTATGAATATGTTGATGTATTCTCATAATTTGATGTGATTCTGAGTTGGTTTTGAATTGTGTTTTCGCTCCGCTTAAACCCCCACGGTGTTGTGTTTATTTCCTACTTTGATATGAGGAATACTAATGTTAGCAGTGGTTATTTCTGGCATTTGAGTTCGTCATTTACTGCTTTCGAGTTTACAGTTTTTGTTCCGCCCGGACAGGCCTTCGGACGCCTTTGTTATTTGACAATTTCTCATTTGTTTGGACGGGGTGCGAGGACAATGCCTTGGTTTCAAGTCTCGACATGTCTCTAGACTTGCAAGCCCTGACACAAGTCCAGACCTTCTTTGTTTTAAGTCTCGACATATTTCTGGACTTGCAAGCCCGAACACTTGTCCAGACGCCACCGCATATGTTCTATCGAACATCTTTCCGGACACATGTCCGAACTTCTCTGTTTTTAGTCTCGACAATCGTCCAGACTTGCAAGCAAGGACACATGTCCGTACACCCCTCTTATTTTGGCTAAAATGTTTGTTTGACTTCCGTTTTGCATTCCGTTTGCGCGGTTATGATCCTGTAAGTGTGTATAAGCTATTTTGACATTTTTAGTATGTGTTTGCTTGCATATCTATTCTGAAAGTATTCCTTTCGGCGTGATCTCTGAATTTCTTTGACAAGCGTGTTTTTAGTTTCCGTTTCTGTTCAGTTTTCCGTGCTTTGCCAGTCTTGGCATAATACCTCCATTCGCAAAGTCTTTGGTTTCGTTATGTAAGATGTTTAATGTGTTATGTTGTCTCCTCTTAGTAACACCTTTTGTTCTGAAAGTTAAGCTTCTGTTTTGGGACCTAGTTACTTAGCCTTATGAGCCGTGGATGACTGTGTCGAGTTATACCGCAGCATGCTATAGGATCGGGGTGCTGACTGAGTAGGTCTGAGGTGTTAGTCTCAACCAACCCACTATGCTTGAGAATATACATGCGGAAGCTTTTGTTGAAATTTATAAGCAGAGAAAACTTGTATTGAAAGCTCAATAATGAATTTACAACCTAGTTCTCTACGCTTGGGGTTAGATAGAATAGCTCTGCCTAACACCTACACTCAAACGCTATAAATATAGATCAATATAACGGGTGGAGTGTTTGGGAACGATAGCTCTATAATCTAGATGAATCTGTATGAACGCAGAACGAACTTAGTCTCAAAAATAATCTCTCAAAGTGAAAGATCTCTCTTAGTATGACTCTCTCTCTTGTAACACCCCAACTACTAATACCGTGATTATTGCTTAAAGCTCCATCTTGTTTATTAATATCGTAGCGGAAAAATTCTACTAAGTTGGTGTTACCGTTGTTAGTCACCCACGTGACTAACTAGGCCTATTCACTTACATGTTACAGTATAACTAACCGGATAATTCCCCGAGCAACTATACAACATAATCCATAAACCATAATCCGTACCGAGTTTAATACAATCCAAAAATTCAAATACATACTTAAAACCATGAGAGTACAACCACTCTCATGTATACAATTAAATTACTCCCAATACTTCTACCCACTCCTACACTCAGGAGGTTCGTCTTCAATCAGGTACCTGAAAAGTAAATGGTGTGCCCCAAGGGGCTCAGCAACTTTGCTGGTATGGAAGACGTGCAGCCCATAAAACTACTGGGGCTACGCACGACTAATTGGTCGTATACATGCAATTGATTTTACACATGCAATAATAATACGAAGTGCATTAACATACAACATATTAATCACTGAATAACATAACTTAATAGATTGACATCATAATGGAAGTTCATAGAGTAAGTTAGTTTATTTTTGTTCGTAGACCCGAGAGAGTTTGATTCTCGAATCTAATAATAGGTCATCTTATGTAACCACTCTTTAAATAGAACCATTAATACCTTAATCAATGTTTATTTTTGTTGGGTCAAAGGTAACCCTAGCTAGTGAGTTATTAGCTCCACTGGTTTAAATAAACAATAATACTTGAATTGGGATTTAGGTGATTCCACCGCACCATCTTAATCTGGCCTCCCACCTTGAACTGTAATCCAAGGTGGTTGAGTCTGTTTGTCGACTCTAGACGACAAGTCCGAAGACAAGTCTCAAATGGAAGTCGAAACTGATACAGATACCAACAACCTAACCATAACATACAAGCCCGGCACCATTCTGGATTCCTCATCCCCCAAGTTCCAGTTAGTAGAAGCAGGGGCGGACAGAGAGAGGGGGGGGTAGGGGGCTCTAGCCCCCTGAAAATTTTGAAAATTTGTCAAATGTTCTTATAAATTTTTGAAAAAATATAACATAATATAAAGTTTTAAAGAATGATAGTGTCAAAAAAAATTTGCCCCCCCTAAACAAAATTTCTAGGTCTGATACTGAGTAGAAGTCTCGAAGACAATTTTGTTAGTTAAATCTTTGTCAGATATTAACCAACCAATACGAGGGGGTCGTTCCATGTTCTTACACAGTTGTTTACTAATCGAAGTAATACCCAAGCTCAAAGGAAAGTCATGTTAACACAATACGAACATGGAAAGAAATACGGTAAACCGGTTTTCATGCATTTATCATATTTAATGATTGCACATAAGTAAATAGCACACAAGCCGAGGCAAACAAGCTACAAGAAAACCATACCGTACACTGGAGATTGGCTAGCTCTTAAAACAATGCTCGCCTCTCTGTCAAACACCTCCAACTATCTTGATCCTATAGCATAGTAGACGGGTAAGTTAATAACTTAATTATCTTCTAGACATTCTGTTACCATATGTAACTCCCTTAAATAAACTTCCAACTATATACACATGCATATAGATATATATAGATATAGATATATATATATATGTTCTCACAATTAACATCATCATATTAACTCTTCAAATACTTGCAAGCTTTACATTGAATTTAATTAATCGTATCATTCCAATCTTTAATAAATGACTCCAATCCTCCAATTATATATATATACTCATTAGTATGGAATGATAAGTTTCAAGGTCACTCCTATATTACATTAATCATATAGACTTATAATGTAATCCTAACCATTACATGTCCATATGTAAGTATGTTCCCATAAATTTAATGTTACAAGAATATATACACTCATATACTAATTTTAATCCACCATATATATATATATATATGAATTCTCTAATGCTAGCCTTAATACCTTTACTAATTTCGTAGGACAAATTGCTTAACCATAATAGTCTGTCACTTAATCAACTTACTAAAAGTTATTAGTCTCATCAATTCCAATGCTAACCCATTATATATATACATCTAAGTTCTCATATCTAATATTAACTTAATACTTATAACTTAACACCGATTTTAGAAAACAATACCTTAATAAAATCTTGGGAAAATTCACGAGATACCCCTATTTCTTTCGTAATTCACAATATACCCCTGTGGTTTTAGTAATTCAACTTTAAACATGCTTAAATGTTGTCCAAAATTGATGAAATTTTACATGGATGATGCTAAAGTGCTATATTTTGGTCTAATATCAAATTTGAAGTTTTTAAGCAGATTTGTGGGACCCAATGAGCAGTCACATGTTCATTGGGTCCCACAGGTCACATGTGAGCTTAAAAAACTTCAAATTTGATATTGGACCAAAATATAACACTTTAGCATCGTCCATGTAAAGTTTCATCAATTTTGGACAAAATTTAAGTATATTTAAAGTTGAATTACAAAAATCACAGGGGTATATTATGAATTACGGGGTATATCGTGAATTTTCCCTAAAATCTTTTAATCTCCTTTATACTTAATATAAATTTATAGTATAAATCTCTTAATTATTATCTATCACATAAACTTATTATAATTTATTAACCTCATTTATAATTTACCAATTTAATATTTAATTATTTAGAGTTGGCATGATTCTTTATTTAAATTTATATCCTAATGATTTTTTTTGTATCCACTTCTAGCTTGGACTTAAGTTTACTACAAGTTCCTAACTTAATTTACACATTTTGGTTGGTTTGACAGATTAAACCCACTTAAGTTTTCTAAATTCTCAGCCCACCCTAATGTATTTGGGAAAATTCACAATATACCCCTGTTTTCTTTCGTAATTCACAATATACCCATTTTTGAAACTTTGTCACAAGATACCCCTGTTTTCTTTGCTAATTCACAAAATGCCCCTTTTTAAAAACGGCGTCAAATATTCCGTTAATCTACCTGGAAAATGACTATTTTGCCCCTGACCCGTTTTTTTTTTTTTTTGAAAATTCACAGTTTTTTTGACTACTTTTTTTAAAAAAAATTTAAATTTTATAATATACCCCTATTTAAGTTTGTTGTTCACGAAATACCCCTGTTTATGTTTTGAAATTCACAAGATACCCTTGTTTATGTTTTGTAGTTCACAAAATACCCCTATCACCCGGATACCTTGGTAAAGCATCACCTAGTTTTCTCTTGTTTTTCAAGTACCTTAAGCCTCTTTATAATCCCAGAACAAATGTTGTTTGCATTCCAGTTCTCTAAGGTTTCGAGGGGATGGCGGTCCTTCCCCCTTTGTGTCTGCCCCTAGCCAAACTTGTGTTGTGCCAAGCACTCTAATGGGATATCACTCAGATATTTGAATGCACCAAAATCCATCTCCCTCTATTTGTAAAGCCCAATTGTACTTTTGCTATTCTAGTTTACTCAAGTCCAAGATTTATTTTGGTCTAATTAAGTGTGCACAAACACTATTCAATTTTGCCTAATTCAATTTTTGACCACTCCACAATCCCAATTTGGCTTAGACTGACCGAATTCAATTTTTTTTCCAGTGTCTATTTTGATTGCATTTTACAACTAGACCCTGAATTTTCTCAAAATACAGAACCATCCCAATTCCAATTTTGACTAAAGTCAAAATCCCTAACTTGACATTGACCAATCCTTGGTAAGTTTTCAACCGAGCCCAAAATTTTCCAGAAACTCCAAATTGCCCCTAAATTTTCCTGATGTGTTTTTACCCAAAATCAATTCGTAAGCCTTAATTTTACAGACCCTAATTTTGACCAAATTGAAATTCCTAATTCACCCGAAACCCTAGTCTCTCAATTGGACAGGTTCGAACAAAATTCGGAAGCAGAAATCGACTCTAATGGCGCCGATAAACCGAGAACAGAAGATGTTAATTTTTTTTCTAAGTTTTCAGTTTCGAATCTAACTTAAAATCGAAAGGAAGAACAAGCAAAACGAAATTAAAATCTGGTGATGTACACCTTCGATTCCCAGTAGTGTTTGACTCTAATCCCGGACACTTTCGGTCGGTTGCAGCCTTCACTCGGCTCCGCCCGCTGCTTGCCCTCCTCAGACCACCGGAGTTGGTTGTTTATTCGCAGAAGAGAGGCGCGAGCATGATCCTTGTTCTTCACCAGTTAGGGCTTGCAAATGCAAAGAAGAAGGAGAGGCGTGACAGATTGTTTGCTTCCAGAAGTTAGGGTTGTGATTCGTGAGAAGAAGAGAATAAGGGAGGCGCGGTTGCAAGAGAAGAGATTCGAGCATGTATGTTCCTTGCTAGGGTTGAAATGTGGTGACTAGAAGAGAGTTGGAGAGAGCGGCGAGAGAAGAGAGAATGGAGAGGCGTGGGGTAATTCCCGTCGTCAATTAGGGTTTCCAATTAACGTAAGTAAAGAGAGAGCTGGGCTTTCTCCTTCTTTTTTTTCTGTTGGGTTGTTACATCACCGAGCGAAAGAAGATGATTGGGCCGGCCCAGTCATGTGGGCGGGTCGGCCCATTTGTTCGTTTTAGTTTTTTAAACGTTACACATTTAATGTCGTTTTTAGTTCATTTGTTTTCCGTTTTTCGTGTCGTTCGCGACATGTTGTCCCGTTTAATGAGACAAACATTTTTATGTCTCCAAACTTATATTTTCTAACAATAATCATTATTGTTATTTATAAATTTGATTCTTTGTGGTTCCACTTCTTACTTTTGTCTGTCCGGCTGGATCTGCTTGAGGTATTTTAGTCTGTTAGTTCGTGTAGTTCAGGTTTGATATTGTGGGATTTGTTGTGTATTAATTTTTCATTTCATTACCTTTCTATTTCTTATTTAGTTTTGACTTCTGGTTAATTTGATCAGTTATTCGTTAAGATTCGAGTGGGGATTTAAGAAGTGTGCAGTGCGGAGTCTGTAAAGTTCTGTGGTTCGTTGATTCGAGGTAGGTGGTAGATGGATTCGGTATGGGTGTGTTCACCCATGGGAATTCAATGCATTTTCATTTATGAATATGTTGATGTATTCTCATAATTTGATGTGATTCTAAGTTGGTTTTGAATTGCGTTTTCGCTCTGCTTAAACCCCCACGGTGTTGTGTTTATTTCCTACTTTGATATGAGGAATACTAATGTTAGCAGTGGTTATTTCTGGCATTTGAGTTCGTCATTTACTGCTTTCGAGTTTACAGTTTTTGTTCCGCCCGGACAGGCCTTCGGACGCCTTTGTTATTTGACAATTTCTCCTTTGTTTGGACGGGGTGCGAGGACAATGCCTTGGTTTCAAGTCTCGGCATGTCTCTAGACTTGCAAGCCCTGACACAAGTCCAGGGCTTCTTTTGTTTTAAGTCTCGACATATTTCTGGACTTGCAAGCCCGAACATTTGTCCAGACGCCACCGCGTATGTTCTATCGAACATCTTTCCGGACACATGTCCGAACTTCTCTTTTTTGAGTCTCAACAATCGTCCAGACTTGCAAGCAAGGACACATGTCCGTACACCCCTCTTATTTTGGCTAAAATGTTTGTTTGACTTCCGTTTTGCATTCCGTTTGCGAGGTTATGATCTTGTAAGTGCGTATAAGCTATTTTGACATGTTTTAGTATGTGTTTGCCTGCATATCTATTCTGAAAGTATTCCTTTCGGTGTGATCTCTGAATTTCTTTGACAAGCGTGTTTTCAATTTCCGTTTCCGTTCGGTTTTCCGTGCTTTGCCAATCTTGGCATAATTCCTCTATTTGTAAAGTCTTCGGTTTCGTTATGTAAGATGTTTAATGTGTTATGTTGTCTCCTCTTAGTAACACCTTTTGTTCTGAAAGTTAAGCTTCTGTTTTGGGACCTAGTTACTTAACCTTATGAGCCGTGGATGACTGGGTCGAGTTATACCGCATCACGCTATAGGATCGGGGTGCTGACTAAGTAGGTCTGAGGTGTTAGTCTCAACCAACCCACTATGCTTGAGAATATACATGCGGAAGCTTTTGTTGAAATTTATAAGCAGAGAAAACTTGTATTGAAAGCTCAATAATGAATTTACAACCTAGTTCTCTACGCTTGGGGTTAGATAGAATAGCTCTGCCTAACACCTACACTCAAACGCTATAAATATAGATCAATATAACGGGTGGAGTGTTTGGGAACGATAGCTCTATAATCTAGATGAATCTGTATGAACGCAGAACGAACTTAGTCTCAAAAATAATCTCTCAAAGTGAAAGATCTCTCTTAGTATGACTCTCTCTCTCTTGTAACACCCCAACTACTAATACCGTGATTATTGCTTAAAGCTCCATCTTGTTTATTAATATCGTAGCGGAAAAATTCTACTAAGTTGGTGTTACCGTTGTTAGTCACCCACGTGACTAACTAGGCCTATTCACTTACATGTTACAGTATAACTAACCGGATAATTCCCCGAGCAACTATACAACATAATCCATAAACCATAATCCGTACCGAGTTTAATACAATCCAAAAATTCAAATACATACTTAAAACCATGAGAGTACAACCACTCTCATGTATACAATTAAATTACTCCCAATACTTCTACCCACTCCTACACTCAGGAGGTTCGTCTTCAATCAGGTACCTGAAAAGTAAATGGTGTGCCCCAAGGGGCTCAGCAACTTTGCTGGTATGGAAGACGTGCAGCCCATAAACTACTGGGGCTACGCACGACTAATTGGTCGTATACATGCAATTGATTTTACACATGCAATAATAATACGAAGTGCATTAACATACAACATATTAATCACTGAATAACATAACTTAATAGATTGAACATCATAATGGAAGTTCATAGAGTAAGTTAGTTTATTTTTGTTCGTAGACCCGAGAGATGTTTGATTCTCGAATCTAATAATAGGTCATCTTATGTTAACCACTCTTTAAATAGAACCATTAATACCTTAATCAATTGTTTATTTTTGTTGGGTCAAAGGTAACCCTAGCTAGTGAGTTATTAGCTCCACTGGTTTAAATAAACAATAATACTTGAATTGGGATTTAGGTGATTCCACCGCACCATCTTAATCTGGCCTCCCACCTTGAACTGTAATCCAAGGTGGTTGAGTCTGTTTGTCGACTCTAGACGACAAGTCCGAAGACAAGTCTCAAATGGAAGTCGAAACTGATACAGATACCAACAACCTAACCAATAACATACAAGCCCGGCACCATTCTGGATTCCTCACCCCCCCCCCCCCTAGTTCCAGTTAGTAGAAGCAGGGGGCTGACTGAGGGGGGGGGGGTAGGGGGCTCTAGCCCCCTGAAAATTTTGAAAATTTGTCAAATGTTCTTATAAATTTTTGAAAAAATATAACATAATATAAAGTTTTAAAGAATGATAGTGTCAAAAAAAATTTGCCCCCCCTAAACAAAATTTCTAGGTCTGATACTGAGTAGAAGTCTCGAAGACAATTTTTGTTAGTTAAATCTTTGTCAGATATTAACCAACCAATACGAGGGGGTCGTTCCATGTTCTTACACAGTTGTTTACTAATCGAAGTTAATACCCAAGCTCAAAGGAAAGTCATGTTAACACAATACGAACATGGAAAGAAATACGGTAAACCGGTTTTCATGCATTTATCATATTTAATGATTGCACATAAGTAAATAGCACACAAGCCGAGGCAAACAAGCTACAAGAAAACCATACCGTACACCTGGAGATTGGCTAGCTCTTAAAACAATGCTCGCCTAATCTGTCAAACACCTCCAACTATCTTGATCCTATAGCATAGTAGACGGGTAAGTTAATAACTTAATTATCTTCTAGACATTCTGTTACCATATGTAACTCCCTTAAATAAACTTCCAACTATATACACATGCATATATATATATATATATATATATATATATATATATATATATTCATATATATGTTCTCACAATTAACATCATCATATTAACTCTTCAAATACTTTGCAAGCTTTACATTTGAATTTAATTAATCGTATCATTCCAATCTTTAATAAATGACTCCAATCCTCCAATTATATATATATACTCATTAGTATGGAATGATAAGTTTCAAGGTCACTCCTATATTACATTAATCATATAGACTTATAATGTAATCCTAACCATATACATGTCCATATGTAAGTATGTTCCCATAAATTTAATGTTACAAGAATATATACACTCATATCATACTAATTTTAATCCACCAATATTTATATATATATATGAATTCTCTAATGCTAGCCTTAATACCTTTACTAATTTCGTAGGACAAATTGCTTAACCATAATAGTCTGTCACTTAATCAACTTACTAAAAGTTATTAGTCTCATCAATTCCAATGCTAACCCATTATATATATACATCTAAGTTCTCATATCTAATATTAACTTAATACTTATAACTTAACACCGATTTTAGAAAACAATACCTTAATAAAATCTTGGGAAAATTCACGAGATACCCCTATTTTCTTTCGTAATTCACAATATACCCCTGTGGTTTTAGTAATTCAACTTTAAACATGCTTAAATGTTGTCCAAAATTGATGAAATTTTACATGGATGATGCTAAAGTGCTATATTTTGGTCTAATATCAAATTTGAAGTTTTTTAAGCAGATTTGTGGGACCCAATGAGCAGTCACATGTTCATTGGGTCCCACAGGTCACATGTGAGCTTAAAAAACTTCAAATTTGATATTGGACCAAAATATAACACTTTAGCATCGTCCATGTAAAGTTTCATCAATTTTGGACAAAATTTAAGTATATTTAAAGTTGAATTACAAAAATCACAGGGGTATATTATGAATTACGAAAGAAAACAGGGGTATATCGTGAATTTTCCCTAAAATCTTTTAATCTCCTTTATACTTAATATAAATTTATAGTATAAATCTCTTAACCATTATTATCTATCACATAAACTTATTATAATTTATTAACCTCATTTATAATTTACCAATTTAATATTTAATTATTTAGAGTTGGCATGATTCTTTATTTAAATTTATATCCTAATGATTTTTTTTGTATCCACTTCTAGCTTGGACTTAAGTTTACTACAAGTTCCTAACTTAATTTTACACATTTTGGTTGGTTTGACAGATTAAACCCACTTAAGTTTTCTAAATTCTCAGCCCACCCTAATGTATCTTGGGAAAATTCACAATATACCCCTGTTTTCTTTCGTAATTCACAATATACCCATTTTTGAAACTTTGTCACAAGATACCCCTGTTTTCTTTGCTAATTCACAAAATGCCCCTTTTTAAAAACGGCGTCAAATATTCCGTTAATCTACCTGGAAAATGACTATTTTGCCCCTGACCCGTTTTTTCTTTTTTTGAAAAATTCACAGTTTTTTTGACTACTTTTTTTAAAAAAAAATTTAAATTTTATAATATACCCCTATTTAAGTTTGTTGTTCACGAAATACCCCTGTTTATGTTTTGAAATTCACAAGATACCCTTGTTTATGTTTTGTAGTTCACAAAATACCCCTATCACCCGGATACCTTGGTAAAGCATCACCTAGTTTTCTCTTGTTTTTCAAGTACCTTAAGCCTCTTTATAATCCCAGAACAAATGTTGTTTGCATTCCAGTTCTCTAAGGTTTCGAGGGGATGGCGGTCCTTCCCCCTTTGTGTCTGCCCCTAGCCAAACTTGTGTTGTGCCAAGCACTCTAATGGGATATCACTCAGATATTTGAATGCACCAAAATCCATCTCCCTCTATTTGTAAAGCCCAATTGTACTTTTGCTATTCTAGTTTACTCAAGTCCAAGATTTATTTTGGTCTAATTAAGTGTGCACAAACACTATTCAATTTTGCCTAATTCAATTTTTGACCACTCCACAATCCCAATTTGGCTTAGACTGACCGAATTCAATTTTTTTTCCAGTGTCTATTTTGATTGCATTTTACAACTAGACCCTGAATTTTCTCAAAAATACAGAACCATCCCAATTCCAATTTTGACTAAAGTCAAAATCCCTAACTTGACATTGACCAATCCTTGGTAAGTTTTCAACCGAGCCCAAAATTTTCCAGAAACTCCAAATTGCCCCTAAATTTTCCTGATTGTGTTTTTACCCAAAATCAATTCGTAAGCCTTAATTTTACAGACCCTAATTTTGACCAAATTGAAATTCCTAATTCACCCGAAACCCTAGTCTCTCAATTGGACAGGTTCGAACAAAATTCGGAAGCAGAAATCGACTCTAATGGCGCCGATAAACCGAGAACAGAAGATGTTAATTTTTTTTCTAAGTTTTCAGTTTCGAATCTAACTTAAAATCGAAAGGAAGAACAAGCAAAACGAAATTAAAATCTGGTGATGTACACCTTCGATTCCCAGTAGTGTTTGACTCTAATCCCGGACACTTTCGGTCGGTTGCAGCCTTCACTCGGCTCCGCCCGCTGCTTGCCCTCCTCAGAGACCACCGGAGTTGGTTGTTTATTCGCAGAAGAGAGGCGCGAGCATGATCCTTGTTCTTCACCAGTTAGGGCTTGCAAATGCAAAGAAGAAGGAGAGGCGCAACAGATTGTTTGCTTCCAGAAGTTAGGGTTGTGATTCGTGAGAAGAAGAGAAGAAGGGAGGCGCGGTTGCAAGAGAAGAGATTCGAGCATGTATGTTCCTTGCTAGGGTTGAAATGTGGTGACTAGAAGAGAGTTGGAGAGAGCGGCGAGAGAAGAGAGAATGGAGAGGCGTGGGGTAATTCCCGTCGTCAATTAGGGTTTCCAATTAACGTAAGTAAAGAGAGCTGGGCTTTCTCCTTCTTTTTTTCTGTTGGGTTGCTACATCACCGAGCGAAAGAAGATGATTGGGCCGGCCCAGTCATGTGGGGGTCGGCCCATTTGTTCGTTTTAGTTTTTTTAAACGTTACACATTTAATGTCGTTTTTAGTTCATTTGTTTTCCGTTTTTTGTGTCGTTCGCGACATGTTGTCCCGTTTAATGAGACAAACATTTTATGTCTCCAAACTTATATTTTCTAACAATAATCATTATTTTTATTTATAAATTTGATTCATTTGTATTTAATTTCTAATTGGTTTGCGTTTTGCCATTTTAGACGAAAAACACGACGTCTTTTGTTCCGATTGTGTAGCCAATTTTTTAATGCTTCTAAAATTACCTAAATGACCTTATAAGGTGTCTGACCTCGTTTTCACTTCTTAAATATTTCGTGACATGTTTTTCGAGGTAAAAATGATTAATTTTATTTTCGTTTATATTTCTTTTTCTAATCCTCCTCAATGTCGTTTTAGGTTTCATTAACGTTTACTAACGACTTTTTAGGGTTTATTTAAATATTATATTATTCCTTTTACTTATTTCAGGATATTTAATTCCTTGATCTCTCATTAATTACTTTTATTAAATTAGTTCATAATTAATTAAAGTAATTAATATTTGGGATGTTTCAATCTACCCCCTAAAAAGGCTTTGTCCCGAAGTCCTTACTCACAATCGGTTTACCTAAGGAATCAAGTTCCACTTGGTTACGACAAAAATTCAACACTAGGGACCATGTCCCACTAGGTTTAAACCTAGTATACATTTATCGTAATCGATACAGCGCTAATTTCTATTCCACATCGCCATGAGTCATGGCACAATTCAATCACACTATAGTACTTGACAAGGTACTGAACTCCAACAAGTACTCAAAGGTACTTTGCAAGGGATACTCAAAGGCATCACCTATATATATGCTAGTTGAAATACCCCATAAATTAATCTAAATTAATTTAGGGGGCTTCTTTTATTAAACCCCAAATAATACTATTAAACACTAAATTATTATATAGTATTATGAATTTAATAATAAGATTTATAAGTAAATAAATCTTGGAAAAAATTTTGAGACACCCTAATTATATTATAAAGATTTTTGGAATATTTGTAGCATTTATTTGAAGCATAAAAGTCAATATAAAAACCATAGAAACCTTAAAGCTTCTTAAGCCTTGCTAGAGTTGACTTTTTGAGATTGTTCAAACCAGCCCATGAAACCTATACCAATAAAAAGGTTATGGAAACCCAAGAAGATTGATAATAAGAACATTAAAAACGGATCATCCTAGCCAAAGTTATGACATAATGAAGTTTAGAGCCAAAAATTTAGAGGTTTACTGAAATACCCCTAAATTAATTTAAATTAATTTAGGGGATTTCTTTTATTAAAAATTAAATTATGATATGGAATAGTGAATATTAAATTATTATATGGAGTTGTGAAATTTATTTAGGGGTTTTCTCCTATTTAACCCTAATTATTATACATTATTATATGGTATTATGAATTTAATAATAAGATTTATAAGTCAATAAATCTTGGGAAAATTATTAAACACTCCAAAAATATTATAAAGATTTTAGGAAGTGTTGGAACATTGTTTTGAAACATAAAAGTCAATATAAAATTCTAGAAACCTTAAAGCTTATTAAGCCTTGCTAGAGTTGACTTTTTGAGAATGGTCAAACCAGGCCATGAAACCTATACCAATAAATAGGTTATGAAAAACCATGAAGATCGATAAAAAGAACGTCAAAAACGGATCATCCTAGCCAAAGTTATGCTAGATTGAAGTTTTGAATCAAAATTTTGAGAGATGCCACGTGTCACTCTGTAATGGGTCGCCCACACTTAGCCGATTTCTTCCCTGATTTTCGGAACCGATCTTCCTTACTTTTCCCTAACTTTAGACGGCTATAACTTTTACATCTCTCAATATTTTTCCATGCCGTCTTCACCATTCTCTTCTCCTACAATTCCTCTTTCCAACCATTACTCATACAAACCCTAAATCCTTCTGAGTTAACCGGAAAATCGAGCCAAAGTAGCCACCTTGCGAAACTGTTTCCAGAATTCCATATTCCTCTTCGATTTCAGGTAACTTGCGTCAATCATAACTTCTTCGTTAATCAACCAAAATTCAATTTCTTTAGCTTGTTGTAAAGAGCTCTAATCCCTCTACAACTTTCGTGTTTATGCCCAAGTCCAATTCGTAACCAGTTGGGAGATATAGAGGCCTAAAGTTTCGGTCTCGCCAGCACATAAAATAATACCGAAACAGAGAGGTAAACTCGTGTTTTGTGACTTCGATTTCTTTCTGTGTGATGCGAGTTAGGATTATTGCTTGCTATCATTGTGTAGATCTATGTTTCTTCTTTCTAATGAGCCCAAGAAAATGGCCTAACTCGATCTAGAACGTATTGTATAGATCCCCGAAGTTGACTACTCGAACAGGCAAGGTTCGAATGTGTTTCCACAAAACCGAAATCGATTAGCTCCGTTCTTGCAATTCCCGGTGAGTTTTCCACAAATTCTTCCGACGATGCTAAACTACTCTTCATTGTCGATCTAACCCATGTCTCAATTTAGTCAATTACGTGTTAGATTAGGAGAATTTGTAGGATTTGCAATCGAATTAAATTCTGAAACCGAAACTAACCCTAACCTTCGAATTGAATTCGAAACTTGGTGTGTACTGCATTATAATTGGGGAAACCGGTACCAATAGAACCGAAATTTGATTACGAACCCATAGAAACAAGAATCACTCGATTTCGTTCTGTAGATTAGGAGTTATAAGCGATTTAGTACTCGGGGGTCGAAGTGAGCTCTCTGATGAACTCGACGTACAGGAGCCGTCCGATCTCGATTTAAGAGATTGGACGGCCGAGATTAAAACATACCAGAATTAGTTTATAAGGGTTTTAATAAATTCCAGTAAATAGTCTTAACTTATTGGGTTAATTTAAATATCTTCCCGAATGTATTTTGACTTGAAATTTTAACCATAGGTTCCTTATTTTATCTAGTTTGTTTTGATGTAAATTATTATGGTTTTCGAGTTTTTAAACATAAGTTATGATTTTTACAAGTTACGGGCTTCCTGGAATTATTTGGCTAAATTAAAAAGATATTTTTATGAAATAAAAATTTTATAATATGTCTAAAATGTTATAGTTACTGTATATTAAGTTTGGGAATTTTTGGGCAACGGGAAAAGGTTTTAAAAATTGTGTTTGTGAGTTTTTCATAAGAATAACTTATAATATATAGTTTTTAATGTAATCAAAAATTAAAGTATAGTTGATTAATGAACTTTATAGGTTGGGGAAAATATAATAAGACTAATTAACATTTAATACAGTATGTTTATAAATATTTTGGGTATTAACTTTAAGTGAAGTAAAAATTGTTACATATATTTATATATATATATTTATATGAGAGAAATAAATAGAAACTTATATTAAATCAAGGAATTTAACTAAACTACATTTTATTTATTATATATAATATGGAAGCTAATATGTTTAACTAAAACTAAGGGAAAATACTCTATTTTATAAACCATAAATCAGTTGTGGATATGTCTAAAAGATATTAAATATAATTAAATACAATATAATTTCTTAAAGAATGTTCTGGATAAATCTTGATATATGTGGATATATATATATATATATGTATATAAATACAATAAAAATAGATAAAGGAAATAACATTCCTTGTGGGAAATATAATAGGGAGGATATATATATATATATACGATAAATAAATAAATAAATAAAAGGAATAAAATACCTTATAGAAAATATAATATGAAGGAATTAATGAGTTAAACTAAACCTCTACATGATACTAATAAAAGAATATTATATGAGGTGGTATTAATTTATGGTTATAGGTTGAGTTTTTAGTTATCTTTGAGTTTCTAAGATTTATATAAACCGTATTTAAACACACGTATTTATTTAGTCAATGACCACAATGTAAATCTATAATTTGGTTAAGAAATTAATAAGTTGAAATTTAGGAATATTTGTAATTAGTCTACATAAAGGGTTACACAAATAGATCTTATTATATAATTAATAATTAAATAAATGAAATACTTTTACATTTAAATGTTCTTATTATATAAACAATAGTAAAATAAATGAGTTACTTTTACATCTACATGTGAAGAGGATAAATAAGTCTAGATTTAATTATTTCTTAATATTTATAGTATTGAGTAATAACTTAATATTTTAAGATAAAATCATTAAAAGGATTATGATATAAAACTATATTAAACTATGATTAGGAGATTAATCTAAATAATAATCCTTAAGTTTCTTGGAATTAGTTAAGCCATATAAAATACATTCATTATCAATATTCAGGATGTGAGTTTATAAATAAGTGATGTACATAATAGTTAAAGATTTACAAAAAGGTTTGCAAATAGAAATTTGATACTTAAAATCATTGAACCTTTAATTAGATGAAACTAGGTTACATAAGAGATTATATTGATTTACCTTTTGACACTGGAAAAATTAATGTGTCATTTGAATATAAGGTATGGGGATTTCTCAGAATATGTTATCTTATAAATAGTTAACAGCTTCACTTACGATCCATAATTTAATTCTTTGATAAATTCTACCTTATGTAGATATATTGTCCATCCTAAATACAATAAAGGAAATTAATTATTAAAGTTATACCTTTGAAACCTTTAGGTTTTGTAAACAATTTAAAATATTTAAGACTTAAGTTTAGTGAAGTTTAGTATAAAAGGTTTATACATAGCCTATGGAGGGAATGTGTGTAAAAATAGAACATTTAGGAAATTAAATGTAAGTAAGGATACATAAAAGGTTATCTTAAAACACCTTATTATATAGTTATGATAAAGTAAATAATATACCGTGGATAAAAGTAAGAGTTCTATGAGTCTAAGTTAATTATAATATGGTTATTTCAAGATGAAAAGTAATTTAACATCTTATGACAAGATTTTTAGATGGTTGTAATTAAAGTTATTCTGAACTAAAGATAAGATAAATGAGTTTAGTAACTCGATTAAGTTAAATAAAATGCGTCTACACACTATGATTCCAATATACAAGATGTAGGTCTTAATTAAGTTAAGGGAAAGACTTAATCATAATGGGTTGTCTAGTAGAAATTGTTTAATACATAATCTTTACATTGTGAGATAATAGTATAGTATTCTGAGATGAGTCCATCATAGGTCATAATACAATGTTTATTTTAAATTAAGAATAGAGGTATTGAGCTTAAGATTATTGTCGAAATTCTTAGATTTATTATATAACATAAACACATTTATGATAAGAGGTCTCAAAAGTCTTGAATGTGAGGATTGTGGTTAAGTATGAATAAAGTGGATAGGAGTGGACAATTAGCCAATGTTGATCGAATACATTCCTTGATCTTACCACCTTGGGCTATACAACGTTCTTAGATAACACAAAGATTATACATAACATTTAAGTGAGGGCTTAAAAGATAATTGAGACTTTGAAATAAGAGTAAGGAGTTTATTTAAGCGTAACATAGGCTACAAGTGATTGATGGTAGATTATCTTTAATATTCTTCAGAGTACTGTTGATTGTTTGCGCAAGTTGATTAGAACTGCTACAGCGTTACCCAGGTACGATTTCTCGTACTCAGCTTGTTTGTTTTGGACCTTATGGAATGTTTTGTACGGTTTCTCGTACTACGTTATTTTGGCTGATTGACTTGTGGAATGTTTTGGAAAACGCTAACTGGCTTTAAGAGGAACTTCTAAAAAAGGAAATGGTTGTGTGACTGACCCAGCTTGTGTGACTAACTGAGCCTTGGTTGTGGAACTCACTTGGGTATTGGTTTCTTCTACTTGGTTGCCCGTTAGACATTGGCTGTTTAGGGTTTACGCTTCTGCACTCTGTAGGACTGAGTGTTTTGGTATTGCTCTGGGTAGTTGGTGATCTAGCGGGATTTTTTTGGAAAAGGTCAATCTTGGAAATCTTTCTTTCGACGTGCGCGCGTCTTTAATGGTAACAGCAGGGGCTGTATATCCCTCGCCCATAGGGGCATTGATATTTGACAGTGAGGGGCTGTATATCCCCTGTCCTTAGTGGACGTGATAGACAGTGAGGGGCTGTATATCCCCTGTCCTTAGTGGACGTGATAGACAGTGAGGGGCTGTATATCCCCTGTCCTTAGTGGACGTGATAAACAGTGAGGGGCTGTATATCCCCTGTCCTAAAAGGACGTGATTGGCGGTGGGGGTCATCTCTCCCAGTTGAATTATTCCACTCTTGAGTTCTTGGTTCTTGGATTTATCTTATGATTCCTAGTCCTTTGTGACTATCTGAGTTTTTTCTACTCCTAATGGGAATTGGGTTTAACTAAGGAAATGGATGTTCACTAACACATGATGTGATTGTGTTTCACTAACTTTACCTTTTCTATCATTTATCTTTATCCTTAACTTGTTATCTTTGGCTTGGTGATTTTAAAGTGCCTTCTTTCCCTGTTTACTTTCAAGAGTTTAATTTCAAGTTACTATTTTTTTGAAGAGTTATTTTTATAAGTTTGTTTTTGGAGAATTGTACCAGTTCCATTCCAGGGAACTGACCCGCCCCTTTTGGGGTGGGCTGCTTGGTTTCATCTTGCAGGTACGAATTGATTTACAGGTGGCCACGAAGAGAATGAGCGTTTGGGATGGGACTAGGTTTTGTGGAGAGTTAATGTGTTTAATTTCTATTATGTTTGTGTTAAGTTTTTCTCGAGTTCAGATCGTAGCTTTTGTAGATTGTAAGTTGTAATTGGTGAGGTTTGGTGTCGGGTGTTTGGAACCCGATGGTCTGTAATCGCCTTAGAGTTTTATTTCCACTGTATTTATGGTTAATAGGGGTGTTACATTTACTGACGTGGCTAGGGTTTCCTGACTCAGCAGCGCCTCGGGAGTCGTGCCTCACCAGATTTCCCCAAAAATTGGCTAGGTAATCTCTGCCAACATTCAGCACGTTGCTCCATCTTCAGACCTCGATATCTCAGCCTATGCTTCGTATTTTTGAGTGTTGTCTTCTTCATTTAATTCTCCTACAACCCTACTTTCAAACCATCATACTCACTTGACCTAACTCTCCCCACATTCTTCACAAATTCGATCGCAAGTTGCCTCCCCGAGAATCTGCAACCCAAGATTTCCAGTAACCCATTTGATAAGGTAAACTTCGTCCTAGCATATCTTCTTCATCCGTGAATGAAAATTCACGTTTTATAGCTTGTTTTCAACATCTTTAATTACCCTACAAATCTTTTGAAGGAACCCCAAGCTAGTTCTTGATCGTTTGGAAGATCGAAGCATCTAAAGTCCCTAACTCGATCACGGCAGTGTTCTTGCCCAGATTTTTCTAGAAATTGATTAGGTAAACCCTGATCTTGTGAGATCTGTAACTTTCTCTCTAGTTCATCAATTTCAATAATTCTTCCACTTGTTTTCTGAGTTACATGTCTAGTTTAAATTTTTGATAGATTTCATGGATCGAGTCGCTCTCAATTGGCACGAGTTGATCCATGAAGTTGCCTAACTGAACTTCACATAAAATCACAACTTTTCCAGAAAAACGCAAGGTATAAACCCGAAACTTTCGACTTAAATTTCTTCGTGTGTATCACGTATTAGATCAAGAAATTTCTATCAAATTATAGAGCAATATTTCCTCTTTTGATTAAGCCCAAACACATGGTCTAACTCGATCTATAGTGTAACTTATAAATCTGCAAATTCCGACCCTCAGCCACTTGTAAAGTCGAAGCTTTCCAGTAAATCGAATTCGATTTCCTTGCCGGTGCATCTCCAGTATGTTTCCGATCAAATTGCTCCGTTATTGTCACTTGTGGTCGCATTTCCAGTCGAACCCAGTTGATAATTTAACCAATTACGCACTACATTGAGAGAATTTGTCAAAATTCAAACTGAAACCGGTATAAACTCTAGTCGAATTACCCAGAATCAAAATCATAGCATACTGGATTATAGGTCATAAAATCGGTACCATTGGATTCATCGTTCAATTTTGAGTCGAATGAAACAAAAATCAACGAATTTTGTTCTGTGGATTGCGAGGAATCGACTAATTCCCATTCGTAATGTTTAGGGGTTAATCTGATGAACTCACCGAAATCGGGCCTTCCGATCGTAGTTAAGGAGAACGGACGGTCGAGATTAAAACGTAGAAGTTAAATGATGTTTTAAGTTAGTTTAAATTTACAGAATAATACTCTAGCTTGCAGGATTTATTTAATGACCTTCCCTAGTGTATTTTGACACGAAATTTTAACCATAGATTCCTTATAAACTTTAGTTTATTTTAATGTAAATTAATACGGGTTTTGAGGTTTTAAACATAAGGTATAATTTTTGTAAGTTTTGAGTATTATGGATTTATTTAGATAATTAACAAAGAGATTTTTATGAAATAAAATTTTCATAATATGCCTAAAATATCAAATTTACTATATATTAAATTTGAGATTTTTAAGGCAAAAGGAAATAGGTCTAAAAATTGTTTTTCTGAAATTTTTATAAGTTACCTTATGGTATATGGTTTTAATGAAAAGAAAATTAAAGTATAGTGGATTTATAAACTTTATAGGTTGAAAATAATATAAGAAGGCTAAACTAACATTTAATACAGAATGTTAATAAATATTTTTGGGTATAAAATTTTAAGTGAAGTAAAGAAATAAAAGAAATAAAATATTATCTTAGGTTAAATCAAGGAAATAAATTAACCTACTTTTATGTTAACTATATACTATCAAAGTTAATATACTGAATTGAAACCAAGGAAAATACTTTATATTATAAACCATACGTTGGATGTAGATATGTGTAAAAGTTAATAGGAATAATTAAATACAATAAAACTACATAAAGAATGTCTTGAATGAATCCTAATATATATATTAAAAATAAATAAAAGAAATAACATACCTTATGGAAATATAATACGAAGAAGTTAATAAGTTGAGCTAAACCTATACATGATACTAGTAGTTTTGGAATTTAATGCAACAAAAATTTAAAACCTAGATGAACTTGTGAATGGGGATATCCAACATGAACCTTTGAGTTCTAATCAAATATTAAATGAATAAATTAACTGTAACTTAAGAGTTTAATTAAGCTAAACCTATGATCAAGAGTAAGTAATTGAAATAAAATTAAATGTACACTTAAGAAGTACAAATTCAATAGCGTAGATGGTCAAGTCAAACCGGGAACTGAATCGAGGTTGCACGTTCGAAACCTCGCAAAATCCTTTTTAGGAAATGTAATCAATTAGTGAAAACATAACACGGACTTAGGCTATCCTACTAGGCCTAAGTCCATGAACTCCAAAAGCCCACTTAAACAATTCAACGAGAGTTTGGGCCACTCTCATGATAAAACCCTAAATCATTCCAGATGAATTGAAATGGGCCCAATGAAAGATTTAATTAACAAGATCTAGCCCAGATCCTTATGAGAGAGTAATTGTAAACAAGAAACTATAAACCAGTAAGAATAAAAGATGTTTAGCTTTATAAGTTCCTTAACTAATCAGTGCTTGAAACACCTTAATTATAGGTTATTAGTGGAAGTTCGTACATTCGAGTTGGGTTACTGTTTCTGCTCATACCAGATACGATTTCTTGTACTCAGATACTTTTTCTAACAAGCTTAAGGAGACGTTTTGAGAAACGCTAACTGAGCTTTAAATGAATTTCAAAAGGAAAACTACTTGTGTGACTAACTCAGCTGATGAGACTGACTGAGCCTTTAATGGATAACTTGTGTGGTTACTGTTTTTTCCTGCTTAGTTGTTCACTAGGCAATTAACTGCAAAGTGTTTACGCCTCTGCACTCTATAGGACTGAGTGTTTTGGTATTGCACTTGTGCAGTTAATGATCTAGTGGGATAACTAGGAATACGAGAAATTGTTGAATCTTGGGAATTCTTCCTTTAACTATGGGTACTGTTTCATCCATGAGTCGAATTTTGGTCAGCCTTCTTGGGTATGGAATCTTTCTATTAAGTGGTGCACACACTTTTCACCGATGACCAAGAACTGGTCGGTGGCAGCGGAGGTCTGCTATACCTCGTCCATGTGGACAACTGACAGCGGAGGTCTGTTTACCTCGTCCTTGTGGACAACTGACTGGCGGTGGGGGCCATCTCTCCCAATTGGTTTTATTCCACTCTTGAGTTATTGGTTCTTGGATCTCTCTTTCATTTCCTAGTCCTTGGGACTACTTGAGTCTTTCTACTCCTAACTGGAATTGAATCTAACATAAGCAATGGACGTTCACTAACTTATGGATTGACTTCTTAAGTGATTGACTTGATTTTTAAGTTGTTTAACTCTATCTTCGTCTTGTTCTCTTTTCTCTATGATTTGATTGTTTGAAGTGCTTTATTACTCTGTTTTCCTTTAAGAGTTTGATTTCGAGTTATTGTTTTATTTTTAAGAGTTATGTTTTTAAGTTATTGTTTTAGAGAATTGTACTAGTTCTATTCCAGGGAACTGACTTACCCCTCCCAGGGTGGGCTGCTTGGTTTCATCTTGCAGGTACGAATTGTTTATACAGGTGGCCACGAAGAGTATGAGTGATTGGGATGAGAATTAGGAATTGTGGAGAGTTATTATATTTTACTCTCATTATGTTTATGTTGTGTTTTCTCAAGTTCAGACCGTAGCGTTTGTAATTTTATAAGTTGTAATTGGTGAGGTTTGGTGTTGGGTGTTTGGAACCCGATGATCTGTAAACACTAGTAGTGTTTTATTTTCCCGCTGCATTTATGTTAAATAGGGGCGTTACAGAAATTGGTATCAGAGTGTAGTTATGCTCTGAACCCGAGAAAACAAGCCGAGTGAAATATTTAGAACATAGGTGCACTTAAAACTGGGGAATTGGGGCTAGAATTGGGAAGTGAGGATTCCAGAAAGACACGTTACCCTTAACCCATACTTCACTTTAGTTGGTTTATATTACTACACTTATTCATGAACAATTTATCTACGCACCATCCCTAGGACGTTATAAACACTTCACACTTTACTACATAGATATCTAGACTTAACACACAACTTCTGAATAACAAAAAAACCCATCATTACCAGTTAAATGGCTTGAAGAGGACGAAGAGGAGTGGGTCCCACAGGTGGCTACGGACCCGACGCTGTTACTCCAGAGGTCATAGCTCAGATTGTGACGGCTGCATTAGCTCAGCAGTAGGCTCAAATTCCACAACCGCCACTGCCACCACCTAACGGTCCCCGGGAGTTCAACTGGCTGAAAGCGGTCAACAATCTTTGTCCCCTAGTCTACGAAGGCCAGCCAGAACCGAAGGCCTTGAAGAAATATATCGACGAGATGCAGAAAGCTTTCACTTCTCTACACGTTCCAACAAATCGCCAAGTGGACATAGCTGCCTACTTTCTCCAAGGACCCTTTCATCGATGGTGGCAGACCGCTAGAGCCGAGCTGACTGCCCAAACGAATTTCAACTTCTGGGCATTCCTGGTGGCCCTTAGAGCTAAGTTCTATCCATCTTATCTACAAATTAGGATGAGAAGTGAATTTGAGCAGCTGATGCAAGGGACATCCTCTGTTGCCGAGTACTATAATAAGTTTGTGGAGTTGCTTGCTGTCATTGGAGAGGGAGCTTACGCTCCGAGGTATCTGGTGGACAAATTCCATACCGGCTTAAACTTTAGGATCATGACTATGATCGGTTCCACCAGAGGAATGACTTTACAGGTATGGAATATGACTTTGAAATTTATGGTACGCTAAGGTTTCCCCACTAACACGTATTGTAATGGCAGGAACTGGCTGATGATGCAAATGACTGTGAAACCACCATTGCCTATCAGGATTCGGTGCTAGGCAAGAGGAAGGGAAATGGTGGAGGAGGGAGTGGAGGAAACTCTTCCCCAGAGCTATGAGAGAAAGGGAAAGTTCTTCAAGGGGAGGAATGAAAAGGCCATAGTCCCCTCGCATACTGATGCTGAGCCAATCCGCTCCCAGCCACCTAGGGATGAGAAAAGTTAGAATCTATAATGTGGTTACATTTTGCTATCACGTTACTAATCTTGAACTGAAACAGGAAACAAACCTATAAAAAGGTACTTCTGCAGGAAGTGCGAGCAGGACCACCCAGGCAAGGAGTGTGACGGAACCCTGGCGACTTGTCACTACTGTAGCAGGAAGAGGCGCAGATCGTTCGAATGCTTCTTGAACCTGGATTCCAGGAACTACAAGCCACACACCTGGTCAGCGACTAGAGCCCCAGCTACTAATACTAATGGAGGAGGAGGTAGAGGTGGCATAGGAGGTGCTAGACCATCTACCAACCGCCCTGCCCAGAACTATCCACAGAGGCCGAGACAGAACTACCCTTAGAGGCCGAGCAAAGCACCGACTCTCAACCTGGTGGACCGTGTCGAGGCAGCAAGTGATGACCTGAGTTCACCTGGTGAGGACTACTTCCCTGGTGAAGAAGCTTAGATTTCACTTTCTTTACATTCCACTAGCTAGTTTTCCTTCTCATCATAAAAGGGATGAACTATAAATCCCTCTTCTGTTGTGCATCTTCATTGCCAGTTGTGAACCTTATCTTAAACTGCTTAATAATAATCATCGTTTCATTCATCTTTCGATATTTGCTTTCCTATATTGCCTATCTCCACACCCACCATCCCCTTTGAAGCCGAACCACACCCACTAGAGAAGTGTGAGATATTGAGACCCAGGATGATATTACTACGAGAGTACCTGACCCTAGCAGTCCAATATGCCTTGATCCTCAAGATCAGGGAGTTAGGTGTGAAAGGAGGGAACTTTTACACCCCTACCTTCAAGAACAGTTCAACCATGAAGGTGGAGATCATGTGCCTAGGTAAGAAATGGAACTACACCACCAAGAGCTATGAAGTGGTGGAGGTGCCACCAATCCCGGGAGAGTTGCAGACCATCATTGGAGCTACAGTTAAGGCGGCACAAGAATTAGAGGATGAGCCCATCCCAGACCTAACCTCAAACATGTGCATCATCAACTTCTATGGAAAGGAAGGTAAGCTAGGGATGAATCAAGACAAGGACGAGTCTCTAGAGTTCTTCATCAGAGGAGTTCCAGTGGTGTTCATATCACTTGGAGATGACGCGGAGTTCCTATTCGGTGACCTGAGGAGGATGGACCTTGCTACCAAGATCCTCCTGAAGTCGGGTGATGTGCTGATATTTGGAGGAGCATCTAGACTTATCTACCATGGGGTGAAGAGGATCAAGCCCAACACAGCCCCCACACCCATCATTAACCAGACCCACATGAAACCTGGTTGTTTAAACCTAACCTTTAGACAGACCTAGCCATGTATTTTACAATTTCAGCATTGTAATCTTTAAGTTGCTCATAAAGCTTTCAAGAAGAATGGAAATCTTATAAATTTTAATTGCTTCTTTGTAGGGGTTGGAAACACAGGTTGAATGTGTTGAACTAGGCTCAAGCAAAGAGCAATGGGATGGTCATCACAAGTATAACAATTAACCTTGATAGCTACCTTGAAAAAGTTGCCTAGAAATCTCAAAATCTACTCTATAATTTCAGGCACGTTCTTAATTAATGAAGTGGAGGCCACTGTCCTGTTTGATTTTGGAGCCTCCCATTCCTTTATATCCCAAGCATTTCATGCCAAGATAAAGGCCCTTACAGAGGCTATCCATGACTGCTCAGTCTTGTTGCCATCCAGAGAGTTTATCAAATGCAGTAAGCAATGCAAGGACCTGAGCATACACATCAAGGTAGCAGACTTCCTTCTTGATGCCATTGTCTTCCCTGGCATGGGATTCAACATAATTGTGGGCATGGACACGCTACAGCGGTACCGAGGCAGACTACACTGTGCAGAGCATCGTCTCCTCTTGAAGTCAGCTACAGGGATCACAGTATCATACCGAATGTAGCCCAAGCAGCCGACTGTGAAGGTTGTATCGGCATTATCACTGATGAAGGAGGTGTCCAAGGGTGCTACCGCCTACTACTATTATGCCTAGGATCTAAGGACGGATCCGAAGTTTAGGAGCAATGTTCCCATTGTGTCGGAGTACCCCCGACGTTTTTGCAGAGGAGCTACCTAGACTGTCGCTGCTGAGAGAGGTTGAATTCAACATCGACCTCATACCTGGTATGGGACCGATTACCAAGGCTCCCTATAGGATGGGCCCTGTAGAGATGGTTGAATTGAAGAAACAACTGTAGGAGCTACTAGATAAGGGTGAAATACCCCAAACTAATAAATCATGGATTAAACATCTAATCACATTGATTAAGGCCTAAACAAGCCTTAAAAGTCAACTGAGAACAACAGTGGTCAACACAAAGCAACATATTGCACCCTTTGACTGTTTAGGGTAAATAAATCCCCAAATGAACTACTTAGGACCTAAAAATTTGTCCTAAGCATATTAACACATTAATAAACATATTACAATTGTTGGACAACACTCCAATACAAAGAACAAGCATTTTCATGCTTCAAGGTCAAGTAGGGCAAAAATGTGCTCTAAGGATACCTTAAAGGTCTAATGACCCCTAAACGATATAAAATTGGATACCATGATCAAATATCAGGTAAGGAACACAACAAAAAAATTCTTAAAGGAAACAGAGCTCAGAAACACCCTGTGACACAAAATGTGCGCTAAAACACCTTAAAGCACGTTTTTGTGTATGGGCTCTAAGATAATGACTTTTTGTCATTTTAAAGACTGGAGTATATCATTTATAATATTAATATGACATGATATACTATATTTTAAAGTCTAAATCAAAGTTTGAAAATTAAAAATCAAAAATGACAATTTAGTATGAATAGTAACCCAAATAGTGCATTTTTAAGCAATATTGACTAAGTATGGTCAATGGTCAATTAGTTGACCATCTTAGCCCTTGGAGGTCGGCAGCAAGGGAGCTGGGAAGACAGCTCACACAGCATTAACACAAAATATCTAATCAATTTGGTGAATCACCATTACTATTCCATTAATTAATGTAAACTTAACTTATAAGGCAAATTAGCTTACCTTTCTTCATTTGCCTTCATCCCTGTCGACAGCACCTCATCCCAGCCTCTCTTTGGCTTCTCCAAACCGTGTCTAACACACTAAATACAATGGAGAACAACAATTGACATAGGTAAGCTTATTAAGCTATTTTATGATCATTTTCTTCACAATTCTTTCCTCTTTCCATGGAGCTAAGAATCAATCACTTCCATCAATGTTCTTAGGTTATTTTGGAGGTTAAATGGAGGGTGTATCTCGGCCTTAACAAGGGAATAAGGTGGAGAAAGCTAATCTTGTTCTTAAGGTATAAAAATGTGCTTTAAGCTCATATCTTTTGATTCCCTTCAAATTCGGCTGTGAAACTTTGTTCCTAGCCTTATTATCTTCATCTTAACATACTTATTCAGTGGGTATATCAAGAGCTTCAAGGTATAGCCAGATACAAGCCAAAAACACCATTTTAGGCACTTTAAACAAGGTAAAAATTAGCCATCTTCTAATCTGATTTATACCAGTTTAAAGCTTGGTTTTAGTAGCTCTTTTTATGCTCTTTAACTTGTGTAAATTTAGGCCGAATTCAGCCTTGGGAACCTTGGTATTTTAAGGTAAATTTTACCTTGAAAATTGACATTAAACACTTCTTATGGTTAGATCTTGCTTGGAGACTAATCATGCCTTAATTGCTGTTTGAAAACATGTAAACTAAGCTGTGGAAATATTATCTCCAATCAGCCGTGGCCAAACAAGGCTTATACTTGGCAAAAACAAGGTATAAATCACTTAAACCTACACTTGGTACATTAATATGTGTATACATATGTATATATATTGTGCCGTGAGTGAATGGTTAATTAAGGTCTTATTTTGACCTTAGGTGATTAAGGAATGGTTTAGTAAATTTTATAACTAATTAATTAGCATAATTGTCAAATTTAAGACATTATGTCGAAAATTGGTAAATAAGGAAAATATATGGTAAGGGCCGAGAGTTTATAGTACTTTTGGGCATTTATGTGTAATTTATTTTATAAGCTAATGTTTGTAATAAGGCCATGTACTTTAGGCCATTTTAATTATGCATTTATAAGCTTTTATTTAAGTTTAGGTTATATATAATTATTACCGCAAGGAATTGGGGTCTTAGGTGTAATTAAATTAAATTTTAGGGGCTATAAAAGAATATAGCCGAAAATTGGAGGTTTAAATAAGTTTATAAAAATTATAAAACTATATAAAGTTTTGGGGTTAAATGGTAATTTATGAAAAGATAAGGGTACAAACCGTAATATATGGATATTGATGGTCAAGGAAATATTAAGGTGGTCAACCTAGACCATATGGTAGGTTTTGACCAAATTAAATAAGTTAGATAACTTATTTAAGGTTTTATAATAAGATAAGTATTTAATGGTAATATTTATTTAACATATGTGGTGTATATGTTATTACCGAAAAATAAAGGGTGTATAAAGGTATTGTAAACACCCATGGGATATTAGGAATTTTTAGGAATTCAATTGGTTTGATTTTGGAATTAAAATAAACTATATATGTATAATATATAGTTATTATGTCATTGTGACACTTTGGAGAAATATATGAGGTGGTATAGTAAATACCGAAAGTTTATGGGTTAGTAAGGGTAATTATAACCCTTTGGTGAAATTTGGTGATTTTTAGAATTATATAAGAGTATTTATTAAGATATGTGTATAATATATAGTTTTAATGATATTATAAAACTATATGTTATAAATAGGGCCAAATGGCAATTATAAAACAGAACAAGGTCTGTTCGGAATTTACAAAAAATATAACCATAGGTTATACCCTTTTTATAAGTTAGAAATGTTATATTAAATGGTATATATAACATGGTATAATGGGGTGATTTTGTAAATAAAGGAAACTATGGTTTATGGAAAAGAATAAGGTTTAATGTATATGCCTATGCGGCAATATATAATAGTTTTGTATAAAAACTATAGGTTATAAGTTAAAGGAAATAAAAAAATATCATATTATATGATATTAGTATATGGTATAACATTACATAATGTTATGTGGTCAAAATAGAATTTAAATAAATTCAAGGGCTGTACCGAAATATTAAAGGTTGGAAAATGAATTTTAGACTAAGGTCTATAATGTTATAAATGTTATAACAATTATATGGTTTTAATGGAATTAATATAAGTAAGGATATTCACATTAATTAATGTGATGAACTATAAATAAATGAGATTTATAAACTAAGGTATTTGTTGATTAAACCTTAGGAGTTGTAATTATACAACATAAAATGTTACATAATATTAGGATAATAATCTTAATATAAGTTGTATAAAATAATACAACTAATGGGAATAATCATCTAATAAAATATGATAAAATGTAACATATAATATAAGAGTTTATTAAACTCACGGAATTTACCTACGTGGTAAATATATACATACACAAGAATAATGTATATAAGGATGAGTATATATTATGGTTGGAAACCATATAATATAATGGTGGTGGTTATTACATGAAAAAAATAGTTACGAACTATAAGGTATAAGTTTTTGGATGCAAATATTATTTGCTAAAGAATATGGAGTATATAATACAATGTATTATAATGGATGGTGGGAAAAGAATACAATATAATATAATAATGCATACATACATGCAACCATAGGTTATGTACCTATATTAATGGTGGATAAGATTAAAGAAATATAATGAATTAAACTTAACAGTTGAAATATTTTGACATACGAGTTTTAAAGTAACAAAGCCGACCGGTTTAGAGAAACCCGTAACAAACAGCTGTAGAAAACAGGGATGTACTGTCGGGGTTACTTATTATTCGGAAATACCGGATGTAGTTAGTCATGGAGACTGACTTATAGTTTTATTACCGTTTAGATCATACTTCAGACGGAGGCGCTTGACGAGCTAGTGGTCTACACTGCGCATCCTAGGTCTTGGTGAACGGTATGTAAAGGGGTTTGATCCGAGTTGTCCTAAGGAAACTCCTTGGGCTCGGATTTGTTTGTTGTCACTTGTGTGTTAAGTGTTTTGGATACGTGTATGTGATTATGTGTGCTACTGCATTAAATATTATGCACGAGCGTCCTACGGGACTAACACTACGTCGACTATAGATCGACTTATATAAACATACATATACGTTAATGTGATAACATGACGGTTACTTGATATAATACCATAGTATTAATATTAAGTATATGGTAACCTAAATAAAATACTTAGGGATGAGTCACGACATTGTCGGTCTCTAGAGCATGGATTTCAAACATGAATATAACCTAGATTACTTCTAGGTATGCGTGAGACCCATTGGGCAGCTAACTAATAATTATTCTCCATAAGACTAAGAGCATATCACTACAAGAAAACAGCAGTATCACAGACGGAATATTCCGTAGGTAAAAGTTACATTTCCGTATGTAATGACAATCACAGACGGAAAATTCCGTAGGAAATTTCCGTCTGTAATAAGCGGGTCGGTAATAATATTCCGTCTGTGAAAATACGATCCGTCGGTGATATTATTCTCTTTTACCGACGGAAAGTTCCGTCTCAGAAAAACACTTTCACCTACGGAATATTCCGTCTCAGAAAACTGTTATCACCTACGGATATTTCCGTCTCAGAAAATGATTATCACCTACCGAATATTCCGTTTCAGAAAACTGTTATCACCTACGGACATTTCCGTCTCAGAAAACCATTATCACCTACGGAAAATTCCGTCTCAGGTAATGTTATCACCAACAGAACAGTCCGTCTCTGATATGTTATCACCTACCAAATTTTGTGTTTCAGATATTATTACCTACGGAATGTTTCACCTCCGATAGTGTTATTACCTACGAAATCTTTCAGCTCATAAGTTATCACCTACGAAATGTTTTGTACCCAATAATTTCATAAACAAAACACATTTAATCTGAATAATTCATAGCTGAAACACATGTGACATTTTATAAATGTGCTACATAATGTAGTAACATCCATAGTCACAACATTCCCAAAATAGTCTTCATAACTAGTAAATGTTTCCATAAGAAAGAAACTTTCTTTCTTATAAGAATTCATACTACAACACCCATATCCTACCAAAGTTTAAAGTATTCAAGTTTACTAATCACTATGACAATCATTTTTTGATTTGCACCATATAAGACACATTCTTCAGTTGAGAGCTTCATATCCCTTCAGCTACTTCCAAATCTGCAAAAGAAAACACATCTAGTTTAATAGATGATAAAACTACACTATACAAGAAGCAATTTCAAAAATAAAGAAACATTGACTTCAAAACTATATCCACCATCAAAATTTCACCACTGCAAAACTATATGCAGAATGCAAAGAACAGCAACAATAACAACTCGTTTCCACCATCAAAATTTCATCACTGCAAAACTATATGCAGAATGCAAAGAACAGCAACAATAACAACTCGTTTCCACCATCAAAATTTCATCACTGCAAAACTATATGCAGAATGCAAAGAACAGCAACAATAACAACTCGTTTCCACCATCAAAATTTCATCACTGCAAAACTATATCCAGAATGCAAAGGAACTGGTGCACCAGCACGGTAAGTGGAGCTGTCACGTTTCTGCACACTTCAACTCTTACTATATATAAAAAACTGAAACCAAGCAGCAGCTGAGTGTGGTTCTTGGTTCTGTCCTGGTGCTAGACATATCAACGTGTACCAAGGACTAACCCAGGGGAAACAATTGAGACACTCAAGAGGTGAGCTAGCTCTAAACGCATTTGCATACTCACAAGAAAACACACAGCAAAACTGTCAAGCTTCAGTTATTAGTTTCAGCAGTTTTCACTTCTGCTAAAGAAAACTTCATGGTAGTGATATTAAAATGGGCTTATTGCAGTTTTTTAGTTTCAGCAGTTTTCACTTCTGCAGTTTTCACTCCTGAAATTCTTATTGCAGTAAAGTAGGTTTAACAGCACTAACAATATGGGCTTGGGTCTGTTTTTGAGAGTCAAAACTATACTATGTTATGTAACCAAATAGCTAGACATCTAAGAGAAACAGTTGGTATATTAAAATGGAAGCAAGAAAAAAAAAGAAAATACCGGCTACAGTTTGGTTTTTCTTCAGTGTGACAGATAGTGTGTAAAGAACATATCAGAGGGTTTTCCCTGCTGCCTTGGGTTGTTTTGAGGATAGAATCATATTAAGACATCTGCCTAGGAAGCAAATTAGTTTGGGAAAAGAGAAACTGAGGAACCAGATTAATAATCAATAGAAAAGGAATGCATCAGTTCAAGAATTTCTGTTTCTTTCAGTTCTGATATGTTTCAACTTCAGTATAACGAAGTGCAGTAACCTTATTTTCAATTCTTCAATTTACTTTAGTTTAAGACATTCCAGTAGTCACAGCAGACTGCCTTGGGTCTACTTGTGAGGGTAGAGTCATGATTAAACACTAAACTGAAAGAACAAAAAAAAAAAAGAAACCCAAAACCGTTAACAAACAGAAGAAAAGATAGGAGAGAAGTTATCAGGTTGTGAAGTTTCAGTTTCAGTTTCTGGGACTTTCTTGTGTTTCTGTCTACTAACTGTTCAGGGGTATACGCCTTGTGTGGGTTGAGGGTTACTACATTAAAAAGGGTAACTAATAGTAGATAACATGGGGGAAGTAGATACCAAAACCAATGAATGAAACAGAAAGAAGAAAAAATTATATATGAATCCAAGCTTCAGTTTTTGCATACTTAACAGTTTCTGTATATTAACTTTCCAGAGGTTATATAAGAATTTTATTGGTTGGATAATCAACTTAGGACCCTAATAACACATTAGACTAAGGTGAATGAGCTGGCGAATCTAGGGAAGGTCGGTCAACGTATTAAAACAGGAGCTAAGTAACAGAAAGAAAAGTTAGAAATAGAGTCACACTAATTTCGGTTCAGTTTTCACTTCTTCAGTTCTGTATAACCTTGTACAGAAAGGTTTTAAGGAGTCACATTGGGTGGCCTTCAAGTTGGAACTATACTAACACACATAGCTAAGTAACCAAAGCAAATTGGGGTAAGTTACAAGCCAGTTAGTAAATAGACAGAGAGTTAAATAGGAGAATACGTCAGTTTTGGTTTCAGTTTTCATTGGTCAATTTCAGTTTCAGAAATAGGTAGTTCAGTGCCTTTAACCAAGCTGTTTTGGGCTGTTTTGAGATTAAGACCATGATAGAACATTTAACTACTTAAGCAAACACAGAGGGAGAAGTGAAGAAGTCAGATTGGGGTAAGGAACATTTAACTACCCAAGCTGCAGATTCAATATGTTCCTCACTCTACTGCAGATTTCAAAACAGCTATGCATAAGTAACTCCAGAGCATATTCAGAGCAAAACTCACCAATAAAAAGGGTTGTCAAAATTAAGTTTAAAGTATAAGACCCATACCTTCAACAAAGATCGTCATCAGAATCTATCTTGTCATGTGAGTCACCATTAGTAGCCTTCGAAGATCCACCAACAGATCCAACAGCATTGGTTGAAGTGCCATGTCTAAATTGACCGAACAATTCAGCCAATGTTAGCAATGCACTCTTAATCTCATCTTGACTTTCAACAAACCCTTTCATTTCATCCTTCATAGTTGACATCTCTTGACGTAGTTGGTCAAATTCAGTTGAATTGCCTGAAGCTTTTGTTGCTGGCCCACACGCTGATGAAGCTGTTTCAGCTGGGGAACTTGATGGATTGAATATTTGTTTTGCACGCGGTGTAGTTCCAAAACCATAAACGTGAGTCCGTGTGGTCTCCATTCCTCCAATTGCCTTACACCATGCATCGGGATCAAATTCAGGATGTTCATCATGATCTGGACCATACTTCTCCTCCAAACAAGACACGTATGATTGCTACAATTTTGTAAATAGAATTAATACAATGTCATTCAACAATCCTTATGAACTAAAAAAGAGATGCGTAGTTTATTAAAAAATACTCACAGCAACACTTTTAGATTTCGGATCGACATAATCACCAGTGCCCTTCTTCCGCTTATGTGTACGATCGAAAACCTCTCCAAATGTAGCTGGTCGTTGTTTTTCCTTCGACTATACATGCAACAAACAATTTTTTTGATAAATAAGTAGAAGAAAAGTTTTATGAACATTTTTAATTTATATAGATGTGAGTATCAAAATAATACCATGCGATATCCATGAACTGAAAATGGGATTGATCCACCAGTGTGCTTTGTAATTCCCCCATCCTTCTCTGAGAGCCGGTTTTGCTTGTTTTTTTCAGATTTCATTTTCCATTCTGGAGTATTCCAATATGTGTCAACAAGTCTATTCCATATATCCACTCTAATCCAACCTTTGTTGTAGTCTTTACATCCTCCAATATCACTAACACCAAAGTGCTCCTTTGCTTTCTTTCTTTCCTCATCCATCATTCCTTTAAAACGATTTTGACATGTTAATTCCCAAGCCTTTCTGACATTGGCATGGTCATCAGGAGCCCATGTAAATTTTTCCTGCCAACAATAAAAATAGATTAGTAATATACAATATAAATATAGCATGCGTACTATGTACCTTTCCACCAACCTGAAACTTTGACCATATTTCTTCTTGTATAGGTTTGGGAATTTTACGCCAAGTTGGCCAAGCGTCAGTCAAGTGTACTTGAATTCCCTTTGTGATTGCCCTCACAACTTTTGGATCAGAAAAACAACTAGTACAATGGTAGAATAAATTATTATCTTAATTAAAGGAAAGAAGAATATGTATTGCATAAAATAGAATAATAATTTACTTTTGGTGCAGTGTAGAAATGAATTTCCTCTCCTCTGGATTCGCTGGGGTAGGCATCACTTTGTTCGGCCCTCTACCACGCCTTTTCATTTCAGCATTAGTTTCTTGATGAGTAGATGTCTCACAAACATCAGAAGATACATTAGGAGGGAATTTCTCTGACTGAACACCAGCGGTGGATGTCTCTATCATCAGAACATTGTTACCATCTGATTCAGTTTCTATGGCTTGGTTCTCAGGTGCATGATTCTCATCCAACGAACGAGGCAAGTTTGGTGTTGATTGAGAAGAATGTGATGTGGCTTTAAAGAATGCATTCCATGCAGCTTTTGATGGACCTTGATGAGATGCTTCACCTCCAACGCTGGTTACTGATTTCGACTTATTTAGGTGTGCATTTGGCCTGGCTGTTTTTGCTGGAGCATGAAGAGGCTCTTCACCTCCAATGGTTGCTTTAGATTTAAGTTGACGTGTTTTTGGCATGAGTCCTGCAAAGTAAAAGAATTGAATTAAAAGCTCATTCAGAGAAAAATACGCATCACAAAAAAAAACATAAGGTATAAGAAAAATCATTCAGTATTGACATACACAAAGACATAGTTGTTCCTATGTATCATCTCCATTTTCGTCCCCCTCCTCACTTCCTTTTGAGCTTTCATCTCCACCTCCACTGTTTTCCTCTTCACTCAAATCTGCTCCACTTTCAACATCATCTTCAAATGAATCTTCATCATATTGAGCATCAGTGTCATCTTCTAGTGTTATGTCATCATCTTCTCCTACTTGTTCATCTTCAGCTACCACTTGTAATTCACCATGATCAACTAATTCCAAATCATCAAGGTCATCACTAATTTCAGTACTTGTTCGATTCATGAATCTAGCTTCTTGGTACACTCCATCATTGAAATCCAAATCCTCTTCTGTTCTCATTGTCGCAAGATTATATCTACTTCTAGCTTTTGTCTTGAACACAGCCCACCAATTTTGACGATTTTTTGCTGTAGAAGAATATGGGCTGTAGTAAACTTGCTGACATTGATGGGCTAGCACAAAAGGCTCATTACTTGCAAGCACTGACTTATAATTAACTTCAACTAGACCATGTTGAGGATCAACTCTAATCCCTCTTGTTGTGTCAAACCAACGACATTTGAAAAGTACAACTTTATTCCCTACACCGAAATACTCAAGCTCAATGATATCTTCTATCACACCATAAAAATCATGAGCATAGTCATTATAACAATCGCCTGTCACACAAACACCACAATTCATTGTTGCCCGAGAGCTTCCATACTCCTTCGTATGAAATTTGAAACCATTCACAAAATATCCTTTGTAACAAATAGCCAAGCGCGAAGGTCCATGTGCAAGTTGAGCAATTCGGTGATCAACTTCACTTGAATGATCAGAAACCTGATACAGTGTAGGAGTTGTGTTCATAAATTTATAGGTTAGAAAGTTTAAAACCATGAAAACTAGCATTAGAGACTTACGTATTCCTTAAGCCATCGTGGGAAGGTACTATCTCTTACTTTCTCCAACTCACTATCACTGATATGCGGTCTCACATGTTTTACCATGGAATCAAACATCCTACACAATTGATGTTATGCAAGAGTCAAAATCTAGTTCAAAAATACATGATTGTACGTAGTTTCCTTAAGATTCCATGCTTACTCAATATAAGGCGTCATTTCGTCACAATTCTTGAGGACATTTCAGCAGCCAAATACTCCATATTGCTCAAATATCTAGAATTAGTGGTTTTCGGTCCAATTGATCGTCCAAGATGCTTGAAAATGGAAAGATGTCCCGTGTCATCCATTTCACCTCCATCATCATTCCGTGAAACTTGAGTAAATCTTGTTTCTACATCTTCTTCAAAGTACAATGCACAGAAGGAGGCAATCTCTTCAACAAAATATGCTTCACATATCGAGCCTTCAACACATGCTGGGTTTTTAACCTTTTTTTTCAAGTGATGTAGAAACCTAAGCAACAAATAGACTAAAATTGAGTATGTCATTGAGTACGATATCCGATGAAGTATATATATATATCATCATTTACCTCTCAAAAGGATACATCCATCGATAATGGACTGGTCCACCCACTTTCGCCTCATATGGTAAATGAAGACATAAGTGCTCCATTGAATCAAAAAAGCCCGGTGGAAATATCTTCTCCAGTTTACAAATTGTTTCCACAATATTCTTTTCCAAAACCTCCATGTGAGATACAGTTATTTCAACAGAGCAGATGTCTCGAAAGAAATGAGAAAGCTCGGTAATCGCATCCCATATCGGTTTGGGGAGTAAATCTCGTAGAGCAATTGGGAGCAACCTTTGCATGAACACATGGCAATCATGGCTTTTCATTCCATAAAACTTTCCCTCTGCAAGATTAACACACCTTCCAATGTTTGAGGCAAAGCCATCAGGTAATTTAAGATCTTTCGCCCAAGCACACACTTTAAGTTGGTCAGATTTCTTCAAAACATATGAGGCCGCAGGCTTGAACAATTTCCCATTGTGTTCAACCAAATGCAAATTAGGGCGGCGACAATAAACTTCTATGTCTAACCTAGCCTTCATGTTATCCTTAGTTTTTCCCTTAACATCCATCACTGTGTTAAAAACATTGTCAAAAACATTCTTTTCTACATGCATAGAGTCTAGATTATGACGGATCAAATTGTTCTCCCAATATGGCAATTCCCAAAAAATACTTTTTTTCACCCAGTTATGAGTTACTCCAAAACCATGTGGTTTTTGAGAAGGACATTTCACGCCAAATGGGATGTTTGATATGCTATCTATTTCCTTCAAGACCTCTTCACCAGACAATCTAACTATAGGAGGGTCACGGACAACTCTCCTTTTGAATTTATCTCTCTGGGTTCTAAATGAATGGTCAAGAGGTAAGAACTGACGATGACAATCAAAATAGCATGGTTTCCTCCCATGTTGCAAAATAAAAGAATCTGATTTTCCCATGCAATAAGGACAAGATAACCTCCCATGAGTGCTCCATCCAGATAACATACCATAAGCCGGAAAATCACTCACCGTCCACATTAGTGCTGCCCTTAGTCGGAAGTATTCATTTTTGTGAGCATCATAAGTTGAAACACCAACACTCCATAGATCTTTCAGCTCATCAATCAACGGCCTCAAAAAAATATCAATGTTTTGTGATGGACTATTGGGACCAGGAATGACCATATTGAGAAGCAAATATGGTTGTTTCATGCACATCCATGGAGGCAAGTTATATATGACAATCATTACTGGCCAACAAGAGTATGGTCTAGCACCTTGCTTAAAAGGACTAAAACCATCTGTACACAATCCCAACCTTACATTCCTTATTTCAGCAGCAAAAGATTCATGAAAATTATTGAAGTGCTTCCATGCTTCTCCATCCACAGGATGCAATAACACTCCAGGAGGAGACTGATTGTGTGCATGCCAAACCATATTTTCTGCAATTTTTTTTGAAGTGAATAGCCTTTGAAGTCTAGGTGTAAGTGGGAAGTAGCGTAGAACTTTGTAAGGAGTCTGAGTTTTCCTCCTAGCACCTGAAGTCCTAGGCTTATATCTTGGATGACCACATTCTTTACAATGTTGAAGCTCCTCATGCTCTTTGTAAAACAACATGCAATTGTTCTCACATGCATGAATCTTTACATAATGTAGCCCAAATGCTCTCATCTTCTTCTTCATCTGATAATAGTTTTCTGGCAGTTTATTATCTTCTGGTAGCATACTCTTTACGATACCCATGAGGCGATTGAAACAAGACTCACTAATATTGAATTCGGATTTGCAATTTAACAATTGGCTAACGGAAGACAATATCGTCATTTTCTTGCAACCACTCCATAATGGTTCATCAGCATCATTCAATAATGAGAAAAAGCTAGATGCAATTGAACATGACTCTAGTTCCACTTGCATTCTCTCATCTTGCGGACCAGAGTTTGCGGCCATATTTGGATAGAAAGCATCCCTAACCATACTAGCATATGGATTTTCAGTCTCAGCATGAAGTGACGAGGGCTCATTAAAATCAGGTGTGGTATGTGATGGCTGCCCATGGATTCTCTCATTGGGAACACTTGTTGGGTTTCTACAAAATCCGTTGTAGTATAAATGTCGTCGCACCACATCATGATCCAAAAAATGTTGTTTTTCACATTTCACACATGGGCATTTAACTCTATCCCCACTAACAAACCACTCGATGATATTGCAAAAATTATGTAATCTTCAACTTGCCTCAAGTATTCGGGTGTAACAAATCCATCATCATCTACCCGGTTGCATAACCAAAATCTATTTGAATCCATTTTGAACCTATGGATAAATACTTAATAATGAGGCTACCAAATATACATTAGTGGATTAAACATATCAATCAAAGAGAGAGTGGACTTATTTCAAATTCAAAGTTCATTTTAACATGATTGTATTCAATTACAAAAATATCCTTTCATGCCTAAATGACTATTGTTAGCATAAAACAAAATTATAAGACATATAATCAAACAACAAATTTTCATATTACCAGGTCTAATGAGTCGAGCTCTGGATGAATTTGTTTTGAATTATCACGACTCGCTCCTTACTTCTGTGGAAGAAAAAGGCTTGAAATTAGTAATTGATGCACAAAACTTGTCAAGGTAAAATTTGTACAGAAGTATGGAACTGTAAAAACTGGTGCTATATGGTACTTAGAATAATTTGTAGCATAATAGGGCGATCAAACTACTTCATGAGTACAGAAAACAACAAGTAATTTGAGCAAACAGACAAACATAGTACTTATAATTCAATTCAAACGCAAAGCTGCTCTGAGCTAAAGCAGGAAACATTAGCAAAAAATTAAGCTTTAGTATGATATCATTTTCTCAGCCCAAAACAGATTTTGTGAAAATAAAACAGAACCAAGTTAAACATTTTTATATTACTGCATTAACATTAACGTTTTACTGTAGTATTAATTTATGCTCTCTATGCCCGTACATCTTCTACTCAAAGGCACACCTAGTGATATATATATTAAATTAAGATAATTACCTTCACCTTTTACGAATTTAATCTTTGTAATGTTTATTTATAATTTAACAACCCGGATTACCCTGAACATGTTTGTCGCTGTTTACCATTTTACTCATATTATAAGAAGGGAATGATCAATTACTATAGGATGATAAGTCAACTAGCTATAACCGGAATTAAATGTAGGATTGGGAATGGTTTTTACGGGAACTGTTTCATTTTGCTGGCCCAGGTTTTTAGTCATTGCTCTCAGGAGATTCAGAAAGAAAAGAAAGATATTTATTCATCATCACCTTCATCTATAGACTTGTCCAGACACATGAGAGACAAACAGACATAGCCCGGCCACTCTTTGAATTGAATTCATTTGACTGTCTACTACTAACACTACTTACTACTATCCATACAGTACAGACACAAGTGCTATCATTAAAGCGGAGTCAAAGATCTTTACCTTTCACAAGCGGTAGTAAAAACTAGCTAGAAACTAGAATGTATGGTCCTTGCCTTTTTTAGTTATTATTAACCCAACACAAACAAAGCCTGGAAAGGAAAAAAAGACGAGGAAGTTTTTCTACGTCTTCTTCCTAATAAGTTTCAGCTTTAGTCTCATCCAAAAAGGAAAGATGATTCAGCTTTAGGAAAAGGTCAATTACCCATGGCAGAAAAGACAGACAACAAAAGAAAAAGGAACTGAACATCTGATTAAAAAAAAGAAGAGGATTCTCTTTAGTGCCAAAGAAGACTTTCGGCTGCAAAGGTTAGGAATAGAAGAGAAGAGTTTCTGTTACAAGTGTTTTTGGTTATCATCCAAGAAGACAACACAGAAACAGAAGAATCAGCACACAAGAAGCAGCACACAAGAAGTAAAGCAGAAGAATCATCAACCAGATTCAAAAGTAGCGCAATCCACTCACCTTTTACTTCAATGGTAAGCTCGTAAGTATAACCAACTCGTTTTCTATTACGAACAGTAACTAGAAAGGCCTGCTCAACACATTATGGGGAGAGAACATATCAGCAAGATGACATTCACATTCACGTAAATAAGGAGTAAAAAAGAGAGATGGGATTGCAATCCTTCTCTTACGAGGAAAATCATAATCAGTTGACCATTCATAGATTGCTTTCTAGATGCCCCTGAGCACATGACTTGGCATTCTCTTTTTACATAGTTCGAAATTACTATTTTTCAAAAATAAAGAGTATAAAAGAGATGGAATTGCAATCTCTTACAAGGAAAATCAAAATCAGTGGACCATTCATAGATTGTTTTCTTGATGCTCCTGAGCACATGACTTGGCACTCTCCTTTTACATACTTCAAAATTACTATTTTTCAAAGAAAAAAGTCATAATGCTTCTTTCGTACATATCTAAATGCTTTTGTCTACTACTATCTAATCTCAGTTGCCAGTTGTTAATGCGATCCTCTGCTATCACATTCTTACTAAGCTAATAGAAGAGAATCTGGGCCATGAAAGTTTGAGCATTGTGGCAGTGACAGTCAATATAATGAGGATGAAAGCCTCAGCACCAGCAGAAACACTGATATAAATTAATTGTTTAATGAAGCCATTGATAGTTAGAGAATCTGTACATTGCATAAGATATATCCTTAATGGTGAAGTTCATAGAGATGAGGATGCCAAGTAGATATGCATGTCTACACTATTCAGAAGGATAAAAATAAAGTTTTCTAAGCAAGCTTGGTCTCATTTCTGTACAGAAGAACATACTACGATGTTGTCTTAAACTCTACAACCAGTGTGTTCAGAAGCTTGCAAAATCAACCGGTTAAAGCAAAAATAGGTTTGTAGAACGATCAAGAAAGAAGTAAGCAGGGCAATCAAGAAATACGCGGGACAAGTTTTTAAGCAAGCTTGGTCTCATTTCTGTACAGAAGAACATGCTACGATGTTGTCTTAAACTCTACATCTTTCAGCCTATGTGTTCAGAAGCCTCAAGCAAAATCAACCGGTTAATGCAAATATAGGTTTGGTGTAGAATGATCAAGAAAGAAGTAAGCAGGGCAATCAAGAAATACGCAGGACAAGAATTCTGAATTCTAAGTAGGACCTGACATGCGTATGTCTTCCAAATTTTCCTAAACACGAAGCCAAAAACAAATATATGCTAGGAAGATTAAGGGGAATTAGGGATTGATGAAATAATTAAGGTTGAGTGAGAGAAACGAACCTGATAAAGAAGCAAGGTCGACACTATACAGCGACTGTCGATTAGCACAAACTCGACACTATACAGCTACTGTCGATTAGCACGAACTCGCCACCATACGTCGATGGAGTTTAGGTTTTCAGCAGCACGAATTCGACACTACAGCGACTGTCATGGAGTTTTGGTTTTGAGCGGCACGAATTAGTCACACAGCGAGCGACTGTCATGGAGTTTAGGTTTTCGCAGTACATTCACTTCCGATTTTACTTCACGGGGTGGGAGAAACAATTAAGTTGTATAGTCCGATTGATAGACTTTTACCTACGAAATTAGACTTTCACCTACGAAATTTCTGTCTCTAAAAAATATATCTACTAGTAAACTTTTTCCCACCAAAATTTTAGAACTCCCGCGTGTAAAATTGAGCAATAGTTTTACTTACGGAAATATTTCCGTCAGTGATGAGTTATATTCCGTCGGTAATAGTTCACGGTACTCGAATAATGCATCCGTTGGAAATTTACAAAAATTCCGTAGGTAAAGATGCTTTTTACCTACGGATTAATTCCGTAGGAAATTTTCCGTCTGTAATACTAATGTTTTTTTGTAGTGTATCTTAAACATTATGAGAGAGAGATGGTATGAGTTGAGGTGAGGAATCCCGGTAGTTTACGAACTACTTGGTTGCGCAGTTGTGATCACTGAGGGGTACCCGATCGGGTTCCGCTCCAGGTATACCCATACGAGCCCTATTTGGATCGTGGGTCAGGTGGCTAAGGCCTTTTATATGGACGTCTTTCGAGACATAAGAGAATAGTCAGGGGCTTCTGGACCTCTGGCGAAATGAGCACCTTTGTGTGTACGGGAGGAATACTGTCCATGGTGAGGTTATTGGGTTGTCTTAACATGACGCCCTACTGGTATTAATTAAACATGGTTGGATGGAGCCTACAAGGCTAAGGTAAATTAAATATGGAAACTGTACGCTACGGCGATTGTACATTGTACATATGGATGGGGCCTTGAAAGCCAAAATAATTATCAATGGATGGTGAACGCTACGGCGATTGTACATTGTACATTATACTGTTATTATTTCGATACGTTCGATATACAATTGTTTGTTGAGATATTAAATGAATGTTTGGATTGGATGGATGGTTAAGTATTTATGAATGTTTGGATGGATGATTATGTATATTATACATGGATATTACAGTATTGATTATAACTGTAAAATGGTAAAGCATGAAACCAATCTAATAATAAGATGGTTAAAATGACTAAGTGACCAATAGGGTCCAGGCCCGACATACTCAGCGTCTATCGCTGATACTACACCATATGGAGGTTGTTGATTATCGCCGAAGCCGAAGTGCGGGAACAGGGTAATTAGAGTATACTTTAATTACCGCACATGGAGTTTGTTTGTATAGCAATGAAGGTGGTGAATTGTATTATGGAAAGGCTATGTATATTTGGGATTGGGTAGACGCTCACCTGTCGATATTTATGAGTATGGACTTAGTATGATGTATAGGAGTTTTCTCGTTATCACGGCGGTTAGTAGTTTGTTTATGTTGGAAGTTGGATAGAGTTTGGCTTCGTTACTTGCATGGGCGAGTAATGGCCGGTGACACCCGAGTGAGTATTGTTGTTATTATTTATTCTTCCGCTGTAAGACGTTTTATTTATTGCTACGTGAGAGATTATTACGTGATTATGCAGAGGGGTGTTACAAAAGTGGTATCAGAGCGGAGTACCGCTCTGATGATGAGGAGAATAGGTTAAGACAGTGAGCTTAGGACTTGGGAAATTACGGGAAACGTATGTGAGGTAGGAGACAATTCGTCTTAAAAGATATTGTGTCTAGTAACGCAAATTGCGTGATAGATTAGCCTTAAAGGCAATTCAATATCTATTGGTTATGTACGGTAAATTTACCGAGTATTTATGTGACATACTGTACTACAGATGTCTGGGGGAACAAGAGGGCGTGGTGCTGGTAGAGGTGGAGGCGGTGACCCCGTCATTCCAAGAGTTGCAGAGACGGTTGCTGCCGTACTCGCACAGTTTGGTACTCAAATAGGAGGAGCACCAGCCCACCCGCCACAGCCCAGGCAAACGAACTGGCTGAAGTCAGTTACCGAGACCCGACCACCAACATATTCAGGGGAGCCAGACCCCGTAGCCTTGGAGCGATTCATAGTTGAACATGAGAAAGCCTACGAAGCTTTACAAGTACCTGCCAACCAGAAGGTTGTCATTGCTGCTTTCCATCTGAAGGATGCAGCCAGCACTTGGTGGAGGTTGGTCAAGGACCATCACCTGGCTACGCCCGACTTTTCGTGGGCTGCCTTTGTCGAGTTGCTGAGGGGGAAGTACTACCCGGCGCACCTTAAACAGAAGAAACGCCATGAGTTTGAGACATTGTCTCAGGGAGGTCTGACCGTGGATGAGTACTACGCTCGATTCATTGGTCTACTGGACTTCATCCCCGATGTGGATTACTCAGAGACCGTGAAGGTCGAGAAGTTCCGGGGAGGACTATTATTTCGCATCCAGATGACCATGGGTGCTACCCTCTACACTACCATTCAGGTATTAACATGGAAGCCATAAATTCTATACTTACTATATTACTAATTAACTTTGTGAGAACTTACCAATGAGATTCCAGGAGTGTTATGACGCTGCCTCGAGGACGGAGCTAATGCTCCAGACTCGGGAAGAGACTCTAGGGGCAAAGAAGAGAAAGAACCCGGAGGGAGAGTCTGAGGGTGGAGGAGCATCTCCAGGCGATGGCCAGAAGAAGGGAAAGTAAGGACTTATCCCATTCTAGATTATTTATCATATTAAATACCTTTTGAATGCTGACCCGAAACCTTAAACAGGAAATTCTTTCAGAAGAAAGGGCAGCAGGGTCACCAGGGAGCGAAGGGGAAAGAGCCCGTCCTTCGGTTGACCGGCCCAGTTATAGATGCTCAGCCTCTGAGATCTGCACCTTCTAAGGGTGAGAACACCTACCTCTTAAATTCAATTGTGACCTTTACCATTATATCATCAGATTGTAACTTAAGTTAAATGCTATCATCAGGCACCGGACAACCCCAGCGCCATTTCTATTGTAAGCGTTGTGGGAAGGACCATCCTGGGGTCGACTGCGATGGCCGCAAAGTTGAGTGTCGCTGTTGCAGGAAAGAGGGCCACCGGGAGTTCGAGTGCTGGATGAACCCTGAGAGTCGTAATTACAGGCCACCAAGGAATACTCAGAAGACCTCAGTTGGAGGATCTGGAGTACCACGAGGCGGTCAGGATGGCCAGACATCTACTGATGCTGGAGCCTAGAGAGGCAAGGGAGTAGATAGGGCATGAGTACCCTGACTCCATGAGACCGCTGGTGGAAGACTTTTGCTTACTATGTTATGTACTTACCTTGAATGTTAGACAGAGATATGTTATAAGTATGTGGGAGTGTGTCATTGACCACTTGCCTTTTTGTGTATGACTTTTGGGAACTAGTGTTGTGGACTCGATACGAGTAACCTTGAAACCTTGACGGATTATATATATGAACAGAATGTTAAAGCTTACATTATCATGTAGCCATACTTGACGACGCAGAGTCAATGAGACCGGTAATTACTGAACCAGAATTTCCACCTGCATGGCGCACTTGCTAATGCAAGCGCTATGACAAGTAAACCACTGAAATTTCCATCTGCCTTGCGCACTTGCTACAGCAAGTGCAGCAACAGCAAGAGTAACAGCAACTGCAAATGCAACTGCAACTACTACTTTTTAGTCTTTTATTATATATATACCAAAAAAAATGTTTTCCAAACCTTTTCATACAAACCCTAAGATTAGAAACTTATGCAACTATGGAAGGACCGTTAGTCCAACCACTACAACTGGAGAAATTATACAACCATAGTGATTGTAAACCACGCCAGTTAAATTGTTTGGGAATTTTTAGACAGGGCTTATTAGCCAAACACCATCAGTGTATACCCGCATTTAATGCTAATCACTACTAGTGATACATGTTTAGTCCTTATGGACAAACATACCCTTTGTAGATGCACCACCATCAGTGAGGATGGTTGGGAAGTGAAGAGCCAAGTTGCTCAAGCTATTGGGCAATCTGCAATACATCCAATTAAACGGATGAGGGAATAAATGTGAACTATGGAAGAGATATGATCATGATAAAATAGGGAGAAAAAGAATATGTGTTGCACTCAATGAGATCGATAGGAGAACCAAGTTTGCTAAATATAGCACAGATTTTACTTACAAGCCGGTGTTATGGCTTATGGCACGAATTACCACTGATGCCACTAAGGCAATAATACTTATTACAAGATAACTGATAACATGAACCAAAAACAAAAAAAAAGAGAAAAAGAAGAGGAAAGAAAAGAGGATATCCATCAAAGGGAGATTGACAACAGAATACTTCACAATAACCGTGTGACAGACATTACCAGTTTACTAAATGAGACATGGGACGACCGCACTCCGACAGGAGCATGTGGGCCTGGCAGACTTATTTATGAGTTAGTCGGGTAAGTAGTAATGTATCAGTACGGTACCCCATGCAAGTAGACAAGTAGTATTAGGAACACGAGAAGTAGTCAACTCCGTATTAAGGACAGTGATACAGATTACCTCGAAGATGGACGAGAAGAGCCGCTGTTAAACCAACGGGCTAAAGAAATCAAGAACCTTCAACACAGAGCAGTAGATAGTATACAGTGATGACAGGGAAACCGTTCAAGGACGTGAAACCGAAGGAAAGAAACATGGAAACCCATTATGGACGAATATTATGTAGAACCCTCATAAGGATCGAGCAATTCTTACAATCCAGAGGAAATCTACCAGATTATGTGAACATAAACGCGTGACTACGCAATGATGAGAGACAAAGCTAATATATTAGCAGATACCTTACGCAAGGAACAATGGATTTGGAATGTACCACTCACATGATAATTCGCTCATCTTATCTGTTGAACTCATTAGATATTAGCTGCTGAGAGTTTACGCCTCTACACTTTGTAGGACTGAGTGTTTTGGTATTGCACTTGTGCAGTTATCAATCGAGTGGGAATACAGAAAGATAAAATGGATATCAACAGGAGTGTGTAACAAAGAACTACAACAGTGTGTTACTCCGGAACAAAACCACCAGGAGACACGGATGACAATCATCATCTCCGTGGACATATAGGCTGGTACGTCTTAGTATTACAAAGACAAGTGCAAAGAGCACTAAGTACTAACAATGGTCGATGTTATATTACATCTCAAGCTGAATATCAGTGAGAGAAGACACACGCATGTATGCTAGTGATCCTAATAAGAGGATACACAGCAATGGAAAAAGGCAAATTGAGCCTATGTTCATGGGTCTGCACCTCAATATGGAGCGAGTGGGCCCATTAGAACGAACTTGGGAGACAACACAAACAGATTAGTGCCTCACCCTTTATGTATTGTGGAGCCCTGAAGGGCCAGAGTCATACCCGTCTCTCTGATACGAGGATAACCCACGAGTTGGTAAACTCTTTGAGAGCCAAGTATCCAGCGCTCCTTGTTGAGTGGCTGTAGTATACTTGTAGGGTACGGGGGTGTAACCCTTTTTAAGGGGGGTAGAGCCTTTTGGCTGTGCACGTGTGTGCACTAAGTTTTGTTTGTTTCGTATGCATTGCATACAAAGAATTGGTGGTGTGCGAGGCATACGAGGTTTTGTTGGTTATGTTTGGTACGCGGGGCGTACGTTGTTTGGTTTGTTTGTGTGTGATGTGCACTTGTATGTATGTGTCTTATGAGATACCTGTTGGAATGTTGTAGTTACACCCATGTGTGTAGTACTTTTCTTATGCTACTTGTGATATATATATATATATTTATATTGCCTTGTAGATTGATTACATATGGTATCGCCTAGATACGAAATGAATCACTAGATATGGAATGTGGAACGATGGTATGTTATGGACACCTCGGGGAGGTTGTCAGGGTTTGTAGAACTGATAGGAAATGATGGTGCTGATGGATCACCTATATCCATATATGATTGAACTAACGCCACAAAGTGATGGCTATGTGCTGTATAAGCGCAATACGGTGTGTAAATGATATATCACATAGATATACATTATGAGAATAATGGGTAGTCATATATTATATACTTACCTATTTGATTAAGCGACTTCGGGATGAAGTCTTTTTAAGGGGGGTAGATTGAAATACCCCAAACTAATAAATCATGGATTAAACATCTAATCACATTGATTAAGGCCTAAACATGCCTTAAAAGTCAACTGAGAACAACAGTGGTCAACACAAAGCAACATATTGCACCCTTTGACTGTTTAGGGTAAATAAATACCCAAATGAACTACTTAGGACCTAAAAATTTGTCCTAAGCATATTAACACATTAATAAACATATTAAAATTGTTGGAAAACACTCCAATACAAAGAACAAGCATTTTCATGCTTCAAGGTCAAGTAGGGCAAAAATGTGCTCTAAGGATACCTTAAAGGTCTAATTATCCCTAAACGATATAAAATTGGATACCATGATCAAATATCAGGTAAGGAACATAACAAAACAATTCTCAAAGAAAACAGAGCTCAGAAACACCCTGTGACACAAAATGTGCGCTAAAACACCTTAAAGCACGTTTTTGTGTATAGGCTCTAAGATAATGACTTTTGTCATTTTAAAGACTGGAGTATATCATTTATAATATTAATGTGATGATAGACTATATTTTAAAGTCTAAATCAAAGTTTGAAAATTAAAATCAAAAATGACAATTTAGTATGAATAGTAACCCAAATAGTGCATTTTTAAGCAATATTGACTAAGTATGGTCAATGGTCAATTAGTTGACCATCTTAGCCCTTGGAGGTCGGCAGCAAGGGAGCTGGGAAGACAGCTCACACAGCATTAACACAAAATATCTAATCAATTGGTGAATCACCATTACTATTCCATTAATTAATGTAAACTTAACTTATAAGGCAAATTAGCTTACCTTTCTTCATTGCCTTCATCCCTGTCGACAGCACCTCATCCCAGCCTCTCTTTGGCTTCTCCAAACCGTGGCTAACACACTAAATACAATGGAGAACAACAATTGACATATGTAAGCTTATTAAGCTATTTTATGATCATTTTCTTCACAATTCTTTCCTCTTTCCATGGAGCTAAGCATCAATCACTTCCATCAATGTTATTAGGTTGTTTTGGAGGTTAAATGGAGGGTGTATCTCGGCCTTAACAAGGGAAGAAGGTGGAGAAAGCTAATCTTGTTCTTAAGGTATAAAAATGTGCTTTAAGCTCATATCTTTTGATTCCCTTCAAATTCGGCTGTGAAACTTTGTTCCTAGCCTTATTATCTTCATCTTAACATACTTATTCAGTTTGTATATCAAGAGCTTCAAGGTATAGCCAGATCCAAGCCAAAAACACAATTTTAGGCACTTTAAACAAGGTAAAAATTAGCCATCTTCTAATCTGAGTTATACCAGTTTAAAGCTTGGTTTTAGTAGCTCTTTTGATGCTCTTTAACTTGTGTAAATTTAGGCCGAAGTCAGCCTTGGGAACCTTGGTATTTTAAGGTAAATTTTACCTTGAAAATTGACATTAAACACTTCTTATGGTTAGATCTTGCTTGGAGACTAATCATGCCTTAATTTCTCTTTGAAAACATGTAAACTAAGCTGTGGAAATATTATCTCCAATCAGCCGTGGCCAAACAAGGCTTATACTTGGCAAAAACAAGGTATAAATCACTTAAACCTACACTTGGTACATTAATATGTGTTTATACATATGTATATATATTGTGCCGTGAGTGAATGGTTAATTAAGGTCTTATTTTGACCTTAGGTGATTAAGGAATGGTTTAGTAAATTTTATAACTAATTAATTAGCATAATTGTCAAATTTAAGACATTATGTCGAAAATTGGTAAATAAGGAAAATATATGGTAATGGCCGAGAGTTTATAGTACTTTTGGGCATTTATGTGTAATATATTTTATAAGCTAATGTTTGTAATAAGGCCATGTACTTTAGGCCATTTTAATTATGCATTTATAAGCTTTTATTTAAGTTTAGGTGATATATAATTATTACCGCAAGGAATTGGGGTCTTAGGTGTAATTAAATTAAATTTGGGGGCTATAAAAGAATATAGCCGAAAATTGGAGGTTTAAATAAGTTTATATAAAAATTATAAGACTATATAAAGTTTTGGGGTTAAATGGTAATTTATGAAAAGATAAGGGTACAAACCGTAATATATGGATATTGATGGTCAAGGAAATATTAAGGTGGTCAACCTTGACCATATGGTAGGTTTTGACCAAATTAAATAAGTTAGATAACTTATTTAAGGTTTTATAATAAGATAAGTATTTAATGGTAATATTTATTTAACATATGTGGTGTATATGTTATTACCGAAAAATAAAGGGTGTATAAAGGTATTGTAAACACCCATGGGCTATTAGGAATTTTTAGGAATTTAATTGGGTTGATTTTGGAATTAAAATAAACTATATATGTATAATATATAGTTATTATGTCATTGTGACACTTTGGAGAAATATATGAGGTGGTATAGTAAATACCGAAAATTTATGGGTTAGTAAGGGTAATTAAACCCTTTGGTGAAATTTGGTGATTTTTAGAATTATTAAGAGTATTTATTAAGATATGTGTATAATATATAGTTTTAATATATAAAACTATATGTTATAAATAGGGCCAAATGGCAATTATAAAATAGAACAAGGTCTGTTCGGAATTTACAAAAAATATAACTATAGGTTATACCCTTTTTATAAGTTAGAAATGTTATATTAAATGGTATATATAACATGGTATAAATAATGGGGTGCTTTTGTAAATAAAGGAAACTATGGTTTATGGAAAGAATAAGGTTTAATGTATATGCCTATGCGGCAATATATAATAGTTTTGTATAAAAACTATAGGTTATAAGTTAAAGGAAATAAAAAAAATATCATATTATATGATATTAGTATATGGTATAACATTACATAATGTTATGTGGTCAAAATAGAATTTAAATAAATTCAAGGGCTTACCGAAATATTAAAGGTTGGAAAATGAATTTTAGACTAAGGTCTATAATGTTATAAATGTTATAACAATTATATGGTTTTAATGGAATTAATATAAGTAAGGATATTCACATTAATTAATGTGATGAACTATAAATAAATGAGATTTATAAACTAAGGTATTTGTTGATTAAACCTTAGGAGTTGTAATTATACAACATAAAATGTTACATAATATTAGGATAATAATCTTAATATAAGTTGTATAAAATAATAAAGCTAATGGGAATAATCATCTAATAAAATATGATAAAATGTAACATATAATATAAGAGTTTATTAAACTCACGGAATTTACCTACGTGGTAAATATATACATACACAAGAATAATGTATATAAGGATGAGTATATATTATGGTTGGAAACCATAGAATATAATGGTGGTGGTTATTACGTGAAAAAAATAGTTACGAACTATAAGGTATAAGTTTTTGGATGCAAATATTATTTGCTAAAGATAATGGAGTATATAATACAATGTATTATAATGGATGGTGGGAAAAGAATACAATATAATATAATAATGCATGCATACATGCAACCATAGGTTATGTACCTATATTAATGGTGGATAAGATTAAAGAAATATAATGAATTAAACTTAACAGTTGAAATATTTTGACATACGAGTTTTAAAGTAACAAAGCCGACCGGTTTAGAGAAACCCGTAACAAACAACTGTAGAAAACAGGGATGTACTGTCGGGGTTACTTGTTATTTGGAAATACCGGATGTAGTTAGTCATGGAGACTGACTTATAGTTTTATTACCGTTTAGATCATACTTCAGACGGAGGCGCTTGACGAGCTAGTGGTCTACACTGCGCATCCTAGGTCTTGGTGAACGGTATTTAAAGGGGTTTGATCCGAGTTGTCCTAAGGAAACTCCTTGGGCTCGGATTTGTTTGTTATCACTTGTGTGTTAAGTGTTTTGGATACGTGTATGTGATTATGTGTGCTACTGCATTAAATATTATGCACGAGCGTCCTACGGGACTAACACTACGTCGACTATAGATCGACTTATATAAACATACATATACATTAATGTGATAACATGACAGTTACTTGATATAATACCATAGTATTAATATTAAGTATATGGTAACCTAAGTAAAATACTTAGGGATGAGTCACGACATTGTCGGTCTCTAGAGCATGGATCTCGAACATGAATATAACCTAGATTACTTCTAGGTATGCGTGAGACCCATTGGGCAGCTAACTAATAATTATTCTCCATAAGACTAAGAGCATATCTTAAACATTATGAGAGAGAGATGGTATGAGTTGAGGTGAGGAATCCCGGTAGTTTACGAACTACTTGGTTGCGCAGTTGTGATCACTGAGGGGTACCCGATCGGGTTCCGCTCCAGGTATACCCATACGAGCCCTATTTGAATCGTGATTTAGGTGGCTACGGCCTTTTATATGGACGTCTTACGAGACATAAGAGAATAGTCAGGGGCCTCCGGACCTCTGGCGAAATGAGCACCTTTGTGTGTTTGGGAGGACTACTGTCCATGGTGAGGTTATCGGGTTGTCTTAACATGACACCCTACTGGTATTAATTAAACATGGTTGGATGGAGCCTACAAGGCTAAGGTAAATTAAATATGGAAACTGTACGCTACGGCGATTGTACATTGTACATATGGATGGGGCCTTGAAGGCCAAAATAATTATCAATGGATGGTGAACGCTACGGCGATTGTACATTGTACATTATACTATTATTATTTCGATACGTTCGATATACAATTGTTTGTTGAGATATTAAATGAATGTTTGGATTGGATGGATGGTTAAGTATTTATGAATGTTTGGATGGATGATTATGTATATTATACATGGATATATACAGTATTGATTATAACTGTAAAATGGTAAAGCATGAAAACCAATCTAATAATAATGGTTAAAATGGCTAAGTGACCAATAGGGTCCAGGCCCGACATACTCAGCGTCTATCGCTGATACTACACCATATGGAGGTTGTTGATTATCGCCGAAGCCGAAGTGCGGGAACAGGGTAATTAGAGTATACTTTAATTACCGCACATGGAGTTTGTTTGTATAGCAATGAAGGTGGTGAATTGTATTATGGAAAGGTTATGTATATTTGGGATTGGGTAGACGCTCACCTGTCGATATTTATGATTATGGACTTAGTATGATGTATAGGAGTTTTCTCGTTATCACGGCGGTTAGTAGTTTGTTTATGTTGGAAGTTGGATAGAGTTTGGCTTCGTTACTTGCATGGGCGAGTAATGGCCGGTGACACCCGAGTGAGTATTGTTGTTATTATTTATTCTTCCGCTGTAAGACGTTTTATTTATTGCTACGTGAGAGATTATTACATGATTATGCAGAGGGGTGTTACAAAGGGTTTCATCAGACCCAGTGTCTCACCTTGGGGCGCTCCTGTGCTGTTCGTCAAGAAGAAGGATAGAAGCATGAGACTTTGTATTGACTATAGGGAGCTGAACAACGTCACGATCAAGAACAAGTACCCACTTCCTAGGATCGATGACCTATTTGACCAGTTGAGGGGAGTAAAAATGTTCTCCAAGGTTGATCTACGTTCCGGATATCATCATATTGCAGTAGCTGAATAAGATATAGAGAAGACAGCATTCCGGACTAGATACGGCCACTACGAGTTCATAGTGATGTCGTTTGGACTAACCAATGCACTAGCGAGATTCATGGACCTGATGCAGAGAGTCTTCCAAGCCCAGTTAGACAAGTCAGTGGTCGTATTCATAGACGACATCTTGATCTTCTCCAGGAGCAGAGAGGAACATGAGCAGCATTTGAGGACAGTCTTGGAGACTCTAAGAGAGAAGAAACTTTATGCCAAGTTCAGCAAGTGTGAATTCTGGCTGGACAAGGTGACATTCCTTGGTCATGGGATCTCAGCTGAGGGAGTTTCATTAGACCCAACTAAGATTGAGGCGGTGAAGAGTTAGCACAAACCCCGCATAGTGACAAAGATTCGGAGCTTCCTAGGGTTGGTTGGCTACTATAGACGCTTTGTGAAGGAATTCTCCAGGCTAGCCAAGCCCTTAACCTCTCTGATGAAGAAGGATAACCTGTTTGTATGGACAGAGGCTTGTGAGGTCTCCTTTCAGGCGTTGAAAGACGCCTTGACCACAGCCCCAGTATTGATAATCCCTGAAGGGAACAAGGGATAAGAGGTTTATTATGATGCTTCAGGTAGAGGGATCGGTGGGGTATTGATGCAGAATGGTAGAGTTGTAGCGTACGCTTCTCGACAACTGAAGAAGCACGAAGAAAATCATCCCACACACGACCTTGAGCTCCTCGCCATAGTCTTCACCTTGAAGATCTGGCAACACTATATGTATGGAACCACAGTCCGGATTATGACAGCCCATAGGAGTCTGAAATACATCTGGACTCAGAAGGAGCTGAACCTGAGACAGCGACGATGGGTAGAGCTACTAGCCAATTACGACATCAACCTCCAGTACACTGAAGGTAAAGGGAATGTCATGGCAGACGCCCTGAGTAGAAGAGCATATTTACTCCTTGCTCTGATAGAGATGACCACGATAGATGAGGACGTATATGCAGCCTAGGACAGTGATGTATACCTACAGGGCATCAGACACAAGTTAGAAGACGGTTTGATGATGGTCTGAAGTATGACTACGAGCTAGATAGTGAGGAACACCTTCGAGTCAGAGGCAGACTCTGCGTTCCTCGGGATGCAACAGAACTTCGGACCAGGATTCTCTCTAAGGCTCATTCTTCTACATTGTCAGTACACCCTAGAGCCACCAAGACGTACAAGGACTTGAAGTAATTATTATGGCGGAGTGGGATGAAGAGGGATGTTGCAGATTTCGTCTCCTGATGTCTCACCTGTCAGAAGGTGAAGTTTGAGCATCATCGACCAGGAGGTCAGGTTCAGTCACTACCAGTACCGTGCTGGAAGTTTGACGACATCAGCATGGATTTTGTGGTCGGTCTCCCTCCAGCTAGAGGTGGCTATATGGATGATAGTCGATAGGTTGACCAAGACAGCCAGGTTCATACCTATCAAGGACACATGGAAGGTGCCCAAACTAGCTGAGGTGTTCACCACAGAGCATATTCGGTACCATGGGGTACCGAAGACGATTGTCTCCGATCGTGACACACGTTTCCTCAGCAGGTTTTGGCGACAGGTGCAGGAGGCGTTTGGTACTCAGCTACGCCTTAGCACAGCCTTTTACCCTCAGACCGATGGACAGACCGAGAGGACGATTCAGACGCTGGAAGATATGTTGAAAGCGGTCACCTTAGACTATCAGGGGAGTTGGGTAGAGTGTCTACACCTGGTAGAGTTCTCCTGCAACAACTCCTATCACTCATCTATCGGCATGACACCGTTACAGGCTCTGTATGGCAGACCGTGCCGGACTCCCTTATCATGGAGTGACCCTACTGAGCAGTCTTGATTGGGCTAGAGTACATTCATACACAACAGGATGACGTCAGAGTTATTCAGCAGCACATAAGGGCAACACAGTCTAGGCAGAAATCTTACTGGGATCAGTGTACCAGAGAGCTCGAATTTCAGATCAGTGACATGGTCTTCCTACGAGTGTCTCCGATGAGAGGCATCTTCAGATTTGGGATAAGAGGGAAGCTAAGCCCTAAGTATGTCGGTCCGTACAGGATTACGGAGCGAGTGAGCCCAGCAGCATACAGAATAGATCTACCAACAGAGTTGAGGAAGGTACATTACGTGTTTCATGTATATCAGCTGAAGAAGTATGTACCTGACCCTTCTCACATGGTACATCCAGAGATATTGGAGATTGAGCCTACACTGAGGTATGAGGAGACTCCTATCCAGATCTTGGACACGAAGGTCCGAAAAACAAGGGCAGATTAGTCAAGCTAGTGAAAGTTCTTTGGGAGCATCATGGGGTTGAGGAAGCTACTTGGGAGACTGAGGACTCCATGAGAGTGAAGTACCCACACCTATTCACATGATATTTCCTTATATCCCTTCCTTCTATGGGTTCTCGTTAGTAGCGGTACGAGGGCGTACCTTAGCTCTTTTAAGGGAGGTAGTGCATACTCTTTCTTCATCACCTCATCCAGATTATGCCCTGTGTTTTATTAGTAGAGTGATGGAGAGGTGTATGTATGTACTTGATTTATAATGTACTCGATTTATACATTGTGTGACTCTTGATTTCTATCTATGAAATATCCTGGTTGGTTTGATTTTGAGCAATCTTGAATGGAATTTGGAAATAAAGGATTGAATTGGTATGGAATTGCGTTGGAATTATTATTGGATGGACATCTTGGAATTCTTGCAAGCACACCCAGAGTTGTGTGAGTAGCTATTAGTTGATTTTAAACTTCAAGACGAAGTTTTCTTTTAAGGGGGGTAGACTGAAATACCCCATAAATTAATCTAAGTTAATTTAGGGGATTTCTTTTATTAAGCCCTAAATAATACTATTATACACTAAATTATTATATAGTATTATGAATTTAATAATAAGATTTATAAGTCAATAAATCTTGGAAAATTTTTTGAGACACTCCAATTATATTATAAAGATTTTTGGAATATTTGTAGCATTGATTTGAAGCATAAAACTCAATATAAAAACCGTAGAAACCTTAAAGCTTCTTAAGCCTTGCTAGAGTTGACTTTTTGAGAATGGTCAAACCAGCCCATGAAACCTATACCAATAAAAAGGTTATGAAAAACCAAGAAGATTGATAATAAGAACGTTAAAAACGGATCATCCTAGCCAAAGTTATGACCTAATGAAGTTTAGAGCCAAAAATTTAGAGGTTTGCTGACGTGGCTAGGGTTTCCTGACTCAGCTCCTGACTCAACCGCGCCTTAGGAGTCGTGCCTCGCCAGATTTCCCCAAAAACCGGCTATGTAATCTCAGCCAACATTCAGCACGTTGCTCCATCTCCAGACCTCGATATCTCAGCCTATACTTCATATTTTTGAGTGTCGTATTCTTCATTTAATTCTCCTACAACTCTACTTTCAAACCATCATACTCAGTTGACCTAACTCTCCCCATATTCGTCACAAAGTCGATCACACGTTGCCTCCCCGAGAATCTACAACCCAGAATTTCCAACAACCCATTTGATAAGGTAAACTTCGTCCTAGCATATCTTCTTTATCCGTGAATGAAAATTCGTGTTCTATAGCTTGTTTTTAAGATATTTAATTACTCTACAAATCTTCTGAAGGAACCCCAAGCTAGTTCTCGATCGTTTGGACGATTAAAGCATCTAAAGTCCCCAACTCGATCACGGTAGTGTTCTTGCCCAGATTTTTCCAGAAATCGATTAGGTAAACCCAAATCTTGTGAGATCTGTACCTTTCTCTCTAGTTCATCAATTTCAATAATTCTTCCACTCTATTTTAGAGTTACATGTCTAGTTTAAATTGTGATAGATTTCATGGATCGAGTCGCTCTCAATTGGCACAAGTTGATCCGTGAAGTTGCCTACCTGAACTTCACATAAAATCATAACTTTTCTAGAAAAACGTAAGGTATAAACCCGAAACTTTTGACTTAGATTTCTTCGTGTGTATTACGTATTAGATCAAGAAATTTCTATTAAATTATAAAGCTATATTTCCTCTTTTGATTAAGCCCAAACACATGGCATAACTCAATCTATAATGTAACTTATAGATCTACAAAGTCCGACCCTCAGCCACTTGTAAAGTCAAAGCTTTCTAGTAAATCAAATTTGATTTCCTTGCCGGCGCATCTCCGGTATGTTTCCAATCAAATTGCTCCGTCATTGTCACTCGTGGTCGCAATTCTGGTCGAACCCAGTTGATAATTTAACCAATTACGCACTACATTGAGAGAATTTGTCGAAATTTAAACCGAAACCAGTATAAACCCTAGTCGAATTACCTAGAATCAAAATCATAGCACACTGCATTATAGGTCATAAAATCGGAACCATTGGATTCGTCGTTCAATTTCGAGTCGAATGAAACAAAAATCAACGAATTTTGTTTTGTGGATTGCGAGGAATCGACTGATTCCCATTTGTAATGTATATGGGTTAATCTGATGAACTCACCGAAATCGGGCCATCCGATCGTAGTTAAGGAGAACGGACGGTCGAGATGAAAACGTAGAAGTTAAATGATGTTTTAAGTTAGTTTAAATTTACAGAATAATACTCTAACTTGTAGGATTTATTTAATGACCTTCCCTAATGTATTTTGACACGAAATTTTAACCATAGATTCCTTATAAACTCTAGTTTATTTTAATGTAAATTAATATGGGTTTTGAGGTTTTGAACGTAAGTTATAATTTTTGTAAGTTCTGAGTATTATGGATTTATTTAGATAATTAACAAAGAGATTTTTATGAAATAAAAATTTGAAAATATGTCTAAAATATCACAATTACTATATATTAAATTTGAGTATTTTTAGGCAAAAGGAAATAGGTCTAAAAATTGGTTTTTCTAAAAAATTTATAAGTTACCTTATGGTATATGGTTTTAATGTAAAGCAAAAATTAAAGTATAGTGGATTTATAAACTTTATAGGTTGGAAATAATATAAGAGGGCTAAACTAACATTTAATACAGAATGTAAATAAATATTTTTGGGTATAAACTTTTAAGTGAAGTAAAAAAATATAATATTATCTTAGGTTAAATCAAGGAATTAAATTAACCTACTATTATGTTAACTATATACTATCGAAGTTAATATACTGAATTGAAACCAAGGAAAATACTTTATATTATAAACCATACGTTGGATGTAGATATGTGTAAAAGTTAATAGGAATAATTAAATGCAATAAAACTACATAAAGAATGTCTTGAATGAATCCTAATATTTATATATTAAAATAAATAAAATAAATAACATACCTTATGGAAATATAATACGAAGAAGTTTATAAGTTGAACTAAACCTATACATGATACTAGTAGTTTTGGATTTTAATGCAACAAAAATTTAAAACCTAGATAAACTTGTGAATGGGGATATCCAACATGAACCTTTGAGTTCTAATCAAATATTAAATGAATAAATCAACTGTAACTTAAGAGTTTAATTAAGCTAAACCTATGATCAAGAGTAAGTAATTGAAATAAAATTAAAAGTACACTTAAGACGTACAAATTCAATAGCGTAGATGGTCAAGTCAAACCTGGAACTGAATCGAGGTTGCACGTTCGAAACCTTGCAAAATCCTTTTTAGGAAATTTAATCAATTAGCGAAAACATAACGCGGACTTGGGCTATCCTACTGGGCCTAAGTCCATGAACTCCAAAATCCCACTTAAACAATTCAACAAGAGTTTGGGCCACTCTCATGATAAAACCCTAAATCATTCCAGATGAATTGAAATGCGCCCAATGAAAGATTTAATTAACAAGATCTAGCCCAGATCTAGGTCTGGCAAAAAAGTAACGAAAACGAATATACGACCCGAAACACGATACAATATTAGCATGTATAGGTATTTAATTTTATACACGAAACTAATTTCGTGTCGTGTATCGTATATACATGATTTATTAACGTGTCGTGTACCGTATCTAATTGTATACATATCGTGTATACACGAAATACCTGTAAATAATTCATGTAGACGTGTAATTTGTGTACACATGTAATTCGTGTATAGACAAATAAATTTCGTGTTACTTATTTATTTCATTAATTCGGGTAAATATAATGTTTTGGTATTTCTTTTTATACGTGTTAATTATTTATTTCATTAATTCGTGTACACATGTGATTCGTGTACACATGTAATTCGTGTATACACAAATAAATTTCGTATATTTCATTTCGTTTACAGGTATTTTGAATTTCGTATTCGTATATAGAATTCCATACACGGAAATATTTTCGTGTCGTGTATCGTGTATCTTCACGTAAATTTCGTGTCGTGTATCGTTTCTATCATTTACACGATACGAAAATACGATTTGCCAGGTCTACCCAGATCCTTATGAGAGGGTAATTGTAAACCAGAAATTATAAACCAGTAAGAATAAAAAATGTTTAGCTTTATAAGTTCTTTAGCTAATCAGTGCTTGAAACACCTTAATTATAGGTTATTAGCGGAAGTTTGCACAATCGAGTTGGGTTACTGTTTCTGTTCATACCAGGTATGATTTCTTGTACTCAGATACTTTTTCTAACATAATTAAGGAGACGTTGAGCTTTAAATGAATTTCAAAAGGAAAACTACTTGTGTGACTAACTCAGCTTGATGTGACTGACTAAGCCTTGAATGGATAACTTGCAAGGTTACTGTTTCTTCCTACTTAGTTGTTCACTAGGCAATTAACTGCAAATGGTTTACACCTCTGCACCCTGTAGGACTGAGTGTTTTGGTATTGCACTTGTGTAGTTAATGATCTAGTGGGATAGCTAGGAATACGGGAAATTATTGAATCTTGGGAATTCTTCCTTTGACTATGGGTACTGTTTCATCCATGAGTGGAATTTTGGTCATCCTTCTTGGGTATGGAATCTTTCTATTAAGTGGTGCACACACTTTTCGCTGATGACCGAGAATGGGCCGGTGGCAGCGGATGTCTGCTATACCTCGTCCATGTGGACAACTGACAGTGGAGGTCTGTTTACCTCGTCCTTGTGGACAACTGACTGGCGGTGGGGGCCATCTCTCCCAATTGGTTTTATTCCACTCTTGAGTTATTGGTTCTTGGATCTCTGAAATACCCCAAATCTAAATAATATTAGTAGATCATTATTTATTGGAATATAATCCAAATATAAATCATTTCACGTACGCATGCAAACCCATGCATGAAAACGTTACGTAAAAATAGTCGTTTCTCCGTAAACGCTAAAACGCCTTAGAAACATGTGATCAAGCATGACCTTGTATGACCTTCTAAAAATCAAACCAAATGGTCATACACTCATTATATGAATATATAAATATATTCCCTAAGCTATATTCAGTCAAATACGCAAAATGCTCGGGAGTGCTCACACCCGCTCCTTAAAGCACGAAAAGTCCGGAGGAGTGCCGAGGTGGCACGAACTCCTATAAAATTAATTCCTAGAGTTCCTAACATCATTATTTATCATTATAAAGAGAACCCACGAAGTGGTTTCTCAAAATTCAGCAAAAACCACAGTCGGATTTCTTAGCGCTCCTTTTTGGCCCGGGAGTGTCCCGATGGCCCGTAAATTATGTCACGGGTTGATATAACCCCATATAACTCAATGTAACATCTTATTATATGTTTATTTACTATAATAAGTGTTTACAAACACTTGGAACTCATAAAAACAATTTGTTTCCCAAAATTTCCTTAGAGCACAAAAACACACCTTCGGGTGTCACGAAAAAGCGTTTTACGCAATTACCTTGTAGTTTTTGACATGCCACGAATTGGTAATCTTAAATAGGGTTAAAATGACCTTCTAAATCAGTTGGTGTGACTAGTCAACAAGGCTCTCTATAGGGGCCGATTTTGAGAGCAAAAACTAGTATAAAAATTGCATTAAAAGTTTGTAAAAGGCATAGAATATGGTGACTCACCTTCCCATGTGTTATACTACTTAATGTCAAAGTATGTAGGTCTCATTTGACCAGAGAGCTGTCGAAATTAGGTCATGGAACAAGGCCATGTGAGCTAGATACAAAACAAATGCTAAAAGCAAAAAGTAGATTCCTTTTTCTTTTTGCCTTTTGATTCCTTAAGCAAGTAACCTTCCTTGCTTGTTTCTTAGCTCATGAATGCTGATCAAATGAGCTCCATTCAGACCCTAAACCGTGCATATACAAGAGAGGAAGAAGACAAGTTATAACATAGAAAAATCAAAAGAAGATACCTTACCTTTTCTCACCTTGTCTTCTAGTTTGCATTATTTTTGCTCCACCTTGCCTTGTCCTCCATTAAGGCCGATTTCAATGCTGGAAAAGAGGGCATTTATTGAGCCAATAACTCATTGAATAAACTAAGGAAAAGTATAGTCATTTGACATTAAGAATTAAGAAAACAAAAATCAATTCCAAGTGCAATTCTTACCTTATACGTAAGTTTAGTCACATTTCCCTCCTTGCACTCTTCATCAACGAATTGGTAAGGCTCCCTCCTCTCTCTTCTAGCTTCATCTTCTTCCTTGAAAGCTCTTAAGTCCATTAATGGAGTTTTAACTTCTATCTTCATCTTTAAGGTAATTTCCTAGCATTTCTTGGCAAGTCTTGAAGCAAAACTCTTCCTAGCATAACAAGGTGTGTTCGGCTTCATTTAGTTCTCCAAGGAGATTGTCCAAACCAACATTAAACCAAGGAGCATCTCAAGGTTATCTTAAGGTAGGTTTTAAAGCTTGAAAATCCTTAAAGCACATTTTTATGTGTAACCAAGTTCTACTTCTTCTAAGTCTCTTTTCTTCTTCATTTTGATGAAGGAAAACTTGCTCTTCATCTACCTTTGGTGAGCCGAAATTATAAGAGGAAAAGTCTAAGGTAAAGTCTTGTAAAACTACTTACAAATCCACTTAAGATCTTTGTTGAAGATCTAACTCCTAAACACCTTCACCTCTTGCATAAAACCGAAGAGGAGCATCAAGTTTACCTAGGAGAAAGCTTGGAGATTCAAGAAGAAGTCCAAGCACTTAACCACCTTTGTTAAGAAGTAAGTTCACTAAGTAAATCTTTATGTTATAAGCTTTGTTAAGCTTCTAAAAATTATACAAAATTATGTACACCTCCTAGGTTGTATGAAACCGAAACTATATGGTATTATATGCCAAAAATATAATCTATAACTTATAAGGAAAATATTTACCTTAAGACACATTTTTGTGTCACAAAATTTATTTATGTTACATACACATTCAAGCCGAATCATCTAGGACAAAAGTACATTTTGAGCTAAGAATTTATATAAGACATTACAATAATTTATACATGAGTTATATGACTTATATGAATTTATTTATAATTATTTAGACATATAAATCCACTTTTATATAACATATGGTCTCATTTAAAATATGGCCGAATGCTCTAGGTGTTAAATGGAATTTAATGAGCTACTTATGTATATAAACTTATACTAAATAGTTTGGTGAGTTAAAAATATTTATTTAGTGCTTAAATGGCTAATTAATTAAGTTATGTGGCTTAAATGTAATTTTTACAAAGTTTAGTGCAAATATTGTGAAAGCCGAGAGCTAAAGGGGTATTTAGTGTAATTATGATATAATATAAGGTTAGGAATTAAGTTTATGAATTTTAGATAATTTAAACAAGCCTTAAAATAACTTTTATAAAGTTTTGGGCTATTATGTAATTTATAAAAGTTGATATGAAAGTTTGTAAATTATTAGTGGGCGAATTGATAATTAAGAGAATCATTGAGTTCACTTTCGAAATTTTGAAGGAATAAATATTTAGGCTTTAGATTATAAGTTATTAAGATACTAATATAAAGTTTTGGGATGAAAATGTAATTAAGGAAAAATAAATGACATAGCCGAATTACTTTGGGGTTAGTTTGGTAATTTAAGGATTTATATATATATATTCGGCATTTATGGAGAATTAAAATTAAAACTATAGTTTATAAGACATTATGTAAAGATTATAAGATTTTGTGGCTAAATTGCAATTATAGAAAGTATATAAATATATGCCGAGATTTTGAGGGGCTAAGATGTAATTTTTGAAAGTTATAATATTTATAAGTTATGTCCAAAAGATTAGTGGTAGTTTTGTAATTTAATTAGATGAGGAATTAAAACTATGTTATATAAAGAGATTAGAATTTAAATGTAAAGTTTATGAATTAATGTGGTTGTTTTGTAAATAACCGAAATACAAGTTTAAGAATTTAGATTTAAATAAACATAGGTCCTATATGGATATTTGGAGGATTTAGAAGAAAGAATTTTGATTAAAGGAATTATGGAATTAAAACTATGGCTTACATGGTTATAAGGAATTAAAAGATAAGCAATAAATATTATTTATGGTTAAAAGGAGAATAATAAAACTATAAGAATTTTATGTCTCTGTATGACATATAAATATAGTTAAGAAATTATAAGTTGTTATGTCACCTAGACAAATAAAATAAACAACAAATGCAATAAACACATATATGTGCATTAAAGGATTTATAAATAAATCAAAAGGAATAACAAATAAGTTATACATTAAATCATGAGGTAATTAAAAGAAATAAACCTCACATGAAATAACAAATACGAGATTTGTTAAATGATCCAATAGAATTATTATATAAGGGTAACATAAATTAACCCTCTCAGTCAATCCTATTCTAGGACTTTGTTTGACCAGACGTTGACCGGGAATCAAACGAGAACAGTCTACGGTGAACGGTATGGGATTCTTGCAACCTGTTTTCTACCGGATTACACCGGCTTGTGTGCTATCTGTTGTTTGAAATAACGACCAAGATAATTAATGTAAAATGTTGTTTACTCTTGTGCGCTGTTGTCTTATTTTATGTGCGTGAATGATGCTGACTACTACGTGTATGTCCCACGCATACAAACACTACTATACCAGTGGATTAAATACCTGCGCTTCAGTATACCGAGGACTTGTACTCAAGTCTCTCACTAACTTCACTTTATAACAAACGTCATTATCCTAAACGTGATAATTGACAATACACATTGTGTTCTTGTTTAACGTCTTTATATGACACTTAACAACTCTATACTACGAGAACGAGGAGCCCAGTTCGATCTGGCCATGCATGCTACAGGAGCTGTACCTGTCTCGGGTCGTCTCCTACTACGTCGCGACGGAACATTCAGTTGGGAGGAAGACTCTATTCCTCCCGGGATTCAAATGCCCATCAGTTCAGTTTGAGGAAGATTTCTTTCCTCTAGTGGGATTCATTTTCCCACGCCTCTCAGTTCAGGGTTTAACTACGTTATCTCCTGGGGTTTTTATACCCAACCTTTCTCTATAACGAGGTCACTATACCTCCACTATATTGATATACTTTTATACATCTGTCAGTCCCACTGTGTGGACCCGACAGCTATCAGACATTTCAGTTCAGCTAACTTGACCTTCTGTGTCTTGTTCTATGTGACAATATTGTCCTTGTATGGATACTTGTTATCACCAGATTATGCTTGTTTACAGCTTTATAAAAATGAACTGCATGTGTTCGACAAAGTAGTTGGTGTGGCCCGGTAGACGATGGGCTGCACGTTTTCCATACCAGCATTGTTTGCTGAGCCCCTTTGGGGGCACCCCCATTTTTCAGGTACCTGAAGTTTAAGAAGATCACCACACTGAGTGTAGGTGGGGTAGACCAAGCTTTGGGAGTCTACTATTAGTTAATTATTTTATGTCAGTATTTTACTTTGAGTTTGATTCCTAGTATCTCGGGTTGTATCTGTATTCCAGACCGTGACATCTGAGGATTGTATTTGGACTTAGCCTTGTTGGACACAAGGGTGGCCAACGGCGTTGTAATACCGCCCGGTTGTTGTATTTATTTCCGCTGCAGTTGTATTTTATTTGGGAGTGATCGCCGTTCAGTTTATTGGATTTCGGGTTGGGGTATTACAATCTCTCTTTCATTTCCTAGTCCTTGGGGCTACTTGAGTCTTTCTACTCCTAACTGGAATTGAATCTAACATATGCAATGGACGTTCACTAACTTATGGATTGGCTTCTTAAGTGATTGACTTGATTTTTAAGTTGTTTAACTCTATCTTCATCTTGTTCTCTTTTCTCTATGATTTGTTTGTTTGAAGTGCTTTATTACTTTGTTTTCCTTTAAGAGTTTGATTTTGAGTTATTGTTTTATTTTTAAGAGTTATGTTTTTAAGTTATTGTTTTAGAGAATTGTACCAGTTCCATTCCAGGGAACTGACTCACCCCTCCCAGGGTGGGCTGCTTGGTTTCATCTTGCAGGTATGAATTGTTTATACAGGTGGCCACGAAGAGTATGAGTAAATGGGATGGGAATTATGAATTATGGAGAGTTATTATATTTTAATCTCATTATGTTTATGTTGTGTTTTCTCGAGTTCAGACCGTAGCGTTTGTAATTTTATAAGTTGTAATTGGTGAGGTTTGGTGTCTGGTGTTTGGAACCCGATGATCTGTAAATGCCAGTAGTGTTTTATTTTCCCGCTGCATTTATGTTAAATTGGGGCGTTACACTAGTATCTCGCGAGGATACCCACACATCACTACCGCGTGTATGTGTGTACATATATTTAACGATGGCTAATCACGGGAGAGCGACCTCAAAGACGAAGGACTCTACGGTCCATGGCCCAATGTTAACCAACGTCTATAGCTACCCGCGGGAGAGCGGTCCACGGCCCTTTGGGTAACCAAACACCTACAACTACCCACAGAAGAGTGGTCTCTCTCTAGAAATGTGTAAGTGAATAACCCCAACTATTGTAAATGACTTCTAACTCATTAAATACTGTTAAAACTTGAAGTAACTACTCCCATGACTAGTAAAATGATGTTTCTACGACCTCCCACTAAGAATTGGGTGGGAAATAACTCAACTACTTTGTAGTGGGACTCGTTCTGGCCTTCTTTAACCTTGACCGCCTTGATTATCGAAGCTGGTCATATGTGAACGTATGTAGCAGATATTTCCTTGTTTTTCTCCACGTTTTAATACTAGAGGTTCACCTCCTAGCTTCTAGAACTTTCCAAAAGAATCTTATGTCGCAGAATGACTCCTAATGCGTGAGACTCCTTCTATCATTTAAACTTACTTTGATGCCATTCTCAGTAAAACCTTGGGTTCCAACAATTTCCCCCTTTTTGCTGATGATGGCAAAGACAGCGAACTCTTTCAAGATGAACTAAAGTCCCCCCTTAAGTTGAGCATCATTAATAAGATGAGATGAATGCAAACCGATTGTCAGATCGAGTCTAGTTAACAACCAAACTCCGTCTGTCATGACTCTTTGTCTGTGGGCAGGCTCTGGATGACTTGTTCTCTTTAGTGGGAGTTACTGTTTGTTAAACTCACACTCTCTCTCACGTGTTCTCTTTTTGTTGCATCAATTCTCAGGCTAACTTTTACTGGCAGCTAGGCTTTGGCAATCGTTAGTAAAACCCTTACAGGTTCAAACACTTTCCTCCTTTTTGCTGATGATGCCAGAACCACTAGAGTGAATCTCGTAGCAAGAGTTAACCTGCAAAAAAGACATACAAGCAAAACAAGCTTGGAAGAACTAACCTCGTTGATTGATTCCTCCTAAGTTTAAGCATGTCATTTAAGACAAGGCCAGTAAGAGAGGAGCATAATAAAATTAAACTAAGCTTAAACAGATACTGTTTGCTTGACCATCAAGTAGGGCAAAATCCATAAGTGCAGTTTAAGTCTTCCTACCACCAAAAACATTAGTTTGTTTTACTGATAGTGGGATTCACCGTTTTCCCCTTATTGACATCATCTGACAATACATGGTGAGTCTTCCTGACATCCAGAAGCATCTATATGGCTAAATAGTCACTGACAAAGTAGTTTGATAAAACCACCACCAAGATAAACAAAGTTTGAAATAGGTTAAAAGTATGGTCAGGGGTGTTTAGGCTAGGAAATGTGGTGCGGGACTTGGTCTGCATTTTGGTATTGACCCATTAATTTTGAATCTCAAGAGAGTGCTAGATATGGCTAACCATGGTAGTAAAGCTTATTGGCCAAAGTAATCATACCCATATGTGCAAGCCAGCCTTACTGCGATGCGTAAACCAGAGTTACATGACTTCAACTCTTGCAAGTGGTGGCCGGGGCAAGATTCTTCTTCAAATTGATTATAAGTTGAAGAGACGATGCTATTTGCTTGGTTTTAGCCTTCTCATGGGATTTCTATCTTTCTTTTTTTTCTTTTCTTTTCCCCCTTTTTTGGAAATTCACTTAAACTACCTAGGTATTTTTGGTAAGACCGACTCTGTCTGTATTTGTGGGCAGATTGACTCTTGCATTATTTCTTGGGTCAAATGAAGGCAAGTGGCATGATGGACTCAGACGGCAATAGAGGCCATAATGCAAAGCAGCCAACAAATATGATTGGAGCTAGATGGTTTGATTTATGGGTTTAGAGTTTGGGTTGCAAGTGGGTTTGGTACTTCGGTGGCTTTAGAGTTGGAACCTTCAATTTGATTTAAGTCAATGATGGTCCCAAAGTGGATGGGATTTTGTGTGGTGAGACAGCCATGGGAGACTTAGTGATGGTTTCGGTAGTTGGGATAACAATAGTGCCTTGTTTGAAGGATTTTCGGATTTGAGTGGGAGAGTGAGTAGGAGTGGTTTAAGGGTTAGGAGAATTTGTGGGTGATTGTGTTGGCGAAGCTGTGATGGTTTAAAAGGTGATGGAGTCGGGCTTTGAAGCTAGATGGTTTATTTGATGGATTTAGGAGAGTTTAGATTTGGAATTATGGGATGGTTGATATGGGTGCTTTGGTCAAATTGGTAAAGAAAAACTTGGCGGGTTTTCAATAAACATTTGTAGATAATGTTTAGTTGAACTAGTTAACCAAGGAGAGTATGGTGTTAGAGAGGCTATACCTGAGTACCCAGATAGCCTCCAAGAGGAAGAGGAGATACAACCACCCTCGGTCAGAGCGAGTCATGCTAAGGTGTGTGCGAAAGAGCTCAAATGCAACCATGGGTGATGCCTTGGTGATGATATTAGCAAGCTAGAGTCTTAGCTAGTATTATCATACATAATGGTAACATTTTGATCAAAAATACCGTAGTCTTCATAATGCTTGATGCTGGCACGAGTCTGCTTACTTACTGCAAAAGATTCACAGACAGTCTGCATGCACATGATTCGTAGACAGAGTCTGCTTGCTTTCTACACATAATTCTCAGACGGAGTCTGCTTGCCTTCTACACATAATTCTCAGACAGAGTCTACAAGGATATACATATCATAAATCCGTATCAACACACTGCCATATTGCCTTAAGATCACGAGTGTTAGAGTCATAAATCTTATAGTCCGTATATAAGAATAACATAAGATTGAAGAAATCTCAAATTTGAGAGACACTTAAGAGATTATGTCCTAAAACAACAAGTTTACTTTGTCAACTTTAAATAAAGAGGGGTTACCAATGGAGCCAATTCCAATTATTTCACCGTGCATATTGTCTCCAAATGTAACCTTCCCCCCTTGATGGTTAGAGAGAGTCGTAGACTTATCTGGGTTTCTAGTCATATATCTTCAACAACCATTGTCCAAAAACCAAGAGTCATTGTTTACGAGTCTCTTTGCCTGCAAAAAAGCTACTGGTTAGTTTTGGGAACCCAGATGTACTTGGGTCCCATCTTAGATGATGATAAAGAACAATTATAGTAAAGATCACGAGCTTTAAGAATTGCAGAGACACGAGATATGTTAAATGACAAATCATGACAAAGTTTAATACAGGATGAGTCAGTATGACCATCATAACCACAATATCTACAAATTTTCATCGGAGGGAGTCTAGCATACTTCTTTTGTCACCTAATTTTTTTTTTGCAAATTTCTCTCGTTGAAGCTTACGACGAGAAAGATTAGTTAGCCTTGATGCCATTTCAACAAGATTCACTCTATTTTTACTTTTCAGCCATGATGGGGGCAGTTATTGATTTGAGAGAGTTGCTATGCACCTTTTTAGGGGTAGAAGTGAGAGATTCAACTTCCTTTTCAAGTTTTGTTTGAGTGGATTTCGACTCAATAAGCTTTTCCTCACACCAAATTGGTTTTTCAATGGCAGCGATTTCTCGAACAAAAGTAAGTGGCTTAAAGAGAGCTTTAGGAAGTGGCTTGGATTTTTTCTTTCTAGGCTTTTGATGTAGAGTGACTGCATGTGTATCTAAGATATTGATGAAAGTTCTAGCATCACACACTCTTGCTGAAGTTTCTGAATTGTGCTATCAGATTCATGAAGTTTGATTTGATCTTTGGTGACATTCCCTTTTAGAACGTGTATCTCTTCATAAAGTAAGGCAATCCTTTCTTCTTCCTCGGTTATATCGAACTCAGGATGATTTGAATCTATAAAGTATGTGGAAAGATCTAGAAAGGGTGCAGAATTTGCACTAGCAACAGGATTTGATAAAACAAATGCAGAGGGAGTCTTACTTACCTGATGATGAGCTATTTTCTCACCATAGTGAGCCATCAAGCACATTAAACTAGCGGTACCTGTCTCAGCCTCATTTGAGTTGGAATTTTCTGCTATCTTAAGAGATTTGTCAGCCAACACAGGCTTTGATACCACTTGAAAGGATCGTGGTGCTGACCGAGTAGGTCTAAAGTGTTAGTCTCAAACCAACCCTGTTATGCTTAAGAATATAGATGCGGAAGCTTTTGTTAAAATTTACAAGCAGAGAAAACTTGTATTGAAAACTCAATGATGAATTTATAACCTAGTTCGCTACGCTTGAGGTTACACAGAATAGCTCTGTCTAAAACCTACACTCAAACACTCTAAATATAGATCAATACAATGTGTGGAGTGTTTGGGTGTGATAGCTCAATAAGCTAGATGAATCTATATGAGCATAGAACAAACTTAGTCTCGAAAATAATCTCTCAAAGTGAAAGCTTCTCTTAGTATGACTATCTCTCTCTAGAAATGTGTAAGTGAAAAGCCCAACTATTATGGCGTTCTAACTGATGTTTCCACGACCTTCCACTAAGCATTGGGCGGGACATATCTCAACTGCTTCATAGTGGGACTCGTTCTGGCCTTCTTTAACCCTGGTCGCCTTGATTATCGGAGTTGATCATATGTGAACGTGTGTAGCAGTTATTTCCTTGTACTTCTCCATGTTTTAACATTAGAGGTTCACCTCCTAGCTTCTGGAACTTTCAAAGAGAATCTTATATCGTAGAACGACTCCTGATGCAGTGAGACTCCTGCTGTCATCCAAACTTATTTTGATGTCATTATTAGTAAAACCTTGGGTTCCAACACGTGCTACGTAGGACGCCTTCTATTACTGTTATACGAGTATTCTCCCCGTTTATGTTCTAGGGCCGACGCGTCCATTGGTTTTCGGATCAATTCTGCGTTGTCGAGGATCTTTCGATCCATGGGTCTTTGACCCTTTCTGCGTTGTCGAGGATCACCTAATCCATTGGTATTTGACCAGTTTCGTGTGTGCTCTAAGCTAGTGTCCTACTCTTATTTGTGAACTCCAATAAGCTCTGCTAAGTTTATTTGACATCCTCTTTTGTTTAGTTTTGTGAATTTACAAGTTTTGACATGAAACTCTGCTTTGTGCTTAGTCTCGTTATGAAAGTGTGATTTCTGTTTCTATTCTATTTTTGTGTTGACCATTTTGGTTTATGGTTCTGTTTGCAAAGACTGTGGTCCTTATCGCAATATGTTCGATATGAAGTCTCCACTTCTGGTTCACTTTTCCATTTATCTGATAGTTTGGCAAGTGGCCTCTAGTTTCTGTAAATGCTTTCCGCTGTTTAGTCGCCTTTTGTGACTTCTATTTTGCTCTACTTTGTATTTGACTTGGATCGTTTTGAAAGGCTTTCTGTTTGCTTCTGATTTGTAAAAAGTATGTATATGTAAGCTATATTCCGTAAAAGGGTTTTGAGCTGGCTCATGCTGATGAAGTTTATCACTTGCTGAGCTGTGGTTTGCTCGCCCTTATTTAATTCTTTGATTTGCAGTTTGTTTAGCATTTTGGATGGATATTTTCTGCTCTTTTCTTTTGGCATTTGTGTTTTATTTGGATTTATCGACCATGTGGTCCTTATGTATTTTGGATCCTACAAGCTTATCCTTCCACTTTGTTATTTTTCATTTTGTAAGACTATTTAGCAAGCCTTGTAAACTCATGATTGTGTAATAGATAGAGTTATTGATTTCGGATTTGAGTTTCGTGTAAGTAGCCTTGCGTATCTTAGGTAATAAGTGTGTGATGCGTTTTGACCTTAGAACTAGGGTGGTTTTGGGGTCGGTAGACATAGGGTAGCTAGGACAATCGGGGAGCAGTCGTGGGACTACTGGGAGGTTGTCGACTGAAGTTGTTCAGTCAGGGTAGAAGGGCTTTAAGGGTAAGTCCTAAACTGTTTTAGAGTCCATAGGTTGGGGTAGAGGGAGATTGAGTGAATTGCGAGGTGTAATTCTCAATCGAATAGAGTTTCCAGTTTAAAATACTTACACTCTTCTTTGATCCTTTAGTTACTCATTTGTGGTTCATTTCCTCGCCCACAAGACACGTCTGTGTCATATCAGGGACATATTGTAGCATACAGCCAATTACAACGGCTGACATTGACTTCATTGCGTCAATGATCATTGTTGAGATTGATTGTGCTACATCGACGACCCTTGTTCAGATTGACATGCTTGCATCGTCGGGCCTCATTGAGAATGACTTTGATGCATCACCAGACCTCGTTTCCCAAGCCCAACATGTTCATGTTCAGACTTCTCTCTGTTGTTGGGCCTCTTGTATGGTCTGCCCTAAGGCACCCTTACTTTGGTGGCTCTAACCCATTGTGTTCATCTTTGAGCTCCTACAGTGGCTACCAACTGTTGAAGTCTTGTTCAATTTGTGTTATGTCGAACTGCTGGTAGAGATCTTCGTACCACAGACCAATGCATGCAAATTGTTCATCGGTAGTGTACGACTCATCATACGTTTGTCGAGGGGAAGCAAACTCTTCGTCAGACTCATATCTCAGCATCCGCAAAAAAATGTGCACTTCTTCCACTGGAGTGTTCTGACCAATCATAAGGTGAAATACCCCGAACTTAAAAATAGTGATTAAAATAATTCTAATATGTATTTAAGGGCCTAATAACGCCTAAGTAATATTGGTAAGGAAAAATAAATCCAAAAGAAAGTAAAAAAATGCTTAAAAAGCGAAAAATGCTAAATAAGCGTTAAATAACCTTAGGAGGTATGAGACCTTGGTTAGCGTATTATATGGATTCCTAATAATTAGTAAGGCCAAAATAATATATGGGAACAACTCCCGAAGAAAACAGATCCAAATAATGTATTAAAACGCTAATAGAGCTTTAGCGCACGTTTTTCAAGAAAACCGAAAAACGTGACTTTAAGTGGTCAAATGAACCCGTAAAAATTATAAACCATTAAATAACTATAATTAAAAATTAATGGAAGCTTAATAACCAATAAAATTAAAGAAACGAGGAAATTCCGGAAAACGGGCCCGGTTAGTGAATAGTACCAAAACCGGGTAAATTAACGAGCGTTTTCTGTAAAAGACGAAAAACGCTCCAACTAGTATACTATATGGGGGCCGGTTTTTAAAGACTTAAACAAGCTCTCACACACTCACACTTGACTAGTTAATTAATTCAAGGGTTGAAAAGTCAATAAAGCAAAAAAGTAACAAATACTACTTTTTCTACTCTATCTCCTCTCATTCTCACATTTCTCCTCTCTCTCGTGAGTTCCCTTCTTTCTTCAGCAGCTCCCCACTTCTTCTTCCTCCTCCAGCCCCAAACAATTTTGAAGCTCCACACATGGCTTCCCTCACTTCCCTTGCTTCCTCAAGCCACAATAATGCTCTGAATCAAAAACCGAAAGTATATTTGTGCTATTTAGAGCAAGGGCTACACTTCCCTCTTTTTAGAATTTAAAAATGATGAACTTCATTTCCATGGGTTTTCCCCATTTGAAGAGAAAATGGCATCAACGTAAAGCTTAGAGTCTCCTCTCTCCATTAAGGTAAAAATCTACATGAAAACCTCAAATTTTCTCCATCCTTCTTTGTAACCGATTTTGCCCATTTGTAATGCTCTATTTTTTATCTCTCTTTGAGCACCATTCCAATATTCCAATGGTGGTGGAATCACCTTCTTGAACCAAGGGCTAAAACCCCTATTAAAAGACTCTAAAGGTAAACCCTAGAATTTGTGTTTTAAACACTTCAGTGAATTAGTATAAATCTAAGGGTTAGTTTTTTAATTACACTTGTTTTGTGTGCTTTGGGTGATGGGAATGGAGTTTGTCAACTCCATTCCCCATATGGCCGATTTGTGCAAGAAAGAGAGAAGGATGGGAATTGGAAAAGAAAGAAGGAAATAAGAGCTTAAGGTAAGAGCTCCTTCTTAATGCTAAGTTTTAATGCATTAGAGTAATGGGAATGGGTAAACCAATTTAAAGATCCCAAAATATTGTATTAGTATTGTAGTAATGGAAGTTTGAGTATTTGTGAGCAAGTATGTGAATTATAGGCCTTGGAGCCAAGTAAATTATGTATGTGTATTAGTATGGTTATTTGAGGAAGTATTGATGGAGTATTGATGTTGACTTGATTGCTGGTAGGACCCTTGTATGGGTGTGGCTAGATTAGGAATGATTTTGGCAAGAAAGGATGTGTATGGCTAAGTAAGCAAAGTATGTGAACTATGGCAAAATTTTGGTAGAAAATAAGCATTTTTGGATGACTTGGTGAATAGGATAACCAAGGTGTGTATTGGGTTGATTAGAGATGTTTAGTAACCATGGAATGGTAGTTGTAGGATGAGAATAAAAGGGTGTAAAATCTGTAGCAAATAGCATGTGAAATGCATTGGAAAAACAAGAGAAAGAGTTAGTGTTTGTAACCTTGAAGATGGAGATTTGACTTGGGTATAGGTAGTGCATATGTCTAAAAATGAATTGGTATGGTAAAATGAAGTTAGGAAAAGATGCAAAGTGCAAAGGAAAGTGTAGAAATGCACAAGTGTGCAAGTTGTAGAAATGAAAATGAAAATTTGTAGAAATTGGGCAAGAAGTTGAGTATGGATTGGACCAAGGATTTGAGGTGGTTTAAGGAGTGTTTTGAGGTGTTTAATTATGTAGGAAACTTTTGGAAAGTTTATGGAATGATTAGGGGTGGATTAAGGGTTGATTTGGAGTTGAAAAATGACCTTAATAGCAGTTTTTAGCAGGGTCCGGAACTTAGGATATGTACCAAGTCCCGGACCGCTTCAAAAAAAGGCCCGAGAGTGAATGCAGGAATTAGCAGGATTAGTCCAGGACCAAGTCCAGGACCAGGTATAAAAATGAGCCGAAAGTACACAGAAGTATTGGTCCGGGACTTAGGGTCCGGACCAAGTCCCGGACCACCCCCAGAATTGCCTAGAAAGTGTTTTAAAGTGTCTAGAACATGGGGGATTGATTGGTATTGGTTTTAGGAGTTGTTTAGGAGTTCATTGGTGATATTTAAAGGCCCTAAGAAGTGTAAACAAGTTTGAGGAGTAATTAAGAAAGTTGTAAGTTTAAGAACATTAAGTTAAACCGAAACAGCAGGACAACGGGGTAAGTATGTGAGTAATAATTATGTATGTAGTATAATGCTTAGTATTAATGGAACCATTTGGCATGTAGCCGGAGGTTCAAGAATAAGACTCGAGGAACAAGAGTGAACCAAAGGAACAAGGGAACACCCGGTAAAGTAATTTCCGAAAAAAAGGTATGATTTCTTCATGCTCTGTATCCTAACCTGGTTACCCCGATTTGTGTGCTTATTTGATCACCTAAATAAGATAAATGCATGAATCGGACTATATTGCACCTACTTGTGCTTGTTTAAGTTGTTCTTGATATATATTGTCTTGAACACTAGTTTGTATAATTCATGAAATGAATGGATGGGGATAAGTATGTATGCACTTTGTAGTGTACTTTTGTATTGTATTGTATTTTGTAAGTATGTGTATATAAGTAATGGATTATTGTGTGGCTTGTATGTGAATGACTTCTACTAATTCCTAACCACCTAACTCCTAACGTAAGTATTGAGTAAATTGGAATGAGTAGAAGTCCGATATAGTTTCGGCCACGTGTGAGGATGAGGAGACACAAGAGGTTGGATCCGATTCCTGGTTCTTTAACTGGTCCACGGCCCAAACCCCTTAAATGGGTAGCATCCTGGATTGGCGAAGCAAGTAAATCCCGGTGGTGGGACAGAGTAGTCCCCGGGCCGGAGGTCCCAACGACTTAACTTGAGTAAGTAGTAAGTAAAGTAAGCATTGTATGAGTAATGGTCTTGGCTGGTGTAAGTCATTGACCCCGAGTAAAAGAGGAATCTCCTCCCGATTAACCCGGGTGGGCAAATGAAGCTAACAAAGTATTGGACATTGTGTATGTATTGTGTAAGAATTGTGTATGTATCGAGTATGTGTATTTTGAGCAACGGTAAGTATGTAATGGGTGACTTGTATTGCATTCCTTGTATGTATTGCAGTGTATGAATGTATTCCTTGTGTAGTACTTGGGTATTGAGAATGAAGCATGTATGTATGTATGAAGCATGTATGTATGTAAATACCCGTAAAATGAATTGCATGTATTCGACCAAGTGGTCGGCGTACCCTCGCTAGTATGCGGGGTATGTGGAAGTCATATTCAATGTAAGCTGAGCCCCTAGGGGCAACGTTTTTAGTGTGCAGGTACCCGAAGCGGATTTGGACAAGGTAAGAGGACGGTGGTAACACTTGGATAGTTAGGAACCGAATGTAGAAGTGTACTAAGTGGTACACCCCTTGTACTTAGAAAGTAAGTAGTTTGTGAGGAATGGGTAGTGGTTAGACTCATAATGAGTATCTATGAAATTGAAAGAGGTATTGAATTTGTATAAGGATCTTAGTAAACGTGGTGTAATATATTGTATTGAACTTATGGAGTATTGTATTGAATGGGAAGTTGTAGTACTTGATTGGTAATTGTAGTGAATATTGCATTTGTGTAGCACTCGGATATTCTGGTGCATCAGATCGATGCTGTATGTAGTAGTAGCCTTGTTAGTCACGTGGGTGGCTAACAGCATTGTTTCACCCACCGTTGTGTAAGTAAGTATCCGCTGCGTGAGTATGGATGTATAAGGAGATTGGACGGGAATGACGGTATTAGCGGTAGGGGTGTTACAAAAAGTGGTATCAGAGCGAAGTATCGCTCTGATGACTGGAAATACCGAGTTTAGGAATACCGAGTTAGGAATTAGAAGCTTAGGGCTAAGGGCTGAGTGATAGCATTAGAGATATGTTAGTTAGGAACTCTCGGTGTGTACCGGATACCTACAATATCAGACCCGCCCTCCACAAACCCACAGTATAACTTGGGAAAGGACGCCAGAGAGAAAGAAAGTCCTCTCATACTCGGGGAAACCCGATCTGGCAGTAGTGAGATATTCCTACAAGAGGAAAGAACCCGACACATAGTAGATTCCAAGGATTGGAAGTTCCGGAGATAATTCCCGGTTGAACAACAACACCCGCACTCAATAGCGGTTGAATGAGCACTCCAACCATAAGGAGACTACAACTTACAACAGCATGGGGCGACATGCCTAGCAGTCACGAGAATCTGGCTAATCAACCAACAGCAGGAAAAGAAGCACTAAGCGTGCAATGGAGCGGAAAAAGGATCAGCAACAAAACCCGAGACACAAGACTACGGGACAGTAATAGCTAAGTAATACCACCAACGGTATGCTAGCTGACTAAGGACATAGTCGGGAGTGGTCAACTCCAAAACTACAACGCCAAAAAGTTACAATACCTAACCAACATAGCTCACACAGCTACAAGAATATCCATGGGATATGAACCGATGGGACTACAAGAGTAGTGCCTAAACAAGCTAAGGCTCAATAACCACGGTAAACCAGTGGGAATGAGCAACAAGGAAAAACATAAGACAAATAAAGGGGAGTCTCCAAGGATTGGAGAAGTATCCTGATCAATGACAACCACGTCCAGATCATTGAGAAGTTGCTTAAAGGATCGAGTATCCCAAACATAGATCAATAAAATCAAGGGGTGAGTCAATAGGACTACCCAAATACGAGTGGAAACCATACCGTGATCGGTATAGGGTTACCCAAAAACCACCAGTACCACGCACTTGCCACGACAAGTGCAGTAAGAACAAGAAACGTGTAGAGGAACCCTAACACACCACAAGTACATAGTAATGTACCGTGACAACAATGAAGCGACTTCGGGATTAAACATCCTGGAAACCGAAGAATGAAACCTTAGAAGGGCCTGACGGCCCGACCACTGTATTTAGAAGATACCAGTCAGCGAGAAGCTGGACTTGGTCAAAACCTCAAACATGGCTATACCATGAAGAAATTCTTTTAACACCGAACCATTGTTTCAAAACCCAAGATTTTTCTTTCAAAACCGCAACCCTTCTTTTAAACCTTGGATTTTAAAACCAAACCAACAGCATTATGGTGAGTATCATAGAATGATACAAGAGGAGTTGACAATAGAATACTTCACCTAGGCGTGTGACGAGCACTATGAGTGTACCCAAATATGGGATGTGGGACAACCGCACTCCGAAGGAGCTTGCAGGCCTGACAAATAGTTGGGTAAGTGGCAACGTATCAACAAGGTACCCCATGTATGTATACAGGTAGTGCACGAAACACGGGAAGTAGCCAACTCCGCTCTACGGACCATGAGTAAGTTCAAACCAGAACAGCTGGACACCTCAGACGATCAAGGAGAAGGAACTCAGCTAAGTAATAAGAATAAAGAACTCAGAGAAACCATCTGAAGATAAAGAATGAAGACTAGGAAGTGCAAAGAGCACAAACTAGTAAGTATAGACATTGGATATGTCTCAAAGACTTCAAACAAATATATGACAGCTGGAAAGTATACCCAGCCTGAACATAGTAAGGCAATGCCTAATGTGAACATAACAATGCTCAACAAGCGGGGTGGAGTTCCCAAGAGCGATTACAAGATTACCACGAAGTATAATCCACCATTTGAGAGGATTTTAAACCTAGTCTTAAGCACTAGGAGCAAGTATAAACAGTATACCCAAGAACGGGAGACGTTATAACCTTGAAAGAGATAACTCAAATACAATACCACAAGGCGGTATAGTGGACACAACATATCATGAATATTAGCCGGATGTAACCGCGTAACCTAACAGCACCCAGGAGCAATCCTTGAAGGGTGTCTGAGCTAACAACAAACGAACAAAGCATCATGATAAGAGCATGGAAGCAAGAACGAACACTCGGTTAGGACACCAAAGGGATTTCACTTAACAAGAAATACCCTAAGTTACAGAAGGCACTAATTAACACCAGATTGCCTAAAGGGCCTCCTATGAACGGAAGCGTGATGTGATGACTTGCCATGGAGCCCAATAATACCTCCAACCTATAATGGTATACAAGGAGTGAAAACTGGTATAAGCAGCTTGCAAAGGGCATAGCTTGCAGCAATAAGGCTTATGAGCCATGGACCAACTACCTTATGTAAACCTAAACGGTTGCAAAACCCACACCATTTAATAACAAGACTCACAAGATTTTTGCTTCATAACTCAGCATAATGAGCGACTTGGAGTAAAGGGCTACCTCAATGTCACTGTCACTAGAGCATCAGTCTAGTACACAATTGACAGGCTTTTAATTACCCTTCATGCCTTCTGTAGAAATGATAACACAGAGGCATATGAATCGCTATAATGCCAACAATGGCCTGGTCCACACATGGACACTACGAGAACCCAAAGGAAGGTACCCCTCGTTAACCGGAGACCACCAATGTGGTGAAGATGTGAACCCATAGGAAAGGCTTCCATCTACTATAACAATAGAGCCTACGCAATAGATATTGCCAAGGGGCGATAGGATAAGGAAATGAGATTTCCAAACCACTACGACTTAAAGGAGTAAGTATACTCCATATACACCCAACCATGTGGTGAACCATTGTGTAAACACTAACAAGGTAAACCTTGTCATGAGACCTATGAGGGGAGACAAGCCCCTCAACAAGAACTTTCATCTAACAGTGATAGAATACACCTCAGTTGAGGACGGGACCAGAAAACCCTTGAAGTTTCTTGGGATGTCCCGGTGATGTACATACAAAGTGAAACTGCACAGCTAGAGCCTATAACCAATGCTAAGCACTGGAAAGATAATAATTGTCAGGAACAATCAATGTGGATACCCATTGAACACCACGAATGACCCACACTCAAGAGAGCTTGTAACCCGATAAATTACTTTATCCTTGGTCAACCAAGATAATTGGTAAATGGTATCATAACTGATGGAAATAATGTGAGGTAAGCCAACCAACACATGAAACCTAAACTGAAATAAGACATCTCCACATGGGGAAAATAATACCATTGCGGTATGCTACGACAATCATCATACATATGAACTAGGAACCTCCTAGTGTATTCACACCATAATGAAATGGTGCCAATGACAGTAGCAATGAGTAAAGAGAAACTACCACAGTGACGGAGTCAGTAAAAACGATGTTGTTTAATGAGTAAGAATACGGTGCGCAACAAGCGACCGCTATGAGGAAGTAGTAGATAATGACATGGAGAATAAGTATGGAAGACATCCAGAAATATTCGTTCCTATCACATAAGTGACTTACTGCCAAGCGTTTACACCTCTGCACTCTGTATGACTGAGTGTTTTGGTATTGCACTTGTGCAGCTAATGATCTAATGGGGTAGCTAGGGATATGGAAAATGTAAATTGTAGTAAACCCTTCTTTTCACCAACAAACATGGCATAAGCCAGCTAAGGAAGCTTAGCAACAAATTGTGCGGCCTGAGGCCAAAGAAGCACGAAGAGTGTGAAGCACACTAACAATCACAAGATGTGAATTCCATTGAAAAAAAGGGTGAAAGAAGACGTAAGAAAGTCACTAAGACCGACGCATAGAAAAATGCAAGGTCATACAAGTAAAGAACACTTGTACTGAACCAGAAGAACTGGTATAATTTAGAAATCAGTGACAACAGAGGAAGCACTACAGTTAAGTGGTGACTTAACCTCGCCCGACAGTAAGTCGGAGGAACTTAATGAATAATCGTGGAAGCACGAATAGCATGTGCAGTAGATTACCAGAGAGCTGGTCACAATCTAAAGCTAATTGAGTTCAACACGGTAAAAGAATACCGCATTTGTTTAGTAAACCTTATTCCCATAATAGACGGATAAAAAGGTGATGTATAGCACATTAAGGATAACACGAAGGGTGAGTAACCCAAGTTATCAGGGTCACGCAGCAGAAGCTAGTGGGCCCTAGCTAGGAGATAATATACCCAGTAAGTATAGTAGAATGACTATTAATGCCTTGAAGCCTATTAGGCTAGAACCGAATTAATTATGGGTTAAATAAACTCATATAGGAATTCTTGGTGCAAAGACTAAACCATTGGTATGGTTAAGACCCTTTGACCAGAGTATATTATATAATAAACAGTAATGAAGCTAAAATGCTTCAGTTTGCCTGAATTGAATGAACCAATGTTCAATAATAACATATGGTAAATTACGTGGGCGTAATCCCTTTTAAGGGGGGTAGAGCGAAAACCGCTTAATGTAAGTTTCATGAATAAAACACATAAACTACAATGTGCATAGCACAAACGATAATTGAATTGATGATTGGTACCTATGTTAAATAAACATACGTATTCATTCATATGGTAAATATGGTAATAAGGCACGAGATATGCAAATACCTTAGGGCGAATATACCCATCTTGTAACCCAGTGTAAGAGTATTAGTAAAGAAGAGTAATGAGTAGTGGACGGAGCTCCACAAGTATTGTAGTCTTTGAAGAAGTAGTACGAAATGAATGAGAGTAGTAGATGAATGAAGTCTAGGAGTAGTGTATACCTAGGTAAGTTATTGGAAGTAAATTGAGGACAACTAAATTCTACAAGTATGGTAATCCCTAGTTATAATATTTGAAACGATGGAGAGTAATGGATGGAAGTAGTGAAGGTTGATGAAATGAGCACTTAGGTATTGAATCTCGAAGAAAAAAATTTGGAAGTAGAATGAGGATGATAGATGGACTGAATTCCATCCTTTGGAGATGTATGAATTTGTAATTATGACTAGGAAGAGTAAAAAGATAGAAAATAAAAATAATTGAATTATCTGTTTGTTTGAAACTGATGTGGGAAGTCGAACTTGATCCTGATCAGATCAAGGGAAACCGAACACAAATTGGGGTGGAAAGATAGTTCAACACTGGTGCTGATCACACCAGGGTCGAATAACTCTTGAAGCTCCCCTCAAGTGGTCACAAGAATCACGCTTAGGATAGAAGCAATGAATATAAATTGGAACTTGGAGTTGTATGCTTTAGAAAGATTTCTAATTAGTTGTTGGGAAGGATTTTCCTTAGACTGAGAATAAAGATTTGGTTAGAAGCTTGTACCAGAGAAGATAGTAGTGTAGCATGTTGTATTATTCCAAGGGCAGCGGGACATAGAGGAGTCATGTGTCGAGATGAACTGAGTGCCTACGGGATTGTAATGTGTATCGCATTGCTTTGGGGATAGCTTTGCACTGTATGTATGTATAAATTTTGTAATGAGGAACTGGATGGTTGTTAGTAATGCGGATCAGAGTAATTATTGTACATTGGTATGGTATGGAAAGGAGAAACCTTGAGTAACAGATTTGGGAAATTGTAAGGAGGAAGAATGTATGGCTTTGGTATTAGGCAAGCATAAATGAGTAAGTATGGCAATCCATAACCTCGAACAACTTTGAGGACAAAGTTCTTAAGGGGGGTGGATTGAAATACCCCAAACTTAAAAATAGCGATTAAAATAATTCTAATATGTATTTAAGGGCCTAATAACGCCTAAGTAATATTGGTAAGGAAAAATAAATCCAAAAGAAAGTAAGAAATGCTTAAAAAGCGAAAAACGCTAAATAAGCGTTAAATAACCATAGGAGGTATGAGACCTTGGTTAGCGTATTATATGGATTCCTAAGGATTAGTAAGGCCAAAATAATATATGAGAACAACTCACGAAGAAAACAGATCCAAATAATGTATTAAAACGCTAATAGAGCTTTAGCGCACGTTTTTTGAGAAAACCCAAAAACGTGACTTTAAGTGGTCAAATGAACCCGTAAAAATTATATACCATTAAATAACTAAAATTAAAAATTAATGGAAGCTTAATAACCAATAAAATTAAAGAAATGAGAAAATTCCGGAAAACGGGCCCGGTTAGTGAATAGTACCAAAACCGGGTAAATTAACGAGCGTTTTCTGTAAAAGACGAAAAACGCTCCAACTAGTATACTATATGGGGGCCGGTTTTTAAAGACTTAAACAAGCTCTCACACACTCACACTTGACTAGTTAATTAATTCAAGGGTTGAAAAGTCAATAAAGCAAAAAAGTAAAAAAGTAACAAATACTACTTTTTCTACTCTCTCTCCTCTCATTCTCACATTTCTCCTCTCTCTCTTGTGAGTTCCCTTCTTTCTTCAGCAGCTCCCCACTTCTTCTTCCTCCTCCAGCCCCAAACGATTTTGAAGCTCCACACATGGCTTCCCTCACTTCCCTTGCTTCCTCAAGCCACAATAATGCTCCGAATCAAAAACCAAAAGTAGATTTGTGCTAGTTAGAGCAAGGGATACACTTCCCTCTTTTTAGAATATAAAAATGATGAACTTCATTTCCATGGGTTTTCCCCATTTGAAGAGAAAATGGCATCAACGTAAAGCTTGGAGTCTCTCTCTCCATTAAGGTAAAAATCTACATGAAAACCTCAAGTTTTCTCCATCCTTCTTTGTAACCGATTTTGCCCATTTGTAATGCTCTATTTTTTCTCTCTCTTTGAGCACCATTCCAATATTCCAATGGTGGTCGAATCACCTTCTTGAACCAAGGGCTAAAACCCCTCTTAAAAGACTCCAAAGGTAAACCCTAGAATTTGTGTTTTAAACACTTCAATGAATTAGTATAAATCTAAGGTTTGGTATTTTAATTACACTTGTTTTGTGTGCTTTGGGTGATGGGGATGGAGTTTGGCAACTCCATTCCCCATATGACCGATTTGTGCAAGAAAGAAAGAAGGAGGAGAATTGGAAAAGAAAGAAGGAAATAAGAGCTTAAGGTAAGAGCTCCTTCTTAATGCTAAGTTTTAATGCATTAGAGTAATGGGAATGGGTAAACCAATTTAAAGATCCCAAAATATTGTATTAGTATTGTAGTAATGGAAGTTTGAGTATTTGTGAGCAAGTATGTGAATTATAGGCCTTGGAGCCAAGTAAATTGTGTATGTGTATTAGTATGGTTATTTGAGGAAGTATTGATGTATTGATGTTGACTTGATTGCTGATAGCACCCTTGTATGGGTGTGGCTAGATTAGGAATGATTTTGGCAAGAAAGGATGTGTATGGCTAAGTAAGCAAAGTATGTGAACTATGGCAAAATTTTGGTAGAAAATAAGCATTTTTGTATGACTTGGTGAATAAGAGAACTAAGGTGTGTATTGGGCTGAGTAGAGATGTTTAGTAACCATGGAATGGTAGTTGTAGGATGAGAATAAAAGGGTGTAAAATCTGTAGCAAATAGCATGTGAAATGCATTGGAAAAATAAGAGAAAGAGTTAGTGTTTGTAACCTTGAAGATGGAGATTTGACTTGGGTATAGGTAGTGCATATGTCTAGAAATGAATTGGTATGGTAAAATGAAGTTAGGAAAAGATGCAAAGTGCAAAGGAAAGTGTAGAAATGCACAAGTGTGCAAGTTGTAGAAATGAGAATGGAAATTTGTAGAAATTGGGCAAGAAGTTGAGTATGGATTGGACCAAGGATTTGAGGTGGTTTAAGGAGTGTTTTGAGGTGTTTAATTATGTAGGAAACTTGTGGAAAGTTTATGGAATGATTAGGGGTGGATTAAGGGTTGATTTGGGGTTGAAAAATGACCTTAATAGAAGTTTTTAGCAGGGTCCGGGACTTAGGATATGTACCAAGTCCCGGACCGCTTCAAAAAAAAGGCCCGAGAGTGAATGCAAGAATTGGTCCGGGACTTAAGTCCAGGACCAAGTCCAGGACCAGGTATAAAAATGAGCCGAAAGTACACAGAAGTATTGGTCCGAGACTTAGGGTCCGGACCAAGTCCCGGACCACCCCCATAACTGCCTAGAAAGTGTTTTAAAGTGTCTAGAACGTGGGGGATTGATTGGTATTGGTTTTAGGAGTTGTTTAGGAGTTTATTGGTGATATTTAAAGGCCCTAAGAAGTGTAAACAAGTTTGAGGAGTAATTAAGAAAGTTGTAAGTTTAAGAACATTAAGTTAAACCGAAACAACGGGACAACGGGGTAAGTATGGGAGTATTAATTATGTATGTAGTGTAATGCTTAGTATTAATGGAACCATTTGGCATGTAGCCGGAGGTTCAAGAATAAGACTCGAGGAACGAGAGTGAACCAAAGGAACAAGGGAACACCCGGTAAAGTAATTTTCGGAAAAAGGTATGATTTCTTCATGCTCTGTATCCTAACCTGGTTACCCCGATTTGGGTGCTTATTTGATCACCTAAATAAGATAAATGCATGAATCAGACTATATTGCACCTACTTGTTCTTGTTTAAGTGGTTCTTGATATATACTGCCTTGAACACTAGTTTGTATAATTCATGAAATGAATGGATGAGGATAAGTATGTATGCACTTTGTAGTGTACTTTTGTATTGTATTGTATTTTGTAAGTATGTGTATATGAGTAATGGATTATTGTGTGGCTTGTATGTGAATGACCTCTACTAATTCCTAACCACCTAACTCCTAACATAAGTATTTAGTAAATTGGAATGAGTAGAAGTTCGATATAGTTTCGGCCACGCGTGAGGATGAGGAGACACAAGAGGTTGGATCCGATTCCTGGTTCTTTAACTGGTCCACAGCCCAAACCCCTTAGATGGGTAGCATCTAGGATTGGTGAACCAAGTAAATCCCGGTGGTGGGACAGAGTAATCCCCGGGCCGGAGGTCCCGACAACTTAACTTGAGTAAGTAGTAAGTAAAGTAAGAATTGTATGAGTAATGGTCTTGGCTGGTGTAAGTCATTGACCCCGAGTAAAAGAGGAATCTCCACCCGATTAACCCGGGTGGGCAAATGAAGCTAACAAAGTATTGGGCATTGTGTATGTATTGTGTAAGAATTATGTATGTATCGAGTATGTGTATTTTGAGTAACGGTAAGTATGTAATGGGTGACTTGTATTGCATTCCTTGTATGTATTGCAGTGTATAAATGTATTCCTTGTGTAGTACTTGGGTATTGAGAATGAAGCATGTATGCATGTATGTACCTGTAAAATGAATTGCATGTATTTGACCTAGTGGTCGGCGTACCCTCGCTAGTACGCGGGGTATGCGGAAGTCATATTCAGCGTAAGTTGAGCCCCTAGGGGCAACGTTTTAAGTGTGCAGGTACCCGAAGCGGATTTAGACAAGGTAAGAGGCCGGTGGCAACACTTGGATAGTTAGGAACCGAATGTAGAAGTGTACTAAGTGGCACACCCCTTGTACTTAGAAAGTAAGTAGTTTGTGAGGAGTGGGTAATGGTTAGACTCGTAATGAGTATCTATGAAATTGAAAGAGGTATTGTATTTGTATAAGGATCTTAGTAAACTCGGTGTAATATATTGTATTGAACTTATGGAGTATTGTATTGAATGGGAAGTTGTAGTACTTGATTGGTAATTGTAGTGAAGATTGTATTTGTGTAGCACTTGGATATTCCGGTCCATCAAACTGATGTTGTATGTAGTAGTAGCCTTGTTAGTCACGTGGGTGGCTAACGGCATTGTTTCACCCACCGTTGTGTAAGTAAGTATCCGCTGCGTGAGTATGGATGTATAAGGAGATTGGACGGGAATGACGGTATTAGCGGTAGGGATGTTACATAAGGAGTTCATAGATAAGTCGCGCACATGGTAATCCCGTCGTAGTGGTAATGGCACACACTTCTACCGATCCACATGTATGATCACTATTACATTGACCACTAATTAGCTTTGTTTGAAGTAATTCTAGGCACATGAGACTCGCAGAGCCACTAAATTGAGAAAAGACACTTGGTGGTCATGCATTACTCTCTTATCAAGGGAAAACTCAAAGTCTTGCTTGATCTCAAAGTGTTGTCCCTCGATACACACGTCTGTGCATACTTTCATATATATGTGGTGTCCAGTGACCCGGTGGATGTATGAAGCCAGCATTTTAGAGCCGAATGCACACTTTTCACCCTGTGCATGGACAAGTAATTAGTTAGAAAGATATCTGACAATAACAAAAGTGAACACTTACGTATTAACAAATTATTTAACAACCTGTTAGTTGTGTTCCCAAGTGTCTGACTCACTTCACCCATGGATCAACAAATTTCTCACGCTGACATAACCATGTGGTCTCCGTGACAGTAGAAGCATAGTCAAGCCTCTACCAGTGATATGCTACTGCTTCGACGGTTTTTTTATGACAGCACAATATCTTCACTGCTTTGGCAGCCACATTCCTAGAGTGATAAGTGTGAAATATGCATGGTTTTATTGGTTTTAAATGCTCAATTTTCATACTTGCATTGATAATATTCCACACTTATCTTATGTTTTCCTTTGGTTTCTTGTTCAATAAGAATTGATACCTTTTGTATGTCAAATGTAGAGAAAAGCCAAGGAAATTGTACATTATCTCATGAGGGTGATGATGCAACAAGCGGGATCAAATCGGAGCCAAGACGGAGATTTTAGAGGCTTTTGAAGCTTTGTCCGAACTTGTGTCCGAACATCCATGTTCGAACACAAGTCGAGAGTTCCAGTATTCATCCTGACAAATTGTCTGAACTTGTGTCCGAACTTGTATGTTCGGACACAATTCGAGACTTTCACAATCGAAGCCAGAACTGTGCTGTAGAACGAGGTGTCCGAACATTGATGTTCGGACACATGTTCGGACGCAGCTAAAGTGTAAACACAAAGTGCTACGTTTTGAAGGAAAGAAGGGGAGGAAGCTTATAAAAGTAACCTAATCAGAGGGACATTTATCACAACATTCTTGACTCAAAACTACGCTCCTCAACGACGCTCATACTCTCATCTCCTTCATCATCAGCATCATCCTCAATCACATTCATCACACGAATCATCATCCCCATCGTGGAGCATTGTCAGAAGTGAGTCAACCTCCATCTTCAACCTTGTGCCAACAAATCTTCGAATCTGGATAACAAGTGGATTTGGTAGTTTTTCTTTCTCTTGATTAATTCTCTTCCAATTGTATTTATTTGTTTCATTAGTATGTCTGACTAGTGCGGAATTGCTCTAGGGGAGGGTTGTTTGTAATGGATATGAATTATCATAGTATTTCTACAATTTGGATATGAGATTTTCATCGGATTGTTTCTAGATTAATGTATAACATTCACATTCTCTATTAATAACATGAGTTTCAAGAGTTCTTTGAGAATCTTGTTAAGATCAGATCAAGTGACTAACAAGAAGTTCAAATTAATCTGAAAATTTTGTGGAAATTAGTCAGATAGATAAGTTTTCCATGTAATTGCTAATAATTCTTCACTTTTAATCCACATATATATGTGTTTTGTCTGTTTATAGATTAGAGTCGGCATGTTCTGATAGGTGAGCTCTTCTTTATCTAGGATTTAGAATTGAAGAGAGTATAAAGAATTGGTCAATCCGTATCTCATAATAAAACTGTAGAAATTGCTAATTATATCCAGTGTAGAACAACCCAAACCCGGAGTTCCATTCACTTAATTCAAATTTATCATTTATTTTCATTAATTGTTTATTTTAATTTTGATTTGCCTTTAGTCAATTCAACCGCAAAAATAATACACAACCCCCCTGAATTTCCAGTTTTCTTAGGAGTAGACTTATTTTCTTTCAAGTCCCGTGGATTCGATACCTGGTTACTTTATTTCTATACTATAGTGACCGGGATTTTTACAACCTGACAGAAATTTGATTTATTATTTTCTAGGTTTAATTTTGTAGTTTTTAATATATCAATTTTACCTGTTTGCTTAGAGATATGCCAACGACATAGTAGGTGGGGCACACTTTGGAAGACCAATGAAAGTGCTTTCACTAAGGCCTTTTCATTGTTAGTTACAAAAACTTGAAGGAGGGAAATCATCAGCTGCATCACTTGTTGAAGCATCCAAGTGTAGGCGGACTCATCTTCTCTCACTGTAAAACAGAATGCAATGCTGAAGTTATTGCCGCACGACATGACTCCAATGAACTCAACTAGCGGCAACTTGTACTTGTTCATCTTATAAGTACTGTCAATGAGCACTACATATGGGAACATCTTAAATAGTGTGAGATCGAATGGGTGCGCGAAGAAGATGTGCCCTAACCTAGACATATCCCCTGCAAAAGAACATTGCAGATTTTTTGTCAAAACCTAACAACAACAGACACAAGTACCGTAAAGATGTTTATACCCTTACTTGGAACTTTCTCGGACCACCAGCTGTATTTACTTTCATCCAACAAATGCATGAGCGATGCTACATGAGTACCCCGGCATGGTCCTCATTCCTGAATTTTGCGACCAAGTTGTGAATTCAAGTTTTGTCCGTCATGCTCTTAAGGTTCTTATCATGCGAATGGGCCCACTGTCGCGGCACAACTCCACTTCTGTACAAGCTCTTCATGCTTGCTCTTTCATCCAATGAAGCGAGGGCGCATGAAATAAGAGTGAGGATTACGAGCCAATTCATGGTTATGCTTTAGCTGCATTTCAAGAACTAACCACCTAACAACTGACCTACCACGAATGCTTATGCGGGACGAGCAGTTGTATTTCTTCGTAGTGCAATGCCTTTAACTAGAGGAGGATGATTCACCTTGGCTGTTTCAGGGCTTATTCTGGCCATACCTCTCGCGCGTCAGCACTAGTTCACCATCATCCCTAACAGCCTGTCTGATTAAATCAATGTGGTTATTCTCAGCAAGGAAGATCACATAAGCTGTTGCCTCTTCTTTGTATGCAAATATTTGGTTCGTTCTCAAAAGATAACATATGTCTATGCTCACTTCTTCTTGATCAAATCCATCATCATTCTCACCCTTAACAACACATAATAACGTGCGATCAACTAAAGCTCACAACAAGGTCAATATAAATAGTACAAGTGCGTAGTTAAGCAAAAAAACAGGCATGCCAATCATAAACTCATCCAAAAGAATCAAAGTATCTTCAAAGCGGTACAAAAAAGGGAATAGCAGGTCAAAATAGCCATCCATTACCGGCGTTGGCACTGGCCCTTTACCGTGGGCGTTGACGCTGGCCACCATGTGCGGGTGTCGGCGCCAGCTGCCCGGGCACATTATCGCTTTTTTCACGTTTATGACTGTTTTGGCATTTTTGTGTTCTATATTTGTACCGAATTTAACTTAAAAAAACTACAAGTGCATAAAAAATACCTCTGAATGAGTCTCTCGTTGAAGTTAAGGTCGTTTACGTGTTCGTCAAAGATCCCTGAAGTGTCACATTCATTACCATGTTCCCCTCTTCCTCTTTCTTATCATATGATTTCTGAATTTAAATATGATTTCATAATATATCCATCCACCTTATATAATAAAATTTTGGTGCGGTTTATAATATGTCATAAGTTTTTGGTATATATTGTAATTTTTAAATATTTTAACAAAGACAAAATGGTTATTTTCTGATTGAGCGAATTGGAGACTCGACTACCTGTAGTAACCCTTAAAAACTAACATGCAACCACAACCAAGGGCAACAGAAAAACTGAGAATCTTTCCGTTATAGGAAGGGTCACTAGAATCTGGCTATAAAGAGTCTTCGCTTACGGACGACCACATCTAGCGAAGATAAAGACTCTGTTCGTCTTTGGCATATTTGATATTCCCTTCGTTCAAAAATATTTGTCTTTTTAATATGTGATTCTTGTTCAAAAATATGTGTCATTCTAGTTTTTTGACACACTTTTTTCTGTTTTAACCCTACTATTCAACATAAAAATATTTATTATCTAGATGGAAAAATAAAAAGTAAGGGTACATGCGTCATTATTCTACTTTCCTTAATAAGTGTACAAGTTTCTAAAATGACAGATATTGTTGGATGGAGTAACATATTTGTTACATAATGAGTGGATTCTGTGTCCGTCTCTTCCCTTGGCACTTTACAGGTCACGCACAGGTGGAAAATCGAGGAGATGGGGAAATATATGCTCTGAGTTGGTTAATTTGTTCGATCTACAAAGGACGGGTTTGCATTATTGGTGTGTTCCTCACCATCTGACACATTGACAAGATTGATTTATCAGTATGCAATCCTCCGTGCACCACGGATCCAATCACGTGTTGTCATCAGTTGGCTGTTTTTGTCTACAGACGCGCTTTGAATAGATGGCCCTATTTACGGGACGGGTTTATAAGGAGGTCGTAGGATGTCTCGTCACAATGGCCCCTACACACAGATACGTATATTGAGACTTGAGAGGTAGAGAGCAAGGAGGTCTCGTGCTGAATCGTACTATACTGTCAAAATGTTGACCTATATTATGAGGCAGAAATCAAATAACGCAGTAGTACTTTTGTTAAAAAAAAAAAAAAATAGAACAGTACTACTTGAGAGTAAAAATGGAGTGGGGAGGGACCAGACTGAATCAACATGTACTATTGGTATCGATGGTTAAATAGTGGATCCAGTTATTTGGGCCCATAGTCCGATCCCCTAGGCAGTAGGGGAAAACTAGTGGGCCTGAGTCAGAATACAGCCCACTTTACGAGTAAATAGTACATGTGGCAGAACATGGTGGGGTTGGTTAGGACAAAAACCTAAGCTAGTGCTACTGCGTCTAAACCTCGTATCATTGATTATTGGCGCAACAAGACAGGACTGGAAAAGAAAAGCGTCCTTGTTTGTTAAGTGAGTGCCTGTGCCACTCGGTTGTTTCCACTTTTTTCCTTTTCAACAAATGGTTTATACCTTTATCTTCGAAAACACAAATGGTTTACTTTTTTATAATGTATTCTTTCACTTATTTTATTAAAGTAAATGAGAGAAGGGTGTTCTAGGTAGAGTTGAGTTTCCGAATCTATCTCCGTGTTCTTGGTTACATCCTCGATATCCTTAAAGAAGGGAACATTTATGACCTATTATAACGATGTCTCCAAATATCTTATTACCTACAATTTTCACCACACCCTCTTGTAGCGAAGAAATGGTAATTCTTAGGGTTTCAAACGTTATACAACAAATTACAAACAGTACTTGTTGAAAAAAAAATACCAAAAAGAATCACTGGTCAAGAAAAAAGCGATATTGGATCCTAAAAGACAAACAGTTGATGCAAATGTGATATTTGAAGCCACTTTCAACTTTAACATATCCACACCCTCCTCCACACATGTGACGCAGGATGCCTTAAGGTGATCACGAATGTCTTTCTCTTTTATCTTCTTATTTTTCTTGTCTATGATTTTAGTAAACAAACTACTAGTTTTCTACTATAAAATACCTTACATGTATTGCCGGAGGGAATAGGGTACAAAACGACCCCTACTAAATTACACAAAAATTATAGTATAAACAAAATTTTGTTTTAGAAAATTTTGATAAAAGATCCCTGACTTTTTATAGTTTTTGTTATGCCCCTCAACTAATTTAGCAAAATATTTTAAACTAATAATAAATGATTAATTAATAACTTAAGCTTTTAATCAAGATAATCTCGTAGTAGAAATAATCATGTTTGCTATGATTCATTGAACGTTCTTTTCTGTATACATTCCTTACTAAAAGGGATTACAATACGTATCGGAAATCTATTTGGAACAAATGATGGATAATAATACAAAGTGCGAAATGAATCACAAGCCTGCCTTTCAAGAATTGAATCGAGGAACTAACATTGAAATTAAGGACAAACGGAAGTAGATGGAGGTGTTTGCAAATGGACCCTATATGAGATGGCTTTGTATATTTTGAAATTATATAAATAGAAAAAACCGGATATATGTCTATATAAGACATACAGTCGTCAAAACTCAAAGGTGAGGCAGTAAGTTGATGCATTGTACAGTTTCAACATAATCACTTCATCATAGTATGTAATACTATCTCCCTTCCACTTTGACTGTCTTGTTTGTTTTTTGGCACGTTTTTCCACTTCAATATTAAACATATTAGATTAAATAATTTTATAAAATTAATTTTTGCAATGTATAGTTTACCATGTAAGGAATCAACCACAAATTTTAGATTTATAAAATTATATTATCTTATATGTCAAATATTGAAGTCAAACAACAGATCCAAATAGTAAACATGACAATAAGAAGGAGGAAGGGAGTAGGATTTAACTGTATCACAAATGGTTCACTTTATTTTAATCACACTCTGACATTCGTAACCGCGTGGACTGAAACTTCTCCGCCTCTCTTTACTTAATTTTGATGCCAATAAAAGAGTTAAATCATGTACTGCAAATCCATTTCATCTGCTTTTGCATTCAATATTTGGAAAACATCAGGTAGTAATGTGTACTCCCTCCGTCCTGAAGTGACCGTCCTGTTTGCTTTATGGCACGTTTTTCCAGTTCAATATTAAGCATATAAGATAAAATAATTTTATAAAACTAAATTTTGTAACATATAGTTTATCATGTAAGGAATCATATGCAAAATTTAAATTTTCAAAATTAATTTATTTTATATGTTAAAAATTGAAGTCAAACGACATGTCCAAATAGTAAACAAGACGGTCAATTCAGGACGGAGGGAGTAGTATTTATTTCTGGAAACTATATGGTTACATATATACTTTTGTTTTATAAAAGATATAAAATTAATATATAAAAACTTTATGGATCAAAAATATATATTGAATTCTGGTATTACTGAAATTATATTAGATTGATATAATAATTTTTTAAATTGTACTACAAACTTACAAATTATACTTCTACGGTATACAAATTATACTTTTACAAATATAACAAAAATAATTAGCTTTCATTACCTTTTTAAGAATAAATGCATCTTAACTTAGATCAGCGCCAACTTGACTTTCGAACTATAACTCGAAAGTTACACTGTTTTCAGTTTTTTTTAATAACGGTAATGTTATATATAAGTGAATATGAGTTTTTACAAAACTGATATATAGAGGGCTATATATCAGATATAAAAAAAGGGGCACAAAAGGAGCCTAACTAAGCATATACAAAAATTTCCCTAGCATATACAAAAGTGTTAGAGAGCCAGCAAGTTCAGGGAAGTAAAGGCGCTATGAGCATAAAATTTTGTCCAGCCATTGGAGGTCCTTGCTGGATTAGCCCATCTTAGTCCAAATGATCGCTTTAATGGCGATTTTGATGTCGGAGACGACAATTGAAGGGTCACTGGCTTCGTTGGCCATCGCTCTCTTGCATCGTTCTATCCATAGTTGGTAGACAACATTGGCTATGACGGTTTTCTTCACTAGGTCAATCGGGTGTTTCCTTTTGCAGTATCTGGATATCCAATGAGCACAGTTGCGGAGGCTAGTCCCGTTGGTCGGGATTTTCAGCCAATCACAAATAGACCACCACACCCTGTTAGAAACCTGCAATGAAAGAAAAGATGGTGGCTAGTCTCTTGAGCATTCTCACAGAGCCGGCATCGGTTAGCAAGAGATATGCCCCAAGATTGGAGCCTATCACAGGTTTTTAAATGACCTTTAAGGGTAATCCATAGAATGAATTTAGCTTTTGGGGTAGATTAGGGTTTCCAACAGATGTTATACCAAGTAAAGGGCATAGATGAATAAGAGACGTCCTTATAGAGCATGCTAACTTGAAGGTTGGGAGTGCGGGCTAGAAGCAAGGTAGTGGCATCTTTAGTGGATCCACATTGATTAATCCACCAATTTAAGGCATGGATAATGGATTTCCAGGTCCAAGGATCATTCCCCTTGGCAACATTTGTCTAGAAGTCCTGGGTAGTCAGGTATAGGCTGTGAATCCATTGGATCCACAACCGCTCAGAGTTATTGGTTATAGCGGCTATAGTTTTAATCATGAAGCACATGTTCCATTTTTGGATGTCTTTGAGACCAGGGCCACCCTGTTGCTTAGTGCTTGCAATGGTATTCAGGGCACTAGGGGAGTAGTGTTACTATCGGTATCACCAGGCCAGAGGAAGGAGCGAAAAAAACTAGTGATGTTTTTGGTCACTTTTTTAGGGATGAAGATGCAGGAAGCCCAAAACCCCACGATACCAAAGAGAGAGCTCTGGATCAGGGAGAGTCTTCCCGCAAAAGAGAGAGATTTTCCAGCCCAGGAGGAGATAGATTTATGGATGCTATCCATAAGGGGGTTAAAGTCAGTGGTTTTAGGTTTCCTAGAAGTAATAGGGATACCTAGATAGTGGAAAGGGGAAGGTGCCATGATTGAAGCCTGTTAGCCGAAGGATATCATCCGCTTAAGGCGGGGGAACACCACCAAGGAAATGATCTGATTTGGAGGGGTTGAGCGTGAGGCCCGAGGCCTCCGAGAATAATTTAATTTTGCTGAGAATGAGAGAAATAGAGGTGAGGTCACCTTTATAGAATAAAAGCACATCATCGGCAAAGAATAAATGGGTGAGCCGGAGGGGTTTGCAGGACGGGTGAAGATGGAATCCCGCGGCTAGAGGGAGCTAGTCTAGGAGACGTGAAAGCATGTCCATGACCATCACAAAAAGGTAGGGGAGATGGGGTTCCCCTGGAACATCCCCCTCTCACCTTTGAAAAAGCCAGAGGGGGAGCCATTAATGTTTATCGAGAGGGAAACTGTGGTGACACATTGCATAATCTAGTTAGAGCATTTAGGTGGGAAATTTAGGAAAGAGATAGTGTCTTGGAGGAAGTCCCAGTCCACAGTGTTAAAATCTTTCCTAATATCCACCTTCATCATGCAGCGGGGGGAGATATGGGCTCTTTGGTAGTTTTTCATCAGGCACGAGCAGAGTTGGATATTGTCTGATATTAGGCAGCCTTTGATGAATGCTCCTTGGTTATTACAAACTAACATGGGAAGGGTATCTTTCAGTCTACATGCAAGGATTTTACTAATGATTTTGTGTAAGGTATTGCAACATGAGATAGGTCTGAAGTCCCCCGGGGTAGAGACTGCATCTGATTTAGGGATAATGGTGATAAGGGTGGTGTTGACCTCCCCCAAGAGTCTGCCTCCGTGGAAGAATCCTTTGATTGTTAGGCAGATATCATCACCAACGATATCCCGCGCTGCTTTGAAGAATTTAGCAGTGTACCCATCCAGTCCAGGGTTTTATCATCCTCTACAGAGAAGAGAGCTTGCTTAATGTCCTTGTTGTCCACTAGTCGGGTTAAGGGCTCCCAATTAGATTGGTCCAATGTTCTAGTGTTCTCCAGGTTGAAATCCCCAAGAGTGTGTAGGAGAGGGGTTTTTGTCCCAAGGATGCGCTGGAAGTGGGTAACAAGGCAGACCTTTATGTTCGCCGGAGCTCTGAGGCTCTCCCCAAGATCATTGCTTAGGAAAGCAATGGTGTTTTTGTTACGTCTGGCTTTGACTGCTCGGTGTAAGTAGGGGGGTTAGAGTTCGCGAATTTAAGCCAGCGCGTTTTTGACAGTTGACGCATAAATAAAAGCTCCTGGTAATCCCTAGTGAGGAGCTTGTGTCTTAGGGTTTTCTCCACATGAGCGGTGTCATCAAATTTTAATTTAACAACATTCTTGTTAAGTTTGACAAAATACACCAGACATCTTATAGAAACTTATCATCGTGATTGGTTTGAGCGTATTAAGAGCTTTAGACTTTTGTTTCTGTTGTATGTTCATGTACCCTCCCCCCTTTCTTTTTTACTTCTCATGCCTCGGTCAGCTTCTCGAATTATAACTATATATGTATTTTTGCTGGAGAGACCCTCCTCCCCCTTTTTTTAATTCCCTATTGTCCTTCTTATTCTCTAATGTATACCTCTGTTCATTATATATTTTATTACATCCCTCAAAGAAAGATGTAAATAGGACATTGATATATAATTTAGAAAAATTCATAATAACATGTAAAAAGTTTCATAATATACCTTAATTTCTAAACTCGTGTTTCATATGTCCCTAAAAAATTTTAAAATTCACAATATATCATATTCTTTTAAATGATCTTAAATAATGATTATTTTATCCCTCGCATTGCAGATCATGTTTCAAGTTCACAATATACCACTTTTTTTATTCAGAACCATTTTATGAAATTTTAAAATACCAAAATATAAATAATTATACAAACTATTTAAAAATAATAAAATTATAAAAACTAAAACATGTGTAAAATTGAAATAAAATTAAGAGAAAATTTACAATGTAACCCTAAAAAGTTTCATAATTCGCTATGTACCCCGATGTCAAAAGCCGTTCTTCATATGCTTCTAAAAAGTTTCAAAACTCTGTAAAATAACCTTGAAATAATGACTATTTTACCCCTAAAAGTTATTTGAAGTTGTATTTGGATAACCATTACAATTACAAAATTGACGACAAAAAAACATATTATCAACCAAATCGAGATGCTCTTATAACAATACATCTAAAATAGCTAATTTGACATTTCATTAGATTCACACTCAGATTGATTTTTTCCATGGGGGAGGGGGCGCTCTCTCTTCACCCACCCTTCTCTTGCTCCTCCTTCTTCCTCCTTACATCTTCATTTCCACTTAGCCACCATTCCGAGTAAGCTTTCTTTCCTCCTTCACCGAAGGCTTCCTTCATGTTTTTTCTCCTTCGGTAGAGGTTCTTAGTATCTTGATTTTGTCTTCAGCTCTATCTCCTTCATCTTTTGTTTGTTGGTGTCCTTTTGTTCCGTAAATGTAGGTATGATGTTGTATGTGGTTTTAGGCTTGCTTAACTTCTCCAATTTGCTTATTTTGCTGGATGGGGTATGGCGTCCATCATTTCCACTCATGCATGTTTGCATTTCAAGTTCTTTTAGGCGATAGATTCAGTGGCAGTGTTGATTGGGCTTTCATTGAGTGTTCCCTAGCATAATTTGGGCAGCAGATCTCTGAATTTGGGTTGCATGTTAGATTCATTGAAGATCTCACCCAACCTAAGGACTGCTTGCATGTTCTCATTGTTACTGGCACAATTTTCATGGTTCTCGACTCTCCGAGAAGTTCTCTGCTTTACATGTACAAAAAAATCAGGAAGCTAAGGATGCTCAATCTTTTTTCAGTCAATGAGAAATTCATTTATCCTCCCGCCACCTTATTGTCCCCGACAACATTTTGCACCATAGATTTTTCCAAGGAGGAAGAAACTCTTTGGGTTGTTGATCTTGTGTCTTGTATCGTAGTATGGCTATGTAATACTTGTCTTGGTTATGTTTTTATGTGGTTTTTAGATGCTTTTTAGTATTCGGCTAGTGGCTTGAACTTGTTGATGTTTATTTTGTTGTCATGCAACTTTAGTCATTAGCTTAGTTTTCGATCGTTCAGTGGTGGTGGTTGATGATCTTGGGTTTTGTTTAGCATGTTCGGCATCAATCTACTTGAGCGATGTCCTAATTGAACCAAATTACAATTGGTAGCGGCCAGTAGGCTCTCACCCATTCTCGGTTGGTTTTTTGTATCACTGGTAACTTGTATGCCCTCCTTGATGCTAGGAGGATCCTTATCTTATGATATCAGTGAAGGTATTGAAGGTAAGTTTCCTTTTTTTTAAAAAAAAAAGAAGCTATTTTGACATAATAGATATACTTATCTAATGTGACAGATGGAGGGATTCAAATGTAAGACCCAAAAGTAAATATCTAGTTCTTTACTTATCTCTCGCCTCTCTCCTCGCCCTTTTCTACCACTACACTACTACTACAACCACCCCACCCTACACACTACCCCCCATACCGCACTGCCATCACAACCACCACCCCCAACGGCCCACCAACCGCCCCTTTTCCATCCACCACCGTCCACTCCCTCTTGCTTAACCACTGCAAACCACTCCTACATAGTGCTTATCCGGCAACCTCATAGAACCCTCTTCCGGTTTTCTATCTTCCATAAAATGTTTTCTAAATAATCTAAACCTTTGTTATCTTAATCTTGCTTTTGTATATGTTAAATACAATGTTTCAGTCCATGTTTTTCCTGTTTGTAGTTTATCTACATTACTCTTTATTGATAGATAGGTTAGTTGGATTAGGCAATTATTTCCCGGTAAGGAGTAAGATAGATGATCAAATAGTTTTTATGGTATCAGCGAGATCTAATGTCATGAAAAGTGATTTCAAAAGCAACATATGTAACCACCATATCAGTCAGAGTTGGCTCTAGTTATTTCCAGATCAAAAGTAGGCTTCAATACAAAAAGGAGAGAAGCGACCGCCAACGAGATCTAGGGAAGTCTACTACCTATCTGGAGGTCATCATCTGCAAGTGTCAACAATAAATAGAGAAATAAAATGCAACTTCAAGGTCTAGAGAAGCCGCCGCATTAAAGAAGACCCCGTTTTACGAAGTGACTCCTCCAGGAATTGACGTTGTGCATGTGATGTATGGCCATGCACTACTGTAGCTTACTTCCACTACAACATCAAGCATCAACCAACAGAGGCGTCCGACTTCATGAAGCTTGGGTGGGGTGATCAGTGTTGAGGGAAGGATGCTGAGAAAAGAGCCTCTATGCTAGTCGACGTGGCCGTTCACCTTCATTCAGCATAGAACAAGCTCTCGAACGACCTACACAATAGTAACATCCGACACCTTGATCTTCTCCTACCAAGAAGGACCATCGCTCTCGCCTTTGTGGATGCATAGGGAACGAGCTTCTCATTAGAACCAACTTCCAGGATAGACATGACCTAAACCTCTCGAATCAATGAAAGATCTGTTCATTTCATCAATCGCATCTTGGTCAACTACTGTGACTGCCCAAAATTTTGTTTTGACAAACATTACTACCTGCTATGGCGGTGGATGTCCAGGACTCTATCTCGCCAATTAACTCTGTAATTCAGTCACGGACCATGGCCGTCTAGAATGTGCACATATGCAGTGGCGTTTTAGTGTCTCGCACCTCCTTTCTATCTGATATGGTGGAAGTGGGTGGTTTGGATCCAATGCCTCATTCCCGATGCAAATTCCAATGCCTCAATCGATGCATTTGATTGGTTCCAAGCGACATGTTAGCTCATCTGCTCTGGTATTTCCTTTTGAATTTTAAGCTAAATCTCTTCCATCCATTTCTTTTTGTTTGGATGACCACCAGAGGCAGCTTGCCGCCTTGATCAGCACCTGCTGAGAGGAAACAAGAATATTTTCCTATGTTGGGGACCTAGGGAATGCGGCTCTATCTATAAATCATCAACAGGTCTTTCACGGATTCATCTTGCTTGCTCGGAACACTATGAAAGAAATTGATAAGTGTGAAATTGATGTAGTTTTATAGGTGCTAAATCCTTATTTTTTGTAACTTTTTACGCACTTTCTCACACTTATCCTATGTTTTTCATGACTCCTACTTTGGGCAAGAACTGATACCAATTTATATGATAAAATCAGGAAATGATGGTGGAAATGCATAGTTCTCCTCACGAGCTTTCCAACGCCACAAACCGGGAACAAATCGGAGCTCAAATGAAGAATCTGGGGCAGTTAGAATATAACAAAAATAAGGAAGCATTTCTTTTAAAAAATGAATAAATAAAAAAAATTGTGAAGTCTGCATTCGCAGACGTTCACAAGAAAAAAAAATTCAAAATCTGAACGCGTGGTTTTGAATAAAAAAAAATCAAACATGATGTACGCTTGAAGATTTGAAAAAAAAAAAGAATGAAATAAAAATGTTGAAGTCTGTGTGTGTGTGTGCAAACAAGACAAGAAAAAAAAATCAAAAAAAATCAAAAAGGAAAGAAAGTCTGCTTTTGTAGACTTCTTCATTTGTAGGCGCGCACCTTTTGCAGACCTCTGTTCCAGCACGCGAAGCAGAAAAGGAAGATTTTTTCGGTGCCGCCTTCTGACTCAAATCTTTCTCCCGATTTACTCACCTACCATCTACTATTATACTGCTAACTCCCTCTTTTTTCAGTCTATTTAAACCCATCTCCATCTGCTCCAATATCATCCATCGAATGCACAGGCAGACCTCATACTCCCCCACCATCACTTTTGTTTCCTTCTCATTTTTCAAATTCCATAATCCCACGTACACTTCATCCCACTTCCATTTTATTTTCCAACTCCACCACACTTCCACTTATTTCCCATTTCCACCACAAACTTCCATCTATTTACACATTCTCCACAAATATTATCCAAATATTGCAATTTCTAGTCCGGTATATTAAAATAGCAGAACAACTTCAGGAGTCCAACAACAAATGAACTCTTTTACTCTTGTATCTGTTTATTTATTTAATATGTCCGGCTAGAATATTTTATACTCTGGGAATGGTTATTATTAGTTTGTTTTAATTATGCAATTTATTTTACCGGTTTAAATTAATTATAATACAATTAATGTTATTCTCTCGCTTTTCCATAAATTTCATGAGTTTATTGAATTGCCTTACGAAATCTATATTGATCAGGTCAGTGATAAATAGATAGGTCGTATTAATTGTTATGTCTGTGGAAAAACTGACTCTGGTTGAGTAAGTCTAGTATTTCAGATGCAAAAATATATTTTCTTTTACTTAGCAGTTTACATGTGTTTTGCTTGAATCTATATCAGACCTTGCATGTTCTGGTAAACGAGGTCGTTAGGATTTATGGTTTAAATCTGAAGACTCTAAAAGAAACTTTGCCAATTTATTCTTAATTAAACCGGTAGATTAGCATAATTAATCAAACGAGTAAAACCTAAACCCAGAGTCCGTTCTTCCATATTTACAACCACTTTTAATATTCTGTTATTTTAATTCTTAGCTATTATTTAAATTCTCGTTGTCTTTATTTTAATTTACAGATCAAATCAAACAACTTCCCCCCGATTTATAACCTTTGCTAAGATTAGATTATTTTTCACATAGTCCCTCGGTTCGATACCTGGTTTCTCACAAACTCTACTACAATAACTGGGATTTTTGCAACCTGACGGTCTTTTGATTTGTTATTTTCTAGGATTATTTCTTAGTATTTAATATATCAAAATTATCGTTTGCAGAAATTGTGGATGATTATAGGCACAAATTGGTTAACTCTATTGACTGCCAAAAAATGAAGCTCGGCGTTCAATCAGGGCAGTGGATCCACATAGCTCCAAAGCCCCTTTTGATATGCTATGGCGGTGGTGGGTGGAGCCTCACTTCTCCTCTGATGCAATCATTTTTTGTGCTAACTCCCTTGCCTCGGTCACTGTATTTTGCCGGCTTCAAACAACATGTGGCAAAAAGTCCATGCATGCATGAAGTAAATACTGACTATAATGGATGGGGTCCCCCATGAATTAAAACGCATGCAATACTTTAAACAGTTATGGTATCTGGGTAGGTATTATGTGACTGGTCAAAAGAGACCTAGACGACTTAGTCTTGCATGATCCTACTTTCATCTCTAGTGAAGCACCCTGGTCTTTCCCTTGCTATGTCAAGGAAGACTCTTTTTTTTAAAATCCTACTTGAAGGATGTCTCACCTGCCATCTGAATAGGAAACCATTCTGCGGGATGGATTTGACCTTAGTTGATTTCCCTACATGGGCCTGGCGTGAAGTTTAAAAGCCTGGTTATGGTGCCATTACCTCTATTGATGATTACAATCTCATAACTGTTTGTTTGTCACTTCATCTATGTCCCAGGATGTGCCTTTGGCCATTTTCAGCTTACTTATGTCGTTTTTAGAGGCTCTTAGATTGTAACCTTCTTATATTAATATAATGTTCTTCACTTCAAAAAAATAAGTGACAGATAGAGGAACTAGGAAATAGTTCATAATATCAAACAAAGTTAGGAATGAAACAAAAATAAGAATTCTGCAAATGCATTTCATCCATAATACCAAATAAACAATTCAAAGATCTTTACTAGAAACTCAAAGCATACAAAATAGTAGATTAATCGATACTCAAAACAATAAAGAAAGAAGCTCATATAGTATAAAGAAAGAAAATTAAATATTAATGCTAACAAAATTGATTTATAGGTTCAAAACAGTTTTAACAATATATACATAATTGTACGGGTTAAAACGTATAACAACAAGTGTACTGTGTGTCATAGTAAGTTTTCCTATAAAGTATTCCCTCCAGGTTATCAAATCAAAGGAGGTTGTGTCTAGTTTGAATATCTATTCTAACTACTTAATAAACTAAATAAAATAACAATAGTAAATTGGGATTTGAATGCAGAAACTAAATGATTAATTAAAATAAAAACAATTAAAAGTGATACTAGTGGAAAAAATGTTTTTAACCACGGTTATTTTGCTTATATACCATGGTTAGGAACCGTGGTTTATGCTCCCGTCGCATATAGAAAATTGACTGTATACCACGGTTGATAACCGTCGTTTAAAAGTAGACTATATACCACGGTTTGCTATGACCGTCGTTTAAGACCGTTTTTGGACGCGGTCCTCAACGATTTTAAACGACGGTTAAGGAGAGAACCGTGGTATAAATACCTTTTATATGACGGTTAAAGGTCAAAACCGTGGTATATTATCTATAAAATCAACAAATAAACCACGGTTATATAACCGTGGTTTATAGTCTATGAAATTTTTTTCAAAATCGCCGACGATTTAGAAGCGCCGCTTCGCAGATATCAAACAGAGCACAAAAGAGAATGAAGAGGCTAGAACATGTGTGTTCCTTGTTTGCGATTTAGGGTTGCAAAATAATGAGTGAAGAATGGAGGCGTAGTATGTTCCTTGTTCGCGGTGGGTTGCAAAATTACCGTGAAGTTGAAGAGAATGAAGAATGGAGGCGTAGGCATGTTCCTTGTTCGCCGGTTATGGTTGCGAAAATTACAGTGAGAATGAGTGAGTGAGGATGAGCATGTTCCTTGTTCGCAAGTGTAAGCTGCAAAAATTGCCGAAAAACAAGAGAATGAGTGAGGACGAGCATGTTCCTTGTTCGCGATTTAGGGTTGCAAAAATTACCGTGAGCTAGTTGAAGAGAATGAAGAAGAGTTGTAGAGCATGTTCGTCGGTTTGGGTTCCAAAATTACCATGACATTGAAGAGAAAGAAGAAGAAGAGTGCTTCGTCGATATATAAGAGAGAAAGCGCCGCGTTAAATTTTGGCCGAAAATTAAAATTCCCGCCTAGACTATATACCACGGTTGATCAAAAAACCGTGGTTTAATATAGTAAGATGTGCAATATAAATGACGGTTATCTCATAACCGTGGTATATAGGTACCCTATATACGACGGTTCTCCAAGAACCGTGGTATATTCACTCCGGCATGTACTATATACCACGGTTGCCCTGAAAACCGTGGTATATAACTAACCTATATACGACGGTTCCGGAAAAACCGTGGTATATGCGCTCTGGTATGCACCTTAAATGACGGTTGCTATTAAAACCGTGGTTTATAAACTTTAAACCACGGTTTTCCATTTAACCGTGGTTGTAACACCCCAACCGTTAATCTCGTCATTACCTCTTAAACCGTTACTAATTACTCCTACTCACGCAGCGGAACTCTAATTAATCACGAGGGGTGAAACAACGCCGTTAGCCACCCATGTGGCTAACCAGGCCTTTCTTACATACCGTAACGGTCTGATGAACTGGAACAACCGAGTACTACATACAAATACCATACTCAATTCATATCTCTACTATACCGAGTCTACAATATACGGATGCCGATAACATACTCGGACTTACACCTCATTCAAACGCATAAGTAATTACAATCTAACTACCCATGCTCACAGCAGTCCCCGTCCTACTCTCTCGAACGGTGGTCAGCTTCAAGTACCTGCACACTAAAAACGTTCCCCCTAGGGGGTCAGCTTACGCTGAATATGAAATTCGCATATACCGCGTGCTAACCGCGGTACGCCGACTACTTGGGGTCGGATATACATGGAGTTCATTTTAATCAAACAACATGCATCATGGCAATACAATATATATGTATATCACACAAGGAATCTACATCCAACCACGGAACACGATTCCTAACTAACATAACAATGTTGTTAGTGGTAACTGGTTACTCTTAGGCATTGAGGGTTATTCCTCACTATGCCTTGTTTACTTATTCAGTACCTCACCCTCTCTCTCGGGTTACTTATTCGTATACACACCCATTCTCTTGGGCTACTCATTCTTATACTTACCCATTCTCTCGGGTTACTCATACTCAAGCTCTTGTAGATTCTCGAGACACTATAGGTCTCCTACGTCACGCTTGTTACTCTCTTTACATACTTAAGCCAAAACTCATGGCTCTCTAGCATAGTCTTACTTCCCCGGTTTCGACCCTACTCTGGGTCTAGCATGGTGGGAAGGTTCAACTAGCTCACGGAACTCTCTCTTAGTTCCTATCTCTTTTACTTAGGTCCGACTACTCTCGGACTACTCTCGTTCCCATACACTCCTCTCTCGGAGTTATAATAATATCATGTATATTAGTCTAGAAGCATCATTCTCGATGTTTCTAATGACTTTGAGAACTTTACTTAAATTCGGGTAATCTTAGGTTTAAGGGTTACCCTCACAATCATATGCTTATACATTAGGATATTTTCTTATACCGGGTAAAATCCTCATATAAGAGGTCGACCGTATCTCAAGGGAGTCACATAGTCCCTTAGGTCTCTTTTACCTTTCTTATATGTTTACCTTATTGGACTAACTTCGATCCTCTCGATGGAGGTTCGTTTATCCCTCCACTCATATTTATTTCGTGGATTGTTGCAATAAGGTTTCCTAACCGTTATCGGGTATTTACTCAACCCGTACATCTCCTCACATTCTAGGGAGTTTATATGTTTGCGTTATCATTACACTTAAATCGATAGTTTATGTGTGTTTGCATACTTCCATTGGTTATGTGACTACCCGTTCAACGGGTTTCTAGTCAATCAATACTCACTAAGAGTCGGTCTATGCACTACGTTTGACCACACCGGCATACAAGTATGTTAGCTCATACAACATACAACAATGCATGCATAATCAAACAAGGGATTATTTTCATGCTTTAATCTTGATTAAGCCGGCACACAAACACACAAATCAGAGTAACTCGGTTAGCATACGGGGCATGAGAAAATCATACCTTTCACCGGGGTTTTTACTTTTACCGTGTCATCTCACCATGCTCGGGTCACGCACGATTCTCTGATAATGTTTCAAACATTATTATTAATACTAAGCTCATACGGTACATTATTAAATGCTACTCCCGTACTTACCCCGTTATCCCGTTATCTCGGTTTTACTTTTGTTAATTTGAGTTCTCACTTCTCAATCACTTCTAACACTCTCTTGCACTTCCTAGGGCCTTTACATGTCACCAAACAAGGCCTTAACATCTTATAACATCATTAACATTCAAACCCCCATCATTTAAACCCTTTAAAACACTCTCTGTAGGTTTCTCGGGGTGGTCCGGGACTTGGTCCTTACCCTAAGTCCCGGACCAATTGCAAACTTAACTCTCGGGTGAAAATTACACATGGTCCGGGACCTTGTCCTGGAGTATAGTCCCGGACCAAAGCAGCTCTTGCACTCTCGGCCTTAATTTAGGTGTGGTCCGGGACTTTGTCCAAGGACCAAGTCCCGGACCCTGCTAAAACCTGCTCCAAACTTGATTTTTCCACTCCAAATCAATCCTTAAACCACCCTTAATCTTTCCATAAACTTTCCACAAGTTTTCCACATGTTTAATCACCTTAAAACATGCTCTAAAACTCTTCAAATCATGGGTTAAACCCTTACTCAAATTCTTGCCCGAAATCACAAATTTTGCATTCTCCCTTTTGCACTAATGCACACTTGTGCATTTTCTAACCTCTCTTGACACTTGCATTATTGTTCTTCTTCATTTAACCATTCCAAAACTTCTAAGATAATGCACACCTCATACCAAGTTCCAAGACTCACTCTTAAAGCCTAAAATCTTCTTTGTTTTCTAAAAACTCCTAAGGCACTTACACAACCTCTTTTGCTACAGATTTTTGCACATCTCACCACAATCATCCTCTCATAATCTTGGGTGATCATTTACCCAACTCAAGCTCTAACAACACCAAGCTAAACCTAGGTCATCCTCCTCCTATACCATTACTCAAAGTCCTCCGGTTTCCACCGAAATTTCGCCATAACCCGGCTACTTTTCTAGCTTTCCCCAAAGCTCATATTATCACTTAATTCAACCTAAAACTACCAAACCCACAAGGGTTCTACCAGCATACACACAAAACATAAAATTCATCACTTCCACAAATGCATCACAATGCATAATCCAGAAAGTTCATAGCTCATAAACAAACACTTTATTTCACAAATGTTTTCTCACTTGTATTATTTCTATACAAGTACATTATCATCACAATTATCCTCATCTCAACAAATCACATTTCCACACATGTTTGGGTTCATTCCTTTATTTATTTTCCCTTCCCAATGCTAAAACATTAAGTTAGGCTCCAAGGTAAATTATTTACCTTTGATCACAAGCCTTTCCTCTTTTCACTCCTCTTCCTCCTCTTCTCTTTTCTCTTGCTTGGAAATTGGCCAAAGGCCAAGAAATTGCCCATCTCCCATTAAATATACAAGGCACGAAATGAGTTTAAGTAAAAACACTTAACCTCATTAATTAGAAATGCTTGAAGCTCTAAAATTGATGTTTACCTTGAAACCCTAGGATGAGGTTTTGATCAAGAATCAAAGGGGGAACTCCAAATCACCATTGAAGACTTGGAGAATAGCTCAACAAGGAAAAACCAAGGCATTACAACTTGCCAAAATCGGCCAACACAAGAGGGTGAATAAAAAATGTAATTTCTTTGGATATTTTTACCTTGGGTGAAAGAGGAAGCTTCAAGCTTTAAAATGATGTGCTTCCCTCTTCAAATGGCCAACACCCACGAAAATGAAACTCCTCCTTTTCGAATTTTGAAAAGAGAGAATGATAGAGGGTGTTGAGAGGATCACAAATACGTACTTATTTTTGAATTCGGAGCAAGGACGAGACTTGAGCAAGGAGAAGAAGATGGAGGAAGCTTGCTTGGCTCCCATGTCGCTCTGCACCAGAGAGGGAGGAAGGGAAACGTGGAGAAGGGGGAAAAGAAGAAGAAAGGAAAATGAGAGGAAAGAGAGAGAGAAGGAAATGTTTATGGTTTTTACTTTTTACTTTCCTCTCTCCTCCTTTTCTTTCTCTCTTTATTTATTTGCTAGCTTATTATGTGAGTGTGTGTGAGAGGCTATTAAAACCGGCCCCCACTACAATATTAAGCTGGAGCGTTTTTCGGATTCTGACAGAAAACGCCCGTTATTTTACCCGGTTTGGCACTATTCACTAACCGGGCCCGTTTTTTCGGATTTTCTCGTTTCTTTATTTTTAATGGTTATTAAACTTCCATTAATACTTAATTATAGTTATTTAATCAACTATAATTTTTACGGGTCCGTTTGACCACTTAAAGTCACGTTTTCGGGTTTTCTCGAAAAACGTGCTTTTATGCTTATTTAGCGTTTTAATCCATTATTTGGATCCGTTTTCTTCGGGAATCATTCCCGTATACTAATTAGGCCTAACTAAGCCTTAGGAATCCATCTCGGACCCTTACGAGATTATATATCTCTTATTTCATTTAATGCGCATTTTAGCGTTTTTCGCTTTTCAAGCGTTTTCTCTTTTCTTTTGGTTTTATTCTTTTTACCAATACTCTCTAGGCACATTTAGGCCCTTAATAATTTTATTAGAGTAATTAAATCGCCATTTTTAGATCCGGGGTATTAAAATCTACCCCCTTAGGAACTTTGTCCTCAAAGTTGGTGAATCTAAATGGTTACTCTCATGGGCGTACTATGCCAAGGTTATAATACATGTACAACCTTACAGACTTCACCAGTCTGTCTCATTTCATACTACACATACCTCACACATATCACAGCATGTATAGCAATCAAAAATACTTTTGTTCCCTCTCCATGGAATCGGTCCGAAGACAAGAAGGCACTACAGTCCTCGAATCCATGTTGAGTAATATACTACTGATCCCTCAGGTACCGGTCACGTTGAACACTTACTCTTTCTGGTTCACGGCCGTTTCATGACAAATGGGCACTTACTCTCTCTGGCCCACGGTCCCTTCGGTTCTGATCAAAACGTTACACATATACATATCCTCAGGCACTCTGGTTGACTCACTCAACACAGGAACATCTCAGGGTACTCTCCCCGTCCCGCTGCCTTTGGAAAAATCACACACTGTCACCGCCCCGACCGGTCACTTAGGACCGCCGCACGTACGGTGCAATGGTTTCAAAACTAATACTCGCCCACCGTTCTACCGGTCATCAAGACTTAAGGCCACAGCCATCGGCGGGTGATAGCGGTTTCAAAACCAATTTCATTTCCATCTTCACACTTGAGGGAAATTCTTTTTCAAAATCTGTTTGAAAATTCTTTTTAAAACATCACACAACTCCAAATCAGATTTATGGTAGCTGTATCTTTTCTTAGCGTGATTACTTGTGACCACTTATAGGGAGCTTCAAGAATCATCCAACCCTGATGTGATCAGCATCAGTGTTGAACTATCCTTCCACCCCAAATTTGTGTTCGGTTTCCCTTGATCGCTAGCAGATCAAGTTCCACCTCCCACGTCAGTTTCAAACAATCAGATAGTCAAACATTTTCGTTTTCTATCTTTTACTCTTTCTAGTCGTATTCATAAAACAATCTGTTTCAATTTATCTTTATCATGGAACTTAAGTCATCCATTATTCTCTATTTGTTTCACTTACCTTGCCTAGGCATTCCATACTTGTGGCCTCATTAGTCAAATTATTACTCAACTTAAAACAAAACATACAACTCCAAAGGATGGAACTCACTCCATCAATCATTCTCAAATAAAATCACCTAGGGAACTCACTCCCTCTTAGGTTACACATCGGTTTCATGCCGATTCATACTCATCATAACTCATGTCTAATCTCACTAGACATATACTATAGGGATTCTCATTCCCTAGGAGTCTCTCTACTCCTCTTTTCAATATTACATACTCGTTACTCGCATCACTCATGCACAATAATCATATTACACAATGAATGGGTACATATGTTTATGTAACATAAGTTCCAATCATCAAAACAATTTCTTTTTGTGCTATGCACATAGTAGTTTAGCACCAATACGTAAAACATACTCTAAGCGGTTTCTCGCCCTACCCCCCTTAAAAGGGGTTACGCCCGCGTAACCAACCATATGTTATCACTGAACATTGGTTCATTAATTCGAGTATTATGAAGTGTTTTAACTTCAGTACGGTTAATTAACTCATAACCGGGTTCGGTTCTAGCCTCTAAGGCTTCAAGGGTTTATGACATAGGTATACTTAACCCTGAATCACGGTCCACAAGCTTCTGCTGCGTGACCTGATAACTAGAGCTTAATTCGCTCTTTGGTATTTCCATGTATTTCAATCGTCGCTTGGTATCTCTTACCGTATGCGAATTCGATGAATTTTAGATTGTCTCTCCAGTTCTCTGGGAATCTACTTCGTATAACACTGTATACCTTTGTGATTATTCACTCATTTTTTCCGACTTGTTGTCGGTTGAGGTCAAGCTACTACTTAGCATGTAGTGCTTCCTCGTTTAATAGTGGCTCATGGATTATGTTTGTTTCTTGGTTCTGTGCCAGAGTTCTTCATTCATACTACTCTGCATTTTTCCACATATCGATCTGGGCCCTGTGGGTTACTGCCCACGTTCTTTGTGCATCTTTGGCCAATGGCCGTACGGTTATCTCTCTAGATTCTCACTCAACAGGCTTCGTTGACATTTCTAATTCCTGGCTCTCCCACTTGATCATTACCGCACAAGTGCAATACCAAAACACTCAGTCATACAGAGTGCAGAAGCGTAAACCCTTGACAGTAAATCTCTCATGAGATAGGAATGATCATGTCTTCTTTAACACATTTTCTCATCAGCTCCGTATCATTATCTGAATATACTCTTACAATGGTCGCTCGCTGCGTACCATGTTCTTACTCATTAAACAACATTTGTTTACATGGCATCCGCTACTACTTTAGCTTCTGCTCATGTACTCCCGCCATTTATACTATGGCTTGCCATTCACTTGGCTCAATGAAATACGTTACTCTCTTAAACCTCTCTTCGTTTCTTGCGCATTGTTTACTCTGTAATTCACATTGCACACATACTGTGTTTGTTTCTCAACCGATTGCTCTCTCGGTTTCCTTCCATTGCTATCAAAGCCTTTCTACACACTATTTGTGTTCATATACTCCTTGGCAATATACACATGCTCAGGTTTCACTACTCCGCTTTAGCGGTTTCACATTACATACTTAGGTGGTAGCCTTTCTCTAGAGGATTCACGCAATTTCCGCTCCCTAGGTCCCACAATAACAAGTGGTATCCCCCACTTAAGGTAGTGGTTCGTTCTCCACAATTCTTTTATGCCTTTATGCATAGGTTTGTCATGTTTGGTTCTACGTATTGTAGTTAGTTTTCCGGCTTACAAGCCACCTTGCCTCGAGCCATGCTCTGTGCGGCTGTTTATACAGGTTTCTTCTACTCCATATGCCATTAAATGGTTTGGAGGTATTGTTGGGCTCTTGGTATGGTTGTCTCATCACACTTCCGTACATGGAAGGCCCTTTAAGTAACTTGATATTAATTCATGCCCTCTGGCAATCTAGGGTATCCCGTGTTACGTGGGATCCCTTCGGGTTCTCCCCGAATGTTCGCTTAACACTAGTGTTCTCAACACGATATCTCGTTCAACTACTGTTGATTCCGGCACCCTTCACGGATTGCTCCTGGGTGTTACTGAGTTGCGCCATTACACCTGGCTTGAATTCATGGGTATATTCAGTTCCTTACTCCGCCTTGCGGTTATATACTGGACTATCCCGTTTTGGGTTGTAATGTCTCCCGTTATTGGGTAGATTATCGGTACTTTTCCTTACCTTTTCGGTTAGGTCATTAATCTCTTCAATGAGGTATGGTGTGGGAGTTCTATCCCGTTTATCGAACATTGATATGATCATTTTAGGCATTCGCCGTACCATCTACACTGGGTATTCATTCCCGTTATTAGGTATTTCCTCCTTGATTCCTAAGACATATCTCATGTCTGTGCTTAATACTCTGTGCTTCTCGCACTTATTAACGCTATATCCTTAGGTCTGTCACCTTACTGGATTCTAGACTCCTTTATCTTGGTAAGCGTCCTTATGTTCTTCGGTCATTCGAGGTGCCCAACTGTCTTTGTTTGAATTGGCTCTTCCGTCCGTAGTAAGGAGTGGGCTACTTCCCGTGTTCCGTACTCTACTAGTATACATACATGGAGTATCTTATTGATACGTTACCACTTACCCGACTAACTCATAATTGGTCTGTCAGGCCCGCAAGCTCCTTGGGAGTGCGGTCGTTCCATGTCTCGTTTAGTACACCGTAGTGTCGGTCACACGCCTAAGTAAGTATTCTGTTGCCAACTCTTCTTATATCTCCCTATGATAATTTACCATGGTTCTCTGGTTTGATTTTAAAATTTGGGGGTTTTTGGAAAATTGTGTTTTTAAAGAAAAATTTGAGTTTGAAAACAAGGTCTTCACGGCATTTCAATGCCGGTTGTTTCCTACCAGGTCTAGCTTCTCACTGACTGGTATGCTCTTCAATACAGTGGTCAGGCCGTTAGGCCTTCCCAAGGTTTCGTTTCACAACTTTTAGGGTTTTGTGATGCTATAATGCCCTCTCTCGCCATCTAGGCACTTGCTAGTACTTGTCACTTATTGAAGTTCCTTTTTAACAGTCCCATTATTACTGCACTTGCCGTGGCAAGTGCGCGGTACAGGCGGTTTTTCGGTTAACTCATACCGGTCACGGTATTGTTCACATTGCATTTGGTAGCCTCGTTGGCTCTTCCGTGATCCCCTAGTTGGATAACTGCTCCTTGGAGCAGCTTCTCATTCCTCTTGATATGACTGTCATTCATTTAGGTGCTCCTCCACTCTCGGAGTTCCTTAATTATTTTAATTCTATGCTTTACCTCATTGCTCGTTCCCATGTCTTTACTGTGGTTACCGAGGTTCAACTTATTTAGGTACTACTTTTGTAGTCCTATTCGGGTATTTCCCGTAGCTATGCTCGTAGCTGTCTAAGCAATATCAGTGAAGTATTGAAACTTCTTCGGGTGTGGCAGGGTGGGTGTACCTACTCTCAACTAGGTTCTCAGTCGGTTAATATACCATTAGTGGTATTACATATCATGGCGGTCCGTAGACATGTGTCCCGGTTCTCGTTATTTCTCATGAGTCCGCCTTGTTGCACGGTTGGTGCTTTCTTCTTGCTGCTGCGGCCAGCTAGGTTCTCGCGACTGCTAAGCATGTCGCCCCAAGCTGCCACAAATTCTGGTCTCCTTGGATTAGGATGTCTCGACCTTTTGTCATTGCATGCAGTTATTGTCGTTCCAGCGGCTTCCGTCTCCGGGGTTTCCGGTTCTCGGGATCCACCGCATGACAGATTCTGGTTCATGATACATTAATTAAATAACTGCCAGGTCGGGTTTCCCGTCTCTCTGGCGTTCTTTCCCGAGCTTTTAATGCGGGGGTTGTGGAGGGCGGGTCTGGTATTGTAGGTATCCAGATCATACTGGAAGTTCCTAACTAGCGCATCTCTCACGCTACCACTCAACCCATAGCCCTAAGTCTCTAATTCCTAACTCGGTATTTCCTAAGCTCGGTATTTCCAGTCATCAGAGCGATACTTCGCTCTGATACCATTTTTGTAACACCCCAACCGTTAATCTCGTCATTACCTCTTAAACCGTTACTAATTACTCCTACTCACGCAGCGGAACTCTAATTAATCACGAGGGGTGAAACAACGCCGTTAGCCACCCATGTGGCTAACCAGGCCTTTCTTACATACCGTAACGGTCTGATGAACTGGAACAACCGAGTACTACATAAAAATACAATACTCAATTCATATCTCTACTATACCGAGTCTACAATATACGGATGCCGATAACATACTCGGACTTACACCTCATTCAAACGCATAAGTAATTACAATCTAACTACCCATGCTCACAGCAGTCCCCGTCCTACTCTCTCGAACGGTGGTCAGCTTCAAGTACCTGCACACTAAAAACGTTCCCCCTAGGGGGTCAGCTTACGCTGAATATGAAATTCGCATATACCGCGTGCTAACCGCGGTACGCCGACTACTTGGGGTCGGATATACATGGAGTTCATTTTAATCAAACAACATGCATCATGGCAATACAATATATATGTATATCACACAAGGAATCTACATCCAACCACGGAACACGATTCCTAACTAACATAACAATGTTGTTAGTGGTAACTGGTTACTCTTAGGCATTGAGGGTTATTCCTCACTATGCCTTGTTTACTTATTCAGTACCTCACCCTCTCTCTCGGGTTACTTATTCGTATACACACCCATTCTCTTGGGCTACTCATTCTTATACTTACCCATTCTCTCGGGTTACTCATACTCAAGCTCTTGTAGATTCTCGAGACACTATAGGTCTCCTACGTCACGCTTGTTACTCTCTTTACATACTTAAGCCAAAACTCATGGCTCTCTAGCATAGTCTTACTTCCCCGGTTTCGACCCTACTCTGGGTCTAGCATGGTGGGAAGGTTCAACTAGCTCACGGAACTCTCTCTTAGTTCCTATCTCTTTTACTTAGGTCCGACTACTCTCGGACTACTCTCGTTCCCATACACTCCTCTCTCGGAGTTATAATAATATCATGTATATTAGTCTAGAAGCATCATTCTCGATGTTTCTAATGACTTTGAGAACTTTACTTAAATTCGGGTAATCTTAGGTTTAAGGGTTACCCTCACAATCATATGCTTATACATTAGGATATTTTCTTATACCGGGTAAAATCCTCATATAAGAGGTCGACCGTATCTCTAGGGAGTCACATAGTCCCTTAGGTCTCTTTTACCTTTCTTATATGTTTACATTATTGGACTAACTTCGATCCTCTCGATGGAGGTTCGTTATCCCTCCACTCATATTTATTTCGTGGATTGTTGCAATAAGGTTTCCTAACCGTTATCGGGTATTTACTCAACCCGTACATCTCCTCACATTCTAGGGAGTTTATATGTTTGTGTTATCATTACACTTAAATCGATAGTTTATGTGTGTTTGCATACTTCCATTGGTTATGTGACTACCCGTTCAACGGGTTTCTAGTCAATCAATACTCACTAAGAGTCGGTCTATGCACTACGTTAGACCACACCGGCATACAAGTATGTTAGCTCATACAACATACAACAATGCATGCATAATCAAACAAGGGATTATTTTCATGCTTTAATCTTGATTAAGCCGGCACACAAACACACAAATCAGAGTAACTCGGTTAGCATACGGGGCATGAGAAAATCATACCTTTCACCGGGGTTTTTACTTTTACCGTGTCATCTCACCATGCTCGGGTCACACGATTCTCTGATAATGTTTCAAACATTATTATTAATACTAAGCTCATACGGTACATTATTAAATGCTACTCCCGTACTTACCCCGTTTCCCGTTATCTCGGTTTTACTTTTGTTAATTTGAGTTATCACTTATCAATCACTTCTAACACTCTCTTGCACTTCCTAGGGCCTTTACATGTCACCAAACAAGGCCTTAACATCTTATAACATCATTAACATTCAAACCCCCATCATTTAAACCCTTTAAAACACTCTCTGTAGGTTTCTCGGGGTGGTCCGGGACTTGGTCCTTACCCTAAGTCCCGGACCAATTGCAAACTTAACTCTCGGGTGAAAATTACACATGGTCCGGGACCTTGTCCTGGAGTATAGTCCCGGACCAAAGCAGCTCTTGCACTCTCGGCCTTAATTTAGGTGTGGTCCGGGACTTTGTCCAAGGACCAAGTCCCGGACCCTGCTAAAACCTGCTCCAAACTTGATTTTCCACTCCAAATCAATCCTTAAACCACCCTTAATTTTTCCATAAACTTTCCACAAGTTTTCCACATGTTTAATCACCTTAAAACATGCTCTAAAACTCTTCAAATCATGGGTTAAACCCTTACTCAAATTCTTGCCCGAAATCACAAATTTTGCATTCTCCCTTTTGCACTAATGCACACTTGTGCATTTTCTAACCTCTCTTGACACTTGCATTATTGTTCTTTCTTCATTTAACCATTCCAAAACTTCTAAGATAATGCACACCTCATACCAAGTTCCAAGACTCACTCTTAAAGCCTAAAATCTTCTTTGTTTTCTAAAAACTCCTAAGGCACTTACACAACCTCTTTTGCTACAGATTTTTGCACATCTCACCACAATCATCCTCTCATAATCTTGGGTGATCATTTACCCAACTCAAGCTCTAACAACACCAAGCTAAACCTAGGTCATCCTCCTCCTATACCATTACTCAAAGTCCTCCGGTTTCCACCGAAATTTCGCCATAACCCGGCTACTTTTCTAGCTTTCCCCAAAGCTCATATATCACTTAATTCAACCTAAAACTACCAAACCCACAAGGGTTCTACCAGCATACACACAAAACATAAAATTCATCACTTCCACAAATGCATCACAATGCATAATCCAGAAAGTTCATAGCTCATAAACAAACACTTTATTTCACAAATGTTTCTCACTTGATTATTTCTATACAAGTACATTATCATCACAATTATCCTCATCTCAACAAATCACATTTCCACACATGTTTGGGTTCATTCCTTTATTTATTTTCCCTTCACAATGCTAAAACATTAAGTTAGGCTCCAAGGTAAATTATTTACCTTTGATCACAAGCCTTTCCTCTTTTCACTCCTCTTCCTCCTCTTCTCTTTTCTCTTGCTTGGAAATTGGCCAAAGGCCAAGAAATTGCCCATCTCCCATTAAATATACAAGGCACGAAATGAGTTTAAGTAAAAACACTTAACCTCATTAATTAGAAATGCTTGAAGCTCTAAAATTGATGTTTACCTTGAAACTCTAGGATGAGGTTTTGATCAAGAATCAAAGGGGGAACTCCAAATCACCATTGAAGACTTGGAGAATAGCTCAACAAGGAAAACCAAGGCATTACAACTTGCCAAAATCGGCCAACACAAGAGGGTGAATAAAAAATGTAATTTCTTTGGATATTTTTACCTTGGGTGAAAGAGGAAGCTTCAAGCTTTAAAATGATGTGCTTCCCTCTTCAAATGGCCAACAACCACGAAAATGAAACTCCTCCTTTTCGAATTTTGAAAAGAGAGAATGATAGAGGGTGTTGAGAGGATCACAAATACGTACTTATTTTTGAATTCGGAGCAAGGGCGAGACTTGAGCAAGGAGAAGAAGATGGAGGAAGCTTGCTTGGCTCCCATGTCGCTCTGCACCAGAGAGGGAGGAAGGGAAACGTGGAGAAGGGGGAAAAGAAGAAGAAAGGAAAATGAGAGGAAAGAGAGAGAGAAGGAAATGTTTATGGTTTTTACTTTTTACTTTCCTCTCTCCTCCTTTTCTTTCTCTCTTTATTTATTTGCTAGCTTATTATGTGAGTGTGTGTGAGAGGCTATTAAAACCGGCCCCCACTACAATATTAAGCTGGAGCGTTTTTCGGATTCTGACAGAAAACACCCGTTATTTTACCCGGTTTGGCACTATTCACTAACCGGGCCCGTTTTTTCGGATTTTCTCGTTTCTTTATTTTTAATGGTTATTAAACTTCCATTAATACTTAATTATAGTTATTTAATCAACTATAATTTTTTTACGGGTCCGTTTGACCACTTAAAGTCATGTTTTCGGGTTTTCTCGAAAAATGTGCTTTTATGCTTATTTAGCGTTTTAATCCATTATTTGGATCCGTTTTCTTCGGGAATCATTCCCGTATACTAATTAGGCCTAACTAAGCCTTAGGAATCCATCTCGGACCCTTACGAGATTATATATCTCTTATTTTCATTTAATGCGCATTTTAGCGTTTTTCGCTTTTCAAGCGTTTTCTCTTTTCTTTTGGTTTTATTCTTTTTACCAATACTCTCTAGGCACATTTAGGCCCTTAATAATTTTATTAGAGTAATTAAATCGCCATTTTTAGATCCGGGGTATTAAAGTGGTTTTAACGCCGTCATTAAAAACATTTTTTCTACTAGTATATTCAACGATTCTAAAAGGAAATTGGTTTACTACTTCTCCCTAGTTTATCAATTCCCTTCCTGAGTGTTTTTTAAATTTTAGATTGCAACTTCATATCTAAATTAATCTAAAACCAATCTCCCACAAGATAGATCCTTACTAGCAATTCTGAAATCCTAACCCTCGTTACGAATTTATTAGTTAACTAGTAGTGTTCAAGATTCATCTGGTTTCTAGACAACTAATCCTGAGGAATTTCCATCTCTAGTTTCACTGGTAATATTTCTATGGTTTAATGATCGTCGTAGTTCTCACTTGTAAGCAAGTCATACCAGAAAAACTCAAGCAATAATTAATCACTAGAGAAATCAATATAAAACAAGGAATGGAGCAACAATCTGTATTTGTATTTAACAACTGAGGAAGCAAAATAATAAACTAGTTGTCCATAGCAAACCAGAATTCTAACTACTTCTCAGACATAGGAGGCTAAAAAATAATAACAATGCTAAAGAGATTAAACAACATCATCTAATTGTTGTAGAACTGATGACAAATCCTATCTTTGCCTTCTGCTCCGGTGTCCCTGCGTTGCTCTCTCTGTGTACGGCTAGGGTTCTAATTGCGTCATTTGTTGAAGATTAGAAGATATTCTTCTCAGCTGATATAAAATCAATTATATACTCCTTTTTTTACTTGACAAAACGATGCGCTGCTCCTCTGTTGACGTACGGGTTTAATACCTGGACGTCTCACAATGCCATTACGCCGTGCAACATAATTATTGGGTCCGGATTTACGTCCGGTGTAATACCTGAATGTCTCACAGAAGATAGTCCGCGTGACAGAATTAGCCTGGTCCGGGTATTTTCCCAGGACATAAACCCAGACCAGGTAACTCTGGTGTGGTCCGAGTTTACAAATCCGGACATATACCCAGACCACACCCAAAGCTTGGCAGAAGGGTTTCCTCAAGATTGGCTCGGGTCTGTAAATCTGGACAGAGACCCGGACCATACATAAAATGCTCCAGAATATTTGTTTTGACCCCCTTTTGACCCCGTCTTGATCGTTAAGCTCACGATTTCTAAACCCTTTTCTTCAGTATTTTCATTTGTTAAAGCATAAAACCACAAGTAAGGGGAGTTCTTCGCATATGATACAATTTAGCACACAAGTAAGGGAATTTATCATATAATCCAATAACATATTAATCGAATTAAGCATATAAATATGGATAAATTTCACACTTACCAATAATGATCTACCCACAACAAACAAAGATACTGTTAAAGCGAATTATTATAACATGTGATCAACTTTCTACCTTCCTGGTTAGAAGGATACACAAAGAGATATTAGAAAATTTCTCTTGAAGGAAGGGAAGTTTGAATGCAATGCAGACAACACAAGCATGAAAATTGGGTTGATGGTGACGCTCTTTCTCTCACTAACTGGGAGGGCCTAGAGAATTCTCTCTTTTGTTTTCCCTTCTTGCATGGCATTAGTCGCTAGGAAGAAATGCTATCATTACACTAAACCTGTCATCATTAAGTTTTGCATATGGATTTTTGATCTACCATCTTCCCCAAAGTCTCTCCTACTCCTTTCCATCTCGCACAAAGCTCCTCAGATTTTCATCTGTTCTGTTGCCGAAAATTCAGATCAAAGGATGGCTGCAGCAAGCAACCCAAAAGGATTCACAGATATAGTTGATCAATGCGTGAATCTCTCTCTAACCAAAGATGAGGCTCCTTCATGAATATTGATGATCTTTTGGAACAAGTAACCAACCTCAACTATGAACATAGTATTATCAGAAATTTGTTCTCATCTATGAATATGGATATTCGAGCTTTGGAGGTATGTTCGATAAAGCATGGCAGATCCACAGACAAACAGGGTGAGATCTGTGGAAAGGAACTTGTTTATTTTCGAGTTGAGTGGTGAGGCAAATACAGAGGAGGTATTTAGTCGAGGACCTTGGGTTTTCGATAACTTTCTACTGGTTCTTCAGTGTCTGCACCCCAAGAAAAGAACCAAAGGATCATGAATTTAGATTCATCACATTTTGGATCCGCATCCATAATGTTCTGTTTGCTCTGAGACATAAAACTTTTGCCTAGCGCATGACAGATAAACTGGGAGCTTTCATTGAGTTTGATGATGAGGAGGGCCGATTTAATGGTGAGTTTTTAAGAATCAAGATCAAATATGACATATCCAAACAAGTCCTAAGATGTATCTCCTTCATCTTAGAAGGATCACCATTGATTCTTAGACTATCCTACGAGAAAATGCCACCCTTGTGTCAGTAGTGTGGGTTGGTTACTCACATGACTAAACAATGTCCCCGTTTTCAAGATTTCAATGAGCACACACCCAATTATGGTCCATGGTTGAGGGCCTAAAGCTGTAGAATCGGGCGAAAAAATATGAATGAAGATGATCAGAGTTTTTGGAAAGCAATGGAAACGGCAGGTAAAGGAACTTGTGTTGAAGCTCAAGCTTCTCTCTCTATGAGACATGGGATGAAGGACGGTGCAGAAACTCATCCGAATCGCCCTCCCCCCTAGTCGCCAATTCAATTTGTAGAAGATCGAAGGAACAATTCAAGGTTGACATCACTCAAATGATCTTCAACGAGAGTTTGCCTCTCACAAGAGGGAAGAGTTTGATATCTAGTTCAGTCATCCAGAGCTCTATCAAGACAACAAGAAGACAGTAAACCTGCTAGACTGCCTAATAACTTTTAAGGATGTGCCTCGGTTGATGAGGCCTCCATAGTAGACTGTCCTATTCAAATCTTGGATTGTGACTCATTGGATAAGATGGGGGTGAGGAGGAGGAGAAATCTTGCTAAGGTTTTGGATGGTAGTTCTCTGCGAGATGTTTGTAGACAACAATGATGACTCGCAAGGTAAGAAGGGGAAAATCTTTGACCCGAATCTGGGTATGCCATAGGGCTCTCGCTAGTGACTAACTTAAGAACCTGTAAGAATAATCATGATACGGTGGTCGGGGCAACTTTTGGGATCCTTGGGGGTTGACAAAATCAATGAACTGGTTTTGGGTCGACTCGACTATAATAGGAAGGGAGCACCTTTAACAATCACTTCTTGACTGCTCTGCTTCCCTATTAGGGCTGCCCTATTATTGTATATTATTAATAATAGCTTTCCCTTTTATGAAAAAAACTTTTCACCTTGGTGGCAAAAAAGGTCTTGAAGAAAGTGTACATAATAACATTTAGTTCATAATAGATTATTTTATTGCATAACACACAAATTAACAAGAATTCTAACTTTTTTATTCTTACTTTTTTATGGGGAATAGTATAGTGGTGGGTATGGAAGGAGAAAAGTGAAGGGTAAAAATAGAAATCGAGTAGTAAAAATAATCATAACATCTTCTATGTTGACAAAATGACAAAACATAAAATAACATCTATTCAAAACAGGATAATATACCACAATCCAGCTAAAAACATAAAATAAAAAAAAAATCGAATGACCCTCCACATTTTGAACAATACTATATCCTTGAACATTCGTAGTTTGGGATTATGTACAAACATTGATTATCAATCTAAGGTCAACAAAATCTTTGTCATTTTGAGCTTTAAGTAATCATAACCTAACACAAAGTGGAGCAATTGTAACGGAAAATAGAACAATAACGATAACTGTAAAAGAAGAATCAGCATGAAAAGATGGTTAATATGGTAAATGAACTCAAAGAAAAGAGAAGACAAAATAAAAGATATGTCGGATTTCGGGCCCATTCACCCGGGATCGTGGTGTGATCGACATGATTATCGAAGGAAAAAAAACACAACATAATGTAATGATAAATTAATGACATAAGAGATACACGTGATTCGGTCCAAATATGACTTACGTTCACAAGAGGAGATATAACAACTTTCATTAAGCAGATGAGAATTACAAGTTTACTTGAGGATAACCCACCCAACTCATCAACCCCTGTTTTCCTTGGTGTTTTTACCTGAGTTCATTTGAGTTCCTATAGACCTCCCTTCAGCTCTCTTAAATGTGATTCTCATTAGTTGGGATGATCCTAAACTACAAGTTAGTGAAACTCTTCGAATAAGACATTACTCGGAAGGAAAAACCATGCATTTAGCATTAATTCTAATCACAATTTACCCGAAATTAAACTGTTAGATATGAGTCCACATATTAGTTTACTTAATACGGTTCCGCATAAACTTGAAAGAGGAGCCTGGGTAGTTCAGTAAGGAAGATTTTTTCTCAGTTTCATAGATACAGGGATGAGAGGACAAAGTTACGAGTTGATGTATTATGATCCGTAATAATATGTCTAAGCTGGCCAGAATATTTCCTGTTTACTTACTACAAGGCAATATCCGCCTGAATCAGAAGTTCAAGATTTGGGGTTTAGATTTGGCGTATGTGTATATATATATATATAACCCATATGAATATAGACAGCCGTGCTTCTATCAAAGAGTGAAGTTTCAGTCGAAAATTGAACTGCGAAAGTAAGAATAAGAAACAGGCATTGACTGATTCATCTCAGCATAAACCGGATCAAGTTTCCTTACATTCAGATACTAACACAAAAACTACTAATCAAATCTAACTACATGAAATATCATCTAAAATCATATTTAAATATGTACAAATTTGAAAGACGACTAATAATACTAGTTCATAAGAGTAGTTGCAACTGACGCTTGGAGATTCTTTGCGTAAAACGAGGCAAGAATGGAAATCATGCGTTGTAAAACCTCCGACTTGAAGGAACTTTTGCCCATATCTTCGGTACTTGTACATAGCCAGTCCTGCAAACCACCAAATCGATCATTGACAGCACTTCGTTGTTCACCAACAGGTAATTAACACATCATTTTAAGAAAAACCTGATTCAGTTGATTAAATTCTGATTTGCAACATAAAAAATCATATTCCAACAGAAAACAGTCAATTTCCACACGTAATGATCTGATGTACACAAATTAATTGAGAATTAAAGAGATGGGAAGTGCGAATTTAAGAAGTTTTATACACAAGAATTTGTTAACCTGAAAATTAAATCATATAGCTGCTAGCAGTGAACAGTTATCCATACATAGCTCCATTTTCGCCAATTGCTTGTCTGCGGGATTATATATAAACAATAGCAATAATAATACTAATGCTAGTAATAGTATAGCTAGCATTTCACCCAAAAAAGAGTACTGATGGTAGGTAGCCATCTTTTGCCAATGCAGCATCATCAAGATTCGCATAGCAGCAAAGAGAGCAATATTCATTTTAACTCATGTCAGATCGACAGACCGCCAATCTGAAACTGATCAGTACGTTTTGTCTTGTGAATCTTGATAGTGCTGCATCAGAAATCGATGACTGTAAGCTGAACATCTTTCCAAGGTTTTCTCGCCTAGGGAACCACATCTCAGGTATCCAAGTTGCAAGAAGTGTAGGACAGCATCCGTACGCGTGTGCGGGATAACTTTTATCCGGGTCAGGTAAATGAGTGGGTGAGGTAGAATTTAGATATAATAGGCAAGTGAAACAACAGAATCCCGACTCAGATTATCAGAGTTCTGCATAAAAGCAGCTAATTATATTATTAATATGCTGGGCAAATAATTTGCATTAGAAGAACTGAAGAAGGTAATATATGGCTGACATACAAAGGGAATCTCTTTGACAAATAAAAGAAACTCAGAAACCCTAGTTTTGGTAAGTAGAAAAGCAAACAGAAATAGTAACATAAGCAGAAAACTAGCAATAGCTTGGACTGTACTAGGGCATCAGACTGATAATTTAAACAGTACCGGAGATGACTCAGCGGCGGTCAAGTGTCATCAAGATAAATCTCAAAAATAAAATCAATTGTATACTCCCATCTGATTATAGATCTGGTGAGTTATGAGGTGAATAAGCATATAATTTCTGGGGTTCAACATCGAGAGAAGGAGATTAACAGCCCGATCTATATGAGATAGACAGGATATGATAAGTGAACTGAATTACGTCGAGATCTAGGAAACAAAAATTAGGCACAACAAAGGCAAAACGTAGATGGAAAACGAGGACTACTGATCAACAAAGTAGCAGAAACTTGGGTACTATGAATTAACCAAGGAAATGAAACCAGGATCTGTGGCTTGTTTGTGCAGGAAAGAAAGGTCATAAAAACCAATTGGGGGGGGGGGGGGGGGGGGGGGGGGGTGTTGTTTGAAGATGCAGGCGAAAGAGTGAAGACTTCCATGAAGTAAGTAAATACCAGGGAGGTGAAAAGCTATATATAAATAGGCCTAGGAATGAATTCTGTCGATCTCGCACGCTGAGTGGCTAGCGAGTTGAGGAGGGTAGAGTGGGGAACAAAAATTAAAATATCCGCTGGCACTTGGCAGCGTCTTCTTGGTTTTCTCCGAGGTTTGCTGTTGAATAAAATTAAGGGCTGTTTTGCCCCATTGATTAGGTTTTCCTTACATATTGCTAAAGCCTCACTGATTAGTTCATTCATACGTGCGTGTTTGTCTTCGAGTTATACAGTACAATTTATTTGATCAAGAATTTGGGTAGTCTCTCGAGCGATTAATATCTCCTTTCAAACAAGTCTCTCCTTCGGCAGGAAGTTCCCTTGCCTCCACCAATTTACATGATGGATCGAATTAGTACTCAAAGCATGTGTGTCAAACACCGATATCCCCTTCTGTCCCAGCAGAGGACCTCTCTTTTCAGCTTGCTAACTCTTCTCCGTATTCGATCAGAGCTATGCTCTATTGGCCCCCCTTCCTCAAATCTTCGCTTAAGAATCTTGCAGTTTGGAATGTTAGAGATTGTAATGGTGGCGCCAAACTCCGGTAAATTCAGTATTTTGTCAATGACAATAAACTTGTGTGATTGGTCTCTTGGAGACTCATGTTTCTTTTAATAACCACAGTAATATTCTTTCTCGTTCTTTCCCTCTGTGGAAATTTTTTCACAACTACTCTTCTCATCCTAATGGACGCATTTGGGTGCTTTTCGACCCTTCAATTGTTAACCTTATCCTCCTCATCTCTTCTGCGCATATGCTCACAAGCAAAGTCTCACCCCATGGCACCGCCTCGTTCATGCTTTCCATTGTTTATGGGATGAACGACTCAACAATTAGATCCCAGTTGTGGAAGGAGATTATTAGCCTTAGTCGCAACATTAGTGACCCTTGGGTTGTTGCTCGGGACTTCAATAACATCCTTTATGCTGAAGATAGGCTTAGCTCCCGCACCCCGTCCCTTAGAGACTTTCGCAACTTCGTGGAGTGTATCACTAAGGTAAAACTCTCTGACCTATGCTACTATGATCGTTTCTGTACATCACCAGTGATGTACAGAAACGATCATAGTAGCATAGGTCAGAGAGTTTTACCACATTTCTTCCTCCCTGGTCTCGGATCATAGCCCTATGATTATCACCATCCCCAAGCATCCTCCCCATAAAAGATGCTTAAAATTTCTTAATGTTTGGACCAAGGACCCTGCCTTCACCCTCGTCGTTAGTGAAGCCAGGACCTTCCCAGTCATGGGTAGTAGAATGTTCTCTCTTGCGAAAAGGCTTTGCCATCTCAAGGCCACACTATCCAAGCTCCTTAGAAATGAGTTCATCTCCCTCTCCCTGAAGGCTCGGACTATTAGGAAGAAGCTCGTTGACACCTAACGATCAATGGACCTTGATCCTTGGAACCATTCCCTAATATCCAAAGAGAAGTCTCTCAGATATGACCTTTTAATCTGGGATAACAAGGAGCTATTATTCCTTAGGCATAGCTCTGTAAGATCGGTTGGATAAATTTTGCTAACTCTAACACCACTTTCTTTCATAGAGCCATTAGGTAGGAGAAATAAAAATGTTATTACTTCTCTTAACAATGAGCTTGGGGTGACCCTTCACGCCTCTAATGTCGACATCGCGAGCTGTGTGGTATCCCACTTCCAACGTAGGCTCGGCTCTAAAGAGATGCTCTGAGGCACCTTGGCAGATTTTAGAATAGAGAATGACAGATCTTTCACTTAAGGACGTCCTGCTCTCCACCAGTGATAATAAAATGCTTGGCTCCTAAGGATCTTCTAGATGTACTAGTACAAAAAACGTCTATTTCGGCACCCCTATCTCGGCGGTTGTAAGAAGACCTGCTGAAATAAAGCCCCAATAATTTTTTTAAAAAGTCTTTTTTTTTTGTGGTTCCAAATAACAACCGCCTAAATAGGCTTTTGTTTTGAAAAAACTCTATTTTCGCGCTTCCTGCTAACAACCGTAAAATATATAGTTGGCCACTTTTTTTTTTTGAAATTTTTTATCCTATTTCAACAGTTGTTTTAACAACCACCGAGTTAAGTTTTTTTTCTTATAAAATGTTAGGCTCAGAGATAAATCACTGGAACTGCTTCTTCTAACGGAAATTTTTGCAACTCTAATTGGCGAACAAGGAACACATGCTCTACGCTCTCTTCATCATCTACTTGTATCTACGAGTGGTTCTTCTCCACGGTAATTTTTCAACTCTAACTAGGGAACAAGGAACACATGCTTTGTGCTCTCTTTATCCTCTACTTGTGTCTGCGCTTCTTAGAGATAAATCACTCGAACCGCTTCTCTTCACTCACGGTAACTTTGCAACCCTAACTGGCGAATAAGAAACGCATGCTCTACGTCTTCTTCATTCTCTACTTGTGTCTGTGTTTCCCTTAAACCTCTACTTGTGTCTGTGCTTCTCTTAATCTTCTTCTTGTGTCTTCACCTCTCATAGATACATCACTGGAACCGTTTTTCTCTTCACTCATGATAATTTTGCATCCCTAACTGGCGATCAAGGTATGTACATGGTCTCCACCTCTCGGGGATATATCATTGGTAATGCTCTACTCATTCTCTTCAATCTCTTTCGTGTCCGTGCCACTTAGGAAAAATTACTGGAATTGTTTCTTCTCTTCACTCAAGGTAATTTTGCTACCCTAACTGGCGAACAAGGTACGTACATGCTCTAATCTAAGCCTCTCAGGGATAAATCATTGGAAATGCTTTGTTCATTCTCTTTTATGTATGTGCCTCTCAGGGATAAATCACTCAATAATATACTCGAATTTCTAGCGAACAAGGAATCATGCTCTACTCATCTCTTCATTCTCTTTTGTGTCTACGCCTCTTAGGGAGAAATCACTAGAACTGATGCATCATGCAAGGCTGAAAATAGAAAAAAAATTATACCATCTACTTCGGTGGCCGCTAATAATAACTGTCAAAATAGGTGTGTGTGTGTGTGTGTGTGTTTTATGGGCACTGATATAGGCAGTTGGTATTGGGAACCACAGGTAGTGGCGGAGCCACCTTATAAGTTAGGGGGGCCCTGTAATACCCCCATCCCACATCGGGATATGAGTTGTAATGTAAGTGGTTTATAAGGATACATATGTGTTGACTACAACAACAGGCCTTCCACTTTTAAGCCCAAGTTAGGATTGAGGGCCTAATGTGGCTAGTTGTCAAGCCTGGATGGTTTGAGAGCTAGGTTGTTGGACAGTTACCCATATGGGGTGTTACAAATGGTATCAGAGCTGACTCGGGACCGTGCCGGGATGAGCTACCCGACACCTACCGAGGAGGTCCATGGGACTTGGATGTTAGGCTTGCGACGAGGACGTCGCGTTCTTTAAGTGGGGGAGTATGTAATACCCCCATCCCACATCGGGATATGAGTAGTATTGTGAGTTCCTTATATGTAAACACATGGGTTGACTACAACAACAGGCCTTCCACTTTTCAGCCCAAGTGAGGATTCGGGGCCTAAAGTGGCTAGTTTTCAAGCCCGGATGGCTTGGGATCTAGGTTGTTGGACAGTTGCTCATATGGGGTGTTACAAATGGTATCAGAGCTGACTCGGGACCGTGCCGGGATGAGCTACCCGACACCTACCGAGGAGGTCCATGGGACTTGGATGTTAGGCTTGCGACGAGGACGTCGCGTTCTTTGAGTGGGGGAGTATGTAATACCCCCATCCCACATCGGGATATGAGTTGTAATGTAAGTTGTTTATAAGGATACATATGTGTTGACTACAACAACAGGCCTTCCACTTTTAAGCCCAAGTTAGGATTGAGGGCCTAATGTGGCTAGTTGTCAAGCCTGGATGGTTTGAGAGCTAGGTTGTTGGACAGTTACCCATATGGGGTGTTACAGGCCCGGCCCCCCCAATTGTCCCGATGACATCATTTTTTTTATTACTAGTTTTATATAATATAGTTTATTTTGTTATAAGTTAAGTTGAATTTATTAAAATTGTCTAAAAGTATCTATGATATTTATCATTTTTTATTAACATGAGTCCATTTTAAATTGTTTAGTGTTATAAATAGAAATAAAAAATTACACTTAATACATTAGTTAATGTTATTAAATGTCTTATATTTTATACATTATTATTTTTATAACGATAATTTGAACTGAAAAACTTGCTTTTAAAGTATTAATTGTGTTGATCAAATTTTAGTTTAAAGTTAAGTCAATGAGTCTTGTAATTGTCACTATGTACTACCTTCTATTCTTAATAAATGATATTTTGAAAGTTGCCATTTTTCAACATATAAGATGTTTTGGACTTTTTTATTACTCAATTTTCATATACCCTCTTACTTTTTTCTCTCACTCACAACTTCTCTATTTCTTATGAAAAAGTAAAGATAAATTAGTCCAAACATTGTCTTCTTAATTTCCGTGTTTTATGAAAATTATCTATGAAAAATAGGATAGAATATATTTTAGTAAGTTATATCTATATTCAAAATATAAACCTTTAAACCATATTGTAAGTATTTTTATTTTATTATTTATTTTCAGAATATATCTAGTATTTATATTAAATATATAGCCAAAAAAAACTTTTGGCCCCCCTAAGTTTGAAATCCTGGCTCCGCCCCTGACCACAGGAATAGGTGGTCTAACTGCCGAAATAGAGTCTTACCCCTATTTCAATGGTACCCATTTCACGGTTTTAGAACTACCAAAATACTTACCACCACGAAAATAGGCCCTTTTTGCTCTAGTGAAAAAGGAGTGACAATAAGCCACTACCTATACCAGACAGTGGATACTATTTCATAACTCATAAAAGAGCATATTTGCTTTAGCTATTACAAATAAGCCTTCAACATTTTCTCGAAATCAAAGAAGGCAAAAGGGAAAGAGAAGCGGAAAGGTCAACATTTTTCTCACGACTGATGATAATGAAAGCAAAAGTAGTAGAAACAACGTTTGGGTGCAAGTTTGCTAGAGTAACATAGTGAGCATTCAAAAGACCAACTAGAAAGTGTTGTGGAGGAAGAGTAAGCCTGCAATTATAAACTATAGAGTAGATGATGAAACTATTACCAAAATCATCATAAGGGTGGAATCTACGGCTAGAAGAGAAATGATTGTACCCTCTGGAACAACCTGATTGTCAAGTAATTTCTTCAATTTTGAGGTCATCAATAGTGATGGCATTGGAGAAAACGATTTTGTTAATGAGGAAACAGGGCGACTCGTGCAAAGGAAATGACTTTAGTGCCAGCCATTTTCGTGAAAGGATCTTTCTCTTTAGGATCTGTAGTTCGAAGCTTAGAAGATTGGGAAATTTTTTAGAGAAGAGAGAAAGCCAGGGATTCAAAGCAAAGTTTTTGTGTTTGCAAGAATTCAGAAAAACAGTAAGAAGGAAGAGGCTAGGAATGTTGGCCTTTAAAGAACTAAAGAGGGATTAAGCGACTAATGGGCAGAAACCTCTTCGCCTTCCACTATAATCTCTGACAATTCATAAAAAAAAGGTGGGGTGCAAAATTACACTAGAGGAAAAAAAGGAATAAATGACACCTAATAATCTATGGTTAATAGAGCAACCACAATTTAACTGGTGGGCCGGAGATAATTAATCACGGTTTTAAAATAAAATGTAATTTATAGTGGGTCGGGGAAACGAAAAACGGGTAACATTAACGGACTTTAGATTACGGTTATATACAGAACTGTAATCTAAAGGTTGGTGTGATGCTTTAGATACGGCTCTTCTACAAACCATAATTTAAAATTCGTTGACCTGCGCGCACGCTGATTCACTAGATGACGTTGTTCTACAGATCCGTATCCGCACGCGCGCCTATGCACATTGACAACGTCGTTTTGTCAAGAGGCAGAATCTTTTAATTACGGTTTTCTTATAGAACCGTAATTAAAAGTCTGACGGTATGAAAATTAGGCACGTTTTTTTTCTAGACTTAAAGGTTTTTTGATACTATGCAGGTAATAATTACACATACTACCCATGTCGATTGGATGTCTACACAACTTCCCGTGCATGCTCTTTATTTTCCTTCTATTGTCAAGTCATAACTTTCTCCGCAAACTCACCATAGTCTGAAACTCTCTCTGCTTCAAGCCTACGGGAAAGCTTCTTCCTCTCTTCGCCCTCATTTTTCTTCGCTTCTAGTCTTTCATTCTGATGAAGATTTCCACCCCGCAGATCGACACTTCTCTTCCACAATCTCACCAACCCTACTCATTGATAAACATGTACCGTATGGACGAACAATGTAAGTTCTTTAAAGTTCACATAAATGAAGTAACTTTTTGGTTTTTTGTTAATCTATAGTGTAGATGTGTTGCAGGAGTAGTATTAAACCATGCATGTTTCGAATGCATGCAAACTGATTGATGTTCATATGTGATTCCATATGTAAGGGGTTTATTTGTTCATCTGTATAGTCGATGAGTAGGGTCGTCCAATTCTTGTGCTGATATCAGTTTAATTTAACGTCCATTTGGTTATTTCAGTTCCTAATATTTACTAGATATAGTTGGTTGATTTATCTCCATATAACTGGCAATTACATATGAGCATATGTCCTCTGTTTTGCTTTCTTATTTTGTTGTACTACATACTATATTTCCAACAGAGTATTTGTTTATAAACTCTTGTTACATTGGAAATTGTTATATATAGGGTTAATAGACTCTGAAGGAAGATCTTATTAGCGTAGAGGCGGCGTCTGGTTTAGCATCGTGTGATAAAAAAGAGAGTACTACGGGTGAAAGGTAATGCATGTGTCCTTGTTGGTCTTGATGTTTTTTTCTTAATCTTTCTGATTTGTTAATGTGTCTTTATCATATCATTTTCTCTTTGTTCAATTTATGTAACTGGAAATGGTGGGATGATGACACATCGGTGTTGAAATTTTACACCCTGCATGACCTCACCAAGTCTCCGCCAACAGAGACAGTGTGCATGGAAATGATGGACGTGGTGGACCTTGAAGATTCAAGGTCACCACCCACATTTTATACTGGTGAGGGTAGGATTGTACCCACACCTACATGTGAGGGTTGTAGCCACAACCCGTAAAACACGCAAAAAAGGACCTCCTAGAGTCTCCCTTCCCACCGGATGCGTTCCCGTTGAACCCCTATGAGAAACTGAGACAGATCAAGCTGGAAGAAGAAATGAAACTATGGGAGGGAGTACTAGTTGATGCTGATCATGCTGATTCTAATGCTGATTTTCGAATAAGCTCTGACGAAGCTTCATATGTTTAATAGTTTAGAAGTTTTTTAAGACATTTAGAATTTGCTGTTTAAGTTGTTAGTCTTTGGTTTTGGCTACTAGATATTGTTGTGTTTTGTGACATCATGATTTCTATTGCTGGGATTTTGATTAAGCTTATCTGAATATTTTATGTTATTATATTCAAACTTATTGCACTTTAATTTTCCATCAAAAATATATCTTTTGGAGCTGCTTTTGTTATGTTATTATGCAATTTAGTCTGCTATTGTAATAGGTTTGTGTTTTATTTTGAAAATAAAGAAAAGAAAAACCTTTAGTTTACGGTTCCAATAGAAACCGTGATCTAAAACCTTACTGGTGCGCACGCCAATTGGCTTTAGATTACGGTTCTGGTCAAAACCGTAATCTAAAATATGATTTTGGATTACAGTTTCTACATAAACCGTAATCTAACGTCCTATTCTCGTGCGCTCCAACGGGTTTTAGATTAAGGTTTAGATGAACCGTAATCTAAAGTCAGTGAGATCTTGCACCAGATTAAGGCTTTTAATAATAGTTTTTGACTGTAATTAAAAGCTTTGGGGTAGAGACAACGCTGGGATAAATTACAGTTTAAAACCATAATTAAATATGGTTTTTAACCGTGGTTAAAAGCTTCCATTCCACCAGGGTGACAAAGCACCTCGGGAAAGAGTTGCTTAAAGGATATTCTGGAAAAAAGCTCGTTGAAGTCACCAGTGGGACTTTAAGAAGCAAAGACAATGCTGCATTTTTACTTTTTTGTGGAAGTATATTTTTCTTTTTTAGGCAAAAGAAAAAGAACTTATGGAACTGGAAGATAAGAGAAGAAGGAAAAACTTGTATAGATAAAAGAGAGGTTATTATTTTCAAATCCATTTTCTTTTATAAGTTCCACTTTTTAGAAAGAAAAACTATACCTTGTAGGACTGGTGTAGTGGTATAAAATATACTACAGGATAAAAGCTGTAAGGGCTAGAGTTAAGCTACCAGAATTTTGGCTTTTGGACAAATTTAGCAAAAGTATTTTACCGGAAGAAGCATCCTAGATCGCTTCCGGAAGCAAGTATCATTAGGCTGGAAGTTCTAGTGGCCAAATTGTATGTCATGATGTCTAAAGAGGCCAATTAGAGATATCCACGTAGATAAAGAGGCTGAAGGAGTCTTTTCCCAAGATGCCTATAAATAGCAGTAAAAAGCATTGTTAAAGCAGAGTCTAGAGGAGGACCGAAACTTTGGAGAGAGAAAATGTCTCCTCAGCAAAAGCCTCAATTCAAAGAAAGATCAATAAAGATATTGTAACAAAGGTGGATGTAGGCCACATTCACTAAACCAGTAAAAATTTATATGTGATTCTGCTTATTCTTCGTAATTAGCTAGATCAAGTAGAAAAATTATCCTGTTCAATCATGTCATTCACATCAAGAGAGATCGCAATATTGAAACTCAATTAATTAGAAGATTATAGAAGAATGGGAATAACATCAAAGAGAACATGAAGAACATTAAGAACACAATTATAGAAGTCTTAGATCTCGAAGTTCTGGCTGAGGAAACCTTAGATCTTGGCCCTCGGGTCTTGGATCTAGGAATCTAGGATAGAACTGGATCTAGATCTAGGAAGTAAGAAACATTCATACCTTTTCAGGGTGTATATCCCCGAGAGGTGTTGGAATTACTATTTGGCCCTCCATAGGTTTGATCATTGTTCCTCAATGAGAAATTTAGGTGATTTTTCCATGGGTAGTTGTTTTAGTTGTTGTAAAACTTTCCAGGGCGGTTACCAACATAATTAAAATTCTCATGATTGCCCATGTAACCTTTCCTTTCATATTGATGAGTCTCATGTGGACCCACACAGATAGCACACCGTTCCGGAGGTGGTGTAGATTCTAAAAAAGCTATTGACTTCGCATTTTCCTTTTGGCCAACTGCTAACTTCTCCACCATCTTTGTAAGGGAGGATATTTGAGCAGAAAAATGATTTGTGGACTGTACATGAAGGAGACCAGCTGCTCTTGAAGTTCCCCTTGCCTCTTGTCCATTGTCTAGTATTGTTGGTCATCGTCCTAAGCAGTTCCATTCTTTTTGAGGAGACTAGGTCATGAATGTAACGACCCCAAAACCACCCTGGTTGAGAGACCGTTACACGCCGCGCGCTTATTACCTAAGACAACGCAAGGCTACACTAGCGAACTCCCAAAACAGAACTGAAACTCATATATTACCAAATAGACGAATACAACATGTCTTTTCATTACACAGGCGGAAGCCAAACTGAAATACAAAGCATAATCTAATTACAACTGGGCACCATGGCCAAACAAACTGAAATACAGAGCTCAAAAGCCAAGACAGAAAGTAGAAACTGAATCTCCAAGTGCGGACTAAAACCTGCAAATCAGACGGAGATAGGGGTGAGCACAACTATTGCTCAGCAGGTGATAAACTTCATCAGCTGAGCACGCTCAAAACATAATCTGAACATACATTTATACTTATACGAAAGCATAGCAAAATCAGAAACAGAGGCCTCAGAGGAAGACGGCAAAAACAGAAGCTTGATAAACCAGAAGCTCAACCAAAACAGACGCTCAACAAAATAAGAAGTTTAACCACATCAAAAGCTGAACGAAATCTAAAGCTTAGCAAATTCAAAAGCAGTGATCGAAGCGAAAGATCTTCCAACAGACAGAGGTCTAAAACAGAGAGAGTTAAGTGCTGTAAAACCAGAAGGAACAGTAGAAGACAAACCAGAACGTCAAAGCTTTGCAAACCAGAGACTTCTCAGAAGACGGAAAGCACACAGCAAACCGTCTCAAATCAAATACAGACAGAGCAGACAAAAACAGATCACTTAATAAACCAGAGGCTCTCGGAAAATAGAAAGCACAAAGCAGTCTGTCCGAAATAAGAAATAGTCAGAGCAAACGGAAAATAGAACACTTAACTATCAGAAGTGGGACTCTAGCACCAAGCACAAACACTCAGAAAGGGTCGAAGACCCATGGATCTAACAGATCCCTCGACAACGCAGAAATGACCCGAAGGCCAAAGGGTTCGTCAACCCCACAGAACAGATTGGGCATGACCCACACTTAGAATGACGTCTACATGGTATACCACGGAATAGCTTGACCCAGCCATTCACGGCTCAGAAGCAGAGTAACTAGGTCTCAAAACAGAAGCTTAACAAATAGAAGCTTTATACAGAACAGGACAGAAGTCCTTGTCAGATCAGAGCAAAAAGCAGAAGCTTAACAAAATCAGAGCAAAAGCTTAACGAAATCAGAGCAGCAGCTTACTAACGGAAAGCCTTAGCAAAACAGAAGTCATAACCCGACTAGTAAACACGAAACCAAAACTGAAGTCAGAGGTTGAATCACCTTTTCAGAGAAAATTAGAGATCAAAGGCTTATCGGAGACCTTCAAATCAGAAAACACTAAAACACATGCTAAAACACATTAAAACAGATAACAATCGGAAAGAGGAATCCAACACCACAAACGACACTCCAAACGGAGCTCATACGAAGAAGTTATGGTCAAAACAGAAAGCTGTCTGAACTTGTGTCCTAACTTCGAAGTTCGGACACAAGTCAATTTGAAAACAGAAGAGAAATTTAGAGTGTCCAATCATCGAAGTTCGGACTGATGTTCGGACGGTTTTTGGAAAAAGTTACGCGGTGAAGTCCGAGCTTCGAAGTCAGAAAACTGGGGTGTAGAAACAGGGTGTCCGAACTTCCAAGTTCGGACGGAAGTTCGGACACAGTGAAAATCTCGGAAAACCTTGGCGCAACAGAGCGTGTCCGAACTTCCAAGTTCGGACGGAAGTTTGGACGTGCCGAACAATTCAGTTTACAGAAGCGATTTTCACACGAACAGAAGCACAAAACAATACCAAATCAACATATGTTTACAGAAAACAACCTTGGGGGTTTAAGCCATTGAACAACAGTAAAACAGACAGAATAAACACACACACGAAGTCAATCAAACGATTTAATTTGCAGAATCGCAACTCTTAAATCAAAAGCAGAGTTCACAAAACAGAAGGGAATCGTAGAGGTAGATTCACCATTGTCAAAATATACTTACATATCAAAATACGCAAAACAAATACAAATCCCACGGGGCTGTAACACATCAAAACCCAAATCCGGAACACACACAAAACTACCACAAATCAGGAATCACACAAACATATACTGAAAACAACGGAACCAAAACCCCCGTGGGTGAACGCACACAACCGAATCCATCTACCACCTACCTCACATCCGTAGCTAAGCCATCTCTGCGGACTCTACGAATCTCCTTCCCGAATCTCCAATCGAATGACAATCCCTCGAATTGAACCGCTCCCAAAATCAGAAAAGAGGAGAGGAAGACTCAATGAAGAACGAAATCGGAATCTACAAACCAACCTAACAGACGACTGACAGATGAACAGAATTCCACAGGCGGATCTCCAACAATTATCAATCAAAAGAAATTGAAGAAGAAGATGAGCAAAGGGAGTAGAAGTTGAGAGCGATGGAACTGTCGTGAATAGACGTCAGGGAAGTGGAAGGAGAAACATAACGTGAATAGAAGTTTGAGAAAGGAAGGGAATAAATTAAAGAATTAAGGAGTCCCTTCCTTAACAAATAAATAAAAATAAATAATGGAAGCGTGTTATTTCTAATTCTCCTTCCTCAAGTTATGACCATAATGATTAGAGAAATGTCATAAACATTCTAACATAAGATTAACATGTCACGAAACTCCCTTTGCGAATCAGAAGGATATGATAAAATAAAAAAAAATTCTGGGGCATCACAATAAACTATCTCCAACAAAGAATTTTACAAGAAGCTTGTTACCATAATCTAGGCTGTTGAAGAATGATAGGCATAGAGATTGATCATCCAAACTGGGGGTGGGAGGAGTTCATCAACATCTCCTTGAACCTGTCCCATGCATCATGTAATGTCTCTCCTGGTTTTTGGTTGAAGTTGTTGATCTCTTCAATAAGTTGCCTAGTCCTACTATTTGGGTAGTACTTGGCAAGGAACTTCCTAGCCATTTGAGCTCAAGTCTAAACTAACCTCGAAAGAAGGCTTTGATATCACCGCGCAGCTGCATCTTGTAGAGAGTGTGGAAAGAGCTGTAGTCAGACCCTCTCATTTAAAGCACCAAATTTACCAAAGGAATTGTGAAATTGGAGGAAGAGACTATGGTGGTTGGGTGCATCATCTGGATTCAGCAGTCTCAGACATCTGTGATGAAGTTAGTCTTGAAGACCCATTGCCTTGCTTCTTCCGATGCTATCTCCGGGAGGACTATGGCAGATGCTCTCCCTTTAGAGCACGACTGGTAGTGGTCTTGAAGGGCTTTATGTTGAGCTTGTGGTTATTCTTGTTGTTGGTCTATATCTTTAGTTTTGTCATGGTCTGCCATGGATAGGTCTCTTATGTTTCTTCTAGCTCTTAGCAAGGAACACTCAAGCTCGGGTCTTGGATTGACAAGTGGGGAACCCCTAGCTAAAGTGTTGGGGATACATTGAATAGATAGAAGGTACTTATAAGTATACTCAAAATGAAATGCACTAAGCTGTTCGAAATAAGAAATAAAACTAAAGTAAAAGTAAGAAAACACTAAATTACCAAAACTGGGGAAATGATTGAAACTAACAATTTCCCGGACAAAGGCGCCAAAAACTTGTTATGCAAAAGCTATATAAGGATATATATAAATATGTCAAAGAGTAGGCAAGTGCATCTACTCAGTGAGGTACAAAAAGTGTTGTATCCACAAGGAAATTGGTTCTATCTCCCAAGCTCGGTACTTAATTAGTGAATTAAAAACGGTAAATTAAGGGGTTTAGCTAGAGGCAAGCTTAGTGATTCGATTTGACAATAAAAACAATAAACTCGTAAACTAAATCAGTGTTCTGATGGAATGGATGGGGAAGTATCCTAGGATAGTGGAATCACCCAAACATGCTCTTAATCCTTCCTCACTCTAATTTTCTATTAAAACCAAAATAAAGACTCTTCAAACAATGGACAAGTCAAATCTTACCTAGATAAGCACCACTCTTAATTTGAAGTAGGTTCTAGTCACTAGATATATAGCATTAATCACAAGTTCTTAGCAATATCCCTAGGTTTACCCACTAATTCTAAAAGGAAAAAGTTGGGGTTTACCTCTTCTTTGGTCACAATCCTTACCTCAAAACATAATATTGATAGAAGTCACCATAAATGCATTAGGTGATCAAACTAGAATATTAATTGAGTATTGAAAATAATAAAACAATAGTATTAAATGATATAGGTTTACAAGCATAAACTGAGGATTTTAGGGTCAAACCTCATCCCAAGGTACTAATAGAGTCTACTCAAACATTGAAAGGAAGAAAATGATAAATGAGTAAGAAATAACCGTTAATGAGGTTGGAAGCTTCAATGGTGGTGGAGTTCTTCTTCATCTACTCCTCTTTTATCTTCTTCTTTCTTTTGTTTTGTCACCTTTGTGTGTTTGTTGGATTCGTTGCTTGAGAATTGGAGACGTGTTCTCATTTCTTGTGTTTACTTCGCTCGATTCACTGTTGTAAGTGAGTTGTCTGGACATGTGTCCAGACTTGTATGCTTGGATGTCTCACAAACGTTGATCTAGGTCTTTAGGTCAGGACAAATACCCAAACCATACCTGAAAAGAGGCAGTAAGTTATTCCCTACTTTGGCCCGGGTCTGTTAACCCAGATAAAGACCTGGACCCGCCTTCAATTCAACTCTTAGGACATGTCTGAACATGCGAACACAACTTATACAAGCTCTAGATTCTTTGTTTTAGCTCTGATTTACTCTTTGTTTGTTGAATTGTAATCCTTGAGAGAAGATGAATTCGATTATGCACTCACAAAGATATTTTAAATCCTTTAATCATGCTCAAATGAGATTTTTCTTAAATAATCATCAAAAAGTATAAGTTCACCTATTGATAAAATACTCTATAAAGTGAAGAAATATGTTATAAAGAAAGTAAAATGTAGGTGAATATAAATCTTATAATTTCATACTTTCACCACTTATCAGCTACCCTAACCAATGAGCAAGGGGTGACCCTCCATGGCCCAGATGACATTGCTAGCTACCATGTGTCCCACTTTCAGCGCAGGCTTCGGTACATAGTGATGCTCCCTGGTGAAGTGTCCACTCCGCTCTCTCATTCCCCACTTGTGTTTTAGAGACAATAAGACAAAAAAGCAATGAATGATAGGAAGTGTATTGATGTTAGAGTGAGGGCCATTTTACATGATTGTATCTCCTATTTATAGGCCTGTCCACACTTCTTCTAGAGTATTCTACAACATGCTCGAACCTTTTTTACATATAACCTTCCTTTATATTTTCCTTAACTTATACATCTGAAACTAATGGTTACTTCCCTTAACTTAATCGTCCTGTTGCTTAGTCATGACCGGTCTGTTTATACAATACTACCGGTTGAATACTTTCTTGCCACTCCCGATCGTTCTTACACAATTTCTACCAGTAGAATGCTTTTCCTGTTATGCCCGGTCATCACCTGACTGTTCTGGCCGGTAGTCTCCTACTTCATCAGTCCTACAAGATCTTTCCCTAATCACATTGAGGGAAGATCATCTCTTTTTCCTTATAAAATTTTTGTTTTTGGTTCTTCCATTCCACCCTTCCTAGGCCCACAAGACCTCTTCTTTTGTAACACCCCTACCATTAATACAATCATTACCGTCCAATCTCCTCGTACTTCCAGATTCGCGTAGCGGATACATACTTACATACAGTGGGTGATACAATACCGTTAGTCACCCACATGACTAACAAGGCTACTACTTCTACATACAGCATCGGTCTGATGGACCGGAATATCCGAGTGCTGCACAAATACAATCTTCACTACAATTACCAATTAGGTACTACAACTTCCCATTCAATGCAATACTCCATAAGTTCAATACATGCTAATACACCGAGTTTGCTAAGATCCTTATACAAGTAGAATACCTCTTTCAATTCCATACATACTTATTAAGAGTCTAACTACTACCCATTCCTTACAAACTACTTACTTCCTAGGTACAAGGGTGTACCGCTTAGTACACCTCTACATTGTACTTCTACTATCCAAGCGTAGTCACCGGTCTCTTGCTTGACCATATCCGCTTCGGTACCTGCACACTAAAAACGTTCCCCCGAGGGGGTCAACTTTCGCTGAGCATGATAACCGCATACCCCGCGTACTAGTGAGGGTACGCCGACCACTTGGTCGAATACATGCGATTGATTTCATTCAAACATACATGCATACATGCTCTTATACATAACATTACAATACATTACGCAAGGAATACATACATACACATCAATACATGCTCTTCAATGCATACATGGTAACCCATGCAAGCCATCAAATATATTCTTACCTTTCCGGGATCCGCGTTACACAATACATATACAATACATACACAATACATACATAATACACCATCCTTGTTAGCTCATGTTGGTCCACCCGGGTTAATCGGGTGGAGATTACTCTTTTACTCGTTCCACAGTACTTACACATACATACTCATACTCATACATACTTACTTACTTACTCTTACTCATGTTAAGTCGTCGGGACCTCCGGCCCGGGGACTACTCCGTCCCATCACCGGGATATACTTGACTCACCAATCCGGGATGCTACCCATTTAAGGGGTTTGGGCCGCGGACCAGTTTAAGAGTCAGGAATCGGATCCAACCTCTTGTGTCTCCTCATCCTCACGCGTGGCCGAAGCTATATCGGACTTCTACTCATTCCAATTTACTCACTTACGTTAGGAGTTAGGTAGTTAGGAATTAGTAGAAGTCAACATCCAAGCCACATACACATTACATTGTTCATATACACATCCATACACAATACGACACAATATACAAGTACACTACGAGATACAAATACACTTCATCATTATTCATATTCATATGAATTATACAAACTAGTGTTCAAGACAATAAACATCGAGAACGGCATAAGTCAAGCACAGTTAAGTGCAATATAGTCCGATTCATGCAGTTATCTTATTTAGGTGATCAAATAAGCACACAAATCGGGGTAACCAGATTAGGATACAGGGCATGAAGAAATCATACCGTTCACCGTTGTACTTGTATCCGACGTTCCTCCGGTGTTCACAATTCGAATCCTATGATATACATACAATCGAGTGATTAATCTAACTATCATTAACTTAACTCGACTACCCGTACGTTTCCTAACTCATACTCACTAAGTCTTTGGAGTTCTTATACTTACACATTGTTTACTTTCTATAAGTTTGTTTCCTTACTTAACACTTTTTTATTTACATATACGTACATATGTATATGCGGGTATACATATATGTACATATATATATTATTATTTAATTAAATTTTTTTTTGTATGACTCGACCGACCTTACCCAGGGTCGGACCCAAGGTCGGTCGAAGTCAGTAGGGTACTCACGCTGGAAAATTACAGGGCCGACCGACCTTGCCAAGTCCGGTCCCAAGGTCGGTCCATTCCAGTGAGTTTTGGTTTCGAAATTCTGGAGTCGACCGACCTTGCATGTCCGGTCCCAAGGTCGGTCCATTCCAGTAAGTTACATTACAGGCGAATTTTTAGGCCGACCGACCTTGCAAGTCCAGTCCCCAAGGTTGGTCCATTCCAGAAGCTTTCCGCCCTTTGTAAATCTGGGCTCGACCGACCTTGCAAGTCCGGTCCCAAGGTCGGTCCGGCCCAATAATTGCATTTTTATTTCTGTTTTCAGTCCCTCTTCTTACCCATTACTTCCCCATTGTTCCTACACTTAATCCCAAATGTTTTAACACTAATTAAACCTCCTAATACCCCTTAGTTCATCCCTTAATTTATCACACCATTCTATACTAATCCACTCACTTGTTTTCTAAATTCATTCCAGCACTTACACTAGTTTTTCCTACTTGCATTTGCTACAGATTTTCAAAACTCAATTCTCCCATCCAATACTTCTACTACCAATACCATTACTAGCATCCCAAATACATTCCCAAGTAATTACACCATCTATACCCAAGTCCAACCTTCATTTTACCAAGTCTTATACTCTAGTTTTTCCTAGTTTCTCCAAGGCAATCCAATACCTCTTGCTACAGATTTTATATCCTTTCATTCTCTTACCACAACTACTACTCCATAGTTATTAAACATCTCTACTAACTCCAATACATCCTTGGTTTTCCCATTCACCAAGTCCTCCATACATGTACATATTCCTACCAAAATTTTGCCATAGTTCATCTATATTTCTCACTTATCCACATATGCACTTTCTCATCAAACTCATTCCTAATCTAGCCAAACCACAAGGGTTCTACCAGCACACATACAAAACCTTAGTACACCATTACTTCCTCAATTACAATACCAATACATCATTACTTCCTCAATCCACATTACTAATGCACATACACAATACACTTGGCTCCAAGGCCTACAATTCACATACTAGTTCACAAATACCCAAAATTCCACAATTACATTACCAATACATTCTCTGGGTTCTTTAAATTGGTTTACCCATTCCCATTACTCTAATGCATTAAATTTAGCCTTCAAGAAAGAGCTCTTACCTTAAGCTCTTATTTCCTTTTCCACCTCTTCTCCTCTCTTCCTTGTAAAATTCGGTCACGTGGGGAATGGAGTTGCCAAACTCCATTCCCATCACCCAAAGCACACATAAACAAGTGTAATTAAAATACTAACCCTTAAATTAATGCTAGTTCATTGAAATGCTTAAAGCAAGTTTCTAGGGTTTACCTTTGGGGTGTGTTAGGAGGGGTTTTAGCCCTTGGTTCAAGAAGGAGAATCTACCACCATTGCAAGGTGAAATTGGTGCTCAAAAGAGAGAGAGAAAACAAAGCATTACAATGGGCAAAAATTGGCTAACCAAGGAAGGTGAAGAAAACTTGAATCTTTCATGGAGATTTTTACCTTAATGGAGAGAGGGGACTCCAAGCTACCCATTGGTGTTATTTTATCTTTGAATGGGGAAAACCCATGGAGATGAACTTCCTCATTTTTAGATTTTGAAAAGAGAGAAGTGTAGAGGATGATGAGGGGATTACAAATATGTAATTATTTTTGCATTTGGGGCTCACATGAGGATGGAGCATGAAGAAGAAGATGAGAAGCCATTGAAGCTTCTCTTGGAGCTTCCAAAATCACCCAACCAGAAGAGAGAGGAGGGAGAAATCGGTGGAGGGGGAAGAGAGTAGGAGAGAGATGAGGGAAATGAGAGAATGAGAGGTGAGAGAGTGTTATTTACCTTTTTGTACTTTTACTTTTTGCTTTATGATTTACTTATTTGTTAACTAGTTACATGTGTGTGTGAGGGGTTATTTAACCCATTAAAAACCGGCCCCCTACAGTTACACTAGTTGGAGCATTTTTCGTCTTTTACAGAAAACGCTCGTTATTTTACCCGGTTTAGGTACTATTCACTAACCGGGCCCGTTTTCCGGAATTTTCTCGTTTCTTTATTTTTATTGGTTATTAAGCTTCCATAAATGCTTAATAATATTTATTTAATGACTTATAATTTTTACAGGTTCGTTTGACCACTTAAAATCACGTTTTCGGGTTTTCTCGAAAAACGTGCGTTAACGCGCTATTAGCGTTTTAATACATTATTTGGATCCGTTTTCTTCGGGAGTTGTTCCCATATATTATTTAGATCTTATTAAACCTTTGGAATCCATATAATACGCTATCCGGGGTCTCATACCTCCTATGGTTATTTAACACTTATTTAGCGTTTTCCGCATTTTAAGCGTTTCTTTATTTCTTTTGGATTTATTTTTCCTCACCAATACTACTTAAGCATTATTAGGCTCTTAAACAAGGATTAGAATAATCTTAATCACTATATTTAAGTTTGGGGTATTTCAATCTCCCCCCCTTAAGAACTTTGTCCTCAAAGTTGCTCGAGGTCATGGGATTACTATACTTACTCATCCATACTTATCTAATGCCAAAGCCATACATTCTTCCTCCTTACCAATCCCAAATCCGTTACTCAAGGTTCCTACATACTATACCATACCATACCATACTAATGCACAATAATTACTCCAATCCGCATTACCACCGACCATCCGGTTCCTCATTACCAATTTATACATACATACAATGCAAAGCTATTCCCAAAGCAATGCAATACACATACAATCCCGCAGGCACTCAGGTCATCTAGACACAGGACTCCTCTATGTCCTGCTGCCCTTGAAATAATACAACATGCTACACTACTATCTTCTCTGGTATAAGCTTCTAACCAAATCTTTATTCTCAGTCTAAGGGAAAATCCTTCCCAACAGCTAATTAAAATCCTTCTAAAGCATACAACTCCAAATTCCAATTTATATTCATTACTTCAATCCTAAGCGTGATTCTTGTGACCACTAAAGGGGAGCTTCAAGAATCGTTCGACCCTGATGTGATCAGCACCAGTGTTGAACTATCCTTCCACTCCAATTTGTGTTCGGTTTCCCTTGATCTGATCAGGATCAAGTTCGACTTCCCACATCAGTTTCAAATAAGCAATTAATTAGTTGTTTTCATTTTCTATCTTTTTACTCTTTCTAGTCGTGATACGAATTCATACATCTCTAAAGGATGGAATCAATCCATCAATCATCCTCACTCTACTTCCCGAATGCTTTACTCCATGGTTCAATACCTAAATGCTCATTTCATCAACCTTCATTACTTCCCTCCATTACTCTCCATCATTCCAATTATTCTAACTAGGGATTACCATACTTGTAGAATTTAGTTGTTCTCCATTTACTTCCAATAACTTACTTACAAATACACTACTCATGGGCTACATTCCTCTACTACTCTCAATCGTTTCGTACTACTTCTTCAAAGGATACAATACTTGTGGAGCTCCATCCACTACTCATTACTTTTCTTTTACTAATACTCTTACATGGTGTTACAAGGTAGGTATATCCATCCCATGGTATTTACATCTCTCATGCCTAGTTACCATAATTACAATATGAATGAGTACTTATGTTTATTTAACATAGTATCAATCATCCATTCGATTCTCATTTGTGCTATGCACATTATGGTTTATGTGTTTATTTATAAAATTCACATTATGCGGTTTTCGCTCTACCCCCCTTAAAAGGGATTACGCCCACGTAATCTACCATATGTTATTGTTAATAAACATTGGTTTACTCAATTTGGGCAATCTGAAGCGTTTTAGCTTCTTTACGGTTTATTACGTAATGTACTCTTGTCAAAGGGTCCTAATCGTAACAATGGTTTAGTCTTTGCACCAAGGATTCCTATATGAGTTTATTTCACTCATAATTAATTCGGTTCCAGCCTATTAGGCTTCAAGGCATTAATAGCCATTCTACTATGCTTACTAGGTATATTATCTCCTAGCTAGGGCCCACTAGCTTCTGCTGCGTGACCCTGATAACTCGGGTTATTCACCCTTCTTGTTATCCTTAATGTGCCATACATCACCTTCTTATCCGTCTATTATGGGAATAAGGTTTACTAAACAAATGCGGTATTCTTTTACTGTGTTTGAACTCAATGAGTTTAAGATTTACAACCAGCTCTCTGGTAATCTACTGCACATGCTATTTATGCTTCCACGATTATTCATTGAGTTCCTCCGACTTGTTGTCGGGCGAGGTTAAGTCACTATTCAGTTGTAGTGCTTCCTCTGTTGTCAATAGCTTCTGAATTATACCAGTTCTTCTGGTTCAGTACAAGTGTCCTTTACTTGTATGACCTTGCATTTTCTATGCGTCGGTCCTTGTGACTTTCTTAAGTCTCTTTTCACTCTTTATTCCACTGGAATTCACATCTTGTGAGTGTTAGTGTGTTTCACACCCTTCGTGCTTCTTTGGCCTTAGGCCGCACGGTTTGTTGCTGAGCTTGCTTAACTGGCTTGTGCCACGTTCGTTGGTGAAAAGAAGGGTTACTACCATTTATATTTCCTATATCCCTTGCTATCTCACTAGGTCATTAGCTGTACAAGTGCAATACCAAAACACTCAGTCATACAGAGTGCAGAGGTGTAAACGCTTGACAGTAAGTCACTTATGTGATAGGAGAGAATATTTCTAACTGTCCTCCATACTTATTCTCCATGTCATTATCTACTACTTCCTCATAGCGGTCGCTTGTTGCGCATCGTATTCTTACTCATTGTACCATTTTCTTATGGTGTAAATACACTAGGAGGTTCCTAGTTCATATGTATGACGGTTGTCGTAGCGTACCGCAATGTTATTATCTTCCCCATGTGGAGGTATTTTATTTCAGTTTACGTTTTATGTGTAGGTTAGCTTACCTCACATTCTATCATCATTTATGATATAATTTACCAAGTATCTTGGTTGACCAAGGATGAGGTAATTCATCGGGTTATAAGCTCTCTCGAGCGTTAGTCATTTATGGTGTTCCGTGTGTATTCACATTGATTGTTTTGACAATTATTGTCTTCCAGTGCTGAGCATTGATTATAGGCTCTAGGTGTGCGGCTTTACTTTTGTATGTACATCACCGGAACATCCCAAGAAACTTCAAGGGTTTTCCGGTCCCATTCTTCAATTGAAGGGTATTTCATCACTGGTAAGTGAAGGTTCTTGTTGAGGGGTTTGTTTCCACTCATAGGTCTCATGACAAGGTTTACCATGTTGGTATTTATACAATGGTTCACCACATGCTTGAGTGCATATGGAGTATGCTTACTCCTTAAGTCGTAATGGTTTGGAAATCTCATTTCCTTATTCCATCGCCCCTTGGCAATATTTATAAGCGTAGGCTTTACTATTATAATAGATGGAAGCCTTTCTAAGGGTTCACATCTTCACCACATTGGTGGTCTTTGGCCAACGGGGGTACCTTCCCTTGGGTTTCTCGTAGTGTCCAAGTGGGGACTAGGCCAATGTTGGCATCATCGCGATTCTTATGCCTCTATGTACCATTGTTACAGAAGGCATGAAGGTAATTAAAGGCTTGTCAACTGTATACTAGACTGATGCTCTAGTGACAGTGACATTGAGTTGGCCATTACTACAAGCCACTTATAAAGTTGGGTTTGAATTGATGGTCCAGTTGTTGATTTCTTGTCGTATGAGGCAATACCTCTTGTAAGTATTGTTAACAAATGGTGCAGGTTTTGCAACCGTTTAAGTTTATATAACGCATTTGGTTTACGGCTTCTGAGCCTTATTGCTGCAAGCTATGCTCTTTGCAAGCTGCTTATACATGTTTCCACTCCATGTATACCCCATAGGTTGGAGGTATTGCTGGGCTCCGTGGTAAGTCGTGACATCACGCTTCCGTTCATAGGAGACCCTTTAAGGCAATCTGGTGTAAATTCGGGCCTTCTGGTAATTTAGGGTATTTCCTGTTAAGTGAAATCCCTTCGGTATCCTAACCGAATGTTCGTTCTAGCTCATGTGCTCTTATCATGACGCTTGTTCAACTGTTGTTATCTCAGACACCCTTCAAGGATTGCTCCTGGGTGTTGTTGGGTTATGCCGTTACACCCGGCTAATGTTTGTGATGTGTTATTACCATACCGCCTTATGGTATTGTATTCGAGTCATCTCCTTTTGGGTTAGAACGTCTCCCGTTCTTGGGTAGGCTGTTTGTACTTACTCCTAGCGTTTTAGACTAGGTTAGTACCCCTCCAATGATGGATTATACGTCATGGTAATCTTGTGATCGCCCTAGGGAACTCCATCCCGTTTGTTGAGCATCATTGTTCACATTAGGCGTTCGCCTTACTATGCTGGGCTGGATAATTGCTCCAGTTACCATGCATTTTCTTGAAGTCTTTAAGACATATCTGATGTCTATACTTGCTAGTCTGCGCTCTTTGCACCTTCTGGTTCTTACCCCTTATCTTCAGATGGATTCTCTGAGTTCCTTTATACTTGATCGTCTGAAGTGTACAACTGTTCTGGTTTGAATTCACTCATGATCCATAGAACGGAGTTGACTACTTCCCGTGTTTCGCACACTACATGTATACATACGTGGGGTACCATATTGATACGTTACCACTTACCCAACTATATGTTAGGCCCGCAAGCTCCTTCGGAGTGCGGTTGTCCCACATCCCGTAATTGGGTACACTCGTAGTGTTCGTCACACGCCTAGGTGAAGTATTCTATTGTCAACTCTTCTTGTATCATTCTATGATACTCACCGTAATTCTGTTGGTTTGGGTTAAAAATCCAAGGTTTAAAAGAAAGGTTGTGGTTTTGAAAGTTGGGTTTTAAAATTATGGTTTGGTGTTAAAAGAAGTCTCTCATGGCATAGCCATGCTTGAGGTCTTGACAAAGTCTAGCTTCCCGCTGACTGGTATGATTTTAATACAATGGTCAAGCCGTCAGGCCTTTCCAAGGTTCGATCCTTCTAGTTTTCTGGATTTGTGATCCTATAGTTGTTTCACTGCTGTCACGGTACATTACTATGTACCTGTAGTGTGTTAAAGTTCCTCTACCTGTTGCTGTTCTTACTGCACTTGCCGTGGCAAGTGCGTGGTACTGGTGGTTTTTGGGTAATCCTATACTGGTCACGGTATGGTTTCCACTTGTATTTGATAGTCTTGTTGACTCTTCCTTGATCCACTGATCATTTACTTAGGTCATTCGATCTTCTTAATAGCTGCTCAGTGAACTTGACATGGTTGTCATTGATCGGGGTACTTCTCCAATCCTTGGAGATTCCCTTGATTTGGTTTAGTGTTATTCCTTGTTGCTCGTTCCCACACATTTATTGTGGTTATTGAGCCTTAGCTTGTTTAGGCACTACTCTTGTAGTCCTACCGGTTCATATCCCTTGGATGTCCTTATAGCTGTACAAGCTATGTCGGCCAGGTATTGTAACCTTTTGGTGTTGTAGTTTCGGAGTTAACCACTCCTGACTATGTCCTTAGTCAACTGGTATACCCTTGGTGGTATTATTTAGCTACTGCTGCTCCGCAGACTTGTGTCGCGGGTTCCATTACTACTCCTTTTCCATTTTGTTGCACGGTTAGTGCTTCCTTCCTGCTGCTGGTTGGTTAGCTAGGTTTCGCGACTGCAGAGCACGTCGCCCCATGCTGTTGTAAGTTGCAGCCTCCTTGTGATTGGAGTGCTCATCCTACCACTATTAAATGCGGGTATTGTTGTTCAACCGGGATCCATCTCCGGGACTCCCAATTCTTGGAATCTACCATATGTCGGTTCTTGTTACTGTGTGATTGCTTCACAATTGCCAGATCGGGTTTTTCCCGAGTATGAGAAGACTTTTCTTCTCTCTGGCGTCCTTTCCCAAGTTATACAATGGGGTTTACGGTGGCGGGACTGGTGTTGTAGGTATCCGGTACTCACCGGAAGTTCCTAACTAGCATCTCTCTAATGCTATCACTCAGCCCATAGCCCTAAGCTTCTAATTCCTAACTCGGTATTTCCTAAACTCGGTATTTCCAGTCATCAGAGCGATACTTTGCTCTGATACCACTTTTTGTAACACCCCTACCATTAATACAATCATTACCGTCCAATCTCCTCGTACTTCCAGATTCGCGTAGCGCATACTTACATACAGTGGGTGATACAATGCCGTTAGTCACCCACGTGACTAACAAGGCTACTACTTCTACATACAGCATCGGTCTGATAGACCGGAATATCCGAGTGCTGCATAAATACAATCTTCACTACAATTACCAATTAGGTACTACAACTTCCCATTCAATGCAATTCACCGAGTTTGCTAAGATCCTTATACAAGTAGAATACCTCTTTCATTCCATACATACTCATTAAGAGTCTAACTACTACCCATTCCTCACAAACTACTTACTTCCTAGGTACAAGGGTGTACCGCTTAGTACACCTCTACATTGTACTTCTACTATCCAAGCGTAGTCACCGGTCTCTTGCTTGACCATATCTGCTTCGGTACCTGCACACTAAAAACGTTCCCCCGAGGGGGTCAGCTTTCGCTGAGCATGATAACCGCATACCCCGCGTACTAGTGAGGGTACGCCGACCACTTGGTCGAATACATGCGATTGATTTCATTCAAACATACATGCATACATGCTCTTATACATAACATTACAATACATTACGCAAGGAATACATACATACACATCAATACATGCTCTTCAATGCATGCATGGTAACCCATGCAAGCCATCAAATATATTCTTACCTTTCCGGGATCCGCGTTACACAATACATATACAATACATACGCAATACATACATAATACACCATCCTTGTTAGCTCATGTTGGTCCACCCAGGTTAATCGGGTGGAGATTACTCTTTTACTCGTTCCACAGTACTTACACATACATACTCATACTCATACATACTTACTTACTTACTTACTCTTACTCATGTTAAGTCGTCGGGACCTCCGGCCCGGGGACTACTCCGTCCCACCACCGGGATTTACTTGACTCACCAATCCGGGATGCTACCCATTTAAGGGGTTTGGGCCGCGGACCAGTTTAAGAGTCAGGAATCGGATCCAACCTCTTGTGTCTCCTCATCCTCACGCGTGGCCGAAGCTATATCGGACTTCTACTCATTCCAATTTACTCACTTAAGTTAGGAGTTAGGTAGTTAGGAATTAGTAGAAGTCAACATCCAAGCCACATACACATTACATTGTTCATATACACATCCATACACAATACGACACAATATACAAGTACACTACGAGATACAAATACACTTCATCATTATTCATATATTTCATGAATTATACAAACTAGTGTTCAAGACAATAAACATCGAGAACGACATAAGTCAAGCACAGGTAAGTGCAATATAGTCCGATTCATGCAGTTATCTTATTTAGGTGATCAAATAAGCACACAAATCGGGGTAACCAGATTAGGATACAGGGCATGAAGAAATCATACCGTTCACCGTTGTACTTGTATCCGACGTTCCTCCGGTGTTCACAATTCGAATCCTATGATATACATACAATCGAGTGATTATTCTAACTATCATTAACTTAACTCGACTACCCGTACGTTTCCTAACTCATACTCACTAAGCCTTTAGAGTTCTTATACTTACACATTGTTTACTTTCTTTAAGTTTGTTTCCTTACTTAACACTGGTTTACTTACATATACGTACATATGTATATGCGGGTATACATATATGTACATATATATATTATTTTTTTTATATGACTCGACCGACCTTACCCAGGGTCGGACCCAAGGTCGGTCAAAGTCAGTAGGGTACTCACGCTGGAAAATTACAGGGCCGACCGACCTTGCCAAGTCCAGTCCCAAGGTCGGTCCATTCCAGTGAGTTTTGGTTTCGAAATTCTGGAGTCGACCGACCTTGCATGTCCGGTCCCAAGGTTGGTCCATTCCAGTAAGTTACATTACAGGCGAATTTTTAGGCCGACCGACCTTGCAAGTCTGGTCCCCAAGGTCGGTCCATTCCAGAAGCTTTCCGCCCTTTGTAAATCTGGGCTCGACCGACCTTGCAAGTCCAGTCCCAAGGTCGGTCCGCCCAGTAATTGCATTTTTATTTCTGTTTTCAGTCCCTCTTCTTACCTATTACTTCCCCATTGTTCCTACACTTAATCCCACATGTTTTAACACTAATTAAACCTCCTAATACCCCTTAGTTCATCCCTTAATTTATCACCATTCTATACTAATCCACTCACTTGTTTTCTAAATTCATTCCAGCACTTACACTAGTTTTTCCTACTTGCATTTGCTACAGATTTTCAAAACTCAATTCTCCCATCCAATACTTCTACTACCGATACCATTACTAGCATCCCAAATACATTCCCAAGTAATTACACCATCTATACCCAAGTCCAACCTTCATTTTACCAAGTCTTATACTCTAGTTCTTCCTAGTTTCTCCAAGGCAATCCAATACCTCTTGCTACAGATTTTATATCCTTTCATTCTCTTACCACAACTACTACTCCATAGTTATTAAACATCTCTACTAACTCCAATACACCCTTGGTTTTCCCATTCACCAAGTCCTCCATACATGTACATATTCCTACCAAATTTTTGCCATAGTTCATCTATATTTCTCACTTATCCACATATGCACTTTCTCATCAAACTCATTCCTAATCTAGCCAAACCACAAGGGTTCTACCAGCACACATACAAAACCTTAGTACACCATTACTTCCTCAATTACAATACCAATACATCATTACTTCCTCAATCCACATTACTAATGCACATACACAATACACTTGGCTCCAAGGCCTACAATTCACATACTAGTTCACAAATACCCAAAATTCCACAATTACATTACCAATACATTCTTTGGGTTCTTTAAATTGGTTTACCCATTCCCATTACTCTAATGCATTAAATTTAGCCTTCAAGAAAGAGCTCTTACCTTAAGCTCTTATTTCCTCTTTCCTTTTCCACCTCTTCTCCTCTCTTCCTTGTACAATTCGGTCACATGGGGAATGGAGTTGCCAAACTCCATTCCCATCACCCAAAGCACACATAAACAAGTGTAATTAAAATACTAACCCTTAAATTAATGCTAGTTCATTGAAATGCTTAAAGCAAGTTTCTAGGGTTTACCTTTGGGGTGTGTTAGGAGGGGTTTTAGCCCTTGGTTCAAGAAGGAGAATCTACTACCATTGCAAGGTGAAATTGGTGCTCAAAAGAGAGAGAGAAAACAAAGCATTACAATGGGTAAAAATCGGCTAACCAAGGAAGGTGAAGAAAACTTGAATCTTTCATGGAGATTTTTACCTTAATGGAGAGAGGGGACTCCAAGCTACCCATTGGTGTTATTTTCTCTTCGAATGGGGAAAACCCATGGAGATGAACTTCCTCATTTTTAGATTATGAAAAGAGAGAAGTGTAGAGGATGATGAGGGGATTACAAATATGTAATTATTTTTGCATTTGGGGCTCACATGAGGATGGAGCATGAAGAAGAAGATGAGAAGCCATTGAAGCTTCTCTTGGAGCTTCCAAAATCGCCTAACCAGAAGAGAGAGGAGGGAGAAATCGGTGGAGGGGGAAGAGGGTAGGAGAGAGATGAGGGAAATGAGAGAATGAGAGGTGAGAGAGTGTTATTTACCTTTTTGTACTTTTACTTTTTGCTTTATGATTTACTTATTTGTTAACTAGTTACATGTGTGTGTGAGGGGTTATTTAACCCATTAAAAACTGGCCCCCTACAGTTACACTACTTGGAGCGTCTTTTGTCTTTTACAGAAAACACTCATTATTTTACCCGGTTTAGGTACTATTCACTAACCGGGCCCGTTTTCCGGAATTTTCTCGTTTCTTTATTTTTATTGGTTATTAAGCTTCCATAAATGCTTAATAATATTTATTTAATGACTTATAATTTTTACAGGTTCGTTTGACCACTTAAAATCACATTTTCGGGTTTTCTCGAAAAACGTGCGTTAACGTGCTATTAGCGTTTTAATACATTATTTGGATCCGTTTTCTTCGGGAGTTGTTCCCATATATTATTTAGATCTTATTAAACCTTTGGAATCCATATAATACGCTATCCGGGGTCTCATACCTCCTATGGTTATTTAACGCTTATTTAGCGTTTTCCGCTTTTTAAGCGTTTCTTTATTTCTTTTGGATTTATTTTTCCTCACCAATACTACTTAAGCATTATTAGGCTCTTAAACAAGGATTAGAATAATCTTAATCACTATATTTAAGTTTGGGGTATTTCATCTTTAAAAAAAATTGAAGGGAGAGGTCTTCACCGCTGCCCAGGTCAAACTTTTTGGCCACCCGATTCCTTCCGGTAGCCTTCTTTTACCGACCTGTGCCTCTTTGTCTTCCGAAGCTACTACTAGTCTGACACATCTGCCAGCCATAGGTCATCATTACTTCCGTCGGGACACGCCTCCCTTTTCACTATTTACACTAGTAGGAAAAATGTTTTTAACACGGTTATTTTGCCTATATACCACGGTTAGGAACCGTGGTTTATGCTCGCGTGGTATATAGAAAATTGCCTATATACCATGGTTGAAAACCGTCGTTTAAAAGAAGACTATATACCACGGTTTGCACATAACCGTCGTTTAAGGCCGTTTTTGGACGCGGTCCTCATCGGTTTTAAATGACGGTCAAGTTCAGAACCGTGGTATATAGTCATTTTATACGACGGTTAAATGTCAAAACCGTGGTATATTGTCTATAAAATCAACGAATAAACCACGGTTTTACATATAACCGTGGTTTATAGTCTATGAACTCTTTTTCAAAATCGCCGGCGATTTAGTAGCGTTGCTTCACAGATCTCAAACAGAGCAACAAAAGAGAGGCTATAGAACATGTATGTCCCTTGTTGCGATTTAGGGTTGCAAAATATTGAGTGAAGAACTCTGGCGTAGTATGTTCCTTGTTCGCGGTGGGTTACAAAATTACCGTGAGAAGAATGAAGATGGAGGCCATGTTCCTTGTTCGCCGGTTATGGTTGCGAAAATTGCACTGAGTGGAGATGATGTACAGCATGTGTTCCTTGTTCTAGTTAAGCTGCAAAAAAAATACTGAAAAAAGAAATGAGTGAGGATGGAGTATGTTCCTTGTGCGCCGGTGAGGGTTGCAAAAATTACCGTGAACTTGTAGAGAATGAAGAAGAGTTGCAGAGCATGTTCGTTGGTTGGGTTCCAAATTACCGTGAGGTTGAAGAGATTGAAGAAGAGTTGTAGAGCATGTTCGTCGGTTTGGGTTCCAAAATTACCGTGACATTGAAGAGAATGAAGAAGAAGAGTTTGAGAGTTTCGTCGGTTTGGGTTACAAAATTAGCGTGAGAATTAAGAGAATAGATAGAAAGAGCCGCGTTAAATTTGGGCCGAAAATTAAAAATCCCGCCTAGACTATATACCACGGTTGACAAAAAAACCGTGGTTTAATATAGTAAATGTGCATATAAATGACGGTTGCCTAGGAACCGTGGTATATAGGTACCCTATATACGACGGTTCCCAAGAACCGTGGTATATTCACTCTGACATGTACATATAAGCCAAGACGGTTTTCTGCCCGGAAAACCGTGGTATATCAGTAACCTATATACGACGGTTCTCCAAAAACCGTGGTATATGAACTCTGGCGTGTACCTTAAACGACGGTTTCTATAAAAACCGTGGTTTATAAACTTTAAACCACGGTTTTCCTTTTAACCGTGGTTTAAACGCCGTCATTAAAAACATTTTTTCTACTAGTGTTAAGCCAGCTTCTTTTCCTCTTCTACACTCCCTATCTTCTCTTTCTAACGTCCAAATTTTTTCTCCTCTTGCTTTCTTGATCTCTTCTTCTATTCCCTGTTCTTCATCCTTGATCTTCAACTTCCACCGAAATTTCCAAAATCTCATCACTTTCTTCCATGGCATCCTCTGGCTCAATCGTTTTCGTCGATCGAAAAGACCGCGTGCAAGATGAAGTTGCTTTTCCAGTGAGGGAGGGAAGTGAGGGGTCTCGGCGGGGTGTTGGGTCGAGCCTTAGTGTCACCGACCTAAAAAAGGTTATGACGGGAATCCAAGTTTCATTTGGCTCGAAGATTCATATCCCTTTGTTGATGCTCATCCTTTCAATCATTTTGGTGCAGGCATCGTAGCTTTTCGTCAATTTTTTAGCCACGAATTGTGTATCTCACCTCATTTGTTCATTCTTGGACTACTGTCTCGCCGTCGTTGTACTCTTGCTCAATTGAACTCCAACGCATAGGCTTGCATACATGCGTTCCTGGTCATTTTCTTCGAGAACCATATTGTACCGGATGCTAGAAAGTTTATGAATTTCTTCATCACTTGGGCGAATTCTACTTCTGCTGAGGATGACATATCTTTCTTGGCAAAATCCAGCTATTCTTTCTTCCGGCGCGTGAAGTTGGAGAAAGATTGGTCCTCCAAGTGGTTCGTGATCTACCAATCGACCGGGAGGTGCCTTGGTATCGCCCATATTGGAGGGATTGCGAAAGGGCAATCAGTCGTGCCCATGCCCGAGCCGGACTCCGACTCTTGGATAGGCAAAGTCCTTAAAAAGTTGAACTAGTCCCAACTCCCGGTCACCAGCTTTTTGACCGAAAAGAGGCTAGGTGCCACCCAGAAGAATATCGATTGTACGTTCCTTTTTTTTATTTTAGCACTTTGCTTACTCTTTTTCTGGTAGATTTCCCATTTGTTGGCTCAAAGTTGTGCCTTCATTATAAGTGGGAGCTTGTGAATTTTCCAAATGCAAATGACAAAACAAAGGCTGCTACGTCGACCTCTGGCGCTTCCCCGGTCCGGACCAAGAGTTAAAGTCCTACCAGTGCTACTAAGAGGGCTCCAGAAGGACTAAAACGTTTAGTGCTAAAAGAGCGTAAGCTTTTTAAAGGAGGGGAAGATGTTATTACCGGTACCGTTGCTACCTCTACCGATCCAAGTGCTACTGTTTCTCCTACCGGACAGGTATTTCTTCTAAGACAACCCCTGTTTGTAGTCCGGGCGAGGACAAAAGATTTATGGATTCAACCCCTATAGTGTCCATGTTTCCTGACCCATATAACTATTTTTCTTTAGAAGAAGGGGTTAATAAAAAAACGATTCCATTTTTGCTACCGGTATTTTTCTTTTTGATATCCTTGGCTTATTTATTATGCCTCTCCTCCCTGAATTTTTCTTGTGACCTTCTTACTATTTCTTTCTGTGCCCAACAGGTGTTACCCTTGATACTACTAACGGTCTTGTCGACTATGGCCCGGGGATAAAAGATTAGAGATCCCAAACCCTATTGAAAAGCCTAGACTAGAGAAGGCTCGTCGCCCTATTATCGGGATCTCTATAAATGAGGGTGCTGCTCTAAAGAAGGCCACTTCGGTAAACATCCCTTCTGGTAAGGGAAAAGGGATTGCAGAGGAATTGCCATCCGATTCTTCTGAGACTTTGAGGATCATAACTCTGAGTTCTCAAGGGAGACCATGTCTCAAGCCGTTGCCGAAGAATTTCAAGCCATCGTACCCCAATCAGAACTTCGGAGCAAGCAACTAAAGGATAGGCCAAGGGAGCGCTCCTCTCCTCCTCCAAGAAACAACCTGTACTACGGTTCGTCCTTTAAAGAAGGCTGGTTCTACCACCGGGGAGAACCTATGCCTTGGATTCTAGAAATTGAGGGCATGACCTATTCTAGACTTTGGAAGAAGACGGTCAGTCTTGCCCGGAATGCCGATGGTAGTTTCGCCCCAACTACCAAGTCTACCGCAACAAAGGAAAAGCTTCGGACCGGAGAGGGTGGGGCTGACACCATTGTCCGCCACTCTTTCTTATCTCATGATGCCTTTAACCTACTTTGGCAAGGATTAAGCCAGATCTTACTTTTTCTCCTTTTTACTTCTGGTCCTGCTTATTTTATTTGTCTTGCGTTTTTATTAGATTGCCTTTTCTAAAGGTTATTGCCATGACTCAATGCACCAAGATCCAGTCTGTTCACACCGCCCGGGACCTTGATGTTGCATAGGAGCGAACTGATAAATATAAATCAGAACATTTAAGACTCCAGTCCTCTCTCCAGAAAAAGGACGATGGCGGTTGAGCACCGGGCAGAACTGGAACAGGTCCAGAACCAACATGAAAAGCAGTATTTGTGCTCCAGGAGCAACTATCTGAGTCTCGGAAGGATGTTATCAATAAGATCTGGGCCGCCTTGAAGGGGAGAAGGCTGCGCTTCAGAAGGAAGTTGCAAGAGCCAAGAAGTATGTAGATGTCCTTCAGGCTACCATTGTTTGTCTGAAGGCAGAGCTTGAACTCCTGAAAAAAGAGTTAGAAGATAAAACCCAGAAGCTACAAGAGTTACAATTATCATTCTGTGACCTCGATGCCAAATATCATGACCTGTTAGCACACTCTGGTAAAAAAGAACAGGAAATATCCCAGGCTCTTCAAAGCGGCCAAGACTTTGAAGAACAATTCAAAACTAAAGAGAAGGAGTGTGCTGATTTTGAAAAAGAACTTGCTGCTTTGTAGAAAGACTCAACTAAAGACTTCCAATATTACCTATAAGTCTGAGAGGGACCAATACCGAAGCCTCACGTTATCCCTGGAAAGTCAAGTTACAAAATATAAACATATTCAAGCAGAGCTCCAGAATAAGGACCGGACCATCTCCAGCTTGAAGGTAGTCCTTTCTTCCCAATGCCAAAAATTTGCCGGAGAAAGTCAGCGTATCGTCATGGAGCACTTTTCAAATAAACAATTACCACTGGATGAGAATCTGTATGATAGGCTTGAGTTTGAAGCTCGGGCTCAGGCAACCGAGTATCACGGGGGATTTAGAAAATTCAGCCATCCTCCGGGCAACACATGTTTCACCCCTTCTTTTATGGCTTCAACTGACGTTCAAACCCATGATGGTCTTCTTGGTCGGATCGTTGAGGAGAAAGAAGGTTCTAATGAAAGCGTGTAGAACCCGGGCCAGAAGAAAATTGAAGATCCTGCAACACAGGAACATTAGTTACAAGGACATTTTGTTGTTTTTAGCTTTTAGTTTTTAAACTTCATGCTTGTACTTTCGGACAATATGTTGTTCACTTTCGTAAGTTGTAAACCATCTTTCCAGTACATCCGGAGCAAATGGACCTCCTAAAAGTTGCAAATCTATTTTCGCTTAAGTGTTTATATATGCTTCAAGCTTTTGTCAATCGCCTTTATATTTCTCGGGGATTGCATACCCTCCCACATTGGTGAGGGGTTCATCTTGTTAACTCCCTACAATCAACCAGATGGTGGGATTGTCTTTTACTTTTTACCCTTTCTATCATCCGGACAGTGGGATCTTCATTTACTTTTCACCCTTTTGGTCATCTGGATAATGGGATCCTATTACTTAAAACACTCTACCATCTAATTGAAGGTGAGATCGTCTGTTAATCCTCCCTATCATCCAAGATAGTGGGATTGTCTCAAAAATCATTTTGTTTCGTAATCTTTACGATACATCGATGGAAAATCCATTACAGACAGAATTTCTTAAGACATTCAGCGTGCCAAGTATGTGGCAACTCTCTTCCGTCCATATCCTGGAGCCTGTAAGAAGCTCGAGCCATTCTTGCCTCAACCATATACGGTCATTCCCACTGACTCTGCAGGTTTTTGGATTGTTTTACTTCCAGGAGCACTAGTTCACTTGAAACAAAGGATCATTCCCTTACTTTCCTGTTAAAGTACCACTCAACTTTTAACTTGTCATTCTGGTTTCTTAACTTAGCAATCGTTCTTTTTCCCTCTAATAGATCCAAATCATCCCTGATTTTTTCATCATTTCCTCCTCTATGTAATTCTCGAATCTTGATGAAGGGAACATGACTTCCGCAGGTACCTCCACTTCCAGACCATTTGTCAACCTATATGGTGTCTATCATGTTGGCCCTTATTCTGTTATTCTATTGGCCCATAAGACCTGAGGCAATATTTTTGCCCACTTTCCATTTTTACTATCCAACTTTTTCTTTAGAGATTTCATGATGTAGCCATTGGTGTTCTCTACTTGACCATTTTCCTGAGGGTGCGCCACTGATGCAAGCCCTAGATCGATCTTCCAGTCTTCACAAAACGCCCGAAAGCTTTTACAACTGAACTGCGCACCATTATCTGTTATTACCACCATTGGTAGTTTGAAGCGACATATTATGTATTTCCAGACAAAACTCTTCTGTTTTTCGGGTGGTTATGTTGACTACAGGCATGGCCTCTTGCCATTTGGTGAAGTAGTTAACCGCCACATACATAAACCTGAACCTTCCTGGTGAGGCTTCTGGAAAAGGGCCAACAATGTCCAACCCCCATTTTGCAAAAGGAACTGGGGAAGTTATAGACTTCATTTCTGCAGGTGGATTGCCGATCCTTGAATCATGCTCCTGACATTTGATACATTATTTGACATACTTACTTTGTTCCTGAATTGTAGGCCAGAAGTAATCCATCCTCAAAATTTTATGCGTTACCATCCTTTCTCCTTGATGATCACCACATATTCCATTATGTACCTCTTTAATAATCTCCATACCCTGTTCTGGGGTCACACACTTCAGGGATGGTCTTCTGAAAGACCTTTTGTACAGTTAATTACCTTTAAAGAAGAATGATGTTGCCCTTCTTTTTATCATTTTAGCGTCTTTTGGATCTTTCGGGAGGACCCCTTCCTGAATACACCAGACAATAGGAGTCATCCATGACTCTCCTGAATGGGTTTCTTCCATGGTCATCACGTCGATATCAGAGATTCTGGAATGTTTCCTCACTTGCAATAGCACTTTCGTCCGAAATTCCTTCCACTATAGTAGCCAATTTGGCAAGAATATCAGCTTCTGAATTTTGCTCTCTTGGAATGAGTTTGAGATCACACTTCAAAAATTTCACCCTTAAACTTCGCACCATTACCAGCTAGTGCTTTATTGTTTCTTCTTTGGCCTAAAAATGTTCTTTCTCTCTCTTGCTACAAGCAAAGAATCAGACTGTATTTCCAAATATGCAACATATTTTACTTTAGTTAATTGATCAAGCTTTTCAAGAAAAGAGGAATGCCTATTTTTATTATTTGAGATTTGCTTACTATGTAAAAAACCTATTGCCCTTAGGGCGGAAGCTATTTCCAACCTATGTATCAATGCTTCATACTCTGCCTCGTTGTTTGTCACCTTGAATTCTAGTAAAGCCGAATAGTTTACCTTTCTTTTGTCGGGAGTCTGAATCACTACACCTACGCTTGCTCCTGACTTGCACCCGGCCCCATCTACCCAAAATTTGAAAAGCAGTTTGATAAGCCTCAGACTTATCATATTATAATAGTTATAACTATAAGACTATTGACAGAAATAAGATTAATAGTAAGTATTTATATTATATTATATATAAAGTGTATTATATAAGTTTAGACTTATGTTTGGTGTGTTTTTCATGAAAGGAATGAATTTCTAATCAAAAGACAAAGTGGTACCGGGCTTGGTGTCGGCTGTCCAGTTCACGACACAAGTTAGGAGTAAAACAGGAGGTGTGTCGGGTGGCGCGATGCGTGTCTGGTGTCAGGCGCATTCAAAGTCTGTGAATGTGCCTAGCATCTGATGCCCGGCAGGACATCCGGCACATACTGAAAAGTCGCCCCGGTTCACAAGAAGTTAGCAGTTAATGACCGTTAGCATACCAACCGATGCCGGGTGTGGTGCCGGGTATCCCATATCCGGCACAAGCACCTTTTCACGTGGATTTAGCAGTTTAATTAACGGTTAGACAACACATTTTGCACTTGGTACCGGGTACTCCTTACCCGGCATGACACCCGACACACATGGAGATTTGAAGTCTATAAATAGGCCGAACTTCTCCTCATTTGAAGACATTCCAACATACCCCCACACTCCATTTACACTTCCATTCCGCATTCATCCCACTGTTGGTGTCCAAGGAAGTTTTGCTCCACCATCTTCGAAGAAGATCTCTATTGGTTAAGGCTATGATCAATCTCCTTCTCCTTGTTGTGTCTCTTCTTTTGTTGTGGAAATGGTGAAGTAGAAATCCTTGTTTGTTCTTGGTTAGGGATAAGTTTTCTTCCTTGTTAACAATATGGTTATTTCAATATAATTCAAGCGTTCAATAAGCCTTTGTTCTTCTTGCAAGAGAATGGTGTTGGCCACTTTGTTCTCTTTTTGCAAAGTCTACTTGAGGAAGAAAAGCCCAAGAGTAGAATTGGTTAAGAAGTCTTAATGGTCTTTTTGCTTTCTTCTATGATTTAGGATTTAGCATCTAAGATTACGAATTAATCCATCTTTCCCCCTTATCTTGTTCATGTCGTGGCATGATATATGCTTGAATTGATAATAGGTAGTGAGTTTCTTGTTATCAGATCCGAAGCAGGAAAGTGGTATTTACAATTTGAACGTGTCGGGTGGCGCGCAGGGTGTCTGGTGTCAGGCGCATTCAAAGTCTGTGTATGTGCCTAGCATCTGATGTCCGGTAGGACATCTGGCGCGTTCATTTGTTTGGTTAAATTCAAGTCTTGTAATTTTATTTGTGATCATATTGATACTTAGGTTGATGTAATCCCGAACCTTGGTCAAAACATTGTAAATACTCCATTTAGATAGGTTTTTAGTTAGTTTTCTTAATTTAGAATTATTATTCAATGTCCCCCCTTGTTTTAGAATAGGTTATTATTACCGAGGATTAGGACTAATTTTCTATTAAGTCCCTTGGGTTCGATACTCTTGGTCGTAATTTGCTTACGCTATATTCTGACCAGGATTTTTGCTACCCGTATATAGTTGTACGATTATTTTAGTTATTCTTTTATTTATTCTTTTGTACATCCTTTCCCCCTACAAATTCCTTGTTAGCAAAATGGCGCCGTTGCCGGGGACTTGAAATTAGTCCAAGTCCTAAAATTGGTAATCGCCTTATTCTTTATTCTTTATTTTTTTATTTTTTTCATTTGTTTTTTTTATTATGAATGTGCTGGGCGTGAAGCCGGGTGTACGTACCCGGCAAACTCTGGAGGAAGTCTGCTGCCGGGCAAAAGATAGCCGGCATTCCATCTGGCGCATTCAGTTTCATTTCCGATTTGTTTTTATTTTTCAGATATTGTTAATATCTTATCCTCTACTTTTATAGCATTTGTTTTATTTGTTCCTTTCCGTAGTTCATTGATTCATTTATTCCCTTATCCCTTTAATTTTTTTTCATGTCATTTATTCTTTCTTTATTTAACGAGCCGTGCTTGATGCCGGGTAAGTATAACCCGACATAATTGGAGGAAGTCCAATGCTGGGCTTGCCACACCCAGCATTATGCCCGGCATAAACAATTCTTTTTTTTTAGATTTTCTTAAATTTGTTACATATCTTGTCCTTATTCCTAGATCATTTTTTTATTTTTTTATATTATTTTCTTTCTTTATTTATTACAATATATTATAATGCTTTTGTGTTGCTCCTCCTAAGTTAAATAAGGTGAATGCATCTCCGATCGCATAATCTTCATGAAGATTTATCTGACCGCGATCATGTCACAAAGAGGACATTCTTCGTTCCTTAAGGCAACGACAAAACCAACAAACACACTCCCTCCACAAATGGTATCAAATACCACAGGCGAATGGCTAGAACTCTCTTCCTCAGCAGGCGAATGTGGTTAGTGCACGACCACACACCTTGTACACCGAATTCCAAGATTTTACAACACCTGAGGAAGTGGAAATTTCAAGAGATCTCGACCATTCACATGGAGCATAAGTTGATGCAGTTGCAAATGCAGCAACTTCTTGCTCAAACAAGACTACCTGCTCCACTCCCGTCTCCAACTCAAATTGATCCGAGGGAGCATGCAAAATCCGTCAAAATCTCTTCCAAGATCTCTGATCATTCAGCCAAGTAGCCAAAAGGCTAAGTGTAGGGCAGCCCCCACGCGTCTGGTCTTCTTTCACCGTAGGGGAGTCATTTTCTTCTTACTTCCTTTTTAATTTTCTTGAAATTCTTTATTTATTTTCTTTTTCTTTCGAACACTGGGGACAGTGTTCCTGCCTAGTGTAGGGCAGGGGTCCCCCCCTTAAAAAATTATTATTATATTATTTATTATTATTATATAAAAATAACTAGTATATTTAAGATAATAAGTTTGAAATTTATTGACTTTCTGCTAAGCTTTTTGCATGTCTTGGAAAAAGTGAAATTAGGGAAGAATAAATGCTTGTTCTCTCAAGAGGAAATCTTTCTAATTACTTTAAGATTTTGATTTTAACTTCATGATTCTCTTTATTAACATGAGTATATGATCTTTCTCCTATTTTTATCTCTGATTTACTTCTGGGTAATATTTTTCTTTTCTTTTTCGAAGTGGTGAGAATTCCTTTGGGTGAATATCTTAAATAGGGATTGTGTAGGAAAAAAAGGAAAAAAAAAAAAAAAAGCTTCAAAAAAAAGAAGAAAAAAATCTTCTTTCAAAAGAAACAAAAATGAAGTATTATGAGGTTGCAGAAATTACCTCAGAATAAAAGAAACAAACGAGAGTTTTTCCTTTTGTTTTTCTCCTAAATTCCTCGTTCTTAATAAAAATCATGGACAGGTTCATAAACCCTTGAAAAATAGGGCTGAATCATGAAAACCATTGATGAGGATCTTGGCCACATTCAGAAACCCTTGAAAAATAGGGCTGAATGTTGGAAACCGGAAAAAGGGGAGACTGCAGAATCCCTTATACAAAATAGCCTAAGAGTGTTTGATCAGTTTTTGAAAATTGAATGATTTATTTTATACCTATTAGTATGTTTTTGATAAAAATAAGGATGATAGGTGATGCTTATGAATTTGAGTCATATAATTGGAAATGCTTATCTAATTGTCATTCTTAAGATTATTTGTTTTGTGCATAAGCAGTATTCTTTTCTAATTTAGTTTTGCTCGAGGACTAGCAAAAGGTAAGTGTAGGGCCTTGATAAGCCTCAGACTTATCATATTATAATAGTTATAACTATAAGATTATTGATAGAAATAAGATTAAATAGTAAGTATTTTAATTATATTATATATAAAGTGTATTATATAAGTTTAGACTTATGTTTGGTGTGTTTTTCATGCAAGGAATGAATTTCTTATCAAAAGGCCAAGTGGTGCCAGGCTTGGTGCCGGCTGTCCAGTTCGCGACACAAGTTTGGAGCAAAACAGAAGGTGTGACGGGTGGCGCGTTGGGTGTCTGGTGTCAGGCGCATTCAAAGTCTGTGAATGTGCCTAGCATCTGATGTCCGGCAGAACATCCGGCACATACTGAAAAGTAGCCCTAGTTCGCCAGAAGTTAGCATTTAATTACCGTTAGCATACCAGCCAATGCCGGGTGTGGTGCCGGGCGTCCCAGGTCCGTCACAAGCGCTTTTTCGCGTGGATTTAACAGTTTAATTAACGGTTAGACAACACATTTTGCACTTGGTGTCGGGTACTCCTTACCCGGCATGACACCCAACACACATGGAGATTTGAAGTCTATAAATAGGCCGAACTTCTCCTCATTTGAAGACATTCCAACATACCCCCACACTCCATTTACACTTCCATTTCGTATTCATCCCACTGTTGGTGTCCAAGGAAGTTTTGCTCCACCATCTTCGAAGAAGATCTCTATTGGTTAAGGCTATGATCAATCTCCTTCTCCTTGTTGTGTCTCTTCTTTTGTTGTGGAAATGGTGAAGTAGGAATCCTTGTTTGTTCTTGGTTAGGGATGAGTTTTCTTCCTTGTAAACAATATGGTTATTTCAATATAATTCAAGCGTTCATTAAGCCTTTGTTCTTCTTGCAAGAGAATGGTGTTGGCCACTTTGTTCTCTTTTTGCAAAGTCTACTTGAGGAAGAAAAGCCTAAGAGTATAATTGGTTAAGAAGTCTTAATGGTCTTTTTGCTTTCTTCTATGATTTAGGATTTAGCATCTAAGATTACGAATTAATCCATCTTTCCCCCTTATCTTGTTCATGTCGTGGCATGATATATGCTCGATTTGATAATAGGTAGTGAGTTTCTTGTTATCAGATCCGAAGCAGGAAAGTGGTATTTACAATTTGAACGTGTCGGGTGGCGCGCAGGGTGTCTGGTGTCAGGCGCATTCAAAGTCTGTGTATGTGCCTAGCATCTGATGTCCGGTAGGACATCTGGCGCGTTCATTTGTTTGGTTAAATTCGAGTCTTGTAATTTTATTTGTGATCATATTGATACTTAGGTTGATGTAATCCCGAACCTTGGTCAAAACATTGTAAATACTCCATTTAGATAGGTTTTTAGTTAGTTTTCTTAATTTAGAATTATTATTCAATGTCCCCCCTTGTTTTAGAATAGGTTATTATTACCGAGGATTAGGACTAATTTTCTATTAAGTCCCTTGGGTTCGATACTCTTGGTCGTAATTTGCTTACGTTATATTCTGACCTGGATTTTTGCTACCCGTAAAGAGTTGTAGGATTATTTTAGTTATTCTTTTGTACATCCTTCCCCCCTACAAATTCCTTGTTAGCAGAATGTCACGCTCTTCCTTGTGTGAGAATTTTGCTTTGGTAATGAAGTCTGCTAGCGCTTGAGCTTTTATTGCGAATCGCGGAGTATAATGTATCTTGAAATGTGTGAGCTCAACTGTCCAGCTCACCATTCTTCCGAAAGCATTGGGATTGTTTGCATTCTGTTTCAAGGGCCAATTGGTCCAGACAAACATTTGGTGTGCTTGGAAATATGGCCTTAGCTTCCTGGAAGCTATGACAAGAGCTAACAAAACTTTTTTGATCTTAGTATATCTTGTCTCAGTAGAAGTTAAAATTTTCCTGGTGTAGTAGACCAGAATCTCCTTTCGTGCTTCCTTCATTACCAAGACAGTTGCCCCATCCCATTCTAAAACTGATAAATATATGAATAAGTCTTCGTCTGGGGCCGGAACACCTAGTTTTGGAAGTTCCCGAAGCATCTTCTTTATTCGTTCAAACGCCTCTGCACATTTCGGAGTCCATTAGAATTGCTTATTCTTCCGGAGTACATTAAAGAAGGGACGGATTTTTCTGAAGTTTGGAATGTAACCTACTTAGGGTAGTAAGTCTTCCATTCAAGGCTTGTACATCTTTGATTCTCTTTGGTTAAGGAAGGTCTAGGACTGCTTGGGTCTTTTTTGGGTCAACCTCAATTCCCCTTTGTCCCACTACAAAATCCAGAAACTTCCATTGGTCACGCTACAGACACATTTCTCAGGATTCAATTTGATTCTAAATTTTTCCAAGGTATTAAAAGTTTCCTTCAAATCATTCATGTTTTGCCCCACCAAATCACTTCTTACTACTATGTCGTCCACATAGGCCTCAACATTCCGGGAAAGTTGTTCCTGGAATACTTCATGTATCATACGTTGGAAAGTCACCGCATTCTTTAAATCCGAACAACATGACTTTATTACAAAATGTACCGGACAAAGTAATGCAAGATGTTTTCTCTTGATCATTCTCATTCATCATAATCTGATTATACTCAGAGAATGCATCTATGAAACTTATTACAATGCTTTGGGCCATTGCCATTACTATTTTGTCTATGGATGGAAGTGGGCAAAAATCTTTGGGGCAAGCTTCATTCAAATCCGTAAAATCAACATACATTCTCCACTTTCCATTTGCCTTTTCCACAATTACAATGTTTGACAACCACTTTGGATAAAAGACTTTTCTAACAAATCCTGCTTGGAGAAGCTTGTCCACCTCTGTCCGGCCTGCTTCGTCTCTCTCCTTTCCCATTATTCTATTCTTTTGTCTGATGGCCAAGAATTTTGGATCAACTTTCATGTTGTGACGAATAATGCTGGCGTCCACTTGGGGCATATCTTTTGGGCTCCAAGCGAATATCTCTCTTCTCTTTTTCCAAAATATCATTAAGCGAGTATATTCACTACAATCGAAAGCATTTCCAATCTTAAAAATTTAGAGGCATCAACTTTTAAAGGTACCTCTTTTGGAAGATCCAGGGGGTTAGGGTCTTTTCTGGTTTACCCAGCCGCGTCTGGGCCTTTACATCTCCCTCCTCTTACTCCCAAGAAGTTCCAGTCTCCTCCCCACATCATCTTCCAAAAACCCTTCTACAATCCTTACCTCACATACTTGCACAGTTTTCTGGCTTCCGGAGATGGACACCAATCTTCCCGATCCAGTTAGATACTTCAGCTTGAGATAATATGTGCTACAGACAGCTTCAGAGGCATTGATGCCCGATCTTCCTAAGTATAAGTTGTACCCTGACAGATCTCTTAGGATATACAAAAATATTCTCTTTGTTCTCCTGTCATCCTTTTGTCCCCGAGTCATGGTGCCATCTATGCTACTGGAAGCCTACACTGTAATCCCTCCTATAAAACCCTCAAAGGTTGTAGTAAAGGGATTGACCCTTTCTTCCAAAATCTCAAGTTTCTGGAACACCTCTAATGAAATTACATTTGCTCCTGCCCCGCTATCAACCAATATATTACCCACCATTTTATCATTGTTCTTGACCTGGATGACAAGGAGATCATTATGTGGAAAGTAAACTCCAGTTCCATTGTCCTTTGTAAAATATATCGGTGGTAGAGACTCTTTCCTCGTGATCTTGTTTTTCGGTAGCTTTTCCTGGACCTCATGCATATGCCTCTTTCTTTCATTTGCGGTGTACAGTCCTTTTCCTGAAAATAATCCGGTTATGACTCCAAAACCAAAAGATTTATTGTGATTTACCTTTGGGTGAATCTCCTCTTTTTGACCGATCGTATTCCCCTCAGCTCGTCAGGTTCTGGACCGGTTATGATATTCATTGTTGCCTCTTTATTGCCCGGGAGCTTCTTGCTTTTGCTTAACTTGCTTCTTTTGTTCATCAATTCTATTCAATTCTCTTGACAAAGTAGCACAGGTGGTCGTTCGATGGTTGTAATGGTCGTGGAATTCACAGTACGCTACCAGATTTTCACCTTGACCGGGCTTCTTATGAGGTGGCAAGTAACCTTCCCTAACTGCGGCTGTGTACCGACCAGGCGCAATGTGGATAGCTATTACCCCATACACCGGTTTGTTATCGGTGAAGTTAGAGGAATCCTTAGTGTAAGGTTTATACCTTGCTCCTCATGCCTTAAAGTTTGATTTCTCTCCGTAGCTGGTGCTACTGAACTGACTTCCTCCTCCCGGTTTCTTCGTGTTCGAGGTCTTGAAACTGGTCATCGGCTCTTTTACTTTGTTCCTTGCAATATTCGATTTCAGGAATTTGTGTAACATTTCCGCGAGTTCTCCACGAGTTTACGGCGCTTTGGTGGCGATTTGCCCAACAAGTCTTGGACGAGCTGGCCCATTCCTAAAAGCTTTCACCAATATCTTCTCATCCACATCATCTACCTTAGCGACTTGCTTGTGGAACCGATCGCTATATTCTTTCACCGATTTTCCTTTCTTCTGTCCATTAGCTCGTTGGAATCTCTCCGGATCTTCATACTTGTCATGAAATAGAGTTGGAATTCCTCAATGAGCTGCTTGAAACTTGCGATGGACTGCAGCTATCGAGTATAAATCCAATTTAACGCTCTCTTCGTAAGAGTTCCCGGAAAAAGGTTACAAAGGGCTTGGGAACTGATCCACTGGGTATTCATAGCAAAGATAAAATTCTTGATGTGCTGCGCCGGATCTCCAATCTCGTCATACTTCTCTATCGTTGGCTCCACAAAAACGGAGGAAGCTTGGCCTTCTGGATGTTCTCAGTGAAAGGATAGAGAGCCATGTCGATGATGTCTTCATCCTCAGTAATGATCACTGGTGTTTTTTATTTCCTGCTCCCCTCATCACTCTTTGACACATCCTTATTCTTCAAATTACCAATGATGCTAGCCATCTCCTCCATCTTCCTTTGGTAGTCTTGATCTCGCTCTATGAGTTCCTATTGGAATCTTTGATTTCTTTTGATGATTTTCTTGTTGACATCCTGAGTGAAAATCTTCATTATGTCATAGAGATCCTGCTTCAAGATGGAATCGCTTCCTACTTCGTTTTCCTTTTCCCTTCCTGGTTCCTGGTGCCATTCCCTTGAATCGAGAAAATATGTTCGTGGTTGGATCAAGGATGTCTTTAGACTGTCCTTTCGTTTCCCACATACGGCGCCACATGAAATGAAGATATGGGAACTCCACTTCGCTCTCTCATTTCTCACTTGTGTTTTAGAGACAATAAGATAGAGAAGCGATGAATAATAGAAGTGTATTGATGTCAGAGTGAATGCCACTTTACATGATCATATCTCCTATTTATAGGCCTGTCCACACTTCTTCGAGAGTATTCTACAACATGCTCGAACCCTCTTTACATATAACCTTCCTTTATACTTTCCTTAACTTATACATATGAAACTATTGGTTACCTCCCTTAACTTAATCACCTGGTCGCTTAGTCATGACCGGTCAGTTTATACAATACTACCAGTTAAATACTTTCTTGCCACGTCCGGTCGTTCTTACACAATTTCAATCTGTAGAACACTTTTCCTGTTACTCCCGTCGTTACTTGACAGTTCTGGCCGGTAGTCTCCCACTTCACCTGACACTCTAGCAGATCTTCGTCTAGAGAATAATAGATATCTTACCTTTTCCAGTTGGTCCACTCTTATCCGATCCATTGGAAACAATGACATAAAGGTTACCTTGTTCTTCATCAGTGTTGACAAAGCGCCAAGGTCGGACGGGTACTCAACTAAATTTTTCAAGGCTTCTTGGAATATCATTGACGATGACCTCTACAATGTTATTAAAAGCTTCTTTAGTGGCATAATGCTCAAAGAGATCTATACCACGCTCATCATTTGTATACCCAATCTGATGTTGCCCCCTCTTTTGGTGATTTTAGACCCGTCGTTGTAACACTCTATAAAAGATCATTAGTAAGATCCTTGTGGGAAGGATCAAGGATACCTTCCCCTCTCTTGTGAGTGATTTTCTGGGGGCCTTTATGAAAGGCTGACTTATTTTTGATAATGATAAATGGGAAATTGACCTATTCTTGTGTGCTTTATTTGTTTATTTATTAGAAGAAATTGTGTTAAGTTTCCCCGTATAGTGCTTAGTGATGATTAAATATGAAGAAAATCTCTTATGTGTGGTTTTGTTCTTTTAACAGGTTAAAATCTAAAGGAAAGGTCCAAAGTGTGTTAACGGTACACTCAAATACGTAGAAGAAGTCTTGAAGTGTGAGTCAAGAGGCTAAAGATCAAAATTGAAATGAACGGGAGCCAGAACAACTCTTCTGGTGTATTTTAAGGCTGGTCCAGACATTTGTCCAAATATACATGTCTGGAACAACCCCGATACCAGCCTATTGGACAAATTCGAGACTAACCCGAACCATACTCTAAAAGTCAATACATTCAACCATTTTGCCCTATGTCCGGACTCGGACAGAATCAACTTGCCTGGATATCACTTATATTGGTACAGGAATGTCTTTAGGATACATACTGGGACCTGTCGTCAATGAAATCGCTCGTTTTGAAAAGTGAGAAGGGGGATATAAATAGAAAAGTTTGGAATCGAAGCAAAGGATCTTTGAGATACAAACACAACCACGCGAACAAAAAACAAAGGATGGAGAGGGGATAGTGAGACTCGAAGCAGTAGAAAGCCGGAAGGATTCGTCACATATTCCACTACCAGATTTAATGGTGTTTTCTTTTCCCTTTATTGTTGTTGTAAATTCTATCTTTTTAATGTCTGAGTAGATAGTTGGAATCCTGGCTTGCTATGGACCCCTAGTTTAAGAATTCGACATTGTTTATGATTTTTTTTTATTCAATACAAAGTGAAGTGCTTTTTCTTGTTGTTGTGCAAATACTATATAACAAACTATACAAATATACACAAGGAATAGGCAAGTGCACATAATCAATGTAGTACCATAAGTGTCATATTCACAAATTGGTTCAATCTACCTAGTCTCGGTAAACCAGTTAATGAAACAAAGAGTGGTAAATGAGGGTTTAGCCGGCCGCAAGCTTGATTGTGTTGGTTAAACAATGGAAAGAACAACAAGTAAATTAGAGATGATAAATAGTTGGATTGGGAGGAGGAGTACTTAGGGATGTTGTCAATCACCTAAACCTCCTAAACATACTTGTGATTCTTCTACACTATAGTTGTCTTTTAGAACAAGAATAGTAACCTTCTAACCAAAAGATGAGCTAAAACTTATTTAGTTAATTTTAACCTTCAAAACCAATTAGGGTTAAACTCACTAAATAGCATTAAGCACTAGTTCTAGATAAAAGCCCCAAACTATACCCACTAACCCTAGAGGTATAAATTAGGGTTCCTCTCTTAAATATAGTTGTCACTCTATTTTTGGTTGTGGAAGTGTGGTATGAAGAGTGTGAAGAAGTGTGCCGAAACTTCCATTTTTAAAACTCAATTCTGGGAAAATTTTTGTTCTGACTTACCCTGTGAGGCAGTCGGCGGGAGCGGTTGCCTTTGGAGGACGGAAGCACGTGTGCAAACTTTACGCGACGTACCCACAGGGGCGGCCCATAACAGAGATGAATTTTTGTTCCAACATACCTTGTTAGGCGGTTGGTTGTAGCGGTCTGTAATAGAGACAAATTTTCGTTCCGATCTACCATATGGCACGGTCGGCTGGGGCGGTAGGCTCTAGAGGACGGAAGCACGTGTGCAAACTTAACCTGACCTACCCATAGGGGCAGTTGGTTGGGGCAGTCCATAACGGAGATGAATTTCCGTTCTGACCTACCCTGTTGGGCGGTTGGTTGGGGCGGTCCATCACAGAGACGAATTTCCATTCTGACCTACCCTGTAGGGCGGTCGGCTGGGGCAGTCCGTAACAGAGATAAATTTCCGTCCCGACCTACCCTATGGGGAAGTCGGCTAGGTAGGTTGCCACCAGAAACAATCGTACTGCACCAAAATCATCCCCATTTGACCCGTTGTTCTTTGCACACTTCTCATAGCAATAAAAATTGGCCACAACGTCTTGCGAGTCTCCAAAATCATGCTCAAATGAGCTTTTACCTATTGGAATAAATCAAAAGTATAAGATCATCTATAATAACAAAATTCTCTATAAAGTGGTGAAAATAGGTTACAACCCAAGTAGAATGTAGATATTTATAAACCTTATAAATGCATATTTCCACCACTTATCAACTCCCCCACACCTATATATTTGCATGTCCTCAAGCAAAACTGGGAACCCACAGGAAGGAGGAGTATTTAAAGCAAACAAGTGTTTAAGTAAATTCTAGGATCATAGTGAGCAAAATGGTGGAGAAACTTCAAGAGGAGTGCAAACCAACCTAACCATGGTGACATAGGTGTGATTAGGGCAAAAAGAAAAATAGAGTTTCGTGGTATGATCTAGAGTGCTTCAAAGTTGAAAAGATTTGGGAACTTGGAGAACTTTTACCCTGGCCAACTTCTCTCAAGAAAATGGGCATTAAGGATAAAACAATGGAAAAATAGATGACTGCATTTGTTTTACATTTACATAAGAGACGAGACGATGTATTTAGGCGTGTTAGCCTTTGCATTAAAGAACACTCAACTCTCATTTGTTAGTTATCAATGGTGTCTCACAAGTCCTTTTTAAATTTTCATAAAGAAGCATCCCTTAGCAATCCCTAAGAGAGAATAGAGAAGGAAGCCCTAAGCAATAAAAATCTATCGAGATAAGGTTATATGGTTGCACCGCATATACATGCTCCTCAAAGAGAGAATATAAATTTTTGATGAAAAATTCCAAGACTTCAAAAAATAATTTTCTTACTCTAAATGACACTCCTAAATGGAAGCAATAAAAAGAAGAGGTTGTCTACTCCCTCACACTTAAATGGGACAATTTCCTCATTGTTCAACGATTAGCTTGGGGAGAAACAAAAGACCTTTTCGAAGCAATAGTATAGAGTATACAAAAATTTTGTATGATTTGAATTGTGCTAAACTAAAAAGAAGGGTGAACCTAGTACTCCCCTGATAAGGTGTGGATTGAAGACGGGTTTCTCGCACACTTGCGAGTGTGAGGGGTCATTGAAGCGTTGCCTTTGATCGTTAGAGATAAATGTCCTTGGGAAAAATTCGCCAAAGTTTCCTTTGAAATTGATCCTAATCCACCCCTTTTTCAAAGGCACACACCTGCTTCAATAATATTCACAACACAAACACCACCAAGTTGAGCGCAAAAATGCATTTCCAAAGAATGCCAAAATAGCCCGTCATTCACAAAAGTTCAAAAGATTGTTCAAGTGTTAAACTAAAGAAATGTAAAAAGACATGACATAAAATGAAATCCGGGCAGTCTCCCGGAAAGCTACCCTTTTTTAACATCTTTGTCTAGACCTTACCTCACATTTTTTTTATCATCCTATGGATGGGTGTGAGGAGGGTACCCGAAAAAAGAATTGAAGAAATCTTCGGGTTTCTGTTTTGGTGAATGGTTACCTTTTTCTTGGTCACCCCACTTTTTATTTTCATATGTGTCTGATGGATATTCGGTTCTGATGGCCATTCCCTCAGGTTAAGACGAGAAGAGAAGTGAAGTTGATTGAGGTGGTTGTGCCACTTTGTTGTTGACCTTGGTGGTTGCGGCCTTGTTGTTTGGAGACCTTTAAGCGGTGAAGACCAATTTCTTATCATAAGCTTGAAGGGTGATGGTCCTCTCAGCTACTACAATATGTGTATCAGCTGTGGCGAGGAAGGGTCTACCAAGGATGAGGGAAGTGGTGAAGCTTTCCTCAATGTCCATGAGGACAAAGTCACATGGGAATTAAAGATGCTCCACCTTGATGATGACTTCCTCCACCACTCCACTTAGGTATACAGTAGACCCACCTGCCAGCTGAAGGGTCATCTTGGTTTTTCTAACCTCACGAATTCCCAGCCTCTTGAAGGTAGAGAGAGGCATCAAGTTGATGGAGGTACTAAGATCACATAGGGCATGTTCAATTGAGGTTCTCCCAATCGTGACTAGGATGGTGAAACTACCTAGATCACTGCATATTGAGGGTAGATGCTGTTGAAGGATGGCAGAGCAAGTCTCAACCTCGACCAGTTTTGTTTTGTTGATGATGATATGTTTGAGAAATTTTGCATAATTTAGCATAGTGGCAATGAGCTCCACAAATGAGATGTTGATGCTTAATTGCTTAAGCGATGCAAGGAATTTTCTGTAATTAGCATCAAACCTATGCTTTCTGGCTTGGTTAGGGAAGGGCATAGGTGGTTCATAGGGAGAGGGTTTTCGTGTAAGTGGGTCTATTGAAGCATTTGAAGAGGTTTTCTCTTCTAGCACCTCAACTCCCTCTTCATCATCCTCCTTGGGTACACCCGAATCTCGCAGGATTTGGATCTCTTATGTCTTTTTACCACTTCTCAAAGTGATAGCCTTTACTGTTTCCTCCTAATCGTTCAACTTGGCCTTTTCCTTAGCATAATCAGCGAGAAGCCTCTCAAGGTGCTTCCTCTCATACTGAAGGCTATGCTCATGAATTTTTGAAGAAGTTTCAAGTTGGGCTATCTTTCTTTTAGATGCTTCAATGGACATATATAACCACTCTTTATGAAGAGGGTGGATTTTAGAAGCTTCAATCACATTTACCTATTCAACCTCTTCTTCAACACTTTCCCTCACAAAGATAGCCTTGATTTGCTCTTTCAGATTAGGCATTGGTTGACTAGGGAAGGTGACAGGTGGCCTTTGTGCAAGTTGCTGGCTAATCTGCTCTTATTGCTGGTTGGTTTGTTGTAGCTGGGCTTCGACTCTTCTGTTGGTAGCTTCTTGATCAGTGAATTTGGATTGAGTCATAGCCATGCAGCCTTTCACTAGTTCTCTGAACTTGTATTAAAAGCAGCTGAAGGAGAGGAAGCTTGTTGTTGTTGTTGTTTGTTGTTCAAAATCCAGAGGAGCTCCTTGAGGCCTATAGCCCATGCTAGAGTTTCCTTGGGGTTTGAATTCTCCACAGGTTTTGGAAGTATTATTTGGTCCCCCTTGATCTTGGTCATTATTCCTCCATGAGAAATTCAGGTGATTTCTTCATGGGTAGTTGTTGTTGTAGGAGTGACCGGGGCGGTGTCCCACAAAGTTTACATCTCCTTGCTCCCCATGTAACCCTTTCCTTCACAGTGACGGGCCTCATGAGGGCCCAAACAAATAGCACGTCCCTCTGTAGATGAACCGGATGATGAAGAAGCTATTTTTTTCACAATTTTAGTTTAGGAGGTTGCTAGCTTATATACCATCTTCGTGAGGGATGATATTTGAGCTAATAAATGGTCGGTGGGATCAACTGAAGGAGTCATGCTGCCCTTAGAGCTCTTCCCTTGCCTCTCATCCACTACCTCGTATTGCTAGTCATTTTCTTGAGAAGGTCCATCCCTTCTTGAGGATACTTTCTCATGAAGCTCCCTCCTGCCGAGGAGTTGACAAGGAGTCGGTTTGCATCATCCAAACCATTGAAAAAGGACAAGCGGAGGGAATGATCGTCCAAGCCATGGTGAGAACAATTTTGTAACATCTCCTTGAACCGATCCCAAGCGTCATACAAGGTCTCTCCCAGTTCTTGGTAGAAGGTGTTGAATTCTCTGATGAGTTGCCTTATTCAGCTGGTTGGATAATATTTGACAAGGAACTTCCGAGCCATTTCGGCCCAGGTATGGATTGATCTAGAAGGGAGACTTCTATCCCATCTTTGAGTTGCGTCCTGGAGAGAGTGAGGAAATAGTTGCAGCCAGATTCTCTCGTTCAAGGCACCGGTCTTCTCAAAGGAGTTGCAGAACTCAAGGAAGAGGCTTAAATGATTTGGGGCGTCATCTTGATTCAACCCACTAAATCTCCTCATATCTTGGATGGTTGTGATATAATGGGTCTTGAAAGTCCATTGGGCAGCCTCTGCATCTGTTACCCCTGGGAGAACTATTGTTGACGCTCTCCCTTCAGTACACGGCTGATGGTAGTCTTGGAGCATTTGGGGTTGGCTAACAATTTTTTTCTTCTGGTTGGTGTTGGTCATGCCCATTATCCTCAATCACTGGTCGTTCTAGGTCATCCATACTTATGGTGTTCAAATTTCTTCTAACAGTTCTTAAGGTGCGCTCAAGCTCGAACCTCGGGCTAACAAGTGGAGAGCCACTAGATCAGGTGCTTGGCATGCACAGAAGAAACAGAAGGTACCTATGGAGTCACAGGAACAACCGGCACTAGAAGCTTAGAAATAGAAAATATAAACAAGAAGAGATAAAAACAACAAATACAATAAATAAGTATAAATTAAACAAAAACTAAAGTATCGAAACTAGGGGCAACGGCGCCAAAAACTTGTTGCGCAAATACTATATAACAAACTATATAAATATATGCAAGGAATAGGCAAGTGCACCTAATCGATGTAGCACAACAAGTGTCATATCTACAAGGAAATTGGTTTAATCTACTTAGTCTCGGTAATCTAGTTAATGAAACAAAGAGTGGTAAATGAGGGTTTAGCCACGACAAGCTTGATCGTGTTGGTTGAATATGATTTTATAACGTATTCATCATCCTCATATAATGAAATTTGGGTGTTACTCGTAATATATCAAAAGTTTTGGATACATATTTATAATTTTTAAGATATTTTAAAGCGAAAGTAAAATAATCACTTCTCAACCGATCGAATTAGAAACTCGACCACGCCTTCATTTTGTTTTTCAAGGTGGGTAGATATTCGTGCTTCCGAATCTAAAAGGGAAAGACCAACAACAATATGTCATAAGTGTCATTCGTTGGAACGTGGGAAAGTGGATGGGGAATCTTTCTTTTTCTTTTTAACCTCGTACCAATCGGATATAGTTATTCGGTAATACTTTATAATGGAGAAAACAATAATAATCACAGAAGGAAAATAAATAGTAGTAAAGAATAGAATAGGACAACGCGAGACACTTGTTCAATCTGGTTTCCGAACTAATCCAATATTAGGCTGTCAAGTTGCTTTAGTATAAGGGGAAAGACTACGTAACATATGCAATGCAAATTATGCAACCACCATCCCTCTATCCCGCATAAACCGGGGAAAAGCACAGACTTTTACCTTTTTGTATGTTGATTATGTACATCGAATTCAAAAATATACCTAGTTTATATTTTTTACCACCCCAATTTCTTGGCTACAACCACATGTAGCTATAGATAGCTACATACATGTACATTTGGTCATTGAAAACTGTACATGCTATCATTCAAAACTGTACGGATATATATGTACATGTATATAGTGAATTGTGATATTTCTGAATTTGTACTAAATGTACATACTAACTTTATAAACTGTACAACAAACTTATTAAACATGTACATTTACTCTACACAAACTGTACCATAAAAAATGTAACCAAAAATGGCTACATATAATTGTAGCTAAGACTCATTGTTTTACCACTGCCTTTGAAAAATGGAACATATTCAATGCGTGTATCTTCGTCACACCTTAGATCCTAGCTAAGAATAAGGCACAGGTGTTGCGATGCAAGCATTGGTGGCGATGAAAGAGAGGCAGGCAGCAACCAGCGCCAGCCTACACAAACGACAGCATTACAGCTCTTTGCGTGTGCAGACCTACACCTAGGTGGCGCTAAAGGCCTGGTGTGGGCACATCGTGAGCCATTACACACTGCTAGAAAAAAAAAACAACACTCTTTTAAAAACGGTTATATTTGTTAATCATTTTTTTAGCATATTAAAGAACGATTATAAAATAAGGTGTTGTATTTATGATTTAAGCCAGACATTTTAAAAAACACTTCACTTAAGAAGCGTTCTTTATTGTATCGCGCCTAAAGACAAAAAAAACGCTTGGAAAATAAGCGTTTTTTATATGTGTTTCATATAAAGAACGTTTCACATAGAAAGCGTTTTTTTTGTCTCTGGAACGCTCAGCATAAAGAACGCTTCCGTTTAGAAGCGTTCTTTATGTTTTTTACTCTTAGCATAAAAAACGCTTCTTAAGTGAAGCGTTCTTTATGTTGCCTGAATAACACCCCACTTTCCTGAAAAATTTAATCTCTCCCGCGCTCTCTGTTACAACGTAACCCTCTACCTCTCTCTCGACTGAGCTCATGAAATACGTACCCCAGTACCGTCCGCTAGCTACTGCCATCGCCGCCACTTCCGTCGCCGGCACTGCCGTCGCCACCACTGCCGTCATCGTTTGTGCTGCCGCCGCCGCTTTCCTGCCGTCTCTCGCGCCTGCTACACGTTACTTTCTCCCGATATTTGCGGGCACGCATGCATCTTCATTCTTTGATCATCGATCGACCCAAATATACATGCATGTCTGTCGCCTCTGTTTTGGTAATTCATCAAATCTGCGAAACAGGAACATATATATGTCTGCTCTTTCACTCTTATTAATTTAGCAACCTGTGATCGAACAGGAACATACATGCCCGTCGCCTCCCTTCAGTACATTCTATTGATAATCTGCAGTAATTTTACAACCCAACTGGCGTAACATCGATCCATGCTCTATCGCCTCTATTCTTGATTGGTGGAGGTAATTTTGCTAACCAAACTGATTGATCAGGAACATATAAACATGTTGTGGTTGGGATTAATGTGTTTAATTATTAGGATTATGTGTTTGGGGTTAATTAATTTTGCAAACCAATTAAACTGTCGCCTGAGCTGATTTTTGGTACTTGCTGGTTGTGTCCAAATGGACTTGAGATTAATGTGTTTATTAGGCGAAAAATATAATGTGTTTGGGCATACAAATATAGCCACGTAGTTATGGTGAAATTTTGCAAAGCCAAACTGTCAATCAGGAACATACATGCTCTGTTTGAGATTAATGTGTTTATTAGGATTAAGTGTGGGGGATTAATTTTGCAAACCAAACTGTCGCCTCTTGTACATGCTCTATTGTGGTGAAACCCTATATTTTTAGGGGGGATTCTGTCGGATTTCCCAGAAAATTTTGTCAAACTATTGAATTATTGGATTCGTAATGTAATTATTGTTGTGTACAAACTATCTCCTGCAGGCACTGGTAGTACTTTTCATTGTCTCACACCTGATATGGGCTGGTTGATTGAAGTCTAGCTTTTTCACATTAGGACTAAGCATACTACTCATCAGATTAGGTTAGTTTATATTTTTTATCTAATTACTTCTTAATTGTTTATATAGTGTTTCTCTGAATAGCTATTAAATATACTCGAACATAGTCACCCGTCCGAGATATACCTACTAGAGGTATATCTTGGATAGTCCCCGTCAGGACTGTCCAATCACGTTTGATCTCACCTTCTAGGTAGTGAACAAGTTTATAAAAAACAGTTCATTTAAAAATTCGGTAGCTTTTCCCTTTTGTTCTTTGAGTGTATACATTCATATATACACTAGAAGAACGGAAGGGAAATGCTGCCGAAATTTTCAATGAATTGTTTTTTATAAACTTGTTCGCATGTGAGATTGAACGTGTTTGGATAGGTTTAGGTTGTAAAATTTTTAAAAGTAACTGGACTAATATCTGCCAACATATGAACGATATCGATCAGCTGTAAAGTAATACATCGATCTTACAGAAAGATATGGAGCGTTCAAAGATGTACAATGACAGACTTGACAACGATTACCTACAAGGGGTCGATAGGTTCTGTAAGATCCTAGTCAACAATCTTTAACCGAGGGATAAGGAATATATTTTATGTCCATGCATCGACTGCAAAAACGACTTCAAGTATAGAGATATTGAGAAAATTAAGGACCATTTGACTCGTCGTGGGTTTACAAAAGATTACAAAGACATAGCATTATGGCATGGTAAGCATGCAGTGGATGTGTTTGACTATGATGCAGAAGCTTTAGTAGAACAATCAGAATTGGACAGCACTGAAAACTTTGGGGATAACATAGAAAACTTTGGGGATGATGACAACTGCACGATTAACGACAAGACAGAAGATGCGAACCTTGACACACTGTTGGAAGATGTAGAACAATACTTTACCAACAAACCGAGTACACATGAAAACTTTATGCAGTCATGTAAAGAACCACTCTACGCTGGATGTGATGCACTGACACTGAACAAATTAAGTGTGACCCTGAAACTATTTAATGTCAAATCGAAACACGGATGGAGCGATGTAAGTTTCACGGAACTATTACAATTATTAAGGAGATACTACCAGCGAACAATGTCATACCTACAACTAATTATGAGGCAAAGAAGTTAATGTGTCCAATGGGTATGGAGTACAAGAAAATACATGCTTGTCCATCGGGGTGTATTTTGTTCTGGAAGGAGTATGAGCTACATGATTATTGTCCTAAATGTGGTGAATCACGTTATGTAAAGAAAGATTATCAGGACGGCAACAAGCCAAAGGTTCTTTCCCCAGTGAAGGTGTTATGGTATTTGCCAATAATCCCAAGGTTTAGGCGGTTATTTGCAGTTCCGAAGGATGCTGAAAACCTTAGGTGGCATGCAACACATAGGGTGGACGATGGTAAATTAAGACATCCTGCTAATTCACCGCAATGGAGAAACATTGACAGAATGTATCCTGAGTTTGGTATAGAATCAAGAAATTTAAGACTTGGCTTATGCACGGATGGAATGAACCTGTACGCAACAGGCCAAGTACTATGTACACTACTCAAAGTGATATCAGGTCCAAAACAGCCGGGGAATAATATTGATGTGTTTCTACAGCCGCTTATTGATGATTTGAAACTCTTATGGAATAAGGGAGCAACAGTATATGATTCTTATGCAAAGGAAAACTTCACACTGCGTGCTATGCAGTTTTGTATGATAAACAACTTTCCAGCATACGGAAACCTATCTGGATATACAATCAAAGGAGCATTAGCGTGTCCTGTTTGCGGTGATAACAAATGCAATATCCAATTGAAATATAGTGGAAAAAATGTGTACATGGGTCATCGAAAATTCCTTCCAAGACATCATAAGTACCGAAAGATGACATATGAATTTGACGGGACGACTGATCATGCTGTAGCTCGGCAACCTTTATCAGGTGTCGATGTTTATAACCGAGTGAAAGATATTGTGAACAACTTTGGTCCTCCAACTAAAGCTACAGAGAAGAGTGTTTGGAAGAAAAGGTTGATATTTTTTGATCTTGAGTATTGGCAACATTTGCAAGTAAGGCATTGTATTGATGCCATGCACACGTCGAGAAAAATGTTGGCGAAAGTCTTGGTGGAACGTTGCTAAACATTAAGGGGAAAACAAAAGATCATTTAAAGGGGAGAAAAGATTTAGTAGAGTTGGGCATACGAAAAGAGCTCCACCCGCAACAAAGAGGAACATGTATCTTCCTGCCTCCCGCATGTCACACTCTATCCAAAGAGGAGAAAAAGAGTGTTTGCAGTACCCTTTTTGACATCAAAGTACCATCAAGGTACTCTTCCAACGTAAGAAGTTGGGTTTCCATGTCTGAACTCAAGTTAGTAGGGATGAAATCTCAAGACTACCATGTTTTGATGCAACATTTGCTTCCCATTGCAATTCGTGGGATTCTCCCACATGATGTCAGGAAAACCATTACAAATTTGTCCATGTTTTTCAATGGAGTTTCTGCCAAAGTTCTAGATGTGCAGACACTGGACAAGTTTGCAAGCTGAACTAATTGTCACTATGTGCTAGTTGGAGATGTATTTTCCACCATCATTTTTTGATATTATGGTGCATCTGCTTGTTCATTTAGTAAGGGAGATCAAGGAGTGTGGCCCATTATATCTCAGGTATATGTATCCATTCGAAAGATACATGGGTGTGCTTAAAAAAAATGAAAAACCACAGACGTCCAGAGGGAAGCATTGTTGAAGGATATGTAACTGAGGAAGTGATTGAATTTTGCACCCACTACTTAGAAGGCGTGGACCACATAGGACTTCCGAGATCAAGACATGAGGGCAAGTTACAGGGTGTAGGTACAATCGGGAAAAAAAATGGTAAGGCCTGATTTTGCTGCATTGTGTAAAGCACATCTAACCGTGTTGAGCCATGTCGAAGATGTTGAACCATACTTCGTGTCACACTTAAGCGCTCTCAGAGCATAACATCCGTCAATGAGTCAAGTGAGATTAAAGAAGGAGCAGAATGCTACATTCGTTACATGGTTTAAAGAAAAAGTTATGCATGAAGATTTAGACAATGTAACTGAAATGGTTAAGTTATTAGCGCTCGGTCAGAATCTTGATGCTGTATCATACGAGGGCTTCGATGTGAATGGGTTCTCTTTTTATACTGAATGCCAAGATCGTAAGTTAACAAATCAAAACAGTGGTGTTCATCTAACTACTTCATAGGAAATATATCAAGATGTAGGTAGTAAGGGAGTGACAATGAGGAAAGAGTGTTATGGTGTGATTCAGGAGATTTGGATCCTTAACTACACTTGTTACGAAACTTGTGTCTTTAAATGCAAATGGGTAGACAACAGGCATAGTTACCGTCAGGTGGAACACGGTATGAAGTTGGTTGACCTAAACACATTGATATACATAGAAGAACCGTTTATAGTTGCTTCTAAAGCTAGACAAGTGTTCTACTGTCGTGATCAACGTAATCCCAGATGGTCAGTTGTATTGCAAAGTAAGCTATGGATAGTTGGTGTTGATGGTGTTATGAATGAGGAAGATTATGACTGTGAAATGGACAATGTTCCCCTCCAAATGCCAATGGAAGTTGATAATGTGACCAACTTTCAGTGCACAAGATCAGATCATGGAGAAGGGTTATGGGTGGAAAAATGAACAACAAGTAAGTCTGGCATAAAAGTGAATGCTCAACACATGCGTGTACAATTTATGATTATTTATGACTCTATTTATAACTCTATTTATGACACTAACTATATATTTATGTAATGATATTGTGCAGATTATGGATGCCAACGATCATGAGATGCTCCTACTGTGTTATGAGGAGATGGAGATAGATGCAGAGATGTAGTTAGCGGAGCGTACATAGATTGTCGTTGCCGCTGATGCTCCTATGACCTCTCACAACCCTCCTATGACATCTCAGGGCCCTCCACGAAAGACACGAGGACCGTAACGTGGTCTAAATGAGAAGAAGGAGAGTGGCATGCAGTGGCGGATCCAGAAATCTTGTTTAGGGGGGCTAAAAATGTTTTTGACACCTAGAAATTGTTTAGGGGGGGCTAAAAAAATTTTAACACTAATTTTCTTTAAAACTTTATATTATGTTGTATTTTTTAAAAATTTATAAGAGTAATTTGACAAATTTTCAAAATTTTCGGGGGGGCTAGAGCCCCCTAGCCCCCCTCTCCGTCCGCCCCTGGTGGCATGATTGATCTAGTGTGGGATAGGTATATGTTACACCTATATGTTATTTTGTTTTATTTTTTCATATATATACTGATATTTATACATTTATATGTAGTACTATATATATTACGTATGACTAACATATATACTGTATATATTACAGGTATCTTAGACCCACTGGTGCGTCTAAGCAGAAGTTTGCCAGCGCCATGGGTCGATTGGTTAAGACCCATTGCTGTATCAACAAAAACTGGAGGAACCAAGATCCGGAAATAAAGATGATCATGTAGATGAGCTTGAAGAAGCAGTACCAGATCCTAGATGAAGCATATGATAAAGTGTTATCACTGCTTGCTTTGCGTATGCGATCGTTCAAAAATAGACTGGTGGCTGGTTGGATCAATACAAACAACCCGAAGAAGGTGCCTCCCTATGAGTTGTACGCTGGCATGATCACTGAGGAGGAGTGGAAGGAATTTTATGAAGCACATATCACCCCTGAGTTCAGGGTAAGTAATTGTTTTCATAGATTAACTTTTAAGCTTATGTTGTTAATATAACAGGATAAAGTTAAAATGAATTGTATTCTTTCCACATGCAGTTAAGGAAAAAGCCCGACTGAATCGCTTGAAAGATCAGAACCCACACTACATGGGCCGAGCTGGGTACGCGGGACGTATACCAGGCTGGATTGAAAAGGGGTATCTGAAGCGTATGCGTGAGGACGGCACAGTTGAGCCAATTCAGAGTCTGGATGAGGTGAATCGGGCACAAACATACATGCTTGACCGCAATTAGAGAAGGATGGCAAAATTATTATCCGCGGAAGGAGACTGTAGACTTAGCTGCAAAAATTGTGAGTGTCCTGAGTAATATTTAATAGTTTATAAATTTTTCTTACAATTTATGTATCTTTACTTATTTTATCTAATTCATAATTTACATGTTTTTTTTTGCTTGTGCAAGACTGCAGAGGGTGCTAATTCTTTTCTTAGCCAGCCTCATAGTCAGGATGATCCATTGAACAAAGCGCTTGGCAAGAAGGATTACCCTGGGAGAGTTCGAGGATTTGGATCCGCAGTGCGTCAGAGGGATGTTTTTCCTCGCTCCCAGTGGATGGGGAGGGAGGAAGAAATGAGGGAGATTGAAAGAAAGTTGACACAACAGTTCCAATATGATTTGCCGCAGCAGATGCAACAAATGGAAGCGAGATTGATGCAATAGCTGAGTCAGGGATCAATCTTCTAGCTCATCAGTGTACGCCCCTCCACCGGCTTCTACCCCTGCACCTGCTTCCATCCCTGCACCTGCGTCCACCCCTGCACCTGCTTCCACCCCTGCACCATCTCAGGTTTCAGTTTCTTACACTGTACCTGCACCTTCTGATCCATTCCCATATGTCAAGCTTCAGGTATGTGTGAATTTTAGTGCTTTGTCGTTATTTATTTTTTCAATTAATCAAAAGTAAGCATGTTGCAATGTATGAATCTAATTTTTTTGATCGTTTATTAGGGAACCAAACCCTGTCGTCTTCTACAGATCAATGAACATGGCACCTTTGTGGTTACATTAGGCACAATTCTACAGACTGATTCGGCATCACTATGTCATTTTAAGCGGGTTCCGGCCTGGTACATCCGTGTGTTCGTAGACAGTGTCTGTCAAGGCTGTGATCACATTCCACTACCGATAGAGTGGAATGATTGGAGCACTGTCATTGAAACACGTGGCTCACAAGTACTGTGGCCTTGCAATCTGGTGGATTTATCTGATAGTACGGTAAACAAAAGAAATTAAATTTGTTTACTAATTACCATTTCTTATAAATGCAGTTTTGGGAATAGTTTTCTAACGTATACTAACTTGTCATTTCTTAGACACCTGTTCCTATTGCTGAAAAAGGTAAGCGAGTCAGTGCGTCGAAAGGAAAGGGACCATCGGGTCAGCAGGATGATCACTACATCAGTCCACTTCGACACGATTTCATTCTTCCCTAAAGTTTGGTGAATACATTGGGAAAGCGTCAGCAGGTCTTATATAACATGATACTCGGGAAGGGTGATGATTTCATTCAGTTCATCCTTAGGGTTCTGCCGTCTTTGTTCTACAGCGAAGAAGCCCAGGAGTTGCTGATCAGTATTAGCGATGTCAAGGAGCTGCTGCTTGGTGATATGCTGAACATCTTGGTGATTCAATCCTACTGCTTGTAAGTATCACATTTTTTCTTTCTCAAAGTTAATAGTAAGTTTTATGTATAATTTTAATTTAATGCCTTTGTCATCAAAGGCCCTTACTATCGAGGCTGGTGGCAAAGAAAATGGAAAATACGATCACCTTCCTATGTCCACAAATCATGTCTTCTGATGAAGCTATGAGAAACGGTGTTGCGTGTCAGAGCCATATGCGCAATGCCATAATTGCGGCGGTTAATAGGAAAAGCCGATTTGCGCTCATACCATATCATCAGATGTAAGCGTGCTTGACCACCTTATGCTTTTGTCTTTATTGTTTTATGTTAACTCATATATTCGAAGCTCAAGTTTGATTTGTTGTTTGACTTGTAGCAATCATTGGTTGTTGTTAGTGGTGTGTACTTACTCATCATCCTGTATAGTGATTGACCCTATTGATGGAATTAGGAGAAACATCGTCATTTCTATTCTGCTGACAAAGTAAGTAAATTGTGCATATTTTCATTTCAAAAATAAAATTATACTTTTTTTAGTACTTGTCACTTAAATGCATGTTTTAATTAATTTCAGTGGTTTTAGAGATGGTATGATCAGTGTCCGTGCTATGAATTTTCCTTTGGATATACATATATGAAAAAGGTAAAAAAACATTCTATTTACTCATGCATACTTAAATATATTTTGTATATTAGTGTGTATATATAATAATATAATTTTATTGAAAATAGTGTCCTAGGCAACCGGATAGCAGCAGTTGTGGATATTTTGTGATGCGATACATGTACGACATCGTGTCCAAAATCGAGAAAATCATAAATGACATTGAAGTACGTATTATAAGTTTTGTGTTTGAATTGGTAATTTAACTGTTTGTGCATGGTTGGATAAGTTTAAATGGTGTACCTAATTGCTTTTATAATTCTTGTGTGCAGCTTATTGACTTCTTTGAAAAACAAGGAGCTACTTATTCACCTGCCGATCTAGAATTTGTCAAGGAGCACATGTGCGCTTACTGGACGAAAGCAATAAATTATGAAGATCAACAGAAGTCATGAGTTGCACGCTGCAGCTATTTCTTTTCTTTTTTGAAGTTGTCTGAACTGAACCAATTTGCATCTGTAAATGCAGTTTGTTGCATTATGTCAAGTACACTTGCATTGTGTTGAAAATGCAGTTTCTTGCATTATCAAATTTCTACAGATTGCAGTATAGCATAAGTACTTAGTAGCTTCCATCTGTGTTTGGATTTTAATTGTAATTAAATTTTGCTGCATGTTTGGTACTAATACTGGCAAATCTCTGTTAATTTGGTACTAATACTTGTTGATTTGTTGCAATTGGCTTGGGATGCTGTAAATTTAATTTGTTGATTTAATTTCTCTATTACAGTTTGTTGTGATGGCTTCTACTGTGTTGAAAATGCAACAATGCATTGATCTGTGATGTGATGATATCTGTAGCATTTGTTGGAACAGAGATTTCTGAAAATAAAAATAAAAAAAGGAAGATATAAAGAACGCTTATCCATATAAGCGTTCTTTAAACTCTCCCGCCAACCATCATAAGAAACACTTATATGTGATAAGCGTTGTTTTTTGTCTGAGCATAAAGAACGCTTGTTAGGCTAAAGCGTTTTTATGTTCCCATCATTCTTGCATTATAAAGAATGCTTTGCAAATAAGCATTCTTTAAAGATAGTATAAGGAACGCTTTGAAAGCGTCATTTAAAATATTTAATCATTTGCGTCGCTCAAATAAACTACGCTTTATAAATGTTCTATATGCCAAATTTAAGCGTTGTTAATTCTTTTTTTTTCCAGCAGTGGCGGGCGTGTAAGGGTGAGCGTGTGATGGCCAAGCAAGGATGTGAGCCCCATGTGGTGCCAAGGACGCAAGCTGATGCTTCACCATCAGGCCATCTCCATTGGTAGGGATGGCAATGGATCCGCGGGTACCCATTTCACCCGGTCACCCGACCCGTTAAACCGGGTGAAAAACCCGCATAAAACGGGTAAAAAAACAGGTGACGGGTGGAACGGGTGCGGGTGCGGGTGCGGGTCGGGTGACGGGTGAACATTTTTACCTATCACCCGACCCGCTCACCCGCATAGATTAAAATATATATATATTATAGGTTAAATTGTTACTTATTATTCATTCTCCTTCACTCACGATTTTTGTAACCCTAACTAGTGAACAAGGAACATTCATGCTCTGGGTGACTGCGCCATTCTTTATTCTCACCACTCTCGGTAATTTTACAGCCATAACATACTTGCTCTGCGCAGTTTTTAATTCTCTTCACTGAAGGTAATTGCAACCCTAACTGGCAAACATGGAACAAAGATGCTATGTGCCTCTATTTTCTTTCTTCACTCGGTAATTTTGAAACCCTAACTGATAAACAAATAACTTAAATCTGTGAAGTTTTTCATTATCTTCACTGAAGGTAATTTCGTAATCCTAACAGGCGAACATTGAGCATACATGCTCTGCATCTCTATTCTCTCTTCACTCATGGTAATTTTGCAACCATAATTGGCGAACATGGAACGTACATGCTCTGTGCAATATTTCATTCTTTTCTCTAAAGTAAATTTCGCAACCCTGACCGGCAAACATAGAACATACATGCTCTGCGTCTCTATTTTCTCTCCACTCACAGTAATTTGCAAACCTAACTGGCGAACAAGGAAAAAGAAAAACAAACGGGTAAATGGGTAAACGGGTTCACCCGTTTCACCCACGGGTGACGGGTGAAACGGGTGATGGGTGATACATAACGGGTGACGGATCGGGTACGGGTGGAGCGGGTGAAGTCGGGTGACGGGTGCCGGTGATGATCCACCCGACCCATTGCCATCCATATCCATTGGTACACTAGAGGTAGGTATATTTCAATAAACCATATATCCACATGGGCTGGACTTGAGAGCCCCTTTAGATGTTATTTATGAGGGACCGAAACATATAGGATTAATGTGTCGTTGCCTATGAGTTATAATCTTGATTTGAGTTATAAGTGTTTTTGTTAAGATGCTCTTACTATTTTGTAGGGGTAGTGATTCCTAGGTTTGTAATTGGATGTGGTGAGTATTTTTTTCCCTACTACATTTTTTCTCACTCGGTTTTGTCTAGGGATTTTAATGAGGCCCGAAAATTACCAGGTTATTTTTAATGAAATGGCTATATGCCCAATTATAAAAAAAACATAAGATGTTGGAAACATATAGTTTAAAATCGTACTTAGTGAGATGAGCTAAGGTTAACAAATAAGTGTTGGTGACGTACGTTGAGGGCCTTAATGAAGTCTTGGTGAAGTTTTGTTTGTGATAAGCCCAATAATATCATTCAGTATGCTGGAGAAGAGTAGAGTTTTTTTTTGTTGATCTTAGCCTTACGGTCCATAGAGTAGGAATAGGTAATGCCTAGTATTGCCTGTTGTTGGCATCAATATCATGGGCAAAGGGATGTGATACTACCCCTTGGGTTGAAAAGAAGAAGCCCTGATTTAAATTAAGGACACGGTGGGCTGACTGCCCCAAAACTCGTCTAGCTTGTTGTGCGGTGGCTAGTGACTTTTCTAGACTACAGATCGATGATTGAGTAACGCTTAGTTTGTACATTAAAAGAACATATTGCTTAGTAGCCGATTTCAATTATTGAATGGTGGTGCTACTGCTATATATACCTTGTAAGCCTGGACTTTTGATTTTGCGTACTGGAGTGTTCGCTAGTCTATGAGGCTACCGTTCAGTGCAATATATACAAGACTAGATTATCAAAAACTAAGGGTGTCAAAAAAACTAGTTACCACGGTATCGTACCGAAACCTGTTTATACCGTATCGTTATAATTAGACATATGCGGTTTAGGTAACGATATGTAACTTTTATACCGTGGTTAACCGCGGTTAACCAGTTATATATATAACTATATATTTATATATTATATATACATATAGGCTTCAATTTTGGTTTTTGATATTTTAATATTATTTTCTATGTGCTAGTCTTTTGTATATCCTTTAACTTATATTTTGATAACTTGAACAAAGATAATCTAGAATCTAGAAAAAGCACACTCCTTACCTATGATGTGGTATGTTATGTGCATTGAAGAGCAAGGTAAGCATTATAGATAGTATTATTAACTATAAAAAAAGATAATGTATATTATAATTATATTTTGTTAAATCTTTTGAGATGTATTTTGGTATCACTTAATTGATAAAGCAGCTTTTAAATTATGTTGTTCAAATCTAGGTGAATTGATTTTGCCTTATATTCTTGAATTGTTTTGTGTCTTTGCGATTATAAATGTTCAGAATATATATTATATAATGAATTTATTAGATGACTGAGCATTGTATAGTGGTGGATTCAATATTTGTGTTATATGTTATGTTATAAACTAATGCTCGCACATGACATGAAATGCTTGGCGCTTTCTAGTTTTTATATTGTTTTTATTTGTTTACTTTTATCTAGTTTGTTATCATTACACAAAGTTATTTACATAAAAAAAATCTACACCCGGTTTCGGTTAACCTGAATTACCGTACCGCTCTAAATGGTTAACCTGAATGCGGTTAACCGATGTAAATAGAATGATAACGGTATCGAATTTTTAAAAACCGTATTACCCGGTTAACCGATATACAATTAACCATATATGCGGTCCGTGAACACCCTATCAAAAACTGTAGCTTCAGAATCGATAGACGAATTAAGTACATAAACAACAACAGCACTTACTACAAGCTTCAACACTCTCATCTCATGGCACAATCGTATGACTGCAGAAGCAAGTTAAAACCACCTGTTTAATCCACAAGTCGTTTGACGGAAACCAAGTTGAATTGAATATTGGAAAACAAACATGAAATTCCTAAGGGAAAAGTCAGAAGCAAGCAATATCTAGATATGTACGTCCCCAATACACAGTTTGGAACGACATCTTAATTTTTCTCTAATAGGTCATGCGTTTGTAGTTTCAAAACAATGTATGGTCACAAACAATATGGTCAAATGCTTCCCATGTCTAAGATCCAATTGTTTCAATATTTCCTTTTTCCATTCGGTATGTCATTTTGCAACGAAATAGCAATACGATCCTCCATCCTTGGCAGAAGTGATGGCTCTTCCAAGGTACCAAAGCTTGATTTAGTTGTTCAATGCTTCCTTATCCCCATTGTTGAAATCTTCTTGAAGTCTAGCATAAGCAACTTCGTTCTTATTCTTTCCACATGCTACAGTGATGACAGATAGCCCTATTTTTGTTTATTCCATACTAGCTACCATTTGGCATTTCCCAAAGGTTTTTTTTAGAGTTGACACTAAAAAATCAGGTTCTCATTGGAGTTGGAATTTTTTCTCTACGAATGTACCTCACTCTACTTTCTTTCATCCTAACTAGTAGCCCAATATAATGGGCTGTAGATTTATTTACTAATGTGTAGATTTAGTTATTAATGTGTAGATTTAGTTATTAATGTAAAGGCCCAAGACCATATAGTTACCATGTACTACTATTATAAATAGAGGCTGTAGGGAACCTTGTACATACACAATATCAATAACATACAAGAGAGTTTCTAGACCTTTCTATACAAAGTCTTCCCAAACTAACTATGGTATCAGAGTAACTAGGGATTTACATGAGCAAAAGTCCGATTTTGAACTGTGATAACCTGGGAGCAGCTTACCTTGCTTCCAATCCCGTTTTTCACAGCAGAGCCAAGCACATCTCGGTGGATTACTTCTTTGTTCGTGAAAGAGTTCAGAATGGTAGCTTGTGTGTTCGATTTCTTCCAACCGAAGAACAACTCACCGATGCCCTAACAAAACCCCCAAATCGTTTTCGTCTCAATCAACTCCGATCCCAAATGGCTTTGTCTGGCGCCGTTTTGGGCTCGCGGGGAGGTAGTAGCCCAATATAATGGGTTGTAGATTTATTTACTAATGAGTAGATTTAGTTATTAATGTGTAGATTTAGTTATTAATGTAAATGCCCAAGGCCATATAGTTACCATGTACTCCTATTATAAATAGAGGCTGTAGGGAACCTTGTACATACACAATATCAATAACATACAAGAGAGTCTCTAGACCTTTGTATACAAAGTCTTCCCAAACTAACTACTAACTAACCAAATTATGTTCACTCAACTACAGGGAGTGGAACCATGATAAGAATGCAATCCTCTAATAGCATGATAACAACTATCTCAGTTCCATGAGTCTTTCACGTTTTCTCATAATTTGTCCCAAAGATGTTTAATTTTACTATAGAATTAATGGCATTTGTTTCACCTGATTACGAGATGAAGGCTAAATGTCTCCTGATTGGAAAGAACTGTGCTTAATTTGTTATTTCGAATCAGCTGGTGTAGAACTACCTCTGTCCACGGGCTAGCAGCTCAATCACAGCTCATCGATCAAACAGAGTGTCACTAACGGATTTGTTAAGGATCCAAGAGCATACCATGCTATTGGCGCGCACCGGTAGACCAATGTTCTCGGATTTTGACTCCGGTCGTTTATCAGTAAGATTAAGTTGCTTTTCCTTTGCTGCGATGGCCGTTCCTGCTGGATGGTCTCCGATCGAGGTATAATGTATCTTAATTTGACAAGAAATGAGATTGATTGGTAAGAAGTCTGTTAGAAATATTGTGGGGAATAGACCAAAAGTGAGAATTATATAAAATACTCATATAAACTAGCAAGACGGCCTCCCGCACTCTGGAGGGAATTATATAAAATACCCATATAGACTAGCAAGGCCCGATAACCTATGAGGTTCCATCCTAAAACCAATTGACTTTAGGTGGAGTAGCTCTAGGCTATATAAGCTACTTGCTAGCTACATAATTTTTCAATGTGGGACTCACACTTGATCTCCAACAAAGTCCCACGATAATATTCAAGTGGCATGCATTTAAGGTAAATAATATATCATGTATTTAAAATAATGAATGAAAGATTAACAAAAACACGACTGAATCTAAATGAATGAACCATTGAGGAATCTGAGAAAAAGTACGTAAGACAATATATAACGCTGATGGCCTCCTTGTGACTAAAGCCACAATCAACAACATTCAATCTCATCGAATCATAGTATAGGCAAGTTACCTACATATGATTGTGTAGGTTCACATTACCCATGTCAGTTTCATATTGCAGGCTCCAAACAGAGTTATAGTTTGCAGGAGGAATATTGACGACCATAATTGATTTGAAGTGTCAACCTTGTTTGCAGCAGAGCCAAATCAATTTCTTCAATATTGTGGCTGTGGCGGAGAACGAAAGAAAAACAATAAGAAATTTGGCAGAAGGAGCATCCACACCTGAAACCATAAAGACAGTACTGTAAATTCTTATAGTAAGCCGAAAAAGAAAGATAATAAGGAAGTGTGAGAAATTAATTCCACTCTCCTGAGATATGGGCTTCAACTCCACTACTCATATATTTCTCCTTAATTATAGGTCTAACTCTTTGTAACTCTACCTATATAATTCTACCTAATCTGTAATGATAAACTCACAGTTGATTAATATCTCTAATTCACATGGTATCACCCTAACTCTCCTATTCTGTCTCCCTAGATCCTATTTTCCTATCTACTTCCTCTCCCCCTTACGCTCCGCCACTCTCCCTTCCTAACAACCACCATGAACGAACCTGGCAGCCCCACTGCTTCCGACAACTTCCCACCCCCCTCTGACCTAGGGCTGTCAATTCTGACATGAACCCAAAACCCAACCCGAAACCGGCACGCTAAAATGCGGGTTTGGGTTACAATTTTCAATTCGAAAAGTTTTAGGCCGGGTTCGGGTTGGGTCGCCAAATTTCCGGGTCGGTTTCAGGTTCAACCTATGAACCCGATATTTAACGTGAAACCCAAAAACTTTTTTTTTCAAAAAAATAAAAATAGTAATTTTTGCACTCACTTGCTCCCAACCTAACCCTAACAAATTTTTTACTTCTAATTCCGTGTTCATGTCCCCATCCCCAACCTCCATCCATCCACGACGGTACCTCACTCTCACTACCTCACTTTTCACTTCTCATCTCAATCCTCTCCTCCCCGCTTTAGTCCACCTTCGCATTTCGCCTCTCAGCACTCTCCTCCCTAGTCCATCCTTGAGCTCGATCGACTCATCTACTCCAATTCCTTTTGCACTTCGAGCACCGGACATAGACAAAGAGCCGATCACTACCAGAGGCAAAGATAGAGAGCACCGCCGACATCGGTAATTTTTCTTTTCTTCTCCTTCGTGGTTGCTTCTTTTTGACTAAATCTGAATTCAGAAGTGATATTCTTGGTGTTTACTTAGCTATCAGTGGTTTAGGGTTTAGAAATTTAATCTATTGCTTTGCTTTCCCCTTTAATTACCTTGTGCAATTCACAATTTTGAAGTGTTGTTCTTAGAACTGGAATGATATTGTTTTGTCTTGAGTTTTTTCTCATCCTGCGATTGCCCTTGTACCGATTTCTTCTTTCTGATTCATTTTTTCCTTTTGTTTCTGTGTATCTATGTCATTTTCCATGCAAGAGGATGAAATAACAATGTAATAGGTGCAGTCTGTTTTGGTCTGTTTTCCATTTCTTTCCCTCTTTGACTATTTCTGTGTATCTATGTCACTGTAACATAAGTTAGTTTGATCTTAAGTTCATGTTAGTTTCAAAAACCTGTTTAATTTGTCAATAAATAGAGCATCATATGATCAATTAAGTGTGGAATTTAAACTGATTTAAACTAAATTCATGGTCTGTTTAATAGGTCAATAAACTGAATCCATGGTCTGTTTAATTGGTCAATAATAATGAGTTCATGGTCTATTTAGCTAGCCAGCACTACTCTGGGATTTGTCTTAAACCTGAGCACACTTTATTTTTATTGAATACTATTTTGCTAAACTATAATCTTTAGAGTTTGTTGTAATGACAGTAGTATTTTGCTAATTAGTTTTCTGCTGGTTCTCTGGTTTGTGACTAGTTCTTCTCTTGTTTATTGTCATTGCTTAAATCTGAGGTTATAGTAGATTGAGGATTTAAATAAGCTTCATGACAAAAATCTGCTAGTTTTTTTTTGTTTTTAGCTGCTAGTCTTCTGATTGAGGATTCATGAGCTTACAACATGGTGTTATTGGTGCTAGTTTTTTGGTTTGAGTTTTTTTGCTGCTAGTTTCTAGTAGGGATGGCGATGGGTCGGGTTTGGGTCGGGTGGACCATCACCCGCACCCGTCACCCGCTTCCATCCGCTCCACCCATACCCGACCCGTCACCCGTCACATATCACCCGTCACCCGTCACCCGCGGGTGAAACGAGTGAAACGGGTGATAAACGGGTGAATTTTTATAATACATAATCTAATAAGATAAATATGAACAACAACATCTTTGACTTGATTAACTTGCTGTCCACAAAATTATATGTTTAAACAGAAACATACTTTGTCTTTACATAATGAAAAAGGGGAATAACTCCCAAAACATCCATGGCATGAAGCATCTCATGATGCCTAGACAACAACAAGTCAACAACACTAATGTTTAACATAATGAAAAAGGGGAACAACCTCCCAAATTATGCATCGCATCACCCACAAATCCATCTTCATTTAAATCCTTAGAACAATTAAAGAACAACTAAAGGAACTAAGGAAGGAGAGCAGTCACGCTTGCTGTTCAATTTCAATCAAATAGTTGCTGTCTAATTTGTTGCAGTCCAATTTCAATCCAAAACAATCTCGAACTTCACCCGTTTAACAAGAAAACAAGAGATCATAATCAGGTTTCCCAAGAGAGTGTGTGGAAGGACGAGAAAGAATGAATAGTGAAGGTTGGAAAAGTTGACAGAGGAGTGGGAGGTGAGTAGGAAGGAAGAAGATGGGTCCTTAGTGATTTTATATACAAGTAGCTCCTGTTATCAGCTTCCAAACGAACACTATCATTTTTTTCAGCATTTATGTTTCAGCTTCAGACGACAACAACCCCCATAGAATAGGGCCACAAGTTTAAGATATTGGAGTGGGAAAGGAGGAGAGAAACAGACTGATGAGATAGAGTACTATGATTCCTGGAAAACATTCATAGAGGCTTTGACGATTGGAAACAAATGGGTAGGGTTAAAAATTCAATCTGAAGACAACAAAATACTACAGACATTCATGTCCTTTGTCTCTCCACCCAACCTATTTTACAAATGTTATGTTTCATGATGATGGCATTTCTGATTACACATGACAGATAAGACTTCAGAAATATGATCATTTGCAAACATCAGACCAAACATGACATAGTAAGTTAGTAGGCATCCAGTAAAGTGAATCAGTCATTGAACCAGGTCAACAATGTAAATAAGACGATCAGAATGACATGCCTTCCATTGGACCAAAAGGGATGCCCGCGTCCTCAATAACTGCATAGGTAAAGCCACCAGACACAAACCATGACAATCTTCATTAAAACGAGAACTAGAGTTAACATAAAAATATTCACGGGATTGGGAAACTTAAAAACAAGTACCATCAGAATTCAGAAGTAATGTTCTACTACAATAACATTGACTGATGCATTTTAACAATCAGAAATATGACTATTGACTACTGCAGTTTAGCCATCAGAACTCAGAAGTAATAGTTCTACTACAACAACATTGACTGTTGCAGTTTAACCAACAGAATTCAGAAGTAATAGTTCTACTACAATAACATTGATTGATGCAGTTTACAAATCCGAAATATGACTATTGATTGTTGTAGTTTAACATATTGATGACATTGAAAGTACATAATTTGGTTCCTCTAATCTCACAAACTAATAGAACATCGAGAGTTATAGTGGTTCGGCCAATAATCCGGCCTACATCCACTTCTAGACAATATCTTTATTCCCTTCTTTGGTATTACAACTTAAGAGCTTTCTAGTGTTTTCTCTCTTTTCTAATCTTGTGTCCTCTTACAAATGAGCCTCCCATCTCTATTTATAGACTTTCGAGGGTGAGGTCTATCTCTTAATCCTTGTACATGTGGTATTACTTTATTGGAGTCTCCCCTCTAGTTTTGGCACTTCTTTCCTTATAACGCCTTCCGGCTTAAAGTGTAGGGTGCGGGATCCGGTCATGGAGTACGGGGCCGGAATATGGGACCCGGTCATAGAATGCGGAGCCGGAATGTGGGTCCCGATCATGGGACATAGTACCCGGATTGATGTTTGGTGCCCAAACTGGAGCCCGAACAAGGTCCTGAAGGGGGCCCGGGGTCTGGATCGGGATCTGTGGCCTGGACCGTTTTGACCCTCTTGTCTTCGTCATATTCTTGTCCTTGTCATCAGTCCCACAAGTTCTACTTTTTGCTACTTTAAAAAGTGGAACTTACAAAAAGAAAAATTGAAATTTACATTCTTTCTATTTCTTCCCTCCTCCTATCTTCTAGTCCCACAAGTTCTTTTTCTTTTAGCTCTTACAAAGAAAAATGAACTTACAAAAAGAAAGTTGGTACAGTGCAATCAAAGTCCCACAAGTGTCTTCTTTCTGACAAGTTGGAAATTCTGGGACATAAATTTTTGAAATGATATATCTTGATGGATGAATCCCATGACATCTTGATGGATGAATCTCCTGAGGTTTTCATAAAGAAGACCAATGGTTCCTTTAATAAGAACCATTCCCTTTTCGAAAGGGCTAAATAATATGATGATAAAGTCTTTGCTTATACTAGCAAAAGGATGATAATTCCCTTAAAGGGAGAATAAAGATAATATATTTTCCCAACTTTGCTTATACTAGCCAAAGGATGGTACTTGTGATTCAAGTATGGTGCGACGTCCCACACCTAACAATGCACCCATTACAGGCGACCAGAGCTCCTGATGGGTCCAGAGATGGGTTTTTTTTCTTGTTGGCTCGATGGTCGGGTTTCATTTCAACCCAAAGTGTTTACTTTTCAAGGCACAAGTGTCTGCGGCTCGTTGGCCGGTGCTTTCTTTTACTTTCAGGCATATAGCCGCGGCTCGTTGCCGTCTTTCTTTTACTTTCAAGGCATATAGCCTGTGGTTGCCTGCTTTCTTTTCCTTTCAAGGCATATAGCCTGCGGCTCGTTGGCCTTTGTTCTCGCTTCCTTTGAATACTTCAAGGGGTGATCAGTCCCCCGGTAAAATACCTGAATCTCTTCGAATATGTGTTAGTTCCTTTAAATCATAATCTATGATAAGCATGATAACCACAACAGAGATTGGACCCAATGGAACATATATCTCAAAACAACGTTCGAACCTGCAATTCTTCTCGATTTCAGTTTCTATTTCTTTCGTAAGAGATAAAAAATAATCATGTATATTCGTTGGAGATGAGAAAAAATCATGTATTTCATTCGCAAGAGATAGAACGTGTAATAATAAGATTGATCTGTTATCACTTCCTGTATGGATTTTCCTCACATTGCCATAGTTGATATCCAGCTTAGCAATGATTTAGTCAGAGAGCAGCAATAGCTGGCATGGATGAGTAAACATATTGACACAAAGGAAATTTGTCAATTTAAATGGTTTTTGTAATACTTGGACTAATTGTCCCCATGAACTGCGTGAAATAGCTCGTCAATCAGATTTGGAAGCTCAACTGTACTACAACAGTAGGAGTCTGATAATTTCAGCAGTAGGAAAGAAGCATGATTTGATAGGAAAAATTCAACAGTGCGAATAAATGTTTCACTAATGTGACAGCAATGATATAGGTACGAAAGTAGAATGTAGATCATGGTTATGCTGCGGTATAAATCAACCAGTTCTCAACCAGACTTGCTCAGGTCAAACAGAAGTAAATAGTTGAAGCATGGATTTTCTGTTCGTGCAATCTGCTGAGATATGCTGCTCTAATAAAAACAAAAGGCAGAGGGACAAAGGTTTTAACATAAATTAGGATCAGATATATGATAAACATGATCAAAGTATAACAAAGTAACCCAAAGATCTAAATTAAAGGTATGTACCGTACCAATTTTCAGTTCAAAACAGATCATAATTAGGTGCAGAAATGGAGGTTTCATACTGCTGTGTAACAGTTTACTTGAACAGAAATTAGACCAGTGGCAAAATAGGTAACAGAACCTTTGTTTTAAATCTATCCAAACCATCAGTCTCAATAGCACATATGAACTTTGAGCAAAATATTTAAAGGTTCGGTACATCCACCAATTTCAACAATCAGAGAGTGGATCCAACAGAACATAAGTCTCAAAACAATGATCAGAAGCATACTGCAACCTGCGTGCCTTTTTGGATGAATGGCAACAAATGAGAGTGGCAAACAAATTTATAATCATGCTTCAGTGAAGGCCCAACCAAACATATTTTAATCAGAACAGTCAAAAGCTTAATTAAAGGTTATTATATGCTCACTGAGCAGCAGAAAAATCAATGATTAGAGGCAAATGAAATGTATGATCTTTCCCTTCTGTTAACTCATTGCAGATGCAACATTACTTGTGGTCAGAAAAACTGCTGAAAACATCCATAGTAACAGCAGTAAATAGGTGCAGAACCGAAGCAGATGCAAAAGTTTTATTCAAACTGTAGCGGTGCATTTTTCTGTCAAAAGATCAGCTGTAATCGAGACAAACTATTACAGAATTTATATGATCTCTTATGGCACGTATAGCACCGAACAACAATAATAGATCTCGAATATATAAGACAGCTAAACTGTGTATATAGTGTAATCATAGTGGGAGAGGTAATTGTGCAAAATGTACATAATGTAGAATGCTGAAATAAATTTTTCTTTGAACAGCGCAAGGCAGAAGCATATGACCAGAACAGATGGGTATCGACCATCCAATAGATTTGATAATGACAACTTAAAGAGGGCAACTTTTTAAAGGTGCAGCAAAATATTGTATCAGCAGTGAATCATTTAATAGTAATAAAGTAGTTGAGAAAAGGTCATAATCGAGACCTAGATCTGGACTGGTTTTCATGATTCCCACAATCAGAGGCATAAATAAGTCTACACACCAGTGTAATAAGTAGATGAAGTGTTAGTATTTCTTTGTTTTGATACTGATTAAGCAACGGCAGTAAGCAAATATTTCATCACTTCCTGGTTTCATATTTTCCATAATTGTTATTAGTAGATATAGGAAAAATTGAGCAAGGTTTGAACTGCTGTAACAGGTGTTTGCTAAAGCAGCAAAAATGGGAGTAATTGGAGCTTGCATACCTTCATATCCTTGGTAGATAAATGACATGAATAAAGCTTCACAAAGCTTAAAATTTAGATAAATTAATGTGTATGGTCCTAGTGTATTGATGAGGAAATTGCGATATATAACCCAGGAAGAAAGCATATCTTCATCCAGCATATGGTGTTTGACGGATGTTTGTCAAATATGGATTTCAGAGTTGTTACCTTGCTATTGAGAGGAAAGAATACCGAAAGAAAAAACGGTGAGAAGATACTTGGTCTTCGAAAGAGCTTTTCTCTTGAATTTAGGTTCCAGGCTTCATGCTCCTCTGTTGAATTCTGGCTCCGGTCATTTTTTAAAAACAATTGACTTTACTGCACAAGCATCAAATCAACAATTGAGAGTAACAGAAACTTGTAGTTCAAGATATTAACCTCTTACTGCTACATATTTTCTCGTGAGCAGACCTAAACACAACTTATTTGAGCCTAGCAAAATCAGTTTCAATATAGTCTTATACGATCTCACAAACAGAACCTAATCTGGCATTATTTCTAGCTATAATACCTACTGAAACAAGCTTTTTAACCAACAGCGTAAGTTGGAATCCAAAACGGATATGCTGTCTAGATTTAACAGCAGAAGCTCAGGGTTTATAATTAAGTAATGTTCAAGTCAGAAGCTGGTTATTGCAGCAGTATAATGACAAGATGAAACCTATGAGACTACTACACAATTTAATAGCAAGGCCTTTGAAATAGATGTAAAAATAGATACTAACTCCTGATCTGATGACCAAACGCAACAGCGCAAAACTGATCATGATTATGTGGTTTATGAGAATTGGAAAACTGAAGTATAAACAATTTGCATTATTGTTATTAAACTACCCAACAGTTTTGTACAATTATTTAGTGAAGGAAGTACCAAAGCAGCAACTGATCCAGGGGGTAAATGGCAACAGTAAAACATGCGATACCGCATCATATTTATAGTCCGTAACAGATTGTGATCTGCTTACAGCAACATTAATCTGATTACCTTTGATCGTAGCAGGTAGGCAAGCAGAAGTAGTCATTTAGGCAGAAATTTGGACTTGATTTGAACCAAGTGTTCACCAGGGTCAAGTTTTTTTTTATAGTTTTCGAAACGAATGTCAGCATTGAGAATATTAGCACAATCAGGTTTAAACAATTGGAAGAAAAAGTACTGAACAACAGCAAATGTCCGTAGCAGGTGCTTGTTTTCTTAATTAGGAGGCAAGGCACAATCAGGATCAATTTACTCATGCATGATGTTCACATTGTGAAGAGACGCCCATACATATCTTAGTTTACTTCTTTATGTCTTAGATCGAATCAGAGGAGCAAAATCAAAGTATACTCAGAGCATATTCGCGCTAGTGTGAACAACACAGAAAATCACCAATATTTAATTCAAGTTTATACTGATTCCTACTTTACTTTGACAAATAAGTGCTATTTAGGATTGGGGATTACCTTGTTATGCCTGACTTGATCAAGGCAAAAGCATATGGATATACCTCTATGATACCTCTTCAAGTGATACCCCCTGGAAATATTCTTCCGGTAATCTTTGGAAACCGAACTCCTTTGCCCGGACATGTAGGTTTTTGACAGTTGACAGCAGTGTCCTCGCAGCCCCTTTTTTTGATGTTTTGCATTTCTCTCGGTCTATTGTGCGCAGGAATGAATATCCAGTAGCAACGGTGACTCTTTGATTTGTATAGAGCAAGCATTCCAAAATGGTCCGCAGTTTCAAGTTGCAGCCCCATGCCTTTGACTTTCTCAGATGGTATATTCTTTTTAAGCCAAAAATTGTTAGGACGGAAATTAAGTTGCTTGACCGAAGATCAAGGCGTAGCATGGTAAAGGGAACTATCTTCAATGTATAAGCAAATAAGAGTTTCAGGAAGTAAGAACAAGGTGTAACAAGGTAAGCAAGAACAGAAAAGAAATGAAAACTGAAATTGTAGCTATTCCATAATTAAGATTATTTATTTTTACCTGGCCATGTGCAAAGATAAAACAGAAGCAAAATACCCATAAAATAATCAGTGCAGGTAGACGGAAGCAACTATAGCTGGAACTATATTTTATATGAGAAACGCAGATCTCTTAGCGTGCTGCGGCCTCTTGTCTAAAATGATGTGCGATATGGTAAATATGAATAGATGAGGAATACATTATTGTTCCAGACTCTCAAAATCGCATCATCCTAAATATATTCCAAAAGCCCAAACAAGGACAAAGTTGCGTATTAAGAGGAAATAGGAGCCATATGAGCAAAGCTGCTGAAAACCTTTTTATGGCTGAAAACATTTTTATGGTTTTCACTATAATCAATGGTAGAAACTGAGCTAGACCATTAGTATAATAGAGCACAATATAGCATAGCATTCGGACATGCAAGCAACAAGTAGCTGTAAGTTCAATTACCAATTCAAAGACAGCGGTAAGTTAATGAAACTTAAGGTGGAACAAATGTATGGGAGCAATACAAAGTATAAAATAGCAAAGCCAATATGAACCATAAGACTGTTCCAAAAAACCGTGACAAATAAAGGGCAAAATCATTTTTAGAAGAAGATACTACAGTAGTAGTAACACAGAGAGGAAAGATTGAGTTAGAATTTTTTATAGAAATCAAAGCCGAGCTGTTGCTGTAGCTTCTATAACAACAGTATGATGCACAAGAAAATTTAGCAAATTTGCTAGCACCAAGACCGTACATCAGACTCACGAGCAGTAGAATTTAGAGACAATTGCAGGTTGTAAAATTTGTAACGAAACATAGCTAAAGAAGATACCATGATGAGCAATGAAGACAATAAGAGGCTCACATCGTTTTATCATCACTGAGGCTGGATATAAAATGTAACTCTTTTAATGGTTTTGCAGTAACAACACATACATACAAGGCATGAGAGTTAATTTGTAGTGTTCAAAAACTGTTAAGTAATGGTATTTATTGACCAGAGAATGTGACTGCACACAACAGTTACTTGATCATTTCTGATATAACAAGGACACAACCAGACACAGAAAATTTCAAACAGATCTTACTGTTGTAAGAAGAGATAGGCAAAACAGCATGTTTAAGCATTATAAAATGGTTAGAACTCTTTTTTTAAAAAAAAAGTGTGCACATATAACAGCAATAATTCAACTTCTTATCAAATATTAGGAGCATTCCAGGAGAGAAAAAATAGTAGCTAGATCGGGCTGGATCTTGGGGGTCTAAGCAAGTAGTCAAGACATTAACTAAACAAATCATAAAACAAAGGGCAAAATTGATTTTTAGAAGAAGATCATCATAGCAGCAGCAAGGCAAGGAGAAACGATTGAGTTAGATCCAATCTGAAAATTCAGAAACAACATATTTGGAACAAAATTAAGCATAAATCTTTGGCCTTAGATGAAGTACACTCCTCATAGATAATCAGAAATAAAAGGGAATCTAGATACCCTTTAGCTGTCGACAGTTAAGCAGGTGACAGTGAATACACTCAAACAGAAAACATATTAGTGGTAAAACAGAGGATAAAAATTTGACTCCTGAGCGGTACTAGCAACATTTTATCAATTTAGAAACAATATTTATCTAGGCTGCTGATAGCTTACTCGAGCAACAATACGTAAGTAGACAAAGCATACAGTCCTATCAAATTCTTAATATTCCTAGCCTGATGGCTGTTTCAACTTAAGACCTCACGTTCCCATAGATTTGCACCGTTTAACCTAATAATCACCTAATAAAGTGCAGCAGACAGTTATTTAAACGACTTAAAACAGCTCAACAGAAGACAACTCAGAGAATTTCAAAACATTGCTGTAAGAAGAGATAGGCAGAACAGCATGTTTTAAAATTAGAAAAGTACTTAATAAAGGCTGAGATCAGTTAGAAAAACAGTTGCTAGATCTCATAGCTGCAAAATAACACTTAGGAAAATACACACGAAAGTCAAACTGCATCATAACAGTAGCAGCAATCTGTACTGCAATAATAGTAGTATTTTGTGTTGCAAAGGATGAGCGGGGATCGTGAGCTTAGAGAACAAAGCTGGCAAAACACATGCCACCCGTATCGACAAAACATAGCATCTGTACTCCTTTTCTTGTTTTAATGCAGATGCAAAATAGAATTGTAAAGAGTGTAGTAGAATGCTGGGGTTGGAAGGTTGTTGTATAGCAGGAAAAAATGCAGAAATCCCAACAGATGTACCCTTTTGGTTATTTTAGCTTCATCATTTAACAATCAGAAGCAATTGAGGCATGTGCTTGTGTACTATCATTACAAAAGAGCTTTCTCTTTAATCAATTCAGTCAAAGATTTGACGAATGGAAAATGGTTCTAACAATGTAGCGGCAGTGTCATTTAAAGAGTATAAGCAATTAGCAGTATATCAGTTTTTGAAGTGCAGATAACAAACAATTAAAATGCGTGATTTCAGAGAATTTTACGAAGGTGCTGTAAGATGAGATAGAGACTGAAGTGATTTTCAGAAGAAAATATAGAAGCAGTTTGAACGCTTGTTCTGTGCCATAGTCGTCAACCCTCGGCAATGGCAAACAAGGTTTTCACAGATTCTATCAAACCGACCGGAATCAAACTTCTTTTATGCACACATGTTGTCGAATAAACATGCGACCAACAGCTCAGATCAAGTCACAACTATATATTGGAAGTATTCTCATAGCACTAATAGGGGAGAAATCAAGATTTGAAAACCAATCGTAGATATTAAGCTAGCATTTCAAGGTTGGAGAACTTATCTTTTAGCAATCGGCTTCGGATGTTCCGCTCTTTCTTCGTCATTAGCTCTCTGATTTGGACTTTTGCCTTTTGGATGCTTGCTTCAAACTTTCGCCGTTCGTCAATGCCCTGGGGAATTCTTGTTTCGAGTTTGGACTTGAGACTTCGATCTAGCCTGGAAGGAGTATACCGCGTGGCTTTTAGTTGATGATATCGTCTGGCCTTTCATTTGAGGATGCGGCCGAGGAAGTTAAATTGTCTTCCGGTCATGGATACGCGGCCAAGGAAGTCCGGCGCGGCTAAGGAAGTTGTTGCGGCCAAGGGGGTTGATGCGGCCAAGAAGCTGATACGGCCAAGAAGTCCGGCACGATTAAGGAAGTTGATGCGGCCAAAGGGGTTGATGCGGTCATGAAGCTGATGCGGCCAAGAAGTCCGGCGTGATTAAGGAAGTTGATGCGGCCAAAAGGTTCCGGCACGGCTAAGGATGATGATGCGGCCAAAGGGGTTGAACATCACCTGGTCTTTAGAAATCAGAAACTGGCGAGTTTCTTCTAGGGACCTTCCGGCTCCCTCTCTTATCGTGCTCGCCGCAAACTTCTTGAATCTACCGTCGGTTTCTCCTGTCTTTAAAGGAAACACAATTAGGAAATGCTTATTCGTTACTTTGAGTCGAAATGTAATTACTGTAATAATGAACAGTTATCCTTTAGTGATCTTCCTCTGAGAGCGAATGCGGTCGGAATTTGACCATGAGCTTCCAAGATTCTCCAACTAAGGTGCTCAATTGATTGTTTGGTTGATAGCCAATTTTTCGCCGCTGATTAAATCCCATGTTCTCAGGAAACTCGTCGGTTGTCATCCGAAATTATCCTTTCTCCTCCTTTTGTTGCAACGAAAAGCCCTTCTTTGTGCCGGGAACTTTCTCCTGCGCTCTGCCAGAAAGCTTCAGAGGGGAGGTGCTTCCTTGTTATAGTTTTGACTTGCCTTTGCGTTGTTCCTCAGTTACTTCCGGCTGGAACCTTACCTCGATCGTCATTGGACCGTATCGAGTCGATTGTTGCACAAAATTCTTCACGACCAGCCACGAAGAATCGTATAACGCGATGTGACTAGCCTCAGCTTAGCCTCTGAATTCGTCACCCACTCGAAGCACTTTATCGATCGTTCGAAGATGATTTGTCTTTGGTTAATGCCTTTCGGTCGATCTACCTCTTTTGATTCTTCTTCCGTGATCTGGATCTATTTAGTGTGTTTCTTCGTGATTTAGAGATGTTGAATGCGCAGAAATCACCTCCTTATGTCTTGCGATCTGGATTACGAAGCTCCTACTTTTGTTCCGCCATCTTTGTAAACTCGATTTGAACCGGGATTTTTCGCGTTGATTCTCTTATCGTGGTGTGAAAGTGGATCGGCATAATTCGCTTCAAATTTCATGTTGTTATTCCTTCGCACTTCTTCTCAATTATTCTTTCCGTCTATCTCCTCCTTGAAGATCAAGAACTGACTTCTTCGCAGATCGATCCATTCGTCGAAAGTCGGAGGCGAATTAATCTCCTCGGATTTGCTCTTTTCGTGACCTTTCATGGAGAATTCAATCTTCGTGGGCCCGCTTTCATGTGATCCGGCGTTCTTTCAAGTCCCATTTGCTTATCGCCTCTCGAACTCCTGATCGTGCGAATCGAATTTTGGATGAATTTGATGGATCCTTCCGGCTTTTCTCCTGATCGAATAACTATTCTTCTTTGTGGTTAAATCGTGGTTACTGATCTCCAGTTGTCCGTTTCCCACAGACGGCGCCAAATGAAAGTACATAATTTGGTTCCTCTAATCTCACAAACTAATAGAACATCGAGAGTTATAGTGGTTCGGCCAATAATCCGGCCTACATCCACTTCTAGACAATATCTTTATTCCCTTCTTTGGTATTACAACTTTAGAGAGCTTTCTAGTGTTTTCTCTCTCTTCTAATCTTGTGTCCTCTTACAAATGAGCCTCTCATCTCTATTTATAGACTTTCGAGGGTGAGGTCTATCTCTTAATCCTTGTACATGTGGTATTACTTTATTGGAGCCTCCCCTCTAGTTTTGGCACTTCTTTCCTTATAAAGCCTTCCGGCTTAAAGTGTAGGGTGCGGGATCCGGTCATGGAGTACGGGGCCGGAATATGGGACCCGGTCATAGAATGCGGAGCCGAAATGTGGGTCCCGATCATGGGACATAGTACTCGGATTGATGTTTGGTGCCCAAACTGGAGCCCGAACAAGGTCCTGAAGGGGGCCCAGGGTCTGGATCGGGATCTGTGGCCTGGACCGTTTTGACCCTCTTGTCTTCGTCATATTCTTGTCCTTGTCAGACATCATACCAAGTAAACTAACTATGAGATTATTATAAAAAATAGAGATAGTATGCAATACCTCTTATGATAAGTTCCTCAGCTGTCAAATAAAATCCATGCCATCTTCATCTTCATCTCCCTACAAAGAAAAAGGTTGAAAAATAACAAGAATTATAGAAAAGTTCATTACAATAAAAAAATAAGGTAAAACTGATAAATGAATTAAACTAAGTACCGAATCTAAATCAATAACATCTCCCCCACAAGCATTCCCAGCACCCTCTCCACAATCTTGATCTTCTAAGATTGTAGCACAAGCTTCCATAGTTTGAAGAGAAGTACTACCTGCTTTCAAAATAATAAAAAGTACTAGTTAGGAACCAGAAATAATCAAACAAGTTAATAACAGGAATGTAAGTAAAGACAATAGTTTTACCCATATTTAAATCTCCAAGAACCCAATTTTGCATGCACATTAATGCTTCCACCGTACTTGCAGCAAGCCTAGAGCGATGAGGGCTGACAACTCTACCACCCGTGCTAAATGCACTCTCCGATGCAACACTAGAAGCTGAAGGATATAATATCCTTGGCAATCCTTTGCAATGTTGGATATTTGAGCTCGATATTCCAATATTTTTTAATATATCAAAAGTACCGCTCTCTAGTAAGGCAGATTCCTCCAAATAATGGTCCAATTCAGACTTCACAGTTACCTTCCTTCTCTTAGTTTTCTTCACTCTACTCCACTTATCATCCAGCTCATTACCAACATTGTCTCCAAGAGAGCTAGTTTGAGTAGTAGTGAAAGAATTGTCCTCACTTGACACAAATCTATCCTCATACTCAGACAAGAGTTCATACAAAGTTTTTTTCACCCGCTCAATCTCCACATCAGCCTTCGCACCATATATCTCATTAAAATAAAACTCAACACACTCCATTTTATTCCTAGGATCCAAAATAGCAGCTATAGCTAAGACCTCATTGATTGTCCTCCAATACTTGTTAAACTTCACATGCATTTGTTCAGCCATATGTGTAATGACTTGTGTCTCACTTTGTAACCAAGAATCAATAGCAAGTTTGACTTCACAAACTTGATGGAAAAACAAATTTAAAGTGGGGTATCTTCGACCAGAGAATAACTCAGTTAATTTGTGAAATATTTTCAAATTTTCACAAACTATTGAAGCAAGTGTCCAATCTTCTTGGGTTGGGAGACTGAATTTTAGACGGGGGCTTAAGCGCTTGATACTAGCAAACACATCCTTATATGGCAAAACAGTTTGCAGCATCAGAAAGGTTGAATTCCATCGAGTTTTACAGTCAAGAGACAACTTCTTAGCTTCTTCACCTCTCATAGACTTAACTTTATCCTCAAACATTTCTATTCTTTTTGGAGTGGCTACTCAAAAAGAGACATAGTCGCGGACCCTTTCAATCCCTTCACCAATCACAGATAACCCATCTTGCACAATCAAATTCAAAATATGTGTTGTACACCTCATGTGCAAAAATCTACCATTCAAAAGAAGTGATTCCTCACCCAATCTCGGCTTTAGAATATCTAACATAGCATCATTAGTACTACAGTTATCAACGACAATAGAAGAGATCTTTTCAGTTATGTTGTACCCAGTCAATGTCTCTAATAGAACTTGTGCAAGTGTGTCTTTTGTATGTGGGCAAGGCACATAAGCAAACCTACATTCCAAGGGTAATGCGATTATATAATCACTATAACAATCTAAAAACAGCTAGAATATATAGCTACATGACAAGGTTTTTTCATCTAGTCAACAAGTTTGTAATAAAGCAAAGAACTATCATATATAACATTATAGACAAAAACACACATAATGAACAATGAATATTAATAGTAAAAAAATACCTCAATGTTTTGTCATGCAAAACCCACAACTGGTCAATGTAATGTGCAGTGACAACCATGTACCCTCTCCTTTGATTTGATGTTGTCCACATGTCAGTAGTAATGGCAATTCTAGATGGGTTATTCTCCAACACCTTTTTCAAATTTATTTTCTCACTTGCATACATCTTCATAATGTCAGACCTTAACGTGTTACGAGTCATGATCTTGAAGGTCAGATTGAGACTGTTCACAAATCTTCTAAACCCAATATGGTCTACAATAGCCAAAGGATACTCATGCATAATCACCATATTTGTTAGTTCCTTCCTAGACGTCTCTTGGCTAAAGTTGGTGGAGTTCACAGTTGTTACCCCACTCCCATCAGATCTCCTACTAACACTTAAGAATTTTTGTCATATATCAACTTTTTGATTTGTTTTAGTACACCTCTTTTCTACATGATCCTTGAGGTGAGAAGTCCCATGAGCAGTGAAAAATTTATTACAGTGAAGACATTTAGCTTTTCTTTCACCATTAACTACCATTCTTTCGAAATGAACCCATACCGCTGAAGTGTGTTTCCTTGTGCTTTTAGTTGACACAGATTGACTTGTTGGGTCTCCTTCATTTTCAAAAGATTCCAATTCAACAGGTGGAGCTGGTGATGCCCGAGTAGATACAGATTCATCAGTAGGATCCATAACCAAATATGCCTACAACAAATCAGTATGTATCTAAATCAGTATGCATGCTGAAAAGTAGTGACAAAAACGGTAGGAATAAGGGGCGAACAGTGGGTGCAGCACGTTAAATCATAATCATGTTGAAAAAACAGCAATAGTAAACAGAGGTGTTTTTTAAAAGTAATTGCGATTGGGATTGACTTGGTCACATCGCGACCAACCATAGACGGTATAAAAGTGAAAAAAAAAGGGAAGAAGAATCCAAGGTTCACTTGCTGCTGATAGTACCAAAAAAAAAAGTGGATCATTGTTTTCATATATATCTTGCAAAACAAACAAGAACTGTGTTGCTGCTGCTGGTGCCGAAGTTGTTGTCTTGATATTTGTGTGCATTAAACTAAATGGAGTACCTACCAGTACCATCACTTGTGGCTTGATTGACTGAAGGCAAATTTATTTTTTAAAAAATTACAGCTTAACAAGGATTATATTCAAATAATCAAATAGTCATGATTGTACCTATTTCCATTTTTTTTATAGTAATATGACTAGTAGTATTTCGAAAAATACTATTTCTGTTTTCATCCCAAAAAATCAATATAACACTGTTAACAGAATCCCGATGATCGATCCTAATAATCTGTTTATAAGATCTGTACTCTTGTTTGATGTAAACAAGCCACATCAACAGGTAGTTCAAATGAAGGCGTGCAATTCTACCCACTTTTTACAGCACTAACATCAATCATCTTTTTTCTTGTCCACCGCCAACAATCCAAAACCACAAACTAAAGAGCAACATCAAGCAAATCAAACAAACAACAGCATATCTTACAGGTTGGTTGCTCTTAACAGAAAGCACGCTGGAGAAATGAGAAGGATGCCGTGGACTCGAGGTCGAGGAAGAATGGAAACTGGAAACTGCCGAGTGCCGATGCCGTGGACTCGAGGTCGAGGAAGAATTGCTGTGAAATTTTGGTGACGGTGAGTGAGGATAATCAAGATTGAAGATGATAATAAGGGTTGGGGAATGGGGAACGAAGAATGGCTGCGAGTGTATGACTGTGACAGTGAGCGATTTGTGAAATCGGAATGAAGATTGAAGAGTGAAGACGAGAATTAGGGTTGGGGAATGGGGAGCGGCAGCAGACAATCGCAAGGAGGGTTACAAAATTAAATTAGGCCGAGTTATTTTGAAAATTAGAAGGGAAGAACCGATCGGTAGATAGAATAGAAGTATAGAACCGTATTTTTTTTTAATATAAGATATGCGGGTGATGGGTCGGGTGGGCGGGTCGGGTTAACGGGTGAGAATTTTCCACCCGACCCGACCCGTCACCTGTATCCGTTTCACCCATCACCCATTTTTCACCCGTTTTTTTCGGGTTTCGCCTGTTTTTTCGGGTCGGGTGGACGGGTGAAACGGGCACCCGCCAACCCATTGCCATCCCTAGTTTCTAGTTTATGACTAGTATTCTGCTGGTTTTCTGGTTTGTGACTATAGTTTTCTACTAGTTTTCTTGAAATGTCATTGACTACTGTCCATTCTGATATAATAGATACCTAAACAAGAGCTCTGATTCAATTTTGTTATTTCAATTGATAATGCCAGGTTTATAGTTTTTTTTTAGTATTAGCTGATGTTTGACATCTTATGAGTCTCGATATCAAGCACTCTTGTTGTCTAGTGATGTCTTCTTTGTGACTAAGATAGTATATTTGTTCTCTCAATCTTTTCCCCCATCTTTATCACTTTAACTCAAATAGTAATACTTTGCTTCACTACTGTATTTGTAATAGCTCAACATCCAGCATAAGAAGATTGATTGAAGTCTTGAAGACTTGAAGTAGGGTTGAAGCGAATCTACACTTGTAACATTGGATAATTTTTTTTTTTTGCTTTTATATGTTGATGAACTGGATAGTAGTCTGGTTTTTGGGAACTACCAGCCTGAGTTTGAGGTTCCATGGTTGTAAGTAAAGAGATGTTGTTTGGGGTGTATCATGTATGTGGTGTTCTTGTTGTGCTGAAAATGGGATGAAGTTGAACTCTTTATTTGGTGTTTCATTGCTGTTATTTATTTTTATGTTTCTCTACTTATTGGGTTGTTCAAAAATCTAGATTCAAAGCTGAATATGTATGTAAAATAGAAATTTTGTATTTTCAAGTTGGGCTATTTTGGGTTGAATTCGGGTTGATTTTGGGTTCACGGGTCAGTTTTGGGTTGGGTCAAGCAGGTCGATTTCGAGTTTGAGAAATCGGGTTTGGGTCAGTTCCGAATTGACACAATCTGACCCGTTCCAGGTTCGGGTCGGTTTCGGGTTGACCATATAGTTGACCAGGTCGGGTTTGGGTTGAGGTCAACCCGACCCATAACCCGAAATTGACAACCCTACTCTGAACACACGGTGTTGGCTTCCCCCAATCGCATTCCCCATACCGGCGCCCACTAGAATACGCCGCCTACAGCCCCTACTCCCTCCACCATCGCCGTTCACTTGGCACAGTACGTTAATTCTATAACAAACTGTTGGAGTATGAAGGTGTTGCTGAGATAGTCAACCAGATCAAACGAGTCAATCACACTTCTCAAAACAAAGACAGAGTCAGTCAACCTCGAAAGAGCGAGAGAGTCCATCCGTGTGAATTCATCAATCAGTTACAAAAGTCAAGGAGCAATGTTCACTAAACCATAACCGTCATCAACTATCATCCTTGGCCGAAATTCATGGAAAAAGTGAGCAAAATCCAAAGCCTTGACTTTTTGATAATTCGAGAGAGTCTGTCGGGCAGTTGCGAAAATTAAGGAGCAAGTACAGCAACTACATTGACTTACAACGGTCATCAACGTTCAGACTTGGACCAAAATTCTCTTAACATGGCACTAATATGAAGACTTGGCTCTAGCTTCTGAAATTTGGCTCGAGCTTCCGAAATTCAAGGAAAGAGTCATTGGTTCCTGAAATTTCGGAACTAACAGAGTCAGTATGCTACATCAGACGTGAGAGTCATAATTGAACATTGCCAAGTCGTCCAATGAATTGGTAATTGTCTGAAAATTAAGGTCCAAGGCTTAGCAACGTTCACAAAGAAGTTAGGACCGGATTTTAAGCAACTACAAGTAACTACAACGTTTAGATGGCAGAAATTTCGGAAGCAGACTCCCTCAATGGCTCCACTATATAAGAGAGTTATCATTTCTTTTCTCATTGCAGCTTTTCCAAAGAGAATCATTCAGAGCATTTGTTTAGAGAAAGCTTTGCCTATTTTAGAGAGAGAGAGAAGAAAAAGAGAGAGAGAAGTACTAGATTCGTTTGTGCATATCGATAGAGTCTTTCTAGGTAGGACCTAGTTTTCACTACACTTATCATTGAGCTGATCAGAGATAGTATTGGGTGAGTGAGTGAAAACCACGAAGTAGATCACATCTACTGAGTGGGAATTATAAGTTGTTTTATTTTTTACCAGGAAATAAAATAACTTATATTATGTATCCTGCTGAGTTCGACAGAGTCCCTCTACCTTTCGAGTGTTAATTCGTTTCAGTTTCTTCAAGTCTTCCGCACACTTAGTTTAACAAGTTCGATTGAGTGCCTCTACATCCCAGAGTGTTTCTTACCTTTAAAGACCGATTGAGTCAAACCAACTCTTAGACTCACACCTTGAGTTGGTTTGAGTCAGCCACCCGATCTTACATGTGGTATTAGAGCCTTGCTTAGGCTGACAATCAATCAACGAGAAATGGCAGCCATCGGTTGGGGTGATTCAAACTCCAACGATCCAGACACAGAGTCCAGCGGCTTGGTATGTCTCATGGCACATGATACGACGGAGTCCATGATCCCTGACAATGAGGTAACTCATTCCCATCTTGAAACAGACCTTTATCGTATAACTCCTATGGGCTTTATGACTTTAATTGCTAAAATGGCTTCTGAAACTAACTCTCTTAAAGCTAATCTTAACAGAAAAATCTCTGAGTTAACTGAGGAACTTGAGGTCTCAAAAAGTCTTATGTATGCTTTGAGAGATGAAGCTGAGGAACATAAGACTATTTCCTGCTCACTTAGATTGGATTTGCGAGACTCTCGGCGTCGTGTTGACTCCCTTAAAAAGGAGCTCGACAAAACCAAGAGTCTTACTGAATCCAACCAAAGGGAACATGAAGAGTCACTCACTCAGATTGACTCTCTCAAACATGACCTCACTGTTTTCGCTGACAAGTGTTGTTCTTTACAGAATGAGTTAAATATATCTCTCTAAACTCTTCTGTTGAGTAACTCTCTTGAAATTGAAAGAAATGGAACATTCACTCTCTCTCAAGCCAGTCAATTTCATCAAACAGGTCACTCCATCAGAATTGCTCGAGTGGGCCAACTCCAAGATCAAGGAAGTTAGTCAAGATCGAGATAATCTTCGAAAGGAAGTTGAAAAACTCTCCCAAGAGATAGTCAATATACAATCTGGAGTTGGATCTACTCAATCAAAGCCCAAGTGGCATAAAGGTAAATTCGATATCCCTAAAAATATGTCCAAATCTAACAACAAACCCAAGCGTAAACAACAAAAAGAAAATTTTGATTCTTGGTGGAAGGGACAACAAAAATACGTCAATCTTCCTCTCATTAAGATTTGCGGTTATTGCGGGAGTCTTGGACATCGAGATAGTGTTTGTGAAAAGCTTCACAAGGATGTGTCATTTAATATCAAGTGACTCAATCTTATCCTTGAGGCACAAGAAAAGCTGAAAAAATATGGTTCAAAAAGGGGACCCAAGTATATTTGGGTTCCCAAAACTACCAAGTGATTTTTTTGTAGGTGGAAGCGAGCGTGGAGATGGACTATTTGTACTTGGACAGTGGGTGATCCGGAACATGACTGGAGATCCCAACAAATTCAGCTCGCTTTCAACCTACAAAGGAGGTAAGGTTACCCTTAGTAACAATAATCAAGGTGAAATCGTGGGATTTGGCTCCCTAGGTACCCCCTCCAAGTTTAAGGTAGATGGAGTCCATCTGGTCACTGGACTTCAACATAGTCTGTTTAGCATTTTTCAAATTTATGAAAGATTCAATTTATTACTTTTCTCATCTATCGATTGCAAAGTTTTTGATGAATGTACAGGATCTTTATAAGCCACAGGACGTAAAGAAGGTAATATGTACAAGAAGTGTCTAAATGCCATCAATTCGGACGACCAAGTCTGTCTATGTGCTCGCTTTCAAGCAGCACCCAAACAGTCTTATCTCAAGGTGGTCAAGCGAATCTTTCGATACTTAAAAGGAACCAGTCAACTTCATCTATGGTACCTTCGTTCCCCTATATTACTTTATCTGGTTTTAGTGATTCTGATTGGATAGATTCCCTCCATGATCGAAATAGTACATCTAGCAATGAAAAATTCCTTTGTCTATGCTTAGACTCTTGGTCCTCTACAAAGCAAAATTTTGCTGAGATCAAATTGGTATTTTCTGTGATAATAATTATGCATTTAAAATCTCTAGAAACACATTGAAGAACCAAACACATTGAAATACGTTTCCATTTCTTGAAGGATTGTGTTGAGAAAAAGCTAATTCAACTTGACTTTGTTCCAATAGAGGATCAGCTAGCAGATATCTTTACCAAGCCTCTTCCTACCACCAGATTCGAGGCACTCCATTCAGCAATCGGAATGACTCAATCAATGTAAGATGGTAGTCTCTCTCCTCCCTTGGCTGTAATAATTAGTAGGTGTTGCTTGCATACTGTTTGAGTCAATCCGTGTCCTCATATTGATAGACTGTGTCTATTCTTTATGTCCCTTTGCGATTTTCATTTTAAAAAAACAAAAAAAGGGAGAGAGGACAAAGGCAAGGTACTCCGCTAACCTGTTTCTCCTGAACCAAAATGGACCTCGTCCACTCGGTTATTAAGCCTTTAAGGGTGCTTCATCACCTAACTTCCTAAGGGTGCGAAACCTGGGAAAGTTGGCCCAAAGCTGTTACATGGGTGGAGAGAAAAGTCTGGGCGATGAAGACAGTCCCAGTGTGCTTAACTTGTTAAATATCTATGCATTGCAAATATAGAGCTATAATGTCTTCAAAAATACAATGCAATGCAACATGGATCATTACAAGTTATGAGTATGTGACAATGAAAGGTATTGTGGAATATGACAATACTTCTTGCCCCTTGTTGTCCATGAGTATATTTGCGTTATGGATACAATCTATTTATTTTTTAATGTACGGATTGATTTAGACTTTGTTGCAAACTTCTCTTACTGATGACAGCAAAAAGGGGGGAAGTAGTGAATCCCGTCTCCCTACGAACGGGTCACTCTGGTTATGTTCTGGATTGACTCTGTCTCTGTGCGACTAGGTCTTAGGTGAAGTTTGGATATTCTGTTTCGTTTTTACTCTGTTGGTATAGATCATGTTGGCTGCAGTTTTCTTAACTTAGTCATTATTCCCTTTTCCAATCTCTCTTAGTAGGTTGTGGTTTGCCAAATTGTGTTCATCGATTCAGGGGGAACTCTAACAAGAGTTACTCAATCTATGCTGTGATTAAGGGGGAACTTGGACAAGGACGGTTCCCCAAAATTCTTTTTCCCTTGTTTGTTTTGCAGATTGACTCATTCGGGATTCACAAAAAGAGTTTTGCTATCATCAGCAACAAAGGGGGGAACTGTTGGAGTATGAAGGTGTTGCTGAGATAGTCAACCAGATCAACGAGTCAATCACACTTCTCAAAAAGACAGAGTCAGTCAACCTCGAAAGAGTGAGAGCGTCCATCCGTGTGAATTCATCAATCAGTTACAAAAGTCAAGAAGAGCAACGTTCACTAAACATAATCGTCATCCATCCTTGGCCGAAATTCATGCAAAAAGTGAGCAAAATCCAAAGCCTTGACTTTCTGATAATTCGAGAGAGTCTGTCGAGCAGTTGCAAAAATTAAGGAGCAAGTACAGCAACTACATTGACTTACAACGATCATCAACGTTCAGACTTGGACCAAAATTCTCTTAACATGGCACTAATATGAAGACTTGGCTCCAGCTTCGAAAATTTGGCTCCAGCTTCCAAAATTCAAGGAAAAAGTTATTGGTTCCTGAAATTTCGGAACTGATAGAGTCAGTCTGCTACATCAGACGTGAGAGTCATAATTGAACATTGTCAAGTCGTCCAATGAATTGGTAATTGTCCGAATATTAAGGGCCAAGGCTTAGCAACGTTCACAAAGAAGTTAGGACTGGATTTTAAGCAACTGCAAGTAACTACAACGTTCAGATGGTAGAAATTTCGGAAGTGGACTCCCTCAACGGCTCCACTATATAAGAGAGTTGTCATTTCATTTCTCATTGCAGCTTTTCCAGAGAGAATCATTAAGAGCATTTGTTTAGAGAAAGCTTTGCCTATTTTAGAGAGAGAGAGAAGAAAAAGAGAGAGAGAAGTACTAGATTCGTTTGTGCATATCGATAGAGTCTTTCTAGGTAGGACCTAGTTTTCACTACACTTATCATTGAGCTGATCAGAGATTGAATTGGGTGAGTGAGTGAAAACCACGAAGTAGATCTCATCTACTGAGTGGGCATTATAAGTTGTTTTGTTTTTGACCAGGAAATAAAATAACTTATATTGTGTATCCTGCTGAGTTCGACAAAGCCCCTCTACCTTTCGAGTGTTAATTCGTTTCTGTTTCTTCAAGTCTTCCGCACACTTAGTTTAACAAGTTCGATTGAGTGCCTCTACATCCCAGAGTGTTTCTTTCCTTTAAAGACCGATTGAGTCAAACCAACTCTTAGACTAACACCTTGAGTTGGTTTGATTCAGCCACCCGATCCTACACGAACCATGTTCGTATTGAACTCTTTCAAAATCCCCCGAATTATGCAATATGGCGAAATCTATTTCTAGTCACCTTTGGTAAGTTTAATCTCTTGAACCACGTCAATGGCACTCCCCCGCCAGATGACGAAAGCTGGATCCTACTCGACTTCACAGTTCTATCTTGGATTTATGCAACCATATCTCCTAAAACTTTTGGTCTGATAATACGGAACAATTTAACTGCATATGACGTGTGAATTGCTATTGAAGATCTCTTTCGAGATAACAAGAAGGCTCGTGCAATCCATGAAATACCCCAAACTAATAAAACATGGATTAAACATCTAATCAAATTAATTAAGGCCTAAACATGCCTTAAAAGTCAATTGAGAACAACAATGGTCAACACAAAGCAGGAATTGCACCCTTTGACTGTTTAGGGTAAATACATACCCAAATGAACTTCTTAGGACCTAAAATTTAGTCCTAAGCATATTAACACATAACGGAACGTATTAAAATTATTGGACAAAACTCCAACACCAAGAACAAGCATTAACATGCTTAAAGGTCAGACAGGGCAAAAATGTGCTCTAAGAAACCTTAAAGGTCTTGTGACCTCTATTTGATATAAAATTGGATTCCCAAGATCAATAATCATGTAAGGAACACAATTAAACCGTTCTCAAAGAAAACAAAGCTCAGAAACACCTTGTGACACAAAATGTGCACTAAAACACCTTAAAGCACGTTTTTTGTGTATGAGCTCTAAGATATTGACTTTTTGTCACTTTAAAGACTAGATTACATTCTTTATATCATTAATGTGACATGATAGACTATATTATAAAGTCTAAATCAAAGTTTAAAAGATCACCTTTGCTTGCCTTGGTATTCTAAGGTAAATTTTACCTTGAAAATATACATTAAACACTTCTAATGGTTAGCTCTTGTTTGGAGACTAATCATGCCTTAATTGCTGTTTGAAAACATGTAAATTAAGCTGTGGAAAAATTATCCCTAAGCAGCCGTGGCCAAACAAGGCTAATCTTGGCAAAAATAAGTATAAATCACTTAAACCTTCACTTGGTATATTAATATGTGTTTATACATATATATATATATATATATATATATATGATTGCCGTGAGTGAACAAGGTATAAAAGGTCATATTTTGACCTTAGGTGATTAAGGAATGGTTTAGTAAATTTATGTAAGTAATAATTAACATAATTGTCAAATTTAAGACATTATGTGGAAAATTGGTAAATATGGAAAACTATATGGTGAGGCCGAGAGTTTAATGCATTTTTGGGCATTTATGTGAGTAACACCCCTACCGTTAATACTGTCATTACCGTCTAATATCCTTGTACTTCCAGATTCACGCAGCGGTACATACTTACACACGGTGGGTGATACAATGCCGTTAGTCACCCACGTGACTAACAAAGCAACTACTATTACATACAACATCGGTCTGATGGACCGGAATCCCGAGTACTACACATATACAATACATACTCCATTTACCAATCACATACTACTATGCTCCATTCAACACATTACTCCATTACAATACCATACGATACAATGTACATAACCGAGTTTACTAAGTTCCAAACACAAATACAATACTCCTTCCAAGTTCATATATACTCATCAAGAGTCTACAACTACCCATTCCTCGCAACTACATACATGGCTCCAAGCCTTTTACGATTCTCTACTAACTACAGTTCATCCTAGCTATCCAAGTGTAGTCGCCGGTCTCTTACCGTGATCATGTCTGCTTCCGGTACCTGCGCACTAAAAACGTTCCCCCTAGGGGGTCAGCTTACGCTGAATATGACTTCCGCATACCCCACGTACTAGCGAGGGTACACCGACCACTTAGGTCGAATACATGCAGTTCATTTTACAATACATACATACATACTTTCTTTCACAACACTACAATACTACACAAGGTATACATACATACACACAGTACATTACATACATGGAAGACAATACAAGTCAACCGGTACTTACTTACCACCTTCCGGAATACACATACACAATACATACACATCACATACTCAATACGCAATACGGAGATACCCTTCTCCAATTCATACAAAGGTCTTGTTTGCTTCATTACACACCCGGGTTAATCGGGTGTTCAATACTCTTTTACTCAAGGTCAAAGACTTACAATAGTCAAGACCGATACACATACAATACTTACTTCTTACTTACTTTACTCAGTCAAGTCGGTATGACCTCCGGGCAGGGATTACTACATCCCACCACCGGGCTTTAGGGTGGCCCACTAATCCAGGATGCTACCCATTCAAGGGATTTGGTCCATGGAAAAGATTACAACCAGGATTCGGATCCAACCTCTTGTGTTTCCTTATCCTCACGCGTGGCCGAAACTATATCGGACTTCTACTCATTCCATTTTACTCATTACTCATGTTAGGAGTTAGATGGTTAGGAATTAGTAGAAGTCATTACTTCCATACCATACATCGATACACTACTCAAGTACACATACTTACTCATACACATCATTCTCATTCATGCATTTCATGAATTATACAAACTAGATGTTCAAGAGCATACAATAAGAACTACATAGTTCAAACACGATTAAGTGCAATAAAAGTCCGATTCGTGCATTTATCTTATTTGAGTGATCACATAAGCACACAAATCGGGGTAACCAGGTTAGGATATAGAGCATGAAGAGATCATACCTTTAACCGTTGATTTACTTTATCGGGTGCTCCCTTGTTCCTTAGTTCACATTCGTTCCTTAAATCTTACTCTCGAATCAATGACTACATGCCAAATGATTCTATTAATACTAAGCTTTAAAATAAATACTTAATTACTACGCCCGTATTTACCCCGTTATCCCGTTGTTTCGGTTTAACTTAATGTTCTTATACCTACAACTTTTCTTAATTTGTTTTCTTACTTTTACTTTTTTCTTACCATTACTACCTCATTAATGGTGTATCACTACATACATATGCATATATGTGTATAGGCATATATTTACATACATATGACTACCATAGTAATATATAAACATATATTCATTATTTTATTTTATTATTATTTTTTTTTGTTTTGACTCGACCAACCTTACCCAGGGTCGGACCCAAGGTCGGTCGAAGTTAGTAAGTTTCGTTAAGACAAAATTCCAGGCTCGACCGACCTTGCAAGTCTGGTCCCAAGGTCGGTCCATTCTAGTGAGTTACTTACGTGAAAATTTCAGGCCCGACCGACCAAGTCCGGTCCCAAGGTCGGTCCGTTCCAGTATATTCTGGGTTCGAGTTTTCTGGACTCGACCGACCTTGCCCAAGTTCGGTCCCAAGGTCGGTCCATTCCAGTAGACCTATGGCCTTCACAATTTACGACTCGACCGACCTTGTAAGTTTGGTCCCCAAGGTTGGTCGAAGTCAGAAGACTTCCTGTCTGTATATTTCAAGGCGCGACCGACCTTGCGGGTTCGGTCCCAAGGTCGGTCCGGCCCAGTACTTCAGTTTTAAAATCTGTTTTCAGTTCTATTATTTGCCCATTGCTTCCCCAATCTTCCTACATGTAATCCTACATGTTTTAACACTACTTAGGCCCTCAAAATTCCCTTAGTTTATCCTCCAACCTCCTTACTCATTCTTAAATCCCCTTACACAATTTTCTCATTTCTTTTCAACACTTACAACAGTTTTTCGTTTCCCCAATGCTACAGATTTTTGTTCTAACCTTACCATTCAATTCATTTCCAAGCAACTACACTATCAATACCCAAGTTCAACATTCATTTTACTAAGTCATGCACATAAGTTCTCCTAGTTCCTCCAACACATTTCAACAACTCTTGCTACAAATTTTTACCTTCTCACTCCTCATACTACACTACCATTCCATGGTTACTAATCTCCTTACTCAACCCAATACATACCTTGGTTCTCCCATTCACCAAGTCATCCATAATTGTACATATTCCTACCAAAATTTTGTCATAGTTCATCCTTTTCTTACTTAGCCACACATACACATTCCCACCAAATTCATTCCTAATCTAGCCACACCCATACTAGGGTCCTACCAGCAATCGATACCATACCAATATACCATTATTCCTCAATTTCAATACCAATATACATACACAATCATTTGGCTCTAAGGCCTACAATCCACAATATTAATACACATATACAATACTCTTGGCTCTAAGGCCTATAATTCACATACTAGTTCACAAGTACTCCAACTTCCACATTTACACTACTAATACATTAATTTGGGTTCCTTAGTTAGTTCACCCATTCCCCTTACTCTAATGCATTAACATTTAGCATCAAAAAGGAGCTCTTACCTTAAGCTCTTAACTCCTTCTTTCTTTTCCATTTCTCCTTCTTCTCTCTTCTTTGCACCAAAATCGGTCATATGGGGAATGGAGTTGCCAAACTCCATTCCCATCACCCAAAGCACACAAAACAAGTGTAATTAAGCCACTAACCCTTAAATTAACACTAATTCATTGAAGTGTTGAGAATACAATTTCAAGAAGGTGAATCCACCACCATTGGAAGGTTGATATTATGCTCAAAAGAGAGAGAGAGAGAAAATGGAGAATTACAAGGAGGTGAAAATCGGTTACAAGCAAGGATGGAGAAATATGAGTTCTTTCATGGAGATTTTTACCATAATGGAGAGAGGAGACTCCAAGCTCTACTTTGATGTCATTTTCTCTTTGAATGGGGAAAACCCATGGAGATGAACTTCGTCATTTTTGGGTTTTGAAAAGAGAGAAATGTAGAGGGTGATGAGGGGATTACAAATATGTAATTATTTTTACATTTGAGCTCAAATGAAGGTGGAGCATGGAGGAGAAGATGAGGTTGCCATTGTTGTTGTTGAAGCTCTCAAAATCGCCAGCCAAGGGGAGAGAGAGAATCGGCTGGGAAGGGAGGAGGAAGGAGAGAGGTGAGTGAAATGAGAGGTGAGAGAAAATTAAGTTGTTTTTTGCTTTATGTACTTTCCTTTCTCTTCTTCCTTTTTCTTTCTTTCTTTACTTAGTGAGTGTGTGAGGGGCTGAATTAATAGTTAAAACCGGTCCCCTATACTACTACTGGTGGGAGCGTTTTTCGTCTTTTACAGAAAACACTCGTTATTTTACCCGGTTTAGGTACTATTCACTAACCGGGCCCGTTTTCCGGAGTTTCCTCGTTTCTTAAATTTTATTGGTTATTAAGCATCCATTAATGCTTAATTATTGTTATTTAGTGATTTATAATTTTTACTGGTTCGTTTGACCACTTAAAGTCACGTTTTCGGGTTTTCTCGAAAAGCGTGCGCTAAAGCTCTATTAGCGTTTTAATACATTATTTGGATCCGGTTTCTTCGGGAGTTGTTCCCATATATTATTTAGGCATCATTAAGCCTCTAGAATCCATATAATATGCTAACCGAGGTCTCATACCTCCTATGGTTGTTTAATGCTTATTTAGCGTTTTTCGCTTTTTAAGCGTTCTTTATTTCTTTTGGATTTATTTTTCCTTACCAATATTACTTAGGCACCATTAGGCCCTTAAATACGGATTAGACTAATCTTAATCACTATATTTAAGTTCGGGGTATTTCAATCTACCCCCCTTAAGAACTTTGTCCCCAAAGTTGCTCAAGGTTATATGATTACTACATTTACTCATTCATACACTTCTAATGCCAAAGTCTTACATTCCTCCTCCTTACAATTCCCAATCCAATACTCAAGGTTTCTATATACCGTACCATACCAATGTACAATCATTGCTCGAATCCGCATTACTACCAACCATCCGGTTCCTCATTACAAAATTCATACATACATATAGTGCAAAGCTATCCCCAAAGCAATGCAATATACGTTACAATCCCGCAGGCACTCAGGTCTTCTAGACACAGGACTCCTCTATGTCCCGTTGCCCTTGGAATAATACAATATGCTATACTACTATCTTCTCCGGTATGAGCTTTTAACAATTTCTCAATCTCCAGTCTAAGGGAAATAATTCACTACTACTGATTTGAAATTTTCTAAAGCATACAACTCCAATTCCCAATTCATATTCATTACTTCTATCCTGAGCGTGATTCTTGTGACCACTTGAGGGGGCTTCAAGAATCATTCGACCCTGATGTGATCAGCATCAGTGTTGAACTATCTTTCCACCCCAATTTGTGTTCGGTTTCCCTTGATCTGATCAGGATCAAGTTCGACTTCCCACATCAGTTTCAAACAACTGAATAATTTGATTATGTCCATTTTCTATCTTTTTACTCCTCTAGTCATGATTACAATTTCGCACATCTCCAAAGGATGGAATTCGGTCCATCACTCATTCTCAATCTACTTCCCAAATACTTTACTTCGAGATTCAATGCCTAAGCGCTCATTTCATCGACCTTTGCTACTTTCATTCATTATTCTCCATTATCTCTGATATTCTAACTAAGGAATACTATACTTATGAAATTTAGTCGTCTTAAATTTACTTCCAATAATTTGCCTATGAATACACTACTCGTGAACTTCATTCATCAATTACTCTCAATCAATTCATACTACTTCTTCAAAGGCTACGATACTTGTGAAGCTCTGTCCACTACTCATTACTCTTCTTTTACTAATACTCTTACATGGTGTTACAAGGTAGGTATATTCATCCTATGGTATTTGCATCTCTGGTGCCTAATTACCACAATTACAATGTGAATGAATACATATGTTTACTTAACATAGTACCAATCATCAATTCGATTCTCATTTGTGCTATGCACATTATAGTTTTATGTGTTTTATTTATGAAACTCACATTGAGCGGTTTTCGCTCTACCCCCCTTAAATGGGATTACGCCCACGTAATCTACCATATGTTATTATTATTAGACATTGTTTACTCAATTTGGGCAATCTGAAGCGTTTAGCTTCACTATGGTATACTATATAATATGCTCTGGTCAAAGGGTCTTAACCATACCAATGGTTTAGTCTTTGCACTAAGAATTCCTATATGAGTTTATTTAACTCATAATTAATCCGGTTCTAGCCTATTAGGCTTCAAGGCATTAATAGCCATTCTACTATACTTACTAGGTATATTATCTCCTAGCTAGGGCCCACTAGCTTCTGCTGTGCGACCCTGATAACTTGGGTTACTCACCCTTCGTGTTATCCTTAATGTGCTATACATCACCTTTTTATCCGTCTATTGTGGGAATAAGGTTTATTAAACCATTGTGGTATTCCTTTACCGTTCTTGAACTCGATGAGTTTTAGATTTAGAACCAGCTCTCTGGTAATCTAATATACATACTATTTGTACTTCCACGATCATTCGCTAAGCTCCTCCGATTTATTGTCGGGAGAGGTTAAGTCACTACTTAGTTGTAGTACATCCTCCGTTGTCAATAGCTTCTGAATTATACCAGTTCTTTTGGTTCAGTACAAGTGTCCTTTACTTGTATGACCTTGCATTTTCTATGCATCGGTCCTAGTGATTTCTTCAGTCTCCTTTCACCCTTTATTCCAATGGAATTCACATCTTGTGATTGTTGGTGTGTTCTACACTCTTCGTGCTTCTTTGGCCTTAGGCCGCACGGTCTGTTGCTAAGCTTGCTTAACTGGCTTATGCCATGTTTGTGGTGAAAAGAAAGATTTACTACGGTTTACATTCTCCATGTCCCTAGCCATCCCATTAGATCATTAGCTGCACAAGTGTAATTACCAAAACACTAAGTCATATAGAGTGCAGAGGCGTAAACACTTGACAGTAAGTCACTTATGTGATAGGAATGAATATTTATGTTTGTCTTCTCATACTTATACTCCGTGTCATTATCTAACTACTTCCTCATAACGGTCGCTTGTTGCACCCAGTATTCTTACTCATTATACAATATCGTTCTCACTGACTTTGTTACTGTGGTAGCTCGTCTTTACTCATTACTATTGTCGTTGGCACCATTTCCTTATGGTGTAATTACACTAGGGGGTTCCTAGTTCATATGTATAATGATTGTCGTAGCATACCGCAATGGTATTATCTTCCCCATGTGGAGATGTTTCATTCCAGTTTAGGTCTCATGTGTAGGTTGGTTTACCTCACATTATTTCCATCATTTACGATACCATTTACCAATTATCTTGGTTGACCAAGGATGAGATAATTCATCGGGTTATAAGCTCTCTTGAGCGTTGGTCATTTGTGGTGTTCAATGTGTATTCACATTGATTGTCTTTGACAATTACTGTCTCCCAGTGCTAGACATTGGTTATGGCTCTAGCTGTGTGGTTTTACTTTTGTATATACATCACCGGGACATCCCCAAAAACTTCAAGGGTTTTCTGGTCCCTTTCTATTATTAATAGACGAAGTTCTTATTGAGAGGCTTGTTCCCACTCATAGGTCTCATGAGAAGGTTTACCATGTTGGTGTTTATACAATGGTTCACCACATGCTTGGGTGCATATGGAGTATGCTTCCTCCTTTAAGTCGCAATGGTTTGGAAATCTCTTTCCCTTGTCCAATCGCCTCTTGGCAAAGCTTTGTTGTTATAGTTGATGGAAGCCTTTTCTAAGGGTTCACATCTTCACCACATTGGTGGTCTTTGGTTAACGAGAGGTTCCTTTCCTCGAGTTTCCCGTAGTGTCCAGGTGTGAACTAGGCCAATGTTGGCATTATCACGATTCTTATGCTCTAGTGACAATGACACTGAGGTAACCATTACTCCAGGCCACTCATTATGTTAAGCTTTTAATTGAGTTGTTCAGTCGACGGTCTGTTTGTCGAATGAAACAATATCTTTGCAAGTTTTGTTGTTAAATGGTGTGGTTTGTAACCGTTAAAGTCTACATGACGTATTTGGTTTATGGCTTTTAAGGCTTATTGCTGCAAGCTATGTTCTTTGCAAGCTGCTTATATATCCTTCCACTCCTTGTATACCACTATGGGGTTGGAGGTATTACTGGCTCCATGGCAAGTCGTGACATCACGCTTCCGTTCATAGGAGGTCCTTTAGGCATTCTGATGTTAATCAGTGCCTTTTAGTAATTTAGGGCATTTCCTGTTAAGTGAAATTCCTTCAGTGTCTTAACCGAGTGTTCGTTCTAGCTTCTGTGCTTTTATTATGTCACTGCTGTTCAACTATTGTTAACTCAGACACCCTTCCCGGATCGCTCCTGGGTAGACTGTTTATACTTCCTTCTAGTGCTTGAGACTAGGTTTAAACTCCTCTCCAATGATGGATTATACTTGTGGTAATTCTGTCTTGGGAGCTCTGTCCCCTTTGTTGTGCATCATTGTGTTCACACTAGGCGTTTGCCTTACGGTGTTCAGGCTGGGTATACTTCCCAGCTGTCATGTGTTTTCCTGATGTCTTCGAGACATATCCAATGTCTATACTTATTAGTCAGTGCTTTTTGCTCATCTAATTCTTATTCCTTATCCTCAAATGGATTCTCTGAGTTCTTTTTGCTTACTTCTTAGTTGAGTTCCTTCTCCTTGATCGTCTGGAGTTCCAGTTGTTCTGGTTTAAACTTACTCATGGTCCGTAGAACGGAGTTGACTACTTCCCGTGTTTCGTACACTACATGTATACATACGTGGGGTACCGTGTTGATACGTTACCACTTACCTAACTATCTGTCAGGCCCACAAGCTCCTTCGGAGTGCGGTTGTCCCACATCCCGTAATTGGGTACACATGTAGTGCTCGTCACACGCCTAGGTGAAGTATTCTATTGTCAACTCCTCTTGTATCATTCTATGATACTCACCGTAATTCTGTCGGTTTGGTTTTAAAATCCAAGGTTTAAAAGAAAGTTTGTGGTTTTGAAAGAAAACTTGGTTTTGAAAAATAACAGTTCGGTGTTAAAAGAGGTTCTTCATGGCATAGCCATGTTCGAAATCTTGACCAAGTCCAGCTTTCCGCTGACTGGTGTATCCTTTGTATAATGGTCAGGCCGTCAGGCCTTTCCAAGGTTCCATTCTTCCAGTTTTCAGGATGTGTGATCCTGTGGTCGTTTCATTGCTATCACGGTACATTACTATGTACCTGTGGTGTGCTAAAGTTCCTTTATATACCCCTGTTCTTACTGCACTTGCCGTGGCAAGTGCGTGGTACTGTTGGTTTTTCGGTAATCCTATACCGATCTTGGTATGGTTTCCACTTATATTTAATTGTCTAGTTGACTCTTCCCTTGATCACATTGATCTATGTTTGAGATACTTGATTCTTATAAGTAGCTTCCCATTTATCTTGACATGGTTTGTCTTGATCAGGGTACTTCTCCAATCCTTAAAGATCCTTACTTATTTGGTTTACGTTTTGCTTGTTGCTCGTTCCCACATGTTTACTGTGGTTATTGAGCCTTAATTTGTTTAGGCACTACTCTTGTAGCCCTATCGGGTTATATCCCGTGGATGTTCTCGTGGTTGTGTAAGCTATGTCGGCCAGGTATTGTAGCCTTTGACGTTGTAGTTTCGGAGCTAACCACTCCTGACTATGTCCTTAGTCAGCTAGCATACCGTTGGTGGTACTACTTAGCTAGTACTGTCCCGTAGACTTGCGTCTCGGGTTTTGTTATTGTTCCTTCTTCTACTCCGTTGCACGCTTAGTGCTTCTTTTCCTGCTGCTGATTGGTTAGTCAGGTTCTGCGACTGCTAAGCATGTCGCCCCATGTTGTTGCATGTTGTAGTCTCCTTATGGTTGGAGTTCTCATTCTACCGCCATTAAGTGCGGTTATTGTTGTTCAACCGGGATCCATCTCCGGGACTTCCAATTCTTGGAATCTACCATATGTCTGTTCTTGTTACTGTGTGATTGCTTCACATCTGCCAGATCGGGTTTCCCCGAGTATGAGAGGACTTTCCTTCTCTCTGGCGTCCTTTCCCAAGTTATACAGTGGGGTTTGTGGAGGGCGGGTCTGGTCTTGTAGGTATCCGGTACACACCGGGAGTTCCTAACTAGCATATCTCTAATGCTATCACTCAACCCTTAGCCCTAAGCTTCTAAATCCTAACTCGGTACTTCCTAGACTCGGTATTTCCAGTCATCAGAGCGATACTTCGCTCTGATACCACTTTTTGTAACACCCCTACCGTTAATACTGTCATTACCGTCTAATGTCCTCGTACTTCCAGATTCACGCAGCGGTACATACTTACACACGGTGGGTGATACAATGCCGTTAGTCACCCACGTGACTAACAAAGCTACTACTATTACATACAACATCGGTCTGATGGACCGGAATCCCGAGTACTACACATATACAATACATACTCCATTTACCAATCACATACTACTATGCTCCATTCAACACATTACTCCATTACAATACCATACGATACAATGTACATAACCGAGTTTACTAAGTTCCAAACACAAATACAATACTCCTTCCAAGTTCATATATACTCATCAAGAGTCTACAACTACCCATTCCTCGCAACTACATACAAGGCTCCAAGCCTTTTACGATTCTCTACTAACTACAGTTCATCCTAGCTATCCAAGTGTAGTCGCCGGTCTCTTACCGTGATCATGTCTGCTTCCGGTACCCGCGCACTAAAAATGTTCCCCCTAGGGGGTCAGCTTACGCTGAATATGACTTCTGCATACCCCGCGTACTAGCGAGGGTACACCGACCACTTAGGTCGAATACATGCAGTTCATTTTACAATATACATACATACATACATACATACATACTTTCTTTCACAACACTACGATACTACGCAAGGTATACATACATACGCACAGTACATTACATACATGGAAGACAATACAAGTCAACCGGTACTTACTTACCACCTTCCGGAATACACATACACAATACATACACATCACATACTCAATACGCAATAGAGATACCCTTCTCCAATTCATACAAAGGTCTTGTTAGCTTCATTACACACCCGGGTTAATCGGGTGTTCAATACTCTTTTACTCAAGGTCAAAGACTTACAATAGTCAAGACCGATACACATACAATACTTACTTCTTACTTACTTTACTCAGTCAAGTCGGTATGACCTCCGGGCAGGGATTACTACATCCCACCACCGGGCTTTAGGGTGGCCCACTAATCCAGGATGCTACCCATTCAAGGGATTTGGTCCATGGAAAAGATTACAGCCAGGATTCGGATCCAACCTCTTGTGTTTCCTTATCCTCACACGTGGCCGAAACTATATCGGACTTCTACTCATTCCATTTTACTCATTACTCATGTTAGGAGTTAGATGGTTAGGAATTAGTAGAAGTCATTACTTCCATACCATACATCGATACACTACTCAAGTACACATACTTACTCATACACATCATTCTCATTCATGCATTTCATGAATTATACAAACTAGATGTTCAAGAGCATACAACAAGAACAACATAGTTCAAACATGATTAAGTGCAATAAAAGTCCGATTCGTGCATTTATCTTATTTGAGTGATCACATAAGCACACAAATCGGGGTAACCAGGTTAGGATACAGAGCATGAAGAGATCATACCTTTCACCGTTGATTTACTTTATCGGGTGCTCCCTTGTTCCTTAGTTCACATTCGTTCCTCGAATCTTACTCTCGAATCAATGACTACATGCCAAATGATTCTATTAATACTAAGCTTTACAATACATGCTTAATTACTACGCCCGTATTTACCCCGTTATCCCGTTGTTTCGGTTTAACTTAATGTTCTTATACCTACAACTTTTCTTAATTTGTTTTCTTAATCCTTTACTTATTTTCTTACCATTACTACCTCATTAATGGTGTATCACTACATACATATGCATATATGTGTATAGGCATATATTTACATACATATGACTACCATAGTCATATAATAAAACATATATTCATTATTTTATTTTATTTTATTATTTTATTTTTTTTTTGACTCGACCAACCTTACCCAGGGTCGGACCCAAGGTCGGTCGAAGTCAGTAAGTTTCGTTAAGGCAAAATTCCAGGCTCGACCGACCTTGCAAGTCCGGTCCCAAGGTCGGTCCATTCCAGTGAGTTACTTACGTGAAAATTTCAGGCCCGACCGACCTTACAAGTTCGGTCCCAAGGTCGGTCCGTTCCAGTATGTTCTGGGTTCGAGTTTTCTGGACTCGACCGACCTTGCCCAAGTTCGGTCCCAAGGTCGGTCCATTCCAGTAGACCTCTGGCCTTCACAATTTACGACTCGACCGACCTTGTAAGTTCGGTCCCCAAGGTCGGTCGAAGTCAGAAGACTTCCCGTCTGTATATTTCAAGGCGCGACCGACCTTGCGGGTTCGGTCCCAAGGTCGGTCCGGCCCAGTACTTCAGTTTTAAAATCTGTTTTCAGTTCTATAATTTGCCCATTGCTTCCCCAATCTTCCTACATGTAATCCTACATGTTTTAACACTACTTAGGCCCTCAAAATTGCCTTAGTTTATCCTCCAACCTCCTTACTCATTCTTAAATCCCCTTACACAATTTCCTCATTTCTTTTCAACACTTACAACAGTTTTTCGTTTCCCCAATGCTACAGATTTTTGTTCTAACCTTTACCATTCAATTCATTTCCAAGCAACTACACTATCAATACCCAAGTTCAACATTCATTTTACTAAGTCATGCACATAAGTTCTCCTAGTTCCTCCAACACATTTCAACAACTCTTGCTACAGATTTTTACCTTCTCACTCCTCATACTACACTACCATTCCATGGTTACTAAATCTTCTTACTCAACCCAATACATACCTTGGTTCTCCCATTCACCAAGTCATCCATAATTGTACATATTCCAACCAAAATTTTGTCATAGTTCATCTACTTTTCTTACTTAGCCACACATACATTCCCACCAAATTCATTCCTAATCTAGCCACACCCATACTAGGGTCCTACCAGCAATCGATACCATACCAATATATCATTACTTCCTCAATTTCAATACCAATATACATACACAATCATTTGGCTCTAAGGCCTACAATCCACAATATTAATACACATATACAATACTCTTGGCTCTAAGGCCTATAATTCACATACTAGTTCACAAGTACTCCAACTTCCACATTTACACTACTAATACATTAATTTGGGTTCCTTAGTTAGTTCACCCATTCCCCTTACTCTAATGCATTAACATTTAGCATCAAAAGGAGCTCTTACCTTAAGCTCTTAACTCCTTCTTTCTTTTCCATTTCTCCTTCTTCTCTCTTCTTTGCACCAAAATCGGTCATATGGGGAATGGAGTTGCCAAACTCCATTCATCACCCAAAGCACACAAAACAAGTGTAATTAAACTACTAACCCTTAAATTAACTCTAATTCATTGAAGTGTTGAGAATACAATTTCTAGGGTTTACCTTTGGAGTGTTTTAGGAGGGGTTTTAGCCCTTGGTTCAAGAAGGTGAATCCACCACCATTGGAAGGTTGATATTATGCTCAAAGAGAGAGAGAGAGAAAATGGAGAGTTACAAGGAGGTGAAAATCGGTTACAAGCAAGGATGGAGAAATATGAGTTCTTTCATGGAGATTTTTACCTTAATAGAGAGAGGAGACTCCAATCTCTACTTTGATGTCATTTTCTCTTTGAATGGGGAAAACCCATGGAGATGAACTTCGTCATTTTTGGGTTTTGAAAAGAGAGAAATGTAGAGGGTGATGAGGGGATTACAAATATGTAATTATTTTTACATTTGGAGCTCAAATGAAGGTGGAGCATGGAGGAGAAGATGAGGTTGCCATTGTTGTTGTTGAAGCTCTCAAAATCACCAGCCAAGGGGGAGAAAGAGAGAGAATCAGCTGGGAAGGGAGGAGGAAGGAGAGAGGTGAGTGAAATGAGAGGTGAGAGAAAATTAAGTTGCTTTTTGCTTTATGTACTTTCCTTTCTCTTCTTCCTTTTTCTTTCTTTCTTTACTTACTTAGTTAGTGTGTGAGGGGCTGAATTAATAGTTAAAACCGCCCCCTATACTACTACTGGTGGGAGCATTTTTCGTCTTTTACAGAAAACGCTCGTTATTTTACCCGGTTTAGGTACTATTCACTAATCGGGCCCGTTTTCCGGAGTTTCCTCGTTTCTTAAATTTTATTGGTTATTAAGCATCCATTAATGCTTAATTATTGTTATTTAGTGATTTATAATTTTTACGGGTTCGTTTGACCACTTAAAGTCATGTTTTCGGGTTTTCTCGAAAAGTGTGCGCTAAAGCTCTATTAGCGTTTTAATACATTATTTGGACCCGGTTTCTTCGGGAGTTGTTCCCATATATTATTTTGGAATCATTAAGCCTCTAGAATCCATATAATATGCTAACCGAGGTCTCATACCTCCTATGGTTGTTTAATGCTTATTTAGCGTTTTTCGCTTTTTAAGCGTTCTTTATTTCTTTTGGATTTATTTTTCCTTACCAATATTACTTAGGCACCATTAGGCCCTTAAATACGGATTAGACTAATCTTAATCACTATATTTAAGTTCGGGGTATTTCAATGTGTAATTTATTTTATAAGCTAATGTTTGTAATAAGGCCATGTACATTAGGCCATTTTATATATGTATTTATAGGGTTTTAATTAAGTTTAGGTAATATATACATATCACCGCATATTATAAGGGTTTAAACCATAATTAAATTAAATTTGGGTTCTATATAATAATTAAGTTGAAAATTAGTGGTTAAAAGAATTTAAAATAAAAATTATAAGATTTTATAAAGTTTTGGGGTTAAATGGTAATTTCTATAAAATATGGGTACAAACCGTAATATATGGAAATTGATGGTGAAGGAAATATTAAGGAGGTCAACCTTGACCATATGGTAGGTTTTGACCAAATTATATAAGTTAAATAACTTATTTAAGGTTTTATAATAAGATAAGTATTTAATTGTAACATTTTTAAAACATATGGGGTAAATATGTTATTACCGAAAGTTAAGGGTGTAAAATGGTATTATAAACACCCATGGGCTATTAGGAATTTTTAGGAATTTATTGGGCTGATTTTGGAATTAAAAAAAACTACATATGTATAATGTATAGTTATTATGTCATTATGACACTTTGGAAATATATGTGGTGGAATAGCAAATACCGAAAGTATGGTTAGTAATAATTATAACCCTTTGGTGAAATTTGGTGATTTTTAGAATAATATAAGAGTATTTAATAATATATGTGTATAATATATAGTTTTAATGATATTATAAAACTATATGTTATAAAATGGGTCACGTTGTGATTATAGAAAGTTGGCGGGTTGAAAAATAATTAAGAATAGACATGGGGTCTGTTCGGAAATGTGAAACAAATATAACTATAGGTTATATTAATATTAAGGTTTATGTATAATATATGATATATATATATATGATATATATATATAAACATAACATTATATATGTGGTCAAATTGTAAATTGGTAAAGTTAAAAGGGTTAGAAATTTATTTACAAACAGACATGGTCTGTTCGGTATTTTACAAATGTAAAACCATAGGTTACACCATTTTCTAAGTTAAAAATGTTATATTATATGGTATATATAACATGGTATAAATTATGGGGTGATTTTGTAAATAAATAAAACTATAGGTTATGGAAAAGAATAAGGTTTAAATGTATATGCCTATGAGGCATTAAATATAGTTTTGTATAAAAACTATAGGTTATGAGTTAAAGGAAATAAAAATATCATATTATATGATACTAGTATATGGTATGACATTACATAATGTTATGGGGTCAAAATGGAATTTAAATGAAATATAGTGCTGTACCGAATTATAAATGGTAGGAAAATGAATTTTAGACTATGGTCTACAATGTTATAAATGTTATAACAATTATATGTTATTAATGGGACTTTGGTGGAATTAATACAAGAAAGGATTTTCACATTAAATAATGTGACAAACTATAAATAAATAAGATTTATAAACTATAAGTTATAAGTTTTTGAATGCAAATATAGCTTACTAAAGATAATGGATTATATAATACAAAGTATTATAATGGATGATGGGAAAATAATACAATATATAAAATAACGCATGTATTCATGCAACTATAGGTTATATACCTAATTTCAATGATGAATAAGATTAAAGAAATATAATGAATTAAACTTAACAGTCAAAATATTACGACCTACGAGTTTTAGTAACAAGCCGACTGGTTTAGAGTAACCCGTAACAATTAACTGTAGAAATCCGGGGATGAACTGTCGGGGTTACTTGTTATTCGGAAATACCGGATGTAGTTAGTCATGGAGACTGACTTATAGTTTTATTACCGTTTAGATCATACTTCAGACGAAGGCGCTCGAGAAGCTAGTGGTCTACACTGCGCGTCCTTGGTCTAAGGTGTACGGTATGTAAAGGGGTTTGATCCGGGTTGTCCTAAGGAATTCCTTGGGCACAGATTTGGTTGATATAACTTGTGTGTTATGTGTGTGGATATGTGGTGATTAAGTGTTACTGCATTATTATTTATGCACGAGTGTCCTACGGGACTAACACTGCGTCGACTATAGATTGACTTATATAAACATACATATGCGTTAATGTGATGACATGACAGTTACTTGATATAATACCCTTAGTATTAATATTGTATATGGTAACCTAAAGTAAAACACTTAGGTACGAGTCACGACATTGTCGGTCTCTAGAGCATGGATCTCGAACATGAATATAACCTAGATTACTTCTAGGTATGCGTGAGACCCATTGGGCAGCTAATTAATAAATTGTATTCTCCATAAAACTAAGAGTTTATCTTAAACATTATGAGAGAGATGGTATGAGTTGAGGTGAGGAATCCCGGTAGTTTACGAACTACTTGGTTGCGCATTTGTGATCACTGAGGGGTTCCCGATCGGGTTCCGCTCCAGGTATATACCCAACGAGCGCTATTTGAATCGTGGTTCAGGTGGCTACGGCCTTTATATGGACGCCTTATGAGGCAAAGTGAATAGTCAGGGGTCTCCGGACCTCTGTCGAAATGAGCTCCTTCGTGTGTACGGGAGGACTACTGTCCATTGGTGAGGTTATGGGGTTGTCCTGACATGACGCCCTACTGGTAATTAATTAAACATGGTTTGGATGGATGGATGGGGCCTTGAAGGCCAAGGTAAATTAAATTAATTAAGGAAGACGTCCGCTACGGCGACTGTACATTGTACTGTAATTATTTCGATATGTTCGATTATACAACTGTTGTTTGTGATATGTAATGAATGATTGGATTGGATGGATGGTTATATATTTATGAATGTTTGGACTGGATGGATGGTTATGTATTTAAGCATGTTTGTAAAGTATTGATTATAACTGTAAAATGGTAAGGCATGAAACCAATCTAATAATAAGATGGTTAAAATGACTAAGTGACCAATAGGGTTCAGGCCCGGCATACTCAGCGTTTATCGCTGAGACTACACTCATTGTGCAGGTTGTTGATCATTGTCGAAGCCGAAGTGCGGGAACAGGGTAGTTAGGGATTTCTTTAATTACCGCACATGGATTTTATTTGTATAACAATGTTAGACTGTGGATTGTATTATGGTATGGTTATGTATATTCGGGATTGGGGTAGACGCTCACTTGTCGACGTTTATGGTTTATGGACTTAGTATGATGTATATGAGTTAGCTCGTTATCACAGCGGTTAGCAGTTTATTTATTTTGGTTGTTGGATATAGTTATGATTCGTTACTCGCATGGGCGAGTAATGGCAGGTGACACCCGAGTGAGTATTAATGTTGTTAATTATCTTCCGCTGTAAGACGTTTTATTTATTGCTACGTGAGGGATTATTACGTGTTTAAGGAGAGGGGTGTTACAAAAGTGGTATCAGAGCGGAGTACCGCTCTGATTATGAGATACTAGGTTAAGACAGTAAGCTTAGGACTTGGGAAACACGGGAAACGGTTGTGAGGTACGAGACGACTCGTCTTAAAAGATATTGTGTTTAGTAACACAAATTACGTGATATATTAGCCTTAAAGGCAATTCAATATCTACTGGTTATGTACGGTAAATTACCGAGTATTCGTACGACATACTGTACTACAGATGTCTAGAGGGACTAGAGGCCGTGGTGCTGGTAGAGGTAGAGGCGGTGACCCCGTGATTCCAAGAGTTGCAGAGATGATTGCTGCCGTTCTCGCACAGCTTGGTACTCAAATTGGAGGAACACCAGCCCACCCGCCACAACCCAGGGAGACGAACTGGCTGAAGTCAGTTACCGAGACCCGACCACCTACTTATTCAGGGGAGAAAGACCCCTTAGCCTTAGAGCGTTTCATAGTAGAACATGAGAAGACCTACGAAGCTTTGCAAGTACCTGCCGACAAGAAGGTCGTCATTGCTGCTTTCCATCTGAAGGATGCAGCCAGCACTTGGTGGAGGTTAGTCGAGGACCATCACCTGGCTATGCCTGACTTTTCGTGGGCTTTGCCTTTGTGGAGTTACTAAGGAGGAAGTACTACCCGGCACATCTCAAGCAGAAGAAGCGCCGTGAGTTCAAGACACTCTCCCAGGGAGGTCTGACCGTGGATGAGTACTACACTCGATTCATTGGTCTGCTGGACTTCATCCCCGGAGTTGATTACTCAGAGACCGTGAAGGTCAAGAAGTTCCGGGGGGATTGTTGTTTCACATCCAGATGGCGATGGGTGTTGCCCTCTATTCTACTATCTAGGAGTGTTATGATGCTGCCTCGAGGACGGAGCTAATGCTCCAGACTCGGGAAGAGACTCTTGGGACAAAGAAGAGAAAGAACCCTGAGGGAGAGTCTGAGGGTGGAGGAGCATCTCCAGACGATAGCCAGAAGAAGGGAAAGTAAGAACTTATCCCGTTCTAAATTGTCTATCATATTAAACACCTTTACGAATGCTGACCAGAAACCTTAAACAGGAAATTATTTCAGAAGAAAGGGCAGCAGGGTCACCAGGGAGTGAAGGGGAAAGAGCCCGTCCCTCGGTTGACGGGCCCAGTTATAGATGCTCAGCCGTTGAGATATGCGCCTCCTAAGGGCACCGGACAGCCCCAGCGCCATTTCTATTGCAAGCGTTGTCGGAAGGATCATCTTGGGGTCGACTACAGTGGCCGCAAAGTTGAGTGCTGGTACTGCAAGAAAGAGGGCCACCGGGAGTTCGAGTGTTGGATGAACCCTGAGGGCCGTAACTATAGGCCACCAAAGACTACTCAGAAGACCTCAGTTGGAGGATCTGGAGTACCGCGAGGCGGTCAGGAGGGCCAGACATCTACTGATGCTGTAGCCCAGAGAGGCAAGGGAGTCGATAGGGCATGAGTACCCTGAACTCCGTGAGACCGCTGGTGGAAGACTTTTGCTTACTTTGTTATGTACTTAGCGTTGAATGGTGAAAGAAATATGTTGTAAATATGTGGGAGTGTGTCAATGACCACTCGCCTTTTGTGTATGACTTTTGAGATTAGTTATGTGGACTCGATACGAGTGACCTTGACACCTTGACGGATCAGATATATATGAACAGAGTGTTAATGCTTATATTATAGTGTAGCCCATACTCAACGACGCAGAGTCAATGACCGGTAATTACTGAACCAAAATTTTCACCTGCATGGCGCACTTGCTATTGCAAGCGCTATGACAATCAATTCACTGAAATTTCCATTTGCCTTGCGCACTTGCCACAAGTGCTGCAACTACAACTACCACTAAATTTTAATCTCTTATTTTATACCAAAACTTTCATATCAATTTGTTTTCATACAAACTTCTAAGATTAGAAATCTGTGAAACCTCGGAAGGACCGTTAGTCCAACCACTGCAACTGAAGAAATTATACAGCCACTATAATTGTAAACCACACCAGTTTAAATGTTCGAGAATTTTCAGACATGGCTTATTAGCCAAATACCAGAAGTGTATGCCAGCATTTAATGCTAATCACTAATAGTGATGAATGTTTAGTCCTTATGGACAAGCATAACCTTGTGTGAAATAGAATACCCTTTGTAGATGCACCACCATCAGTGAGGATGGTAGGGAAGTGAAGAGATGAGTTGGTCAAACTGTTATGCAATCTGCAATACATCCAACTAAACGGATGAGGGAACGAATACGAACTATGGATGAGATGTGATCATGATTAACAGGGAAAAAGGGAATATGCGTTGTACTCAATGAGATCGAGATAGGAGAACCGATTTCGCTAAACATAGCATGAATTTTACTTACACCATGCCACTAGGGCAGTAGCACTTACAACAAGATAACCGACAACAGGAACTAATAAACAACTAAAAGGATATCCATCAAAGGGAGATTGACAACAGAATACTTCACAATAGCCGTGTGACAGACATTACCAGTTTACTAAACGAGACATGGGACGACCGCACTCCGATAGGAGCATGTGGGCCTGACAGACTTATTTATGAGTTAGTCGGGTAAGTAGTAATGTATCAGTACGGTACCCCATGTATGTAGACAAGTAGTGTTAGGAACACAAGAAGTAGTCAACTCCGTACTAAGGACAGTAATACAAATTACCTCGAAGATGGACGAGAAGAGCCGCAGTTAAACCAACAGGCTAGAGGAACTAAGAACCTTCAACACAGAGAATATCAGACAGTATACAATGAAGACGTGAACACTAAGGATAGAAACATGAAAACCCATTATGAACAAATGATATGTAGAACCCTCATAAGGATCGAGCAAATTCTTACAATCCAGAGGAAACCTACCAGATGATGTAAACATAAATGCGTGATTACGCAATGATGAGAGACAAAACTAATATACTAGCAGATACCTTAAACAAGGAACACCGGACTTGAAATGTACAACTCACATGATAATTCGTTCATCTTATATGTTTGACTCATTAGATATTAGATGCTGAGGGTTTACGCCTCTGCACTCTGTAGGACTGAGTGTTTTGGTATTGCACTTATGCAGTTATTAATCTAGTGGGAATACGGGAAGATGAAATGGATATCAACATGAGTGTGTATCAAAGAACTACAACAGTGTGTTACTCCGGAACAAAACCACTAGGAGACACGGATGATAAGCTTTATCTCCGTGGACATGTAGGCTAGTACGCCTCAGTATTACAAGACAAGTGCAAAGAGCACTAACTACTAACAATAGCCTATGTTCATGGGTCTGCACCTCATACGGAGCGAGTGGGCCCATTAGAATGAATTCGAGAGAGAGCACAAATAGTTCAGTGCCTCACCCTTTATGTATTGAGGAGCCCTGATGGGCTAGAGCCATACCCGTCTCTCTGATATGAGGATAATCCATGAGTTGGAGAACTCTATGAGAGCCAAGTATCCAACGCTCCTTGTTGAGCGGATGTTGTATACTTGTGGGGTACGGGGGCGTAACCCTTTTTAAGGGTGATAGAGCCTCTTGGCTGTGCACGTGTGTGCACTAAGTTTTGTTGTTTCGTATGCGGGGCATACAGTAGTTTATGGTATGCGGGGCATACGATGTTTGTTTGTTTGTTTCGTATGCGGGGTATACAGTGAATTGATGGTGTGCAGGGCATACGATGTTTTGTTGGTTTTGTTTGGTACGCAGGGCGTACGTTGTTGATTTATCTATGTGTGATGTGCACTTGTATGTATGTACCTTATGAGATACCTGTTTGAATGATATGTTCACACCATGTGTGTAATACCTTTTTATGATACTTGTGATATATATTTATATTACCTTGTAGAATGATTACATATGGTATGGCCTAGATACGAAATGAATCATTAGATATGGAATGTGGAAGTATGGTATGGTGTGGACACCTCGGGGAGGTTGTAAGGGTTTGTAGAATTGATAGGAAATAATGGTGCTGATGGATCACCTATATCCATATATGATTGAACTAATGCCACAAAGTGATGGCTATGTGCTGTATAAGCACAATACGATGTGTGTAAATGATATATCACATAGATATACATTATGGGTAGTTATTAAAACACCTATTTGAATGAAGCGACTTCAGGACGAAGTATTTTTAAGGGGGTTAGATTGAAATATCCCAAACTAATAAAACATGGATTAAACATCTAATCAAATTAATTAAGGCCTAAACATGCCTTAAAAGTCAATTGAGAACAACAATGGTCAACACAAAGCAGGAATTGCACCCTTTGACTGTTTAGGGTAAATACATACCAAAATGAACTTATTAGGACCTAAAACTTTGTCCTAAGAATATTAACACATAAAGGAACGTATTAAAATTATTGGACAACACTTCAACACAAAGAACAAGCATTAACATGCTTAAAGGTCAGACAGGGCAAAAATATGCTCTAAGAAACCTTAAAGGTCTTGTGACCTCTATTTGATATAAAATTGGATTCCTAAGATCAATAATCATGTAAGGAACACAATGAAACCGTTCTCAAAGAAAACAAAGCTCAGAAACACCTTGTGACACAAAATGTGCACTAAAACACCTTAAAGCACGTTTTTGTGTATGAGCTCTAAGATATTGACTTTTTGTCACTTTAAAGACTAGATTACATTCTTTATATCATTAATGTTACATGATATACTATATTATAAAGTCTAAATTAAAGTTTAAAAATAAAATCAAAATGGGTGATTTTGGATGAATAGTACCCAAAATAACATTTAATTACTTAACTTTAACCATGGTCAAATGTCATCTATTGACTTGACCACCCATTGCCGAATTCTTTAGGCTGTCATACCCACCCATTAAGCAACCTAAAATATCTACCAATGAGTCATCTATGACTATTTACTAAAGTAAGTAAACTTTACCTTATAAGCTTAATTCTTTCTCTTTCCTCTCATTACCTCTTCCCAGCCGATTTCTTCAGCCTCCATTCTCTATTTGCTCCTCCATTACCATGGGAACACACCAAACTCAGAGGATAACACCTTGTGATCTAGGTAAGCTTGTTAAGCCATTTTATGTTCATTCTCTTCACTTTTCTTTCCTCTTTCCATGGAGCTAAACATAAACCATTTACATCCATGTTTCTAGCTTGTTTTGGAGGTTAAAATAAGAGTAATTCTCGGCTGTAACAAGGGAAGAAGGAGGGAAGTTCTAATCTTGATCTTTTAAGGTAAAAATGTGCTTTAAGCACTTATCTCTTCATTTATTTCATTTCTGGTTGGAAAACCTGATTTATTAGGCTTATAATCTTCTTATTAACATGCCTATTCAGTTGGTATATCAAGAGCTTCAAAGAATAGCCAAATCCATGCCAAAAACACCATTTTTGGCATCTTAATCAAGGTGAAAATTAGCCATCTTCTAATTTGAGTTATACCGGTTTTAAACCTGGTTTTAGTAGCTCTTTTGATGCTCTTTATCTTCTGTAAATTTAGGCCGAAGATCATCTTTGTTTGCCTTGGTATTCTAAGGTAAATTATACCTTGAAAATATACATTAAACACTTCTAATGGTTAGCTCTTGTTTGGAGACTAATCATGCCTTAATTGCTGTTTGAAAACATGCAAATTAAGCTGTGGAAAAATTATCCCTAAGCAGCCGTGGCCAAACAAGGCCTAATCTTGGCAAAAATAAGGTATAAATCACTTAAACCTTCACTTGGTATATTAATATGTGTTTATATATATATATGATTGCCGTGAGTGAACAAGGTATAAAAGGTCATATTTTGACCTTAGGTGATTAAGGAATGGTTTAGTAAATTTATGTAAGTAAATAATTAACATAATTGTCAAATTTAAGACATTATGTGGAAAATTGGTAAATATGGAAAACTATATGGTGAGGCCGAGAGTTTAATGCATTTTTGGGCATTTATGTGTAATTTATTCTATAAGCTAATGTTTGTAATAAGGCCATGTACTTTAGGCCATTTTATATATGTATTTATAAGGTTTTAATTAAGTTTAGGTAATATATACATATTACCGCATATTATAAGGGTTTAAACCATAATTAAATTAAATTTGGGTTCTATATAATAATAAAGCCGAAAATTAGAGGTTAAAAGGATTTAAAATAAAAATTATAAGATTTTATAAAGTTTTGGGGTTAAATGGTAATTTCTATAAAATATGGGTACAAACCGTAATATATGAAAATTGATGGTGAAGGAAATATTAAGGAGGTCAACCTTGACCATATGGTAGGTTTTGACCAAATTAGATAAGTTAAATAACTTATTTCAGGTTTTATAATAAGATAAGTATTTAATTGTAACATTTTTATAACATATGGGGTAAATATGTTATTACTGAAAGTTAAGGGTGTAAAATGGTATTATAAACACCCATGGGGTATTAGGAATTTTTAGGATTTTATTGGGCTGATTTTGGAATTAAAAAAAACTATATATGTATAATATATAGTTATTATGTCATTATGACACTTTGGATAAATATATGTGGTGGAATAGCAAATACCGAAAGTATATGGGTTAGTAATAATAATTATAACCCTTTGGTGAAATTTGGTGATTTTTAGAATAATATAAGAGTATTTAATAATATATGTGTATAATATATAGTTTTAATGATATTATAAAACTATATGTTATAAAGTGGGTCACATTGTGATTATAGAAAGTTGGTAGGTTTAAAAATAATTAAGAATAGACATGGGGTCTGTTCGGAAATGTGAAACAAATATAACTATAGGTTATATTAATATTAAGGTTTAAAATGTTATAATATATGATATATATATAACATAACATTATATATGTGGTCAAATTGTAAATTGGTAAAGTTAAAAGGGTTAGAAATTTATTTATAAACAAACATGGTCTGTTCGGTATTTTACAAATGTATAACCATAGGTTACACCATTTAATAAGTTAAAAATGTTATATTATATGGTATATATAACATGGTATAAATTACGGGGCGATTTTGTAAATAAATAAAACTATGGGTTATGGAAAAGAATAAGGTTTAAATGTATATGCCTATGCGGCATTAAATATAGTTTTGTATAAAAACTATAGGTTATGAGTTAAAGGAAATAAAAATATCATATTATATGATACTAGTATATTGTATGACATTACATAATGTTATGGGGTCAAAATGGAATTTAAATGAAATATAGTGCTGTACCGAATTATAAATGGTAGGAAAATGAATTTTAGACTATGGTCTACAATGTTATAAATGTTATAACAATTATATGTTTTTAATGGGACTTTGGTGGAATTAATACAAGAAAGGATATTCACATTAAATAATGTGACAAACTATAAATAAATAAGATTTATAAACTACGGTTTATACTGAATAAATCTTTGGAGTTGTAATTATACAACATAAAATGTTACATAACATTAAGATAATAATCTTAATATAAGTTGTATAATATAATACAATTAATGGGAATTATCATCTCATATAAGATGATAAAAATGAAACATAAAATATAAGAATGGATATATATTATGGTTGGAAACCATATATTATAATGGTGGAGATTATTACATGAAAATAGTTTACAAACTATAAGTTATAAGTTTTTGAATGCAAATATAGCTTGCTAAAGATAATGGATTATATAATACAAAGTATTATAATGGATGATGGGAAAATAATACAATATATAAAATAATGCATGTATTCATGCAACTATAGGTTATATACCTAATTTCAATGATGAATAAGATTAAAGAAATATAATGAATTAAACTTAACAGTCAAAATATTACGACCTACGAGTTTTAGTAACAAGCCGACTGGTTTAGAGAAACCCGTAACAATTAACTGTAGAAATCCGAGGATGAACTGTCGGGGTTACTTGTTATTCGGAAATACCGGATGTAGTTAGTCATGGAGACTGACTTATAGTTTTATTACCGTTTAGATCATACTTCAGTCTAAGGCGCTCGAGAAGCTAGTGGTCTACACTGCGCATCCTTGGTCTAAGGTGTACGGTATGTAAAGGGGTTTGATTCGGGTTGTCCTAAGGAATTCCTTGGGCTCGGATTTGGTTGATATAACTTGTGTGTTATGTGTGTGGATACGTGTATGTGATTAAGTGTTACTGCATTATTATTTATGCACGAGCGTCCTACGGGACTAACACTACGTCGACTATAGATCGAATTATATAAACATACATATGCGTTAATGTGATGACATGACGGTTACTTGATATAATACCCTTAGTATTAATATTAAGTATATGGTAACCTAAAGTAAAACACTTAGGTACGAGTCACGACATTGTTGGTCTCTAGAGCATGGATCTCGAACATGAATATAACCTAAATTACTTCTAGGTATGCGTGAGACCCATTGGGCAGCTAATTAATAAATTGTATTCACCATAAAACTAAGAGTTTATCTTAAACATTATGAGAGAGATGGTATGAGTTGAGGTGAGGAATCCCGGTAGTTTACGAACTACTTGGTTGCGCATTTGTGATCACTGAGGGGTTCCCGATCGGGTTCCGCTCCAGGTATATACCCAACGAGCGCTATTTGAATCGTGGGTTAGGTGGCTACGGCCTTTATATGGACGCCTTACGAGGCAAAGTGAATAGTCAGGGGCCTCCGGACCTCTGGCGAAATGAGCACCTTCGTGTGTACGAGAGGACTACTGTCCATTGGTGAGGTTATGGGGTTGTCCGGACATGACGCCCTACTGGTAATGAATTAAACATGGTTTGGATGGATGGATGGGGCCTTGAAGGCCAAGGTAAATTAAATTAATTAAGGAAGACATCCGCTACGGCGACTGTACATTGTACTGTAATTATTTCGATATGTTCGATTATACAACTGTTGTTCGTGATATGTAATGAATGATTGGATTGGATGGATGGTTATATATTTATGAATGTTTGGATTGGATGGATGGTTATGTATTTAAGCATGTTTGTACAGTATTGATTATAACTGTAAAATGGTAAGGTATGAAACCAATCTAATAATAAGATGGTTAAAATGACTAAGTGACCAAGAGAGTCCAGGCCCGGCATACGCAGCGTTTATCGCTGAGACTAAACTCATTGTGCAGGTTGTTGATCATTGTCGAAGCCGAAGTGCGGGAACAGGGTAGTTAGGGATTTCTTTAATTACCGCAGATGGATTTTATTTGTATAACAATGTTAGACTGTGGATTGTATTATGGTACGGTTATGTATATTCGGGATTGGGGTAGACGCTCACTTGTCGACGTTTATGGTTTATGGACTTAGTATGATGTATAGGAGTTATCTCGTTATCATAGCGGTTAGCAGTTTATTTATTTTGGTTGTTGGATAGAGTTATGCTTCGTTACTCGCATGGGCGAGTAATGGCAGGTGACATCCGAGTGAGTATTAATGTTGTTAATTATCTTCCGCTGTAAGACGTTTTATTTATTGCTACGTGAGGGATTATTACGTGTTTAAGGAGAGGGGTGTTACAATCCAACTAGAACGCGAGTTCCACAGATTTCGGCAAGGATCGATGACTATCAATGACTATTGCGCCCGCCTCAAAACCTTGGTCGATGCGCTAGCGGATGTTGAAAGCCCAATCTTTGACGAAAATCTAGTCCTTCGGACCATCAGCGGTCTCAATGATGCTTTTGCCAATATCCACAGCATTATTCAATTTCAGAGGTCATTCCATTCTTTTCAACAGGTGCGTTGTTCTCTTATACTCGAGGAAACATGTCTAAACAACTCCAATTTTGCTACGGCGCTAGTCTCCACCACCACCCCTACGCCGCCTTCTTCAATTGTCACCTCCGATCTCCTTCCTGCTTCTGGCGATGCATCCAATTCAAGCGCTCAAGCTCCACGCAGCAGCCAGTCGTCACACAACTCTAATCGACATGGTAGAGGGGGACGTGGTCGCGGTCGCGGCTCGTCAAACAATTGTCCGTCTCTGCAACACCAGTTGTGCAATCTGCTCACATCTCTACCCTCCTAGAACAGCAGTTGGTCCCCGCCCGGGCTTCTTGGTCTGTGCCCCAACCCTCCACCTCAAGCCCTACTACACCAACAGGTGACACCGAGCTGGGACCAACAAAGTCTCGTTCAAGCAATGAACTCCCTCACAACACCGTCCCACACCCAAGACAACCAGTGGTACATGGATACTGGATCTTCCTCGCACATGTCGCCCACTACAAGAACTATCCCACCCGCCATCAGCCCTCATTCCTCACCCTCCCATATTGTCGTTGGTAATGGTCACACTCTTCCTGTCAAATCTGTCGGTAATATCAATCTTTCCCCTTTCCGCTTAAGTAATGTTCTCATTTCTCTCCATCTCATTAACAATCTAATACCTGTTCGCAAATTCAGTAATGACAATAACTGCACTGTGGAATTTGACCCTTATGGTTTTTCTGTCAAGGATCTTACCAAAAAGAGCGTGATCCACCGATGTGATAGTAGTAGGGACCTTTACCCATTACTTCCCTCCACCTACGGTGCAGCACCTCCACCACCCACAGCCCTCCACTCCACCACCGCATCTATCAACTGGCTCGATCGGCTCGCTCATTCTGCTCCACATATTTTACATTCCCTTAATTTTTCTAATAATGTTCCCTCTTCCCTTTGCCACTCTTGTCAGTTGGGAAAACATTCACGTTTACCTTTTTCGCATTCAAACACTACTACATTAAATGTTTTTGATTTGATACATTGCAATCTGTGGACATCACCGATTTTAAGCGTTGGCGGATCTCATTATTATCTTGTTTTTCTAGACGATTTTTCCCACTACGTTTGGACGTTTCCACTCAAGTTAAACTCACAAATGGCCACCATTCTACATAATTTCATGCGTTTGTCCAAACACATTTCAAACGTATAATCAAATATATCCAATGCGATCATCGCCGTGAGTTTGACAACCAACATATACGTACGTTTTTGGCCTCCCATGGCACTCTCATGTGTTTTTCCTGTCCCCACACATCCCAACAAAACGGCAAGGCTGTGCGTATCATCCGCACTCTCACTAATGCAAATTCGTACCCTCCTTTTCCATAGTCACATGCCACCAAAATTTTGGGCCGAAGCCCTTGCCACTACAATACCTGCTTAATCTCACTCCCTCATCCACCATCCAATTCCGCAGCCCCCACGAAGTCCTTTTTCATCAGAAGCCTACATACACTCACCTTCAACCCTTTAGCTGTCTTTGCTACCCCAGCATGACCTCCACCACCGCTCTCAAATTACAACCCCACACCACACCCTGCGTCTTCCTCGGCCATGCACCGTAACACAAAGGATAGCACTATCTTGCTCTTGACAACCATAAGGTAATCACTTCATGTCATGTTATTTTTTATGAGAAGATTTTCCCTTACTCCAATACTTCTAGAACATCACCCTACTCCACTCCACACTCAGTTTTTTATGACGACATTTGTCTACAGCCTCATCTTCATACAATGCTCCCAAATCCGTTTCCCCCCATCACACCTCCCCTAGCCCATGTACAACGCCGGCCCACATGTCCCCCTTGTCCACTCCCTCTGCCCTACCCCGTGTTGGCCCACTACCACAACCCACTCTATATCTTCACCCTCTCCAACCCAATCTCCCTCACCTACTACATTGGTCCCCACCTGACATCCCTCCCCATCCCTGCACTCACATTCTACCATAGCCTAACTCACGCCCGTAGCCTAACAACCCTCCCCATCCCAAGCCCACCCTTGGATGACTCTTCCACGTTCACGCCCCAAACCTCCCCTCCTCTTGACCCCTCTCCTGCCACCTTACCTGATCTCGTACAATCGCCCCCGCCCTCCACCTCCCAGGCCCAACCAACCACCACATCCCACCACCCTATGACTACACGATCCAAATCCAGGATAAGCAAACCAAAATACATTTCATCTTTCCTCTACCACCTCACCCCTTCCCTCTTCCTACAAATAAGCACTTAGTGACCCACATTGGTATGCATCCATGAAGAATGAATATGACGCTCTCATCTCCAGCAAAACGTGGGATCTGGTCCCACGCCCACCGCTTGCCAACATTGTTTCAGGAAAATGGCTATTTTATCGCAAGTATGATGCATGTGGTCTACTTTCCCGATACTAATCACGCTGGGTTGCTCACGGCTTCACCCAACAGCCCGGACTCGACTATAATGAAACATTTTCCCTTGTGGTTAAGCCCATGAAAATACGCTCCATCCTTGCCCTCGTCATCTCTAATAACCAGCCAATCCACCAATTTGACGTCAAAAATGAATTTCTCCACGACACCCTTACCAAGACCGTCTACTATTAGCAACCCCCATGTTTCGTTGATCCTAAGCACCCAAACTATGTCTGTCGGTTCACAAAGCTCTATACGGGCTAAAGAAAGCCCCACAGGCCTGTTATCATCTTTTTGCTACCCACATCACCACCCTTGGTTTCCATAGCTGTAAAACTGACCCCTCACTATTCATTTACAAACGTGGGACTAACACCACCCACCTCCTCGTCTATGTCGACATCATCCTCACTGCATCCACCAACGTCTTTCTTCGCTGCATCATCACCGCCCTAAGCCTAGAGTTCGCCATGACCGATCTCGGCCCCTTCCACTACTTTCTCGGCATCACTGTTACACGTACCACTACTGGTCTCCACTTCAGTCAGACCACCTACACCACGGATATCTTGACACGTAGTGATATTTTAAACTACAATCCTCACAAAACACCAGTCGATACAAATGCCAAGCTGAGCGCCGACGCTGGACCACCTGTTGCTGACCCTACCACCTACCACTCCCTCACCGGCGCCCTCCAATACCTTACCTTCACCCGACCAGACATCAGCTACGCTGTCCAGCATTGTTGTCTGCACATGCATGATCCGCGTCAAACTCACTTCACTGCCTTAAAGCGTATCTTGTGTTACCTGAAGGGCACCTCATTCCTTAGTCTCCATCTCCAACCTGACCACTCTCACCGGCTCTACATTTACACAGACGCTGACTGGGTCGGGTGTCCAGACACTCGTTGTTCCACTTCCGGCTATTTTACGTACCTTGGCTCCAATCTCATCTCTTGGTCCTCTAAGCTTCAGCCAACCGTTTCCCGCACGAGTGCCGAAGCTGAATACCGTGCTGTTGCAATGCAATCACAGAATCCTACTGGCTTCGCTAGCTCCTCACTGAACTCCGCACACCAACGACCAAGGCCACCATTATTTTCTATGACAACGTCAGCTCTGTCTACATGTCCTTCAACCTTGTTCAACATCAACACACTAAGAACATCGAAATAGATATGCACTTTGTACGCGAATGGGTTGCACTCGGGCAGGCTCGTGTACTACACGTCCACACCACCAGCCAATTCACGGACATTATGACAAAAGGTCTCCCGACTGCACTCTTTCTGGACTTTCGGACCAATTTATGCCTACGTGAACCTCCGGAATCAACTGTGAGGGTGTTAGAAATTAAATTCACTCTCCTAAAATATAGGCCTCAACTCCCCTACTCATATATTTCTCCTTAATTATAGGCCTAACTCTTTGTAACTCTTCCTATATATTTCTACCTAATCTGTAATGATAAACTCATGGTTGATTAATATCTCCGATTCTCACGAAAACACTCATATTCTTCAAACGAAGACAGAGAAGATCATACCGAATAAAATTCTCACTACCCAGAGAAAGTGAGGAAGAGGGTATCTATGTCAGTGCTAGAAGAGGCAGCAAGCGAAAGTAGTTGATGAAGTCAACATATACATGGTATACTCACCGCCGGTCACGCGATTGAATGGGAGAGAGATCTATGCATTAGCGTGGGGAAACTACGATCTTCGAGTGCTCAATTGACACAACGGTTTTTCACCAGGCAAAAGGCCGGCGTTGCTGCCTTGGAAATCGCACAGTCCTGGTGTGTCCTCCTGCTCTCTCCCTTTTCAAAGATGATTTTTGAGAGGTCTGGGTTTTGGGTTTAGAGGTAGACATGAATTCAGTGCAATCCACTTTATTTTTCTTCCCCTTAAGGATCTCTTGTAAGTCTTATCTGCATTAATTGGGTTAGGCTATTCTTTCCCATGCTCTTCTTCACATGTATGACCGTATGTGTAGTTAACTGAATCAAAAGGCCTTCCTATGACCGTATGTGTAGTTATACCTCTCAAGCCCCAACCCGAAACCCAAAACCAGCCATTTAATCAGAATCCAAAATTTGACTATACCCAGAAATAGTTAAACATATTAAACCTAAAACCTAACTGATCTGAACCCGAGAGTCGCCCCAAATGACCCAAAATATTAGAAACGTGAGACTGACTTGAACTTGAATGACCCAAAATAATAGTAACTCAAAACTGTTCAAACCTAACTAACATGTTCCCAAACCCGAGTGACCCCAATAAATATGACAAAAAAAACTTTATTTAATTTGATTATATCGAAAAGAGAATTGAAAATGACATTGTATTGACCTCTTTATAACCTAGATGTAGTATAACTTGTTAAAATCTACTACCTCCATCCTACTTTCACCTTTTTGTTTACTTTTTGGCACGTTTTTCCACTTCAATATTAAACATACTCCCTCTATCCTGAATTGGCCGTCTTGTTTGCTTTATGACACATTTTTCCACTTCAATATTAAACATATAAGATAAAACTATTTCATAAAATCGAATTTTATAATATATAGTTTATCATGTAAGAAATAATTTGTAACACTTAAAATTTTTTAAAAGTAGTTTATCTTCTAAGTTAAAAGTTGAAGTCAAACGACATGTCCGAATAGTGAACAAGATGGTCAATTCAGGACGGGGAGTATAAGATAAAATAATTTTATAAAACAAATGTCTACAACATATACTTTTTCACATAAGGATTCTATTGCAAAACTTAGATATATAATATTATATCATCTTACATGTTAAATATTAAAGTCAAACGACATGTCCAAATAGTAAACGAGAAAGTCAAAGAGGGACGGAGGGAGTAGTACTTATTTATTTAATAATTTTATTTTAAAAAATTGAACATGACCTAAAATAATTGAAACTCATTTTTACTTGAAACTGTTACAATCTGAACTGAATTATACCTGAACTTAAATGACCCTAACCTAAAACAACTTGAAAATGTTAATGACTTAAAAAAAGTTTTAAACCGAATAGATATGACCTAAAACCCGAAAGAATAACCCGATTAACAAGCTTATGTGTAGTTACTGAGCTGCATAATAAAATGTCCTCAATGTCGTTTTTTTCATTTTACAAATACAAAAATTTGAATAATAATATTGTTTTAGAGAACTATTCTTGTATTTAATTTCTTATTTAACAAAATAAAATTAATTCTTTTAGGTAAGCACATTTATGGTACTTTCTTATCATATACTCCATCCTATTCAAAATATATGATGTTTTTGAGATGTATATAGACTTAAATGTGCCCATATTCATCTCTAAAATGAGATTTATTTTGAACAGGAGGGAGTAATTAATACCATCATTGTCTCTTTCAATTTCGTAAACATGTTTTTTATTTATTTTCCACTTTTGTAGATCATCTTCAGTTTTCTTTCAGTATCATGATCTGGTTAATCAATCTACTTGCCTCAATTTGAATGCAACATCATTGGGAAGTAGTTTGCCTCTAGGAACATAGATATTCGGTCTTTGAATGTAACTTCTGACAAGGCATGGCGGCTATAAGGACAGATAAATGTGACATATGTCGGAAGCAATTTATTTGTATTTGAGGTGGGGCGGTGAGGTTAATCTCAACAAGATTTTTAACCGTGTCTAGACTTTCGGTAATGCGCTTCCCAAGAAAGCGCCGAAGGGACATGATTTCAGGTTCATTTCCTTATGGATACACATCGATAATGTTCCTTTCACCCTACAACATATAAATTTTACGCAACATTTGGCGGATAAGTTAGGCGCTTTCATTGAGTTTGATAATGAAGAATCTTGATTCGGCAGTGAATTTTTGCGAGTGAGAGTTAGATAAGACATTCGAGGCTAGTTTTACGTTGTATTTTTTTTACCCTTGAAGGCTCTCCTCTGATCCCTCCCCTCTGATCCTCCGACTCTCCTATGAGAAGATGCCTCCCCTATGTTAGCAATGCGGTTTATTTACTCACTCGACAACGGATTGCCCAACATATCAACTGTTTGATGTGCATCCCCTTACTATGGGCCATGGCTGAGGGCTTCGAGTTTTAGGATAGGAAGGATGAATATGTTTGAAGATGATGAGAGCTTCTGTAGAGCTATGAGGAAAGAAGGTAAGAGGCCAGGAGTAGACGACTGCCCCTCAGCTAAGTCGAGTAATCAGGGAAAAGATGAGCTTGTATCTATTCATAATTAACCATGTCCCAATAAATACACGACAAGTGAGTTAAGGATTACCTGCTGGTCCAAGTGACAGTTGGAAAGATGTGGGTTCTGCAACAATTAATGAGACTAAGTCATCCTAGCCAACTAGAGTACTACCAAAGGAAGTTAAGGGCCATAAGCCAGTTGTGCAGCCTACTTCCACACATATGTAGAGGTTGGTGGATGAGTTTGCCCTTATGGACTGTCCGATTAGGATTTTGGAGTGTGATTCATTGGAAAGTGTGGATGGAAGGAAGAGAAACTTGGATAGAGTTATGGATGGTAGTTCCTTACGCGATGTCTAGTGGCAAAACAAGGATAGACCACAGGGTAAGAAAGGAAAGACTTTTGGCTCAACCTCGAACTCAATGCATGGGTCCTTGGTGATAGATCTGGGTGTGTGTAAAATTTTTGAGGAAGGGACCATGGGGGAAACTCGACATCCGGGGGTTTCTGTAAGGAATGAGTGCATTATGGGTCGACTGCAGCAAGAGGAGAGCGCTTATGGCAGTCATTTTGTTTCCCCCGCTCTTATTTATCTATGTTTAGTTCATTTCTTTGTTATAATTGTCTTGTGGTTCTTATGGTAAGGTTTTAGTTTTATCTTGTGATCTATGTTAGTATTAGGTGTTTTGTTTTTATTCTTCTAGTTGAATTTATGTTGTTTGTAATCTGGATGGAACACCCTTGTGACTCTATTGGGATAGGATGGTTGATGGTGCATCATAAGTTGTATTCGTCGTCTAGAATCGGATTGATCCCTGGTTACTCTATGTGAGCTGTCCTACCCTTGTGAATTATTAATATATATATATATATATTACCACTTTCAAAAAAATATTTTAGTATCCAAAAAAAATATATAGTCAAAAATATATTCACGAACTACAACTAATGGCTTTTAAAAAAGTCAATTTTGTTCCTAAAGTCTAATGTTACTATAAATGACTACATATGTGTACATTAGGTATATGAAAACTGTTTTTTAATGTTTAAAAATTGTACATACGTATATATAAATGTACACATTAAATAATGATGCTATTAAAATTATACTAATGTACATACAAATTCATGAAACTGTACAATAAACCTACACAACTCCTAGCTAATACATACAAACCATAATATCATCAGTGTAGACACAAAAATCTACTTTTAAAATGGCATGGAGGACTAATCAGATGTCCAATAAAAGGTTTCTGGATCATTATTCACACATTCATCAATATTTTTTAGATACTACATAACTATCCTCGGTTGTTCCCTATCCATTTTAACGGCGTAGTAAAATTCATTCAAAAGAATTTCACTGGTGTATAAATAACTAGTATGTTTAATTACATCAAAATTTTGAGAATGCTTTGCTTCAATTTTATTACATTATATATACACAAGTATATTATCCATACTTAAATAATTATGCTGTTTTACAACATTTTAGTACATACTTATGTATGTTTTATTTATTTAAAGTAATATAATTATTTATTCAATCTAAAATTTTATTAAAGAATTATAAATGTTATAATTATTTTTTGTAATTACAAATTAACTTTTTTTAAAAAAATCATGAGATACATGCATGTTATAAAATTGAAATATTATATTTTCAAAGATAATAGTTCATATCATTAACAGAGTAATACATACATTGGTAGATAATACAAGACAAAGGTACTAAGCAAAACACTAACTACATTCCTACTACTTCTACCACCATTGGATGATTCTTGAACCCAAAAACTCTCCTTGCACGATCGTGCTCGACCCACCATTGTTACTGGCTTACTGCCTACAACGAGGGACAACCTCCATACCATGACAAACCATTACTAGGCTCTGTGTATTTAGGAGATCACTTCCTTGACAGAACAAAAGTTCAATCGTCAACAACTACCACTTGAACACTACCATCCCCACCTAAAACCCGGCCCATGCCCACTAGACCAAACTCTCGGTCACCTAGAGAAAATTACCGACATCCTCTCATTAAGATAACTAGTATATGAAATAGGAAACTAACATAAGAACCTAAAGATAGAAAATGAAAAACATAGCCAATTGAAACAGGACACTTACTCTAACATCATATATGTTTAGGTTGCATCCACGCCTATGTGTTCGATGCAAAAGTCACCCCCATTGCTGCTCCAATCCTATAGTCGACTTCTTATCCTTCCCCCTTTTTTTGTTCTGTTGTAACCTTGGTTGCACCCGAACCCATAAACTGCTTTTCGTTCCTTCTTGCATCTGACAGTTGCAGTTCCCAATACTCAGCCGTGTAGCCTCGGTCAGCACCTTATTGAACTTTCTCTTGTGCGGGCATGTTAGATTCTCCATATGGCTAGCTTCTAAAGGTTGCAGAACCACCGACTTACCAGCCCATATAGAGGAGTTCTGAGGAACCGGTGCCTAAATGTGATTGTTATCGATCTTTGCGGGAGTGCACCAAGGATCCACATGCTTCCTCTCATCCACGCGCCTCCTAGCAAGGTATGTCTCTATAGACAACCACGTGCCATAAGAAGCATCCCCCCTCATCCATTGGCTAGATATTAGAACAAGCAGCGGTAGTGTGAGTAGTGTGTGTAAACAATCTTTAATCAAATCAACAACATATAGTCATATGGAATTGTGAATATGTGTAACACCCCCGAATAAATATCCAATAGTACAAAACCAAGCTCCTAGCCATATTACAAGATAACTACGCAGCGGATTCTCAATATCATCCGGGTGCTACAGATGTCAACCACCCACGTGGTTGATAGACCACACCACTAATACTAAGTTACGGTCTGCATGACTGGAAACAACCCTTCTTTTAAAAACTCATGTACAATATAGATACAATCCCCAAATACCTAATGTATACAACATAGCTACTAGGTTAAACAATACAACTGAAACATTACATCTCGAATTCAGTTCTACAGGGTACAGTTCATAAATTAGACAGAACAACTCATAAGTCTTGCCCGAGTGGACTACCCCCATGATAGTCCTTCACCTACACTCCGTCACGTTCCAGATGATTACCTGTAAAAAATAAAGGACTCAGCAAAACTATGCTGAGTATGAATATGTGTAGCCCGTATGTTGCCGGGCTACACGACTACTTGGTCGAATATTATTAAGTCCAATTACATGCTATAATAAAGCAGTAAAGCACCCCACAACACTTCATGAAATCATACACACTTAAAGGTAGCAAGGCATTAGCAACAAGCAACCAAGCATAACATACCAGTATCATAGCAACACCAAACACGCAACCAAGCACAACAAGCTGCTAGTATAGCAACAGCAATCATGTAAGCAATAAAATGGATGCATAGGTATATTATACTAATGATCCTCACTATAGGATCTTTCGAGCGTTGTGTGTTTTCATTGCTTTTCTCTTGTTCCCATAATGTGTATTTTCTTTCTCTTCTCTTGCACTAGGTCTGGGAATATAGTTAGATCCCGTGACCATATCATGTAGGTGCCAATCTTTCCTTGATTCCTTAGGGTTTATTTGTGCATTCACTCGTCACTTCCAATTGAGGGACGTCTTCTCCACAGTCAATCCTCCATTCCCGGCGTCATGCGTCGAGGAAGCGGGGTCATCTCTAGACTTCAGGATGTATTCCACCAATAGGTATTCTACTTATCATTATCATTATAAGTTCGACACCATAGTGGGTGTCATTGGAAGTCCTCTATAGTTTAAGAGGAGTTTTCTTCTTGTTTAGTGGTTTTGTTTTATTTGCGTAGTTCGTCGTGTTTCTTCTCAAGTTCCATAAACGAGAAGGGACTAAACTACTATGTGCGCGCAAATAATATGCAACAATGATATAGCAATCATCTAAGCAAGATAAGCAAGCAATCCAATTTCATGCTTTAATCTTATGGTCATTTTCACACAAGTCACACAGCAAACAAGCTGTGTAACACGGCAACATACGAACCACACATGTCCATACCTTATTCAGAAGCAAGAGTTATCTCACACACGGGGTCCCGGTTGGCGTTCGTCACGACCCTAGCGGTAATTAAAACAACTTGTCAGTTTATGATTTTATGCGACGACAGTTGTAACATTTTCCCTAGTTACCCCATCTTATCGGGTGTTGCCCCCTAGGTGAACTTTAAATGCTTAGTTTATAATAACCCTTAGAACTTTCCCAAGTAACAATCTTAGGCTTTATCTTACTCCTAGGACATTTATGTTGTCGACTCATACGTTAACTAAGTTCTTCCCCTAGCCAACGTTTTAAGGTATCATAAGCACTAACATGTAACAAGTTTATCTAAGGTGGACTTTCATTTTGCCTAAGATTTATCCCTACCTTAGCTAAGTAGGTTGGCAACGTTCTTAATCCATTATCACAGCAGTAGGGTTTTTAAGATACTCCTAAAACATGTTTATACAGATGCCCTAAAGTTTCCAAATTTGAAACACAATTTCCCATGCATTGCCTTATCTAAATTCACTTCTAGTGTAGCAAACTGATGTTTAACATTCTCAAAATTTTGCTAACCTCACTACATTTATCATCTATGATTTAGGTTCATTATTAAACTAACATCACACCCCTAGCACCTTGGGAAGTTACCCATACTGAAGCACACACTTAGACAAACTGAAATAGTAGTCTGTACATACCTCATTTCCACCATCTCTTTTAATGTATTAAACTGATTTCCTATCTTTTCCAAGTATTTCCAAACTTAATTAAGTGCGTTAGCTTGGTTTTAAGTTCATTAACAAGCCAGCACAACCCTCATAACCCGCCTGTATTACCCTTATACAGAAACGACATCCTGCAGTAAAACTGTTGCACTCAACCTGTGTATTTCTTCTTTACTCATTGATTTAGATTATCATTCTGTCTTCAAACCTCTCCCAAGGTATCTACCTCCTGGTTAAGTGCTTTAGTAAAAATTTTGAACTTATAAACAACCTAAAACTCACTAATAAATCCACTGAAACTCTTTTATACAGAAGCTGAAGGACTGAAAGAAAAAGAACTGAAACCACAACTGATATCTCTCTTCTATCAATCTCTTTATCGATTAACCTGACTTTTTAGTTCCCCCAAATTATCTGAACAAAGTCTGATGTCGTAGTAAGCTTTTAGTGTGGTCATTAAGCCAATACAACCCTTAGGTTACTTCAGAACAGTTAGTATACAGAACATAGAAAATTCAGAAACTGAAATTACTCCTGCACTCTTCCACTTCTTGCTTCTGTTTTAATGTGCCACTGATTTCCCTATCATTACAAGATTATTTTCTACATGGGTAAGTGTGTTAGCTAATTTTTTTTCTGGGTTCATCATAGGTCTATATCGTTTCCATACCACTTCTGAAAAAAAAAAACAGATTGTGCAGAGGTAAGTTACAGAGTTGAAAACTAAATTTCCTGCTCCAGTTTAATTCGCCTAAACTGATTCCTAATCTTCCCAATGCATATATCCTCTTATTTAAGTGCTTTAGTTGGGTTTTTTTATTTACTTAAGACATTCCAAAACACACCGACACTCTACTGAACTCATTTACATAGAAACTAGGAAGACTGCAGAAGACTGTGAAGCTTCCTCTTTAACCTTACCTTTAAGTCATCAACCTGACTTTTAAATTTGTTTCAAGGCACCCCCCCTACTTATTTAAGTGTTTGTCGAGGTTTTACTCCAAACAAATCCCAGAACAACCTTGTTAATGCCACTCAAATTTTGTCATACAACACTGTAATGGTGCAGAAAAAAAAGGCCTGAAAACAGGAAATATGAGCTGTTAACTCCTCTTCTCTATTTTCTTGTTGTTCACGAAGTTGACCTTCAACCTTCTCCCAATTGTCTTTCCCACTTAATTAATGTCTAATCGAGATTTCAGACTTCCACCCAAAAACATCTTGTCAATCTTACAGCAAGCTTGCTTATACTGAGACCAGAAAGAATTCCAGAAACTGATACAAAACCGAAACTGATATCAAATGTATGTTTTCTGATGGTTCATAATTCTGGTTTCCAAGTTTCCCTCATTACTAGCTTATGTAGTTGAGAGTTCTAATAATATTTAAAACTCCAGAAAATCCAAAAAAAGTCTGTTAACTTTACAACAACTTGCTGATACAGAACTGAGGATAAGGATTGTAACAACTGGAACTGAAACTGAAATATAAGAACCTGATAACTTCTCTTCTTTTTTTTTGTTTGATCACGCATTTGACTTTCAGCTTTCTTCCCAATTTATTTACTCACGTGGGTAAGTGTTTTATCAAGCTATGTCCTGATCCCAAAACCACCTAGGCAACCCTGTTAACTCCACTGAGAATTCAGTATACAAAAGTAAGAAACTGAGAATCTGAAAACCAAAAATTGTGTGTTCTCCTCTTCTGTTTTCCTTCTTGTTTTTTTTCTTACTCTGGTCTTTACTAGCTATCTGTTGTAGCCGTTGGATGACATTATATTCCCCTAGTCTCTCAACCTAACTCACTTACTCATTCTGATTTGGTCTTTGTTTTACTGAAGTTACATACAAGGCATATCCCAATCATAACAGGAAAACTGAACCTGAACTTAAAACCTGAAAAGCTGATGCACACGAACTGGTGGTTTCCTTCTATTTCCAGTTTTTTTTCTTTTCAGATAGTTTAATTAGGATTTTACTATGGCATCAACCTTGAAACAGACCCACCACAATATAGACAATAGCTCTGGGTTTTGTTATACAGAAAGGTAGCGGTTATAAGATCTGTACAGATGACTTAGCTAGTGCAGTACCTTGGGGTTGTCTCTCTTTTTTTTTCTTTTTGGTTAGAAATTGTTCCTTCCTGGTAACTTCTTGACACCCTGTAAGCACCCAGGCCCCTTGCTCTCTCTCGAGACCTCACTGGAGTGACAACTCAGGTGTTAGACCTTTGGCAAAAACAGAAACAACAAAGGGGTTGAAGTAACCTGAAGTTTGATTCAATAAGACTTTACCTTCTGGTTACATTTCAGCAAGGGGGTTGAGCAGCTTGTATCCAAGTTAGTTTCGTAAGATCCTAGAAGACTGTATGCGTGGCTGGTGCATGACAGGACCAAGAAAACAATTGGGTGTGTAAGCTGTATTTGTCTTAAACAATAGAAGGATAGAAGGAGCTTTATACAGGGACAGTTATGGCTTCCCTTGGGCTGGTATTCCAACCAGGTTGTTGTTGGCTCTGGTCCGATTCTTCTAGGGAGGAAAAACAGTTAGTTAGAGGAGTTGAGTAAGTGGTGCAATAGACTTCCGTTAGGAGCTACAAAGGAAGTGGAGCATGGACTCAGAAGCAACAGTTGTCATATGTTTCCTACTTCCTGGTGCGCTAGTTGGGTTTGCAAATTACCGAGGGTGAAAAGAACAGAGGCGTGGAGCTGTATGTTCCTCACTCAACACAAGAAGAGAATTAAAAAGGGGTGTATATGCGTATGCTTGTTAGCAAGTTGGTGTTTGTGACAGCAGTTTCAGTGATTTATCGTTCGTAGAGGAACAGACATAAGGAGATGATGAAGATAGATTTAAAGTGCGGATGTTCTTGTTGGCTAGTTTCAGTTTTCAGTGAAGGAAAAAAATCAGAAAGAGGAAGAAGAGGCGTGGAACATGTATGCTCCTGTTCGCTGGGTAATGTTTGTGAAATAAAGTGGCAAAGTGGAGAGTGCAGATTATTTTTGTTACTGACCCATACAAGGGAATAGAGATCAGGGGATGGGAGTTTGGGAGTTCAACTTCCAAGAGCAACACTGTCTCCTGCGGCTTGCCTCAGCACGTGGTTGTTGGTGTTTTTGTTCTTCTTTGGTAGTGTAAATGTCATCAGGAATGGGGCTCTCATCTGGTCGGGTATTTTTTGAAACTTTCAATCAACAACAATAGTACAGGAGGGGATGATCAAACAAGAAACGAGAAATGGATGTAGTTTGAATGTTGAGGGCGTGTATGGATCAGAACAAGAATTCGATTTACTTGATAGGAGGAGGAAGAGTTCGAGAATACAGAGGCGTGTTGGTTTCTCTTTTCATTTGTAGTTACCTTAGTAGTCCCGGTACTTGTTTCAGTTTGTTAGTATTAGTTACCGAATTCGAGCGTAGCTCAACCGGTTAAGGTGTTCGGGAAGGTACGAGAGGTACCGGGTTTGAACCCTGGCTAGAGCAGGTTTGCTCTTTTTCTTTTCTCTTCTCTCTTTTTTTTGTATTAGTGTATATACATGCTTATTTATATATATGTGAGACCATATAATATATGTCGCGTTATCAATTTTATACGCGACTACCTCATTTTGTTACGTTGCTAGTTATTTATACGTACATGTCTATATATATACGCCCCCTTTCGTTTTGTCGCGTTTTAGTTATATGTAACTATGCGACGTTATTATTTATCATACACGACATTGTAAAACTGTAACGTTACGTGTATGCATTTTCATAACGTACATATATAAGTACGTGACCGTATTAACGCGTAACGTTGTCATGCTTCCGGACATGTATATACCAAATTTAATTGTTCGTACATTATTATATGTCCGAATTATGAAATGCGTTATTCTTGGATAATCTCCTCGCGTTTATGATTTTATGCGTTTAATTGTTCATGGGTGTTTCAACTTTTAAACTTCACTAATTTAAAGTGGTAATTACTCGGGGTATTTCAATATGAAATATTTCTCATCCACCATCATAGGAAGCACACGTAAAATAGAAATTTGAATGTTTTAAGGACTTTGAAACGCAGGAATTTGAAACCTGATGTTTCTCCATCCTGAACAGCTCCAAAAAAATGCCCAAGTTTTTGCACCGCTCTTCTAACAAATTCCAGTGTATGGTGGTGTCGTGGAACATCATAAACTCTAACCCAAAATGGAATCAAGTGAAATTTTGTTGAGTTATACTCTTCGCCGGATCCAAGTTTTGTATCGCCAGAAGATTACTATTGATAGTTTATGGCTCTATGATCCTTATCTCCTTCATAGCCTCAGTCCTGTCGAACTAAAAAATGAAAAGATTTTCCCCCCCCCCCTCGTAAATTGGAACCCATCGTATTCGGTCCAGTAGCCTTTAAGGATTTAGGCTAACGACATCGTGTAGATGGAATAAAGTTGCGCAATGAGGCAACGCTGGTGACTAGGCTAAGACCATTCATCATTTTCATATCCATGGGTACAACAGGTAAAGGAAAGAAAACATCGAGAAGAAGTTGAATTAGGGAGTTGCAAGTGTTGGAAGATAAATGATTAGAAGGTTGGAAGGTAAAAGTTGTGGTGGGAGAAGACCAGGCCATACGGTGGCTAGTTATAGGCCCTGAAGCGCGAGAGATTTGATAAAGAAGATCAAGAGACGTAGCTCAGTAGTCTCTAGCAGCTGCATGCCCTTAGAAGGGACCAAAACCATCCATCCTGGGTCTTGTGGGGTGATCTTGTATATTCCCACAAGGTAAGCATAATCATTATCCCTATTCTCATGATTACCACTGAAATGGTATTGATCCCTAAGTTCCCAAACAATCTTCTCGGGCAATTCACCAGTCGGAATCCTAATCTATCATCAAGCCCTTCAAGTTCTATCAAGTTACCTTGTTACCGAAAAGGGGAGCAAAAAAGGGGGGGGGGGGGGAGAGAGAGATTCGTAATAACAATGCAACAGTGAAAATTCTCTACTATTGGTCGCGTGTCTTTTATTGAGGGGGTGAACCCCTATTTATAGTGTTTCTCAGGGGCAATCTGGCCTATCACATTGTGCCAGCCTGGTTAATAAGTGCAAAACATATAGACTTATTAAGGTTTAATCACCTTATAATTTGCAGCATTTTAAGTAATGTTTCTCACTTATCTTGGGTTTTTCCTATAATTATGTTGTGATATAAACTGATGTATTATATGTGTTAAATGTAGGAAAAATGCCATATAAATAGATATAACAAAGGGGATTAAAATAAGTCACACGACATGCATGCGCGCCTCACTGCCGTGTCACGTCCGTGGTGTGCCCGCGGAATAAAGGGCGGACAAGAAGAGAAGAGTGGCGTGTCCGTGAGGCGTCCATGGAAAATAACCCGGACAGAGGGCGGACAGGTTAGAGACGTCCGACCTTTTAAGGGCGGACAAGACACAGACTAGAGATAGGTGGGAGACTTGAGTGGCGTCCGTGGAAACAAGGCCGGACAGAGACATGACCGTGGCCTGTCCGTGGAAATAAGGCCGGACAAGAGACAGAGCAGCGTGTGAGAGGTCCGGGGAAATAAACACGGACACAAACGCGGACCAACCCAGATCCAGATCCAATTGATTGACGCCCCGACCGTCTTCCCTAGTTTTCTTGCGGCGCCTGCAAACACATCTATCTACTATCAGCAATATCAGCCGCCGCCCCATTCTACTCCATAAATCCTTCACGCATTGTCGCAGCCTGTCTTCTTCCTCCTCCTTTCTTCTATAAAACCCATGCTTCTTCAATCTTCTCCAGTAGTCCTTTCCGGAATCCAAAGTTTCAGTTCATTTATTGTTCTTTGTTCATTAGCCTTACGCTGTTATTTTCCAGAGAACCAACGAAGAAGTCGAATGGCTATCTGTTCGTTCTTCTTCGTTGGTTCCGACTATTTAATTTCTTATGTTTGTTTTACTGTATAATTATGTGTGATTAATAAACCTAGCCTCCCGGGTTAGGAAGCGAGCCTATTTTATATAATTGTGTTATGTAAGCTTTCCAGTATAATTTATCTAAGCAGTATTTTGATTCTTATCCTTAATGCGCTTTAATCTTCTTGTACAATTATTAAAGTGATATTTGTAGTTCTTTGTTAAAATGCAGTGCAGAGACAAGGTTCTAGACACAGGAAGTCAAAACGGGTTAACGACTAGAAGCGTATCTCGCCTATAGGTTAATCTGTCTCCAATAGGAATTGTTAATAATGCGATTAATTTATAATAACTTGAGCAAGGATTGTGCTTGTTGTTTAAATTAATCAGGGTTTATTTTACAGGGACCGGTCAATAAACTAATTAAGATTCTTGAGTTTATTGCTAAAGTGGAAAAGTTATATTGATGTAGTTGGATAAAATAGGTGAGCAGAACAACCCGGGATGCTTCTTTAAAAACAAAAAGATTTACAATTTCTATTTCTTTTCTGTTTTGATTAATTGTTTTTATTATTGTCTTATGAGTTAGCTGTTAATCATACTCCTTCAAAAAATGATAAAATCTGTTGATTAGAAATCTCAGTCAATTTACTACACTATCAGTTACCCACAGCGAGGTCCCCAAGAGTACGACAACCCACAAATCCACTATTCCGCAAAACGATAGGTACAGTGCCTAAGTGGTAGAAGTAGTCACATATTTCTTCCAACAAGTTTTTGGCACCGTTGCTGGGGATCTCCGGCACGGTTAATTGATAGTTTTTAATTTTATTGAGTTTTCTGTTTATAAATATGTGATATATTTTGCTACTCTTTAATTTTTGTTTCTATTTTATTTTGTTTCTGTTATATTTTGTTCCTATATATTCTGTTAATATTTTAATTGTGAAGTATTCTGTTAATATATTAATTTTGTTTCATAATTAAGTTTTATTTTGTTCTGTCATTTAATATTCCAGCAATTTAAATATCACATTAATTACAGTTATTTATTTTCCAGTCATTTACATTTCAGTAAACTAATTTCTGACATTTAAATTTCTGTCATTTAAATTTTGTCGACTAACTTCTAACATTTAAATTCAGTAATCTAATTCCTAACATTTAAATTCTGTCATTTAAATTCAGTTCTTTATATTACTGTCATTTAAATTTCCCTGTCATTTAATTTCCTGTCATTTAAATTCCAACAATTTATATTCTGCCCTTTTTCTTTTAATTATTTACTGCATTTATTTTGTTTTATTTTATTTCTTTTTGTTTCATTGTCTTCGGTTTAATTAAATCAATAAAGAAAAGGGGTTTAGGTGTGTCCGGTCTTAAAAAGCCGGACACAAACACGGACGCACTACATAAAAGAAAAAAAACAAACACAAAACAAAAAAAAAAAGAACAGGGCTCACGTCCGCCCTTAAAAGGGCGGACGCAAAGAAGGACGGGACTCACGTCCGCCCAAATTAACACGGACGCGACCCGGACGTCGAAAATAAACAACGCGTCCGCCCTTATTTGGACGGACAGAGACCCAGACGCGCCCAGCATTTTTTTTAAAAAAAAACTCGGGCTTATTTCATCTTCTTCTTCTACCTCTGATAGACGCCTCCTCCTTCAGCGACATCGGTTTCCTTCAGCGACACCACCGACGCGCAGCTCCTACGCCGCCCTCCACCACCGGCGACGACGCGCGCCTAGCCAACGCCCACCAGAACTACCGCTGTCTTCAGCCCCAATCGACAAGCAACAGGTCTTTCACGTTTCGCTAATTTCGATTACGGTTTCTGTCGATTTGAAGTAGAATAGGTAGTTCTTAGGTGGATTTTTGCCTAAATTTGTTGTTGAAATGCGAAAACTAGTAGTATTCTGTGAGACTTGCGGATTTCTGGATGAATTTGGGTGGACTTGGTTGAAATTTGGAAATTGCAATTCGCAACCCGTCGATTTAGGGTTCTTGTTCTGTCCGGGTCTGCGTCCGGCCCTACAGACCCGGACGCGTGTATATTATTAAAAAAATGAAAAAATTCTAAGTTGTTTAGCCGATGCATCATAGTGCTCTGTTTGATATTAATTTAATTGTTATGCTATTAATGTTTATTTACTCTTAATTTCAAAATTTATTAGTATGGTTCGTACTCGAGGTGGACATTCTGGTGCTACTAGGGGCAACTGCCCCGGTGCGTCCTCTTCTGCACCTCCTCCTCATCCGGCTCTTCGGGATGATGGTTTTATTTCAGCAGAGGCTCGTGCCTGGTATGATCTAGGTAAGGACTTTGTCATAGAGAGGCGAATAGCGCCTGAGGTGATCGAGGCCACGGGGGTGGACACCCTGTTTGCTGGTTTTGGACTTTCACGGGTCCTGAAGATGGGTGAGGGACTCTTCCTTCCAGCCATGGTTAGAGAGTTCTATGCGAATGCCCAGGCGGGCAACCTGAGGATTACTTCTTTCATCCGCCATCTCCCCATCGAGATCACACCAGAGACTTTCTCCACTATACTACAGATGCCGGTTAGCCTAGACCATATTAGAGGATTCACAGAGGATCACCTGCACAGATCGAAGGCGAGGTGGCTCCAGGATGTAGGTCGGATGACCCGACATAGAGGGGAGGAGGACAAGGATGTCCTCCCTTACACGAGTTTCCCCACCTTGCTACAGAGACTACTCTTAAAGATCCTTAGTCATCAGATGTGGCCCCATGCCGCGACCGATGCTTCTGATGAGGATTGCGCTTTATTGGACTACTTCCTCTCGCCATCTCCACCCGCTCAGCGCGTCTCTATTCCACACATCATGTTCATCCAGCTACATAAGGTGGTGTACTATCTTCGGATGAAGAAGAAGAAGATCACTCCTATTTTCCCTTCTTCATCCAGCACCACCTTTGCTCTGTCCTTCCAGAGGGCTACACACATGGATTAGAGGTCCGAACGGGAGAGCGCCCAGTCACATTGCAGACTGTGAGACGCTGGGGCTTTATGCACTTAGATGACGGTACCTGGGTCAGAGGTCGCACTGGTCGGTCTTCCACCGGATCCTCCACTGCAGCAGGGCCTAGTACAGGAGCTACACCTTCAACTGATCCCGAGCCACCTTCCACAGCACAGGGAGCTGAGCCCTATGAGCCGACGACCACCGTGATGCAGGCTCCAGCTCCTATTCCGATACCTCCTATCACGTCAGAGCTGCAGACTCAGCTTCAGGCCTTCCATCAGATGCAGCAGCAGATGCACCAGAGGTTTGAGAGCTTTGAGCAGACACAGCAGAGGGTGCTGGCTGAGCAGACTGCGCTCCGCGAGGCCCAGACACAGATGACACAGCGCTTAGACCGGAGTGAGGATTTGCATGCACAGACAGCTCGACAGCTTGAGCGATCGAATGACCAGCAGGAGCGGACGGCTCAGCTCATACAGCATCTTCTCACTCAGATAGGCCAGGGACCGCAACAGCCACCACATCCACCGCAGTGATATTTCTTTCTTTTTATTTAGTTTTATGTGTCTCTCTTGTTCACTAACTTATTGTAAACTCGTACTGTTTTAACCTTGTCTTACTTTTTGTGAACAAAAGGTAACAATTCACTTTTCTTTCTATTTTTCTAATGCTTTTATTTTATGCAATGTATTTTTATTTATGTTTTTCCTCTTATTATTTTTGGTGCCACTTGAGTTCTGCTGGCTATACAGGTTTTTCTTTTCCGAAAAAATTCTATATTCAAACATATAGCTGAACTCGCATATGGAAAGCAACCTTAGTTGTTCTGGCAATTTTGATATCTCCGGTTGGACACTTGCGTGAACTTAAGTGTGAGGAACGTTTCACCCCTACCAAAGCTTTAAGTGTGAGGAAGGGCACCTTCCTCAATCTACGATACAAGGGGAGTCTCAGTTCTTTCTTAATTATATTAATGTTCAACCTATATTATGTTAAAGCTTCTTTAAATTTAATCCTTTATGAGCCTGGCATATTTTGAAAGGTCCTTCTCTTGAATTTATTTTGAACAATGAGGACATTGCTCCTCTCAAGTGTGAGGAAGTAGAGACCTTTCCCTGAAAATATGCCAGTTGTTCGTTAATGCCACACTCGCTTTTTGCTACTCTAATTGCCAACTTTTTTAAAACAAAATGAGATAAAATAATTGTAGAAGTGTTTGAAATTAAGCCAAGTGAGAACTGAAAGAATTGTTTTATTTAAAGGAGTTTGTATAAAACTATTTTTAATCAAAATACTCTATTTTCACTCAAAATACGATAGATCTGCTAATTGTAAAAACCAATTTAGTTTAGCTTGGGATTTTGGAAATGATTGGAAAGTTAGGAAAGAAAAGGATAAAGACAAGGTACTCCGCTGTTTATAATTTTTTCTAAAACCAAAAACAGGCCTCGTCTATCCAGTTATTAAGTTCTCCGGGGTGCCTTAACACCTATCTACCTAAGGTCTCGTGATCTGGGATAGAAGACCCAACACCACTACAAGGATAAAGAGAAAAGTCTGGGGTACAGGAAAAAAATAATGCAATAAAAAAATGCGTTTGTTTTGTATATACAATCTTCGCATTCAAAAAATGAATGAAAGTAATAAAAATTGCAATTTTTATTTATAAACATGAGTACGTGGTGTTGAAAGGTACTGCGGAATAAGGCATAACTTCACACCCCTTGTCATCCCGGGTTAGAGAATTGAAATTGGAGGAAAATCCCAGGTTAATCTAACTTGTTTTCTACAATCTAGTTTTTCTATGCTTTTATAAAATTGCTCTTCTTTACTGTTTGCAAAAACCTACTTCTCAGAGTAGAATTATTCTTTCAATTGTCACTTTGTCTAATTCCCTTTTACACTTATTTAATCTTGTTTTATACTACGGCTTAGAGATAGTTACACTCCTTATTTTGCTTGAGGACAAGCAAAAGCTTAAGTGTGAGGAAGTTTGATAAGTGCAAAACATATAGACTTATTAAGGTTTAATCACCTTATAATTTGCAGCATTTTAAGTAATGTTTCTCACTTATCTTGGGTTTTTCCTATAATTATGTTGTGATATAAACTGATGTATTATAGTGTTAATGTAGGAAAATGCCATATAAATAGATATAACAAAGGGGATTAAAATAAGTCACACGACATGCACGCGCGCCTCACTGCCGTGTCACGTCCGTGGTGTGTCCGCGGAATAAAGGGCGGACAAGAAGAGAAGAGTGGCGTGTCCGTGAGGCGTTCGTGGAAAATACCCGACAAGAGGGCGGACTGTTAGAGACGTCCGGCCTTTTAAGGGCGGACAAACACGACAGAGATAGGAGGGAGACTGAGTCGTCCGTGGAAACAAGGCCGGGCAAAGGCCGGACAGAGACATGACCGTGGCCTGTCCGCGGAAATAAGGCCGGACAAGAGACAGAGCAGCGTGTGAGAGGTCCGGGGAAATAAACACGGACACAAACGCGGACCAACCCAGATCCAGATCCAATTGATTGACGCCCCAACCGTCTTCCCCAGTTTTCTTGCGGCGCCTGCAAACACATCTATCTATTATCAGCAATATCAGGCGCCGCCCCATTCCACTCCTTAAATCCTTCACGCGTTGACGCAGCCTGTCTTCTTCCTCCTCCTTTCTTCTATAAAACCCACACTCCTTCAATCTTCTCCAGTAGTCCTTTCCGGAATCCAAAGTTTCAGTTCATTTATTGTTCTTTGTTCATTAGCTTTACGCTGTTATTTTCCAGAGAACCAACGAAGAAGTCGAATGGCTATCTGTTCGTTCTTCTTCGTTGGTTCCGACTATTTAATTTCTTATGTTTGTTTTACTGTATAATTATGTGTGATTAATAAACCTAGCCTCTCGGGTTAGGAAGTGAGCTTATTTTATATAATTGTGTTATGTAAGCTTTCTAGTATAATTTAACTAAGCAGTATTTTGATTCTTGTCCTTAATGCGCTTTAATCTTCTTGTACAATTATTAAAGTGATATTTGTAGTTCTTTGTTAAAATGTAGTGCTGAGACAAGGTTCTAGACACAGGAAGTCAAAACGGGTTAACAACTAGAAGCGTATCTCGCCTATAGGTTAATCTGTCTCCAATAGGAATTGTTAATAATGCGATTAATTTATAATAACTTGAGCAAGGATTGCGCTTGTTGTTTAAATTAATCAGGGTTTATTGTACAGGGACCGGTCAATAAACTAATAAAGATTCTTGAGTTTATTGCTAAAGTGGAAAAGTTATATTGATGTAGTTGGATAAAATAGGTGAGCAGAACAACCCGGGATGCTTCTTTAAAAACAAAAAGATTTACAATTTCTATTTCTTTTCTGTTTTGATTAATTGTTTTTATTATTGTCTAATGAGTTAGCTGTTAATCATACTCCTTAAAAATGATAAAATCTGTTTATTAGAAATCTCAGTTAATTTACTACACTATCAGTTATCCACAGCGAGGTCCCCAAGAGTACGACAACCCACAAATCCACTATTCCGCAAAACGATAGGTACACTGCCTAAGTGGTAGAAGTAGTCACATATTTCTTCCAACACTGGCACATAAATATCTTGGTAGGCCTACAAAATATCTAATAAATATCTTACCCTAATTTCCCTATTTTCGATCGCTACCTGTACTTGCTTTGTTCCCCCATCGGCCGGTCACAGACGACCAGTCGTTATTCGTGCTATATTCGACGTATTTGGCGACCGGTCACAAGCGACCGGTCGCTTCTTACACTGCATCTCGTATTCCTGGAGACCGGTCACAAATGACCGGTCGTAGCGATGTCTTTGGCGACCGGTCACACGCGACCGGTCACTTTCTACGCTATGTTGTAGGACTCTTGGCGACCGGTCGAAAGCGACCGGTCACTGCTTGTGGCCTGCTTGGGCCTAGACAGGGACGCCCGGTCGTTGCTTTGGCCTTCCTCTTCCCTTCTCTTTTGCTCTACTGGGCTATTGCTCTTTCTTTGGAGCTTCTGGGCATATTTCCCCCTCTTCAACCACCTAGATGAAGGTTGTGGTGCAACATGAAGGGTTGCTTGCATGTGGTCACTTCATATGCAATCTTAAGATTCTTCACTGAGAAACACCAAAAAAATGTGGTGATAGGAACAATGTAATTCATATTTGCTAAGAGAAGACCAAAAGTTTTCACAAAGCAGAGTTTTCACAAGGAAGACAGAGTTTGCAGGGGAGGCCGAGTTCACAAGGCTAGTAAGTTGATACATTATATTAGTTTAAATAATTTATTATTTTCCTAGTAGTTAGGATACATATAGATAATATGGTGACATATTTTACATAACTAATAATATGATTAATTAACTAATTCTTTTTTTGTTATTACTAAAAAGTAAAAATATATAAATAATAAAAATAAAACCTCTTCATTCATAATAATACTTTGTTTAGAAAAATATAGTTTGTAATTACTATTTTAATTATAACTACTAAATTTTAAAGTTGGACGCATTAGCTTTTCTAAATGAAAACCGTCTTCGGTTATTTTGTATTTTATTACAATCAGTCTGAGCTACAACCTACTGTAACCATCCTGGTTGAAATACCCCAAACCTAAGTATGTTAATTAAACTTAATGTTATGATTTAATAAGGCTAAAACATGCCTTAGAAACATTGGTAAACAATCTAAACAAAAAAAAACCACAAGAAAACGCCATAAGGGCAATTTAAGCAAAAACGTGCTCTAAGCTTGGAGTGACTTTGATTAGCAGCCAAATATTATTCTAAGACCTTATTAACATGATAATGGACATGTTAAACCAATTACCAAAGAAAACCAAGCTCAAAACAAGTTAAAACACAAATTGTGCTTTTAGGACTCTTAAAGCACATTTTTGAAAAATTGTCTTAGGAAGAGGTTTCGAGTGGCTAAATTCCCATGATTACACCTTAATCAACATGTGTACTAATTAGTATCACATTATGAAGCCTAAATCAATGAGAAACGAAAATTTCACAAATGTGTGCACTAATTATGAATAGTACCCAAATAGTGCCCAAATAAGCCTTAAGTCAACTTTAATTGGTCAATGGTCAAATTAAGTCCATAAATATCTTACTAATGAAAGGGGGACAGTTTTTATGGGGTGAGTCATCACCATATGACAGCCATATTAGAAAAGAAGAAGGAAAAAGAAAAAAAGGACTATATACCTTTTTAAAAGCAAATGTCTTACTTTACCTTCTCTCTCCTCTCTTCTTCATTTACCACCTTCCCCACCGTTTTCCTTTTCCCCTATCTGCTCCAAAACCGTTTCAATCAACAGCCATGGCACCTCCACCTTCAATTGATCACCAAATCTTCATTTTTGCTCCAAATAAAAAACTAAGCATAGATTTCTCTTAGTTGGAGCAAGCCCTTTATTTCTATCTTTTCAAAACTGGAAAAGATCAATTTTGGTGCCATGGGAAAACTCCATTGAAGGGGGAAAATCAAGTTTGAAGAGCTCTTTTGCTTCTCCATTCATTCAAGGTAAGGAAACTTAAAGAAAAATCAACTTTCCTTCACTTTCCATTCATGTCCGTAAATTTCTTTCTCATGGGGGTTTTGTTTTACTCCTTGAACTATCTTGTTTTAATCACCAAATACTAGTGGAGGTCCTCTTTGATTCATTGCCAATGTCTACCTTAAGACTCCAAGGTAATCATCCATTTAAAATGCCTTAAAGCACTCTTTTTAACCTAGAAATGATTCCTTAAGTTAAGGTGCATTCATTAGCACTCATTGGATTATTTGAATGTGGATTAGAACATTGGCAAGAGAATTAAATCCTTGGCCGATTTTCCATCAAGAAAACCAAAGGAGGAAATTGAGAGAAAAGCTTGAAAAGCAAGGTAAATGTCTTACCTTAAGGTGGTTTAATGCTTCAAGGGATGGGATTGAGATAAGTACTAAATGTAGCTTAAAGCTTACATTATGTAATGGGTTATATAACCTAGGAAAAAGAATTTAAACAAGCTTGTGAACTTGTGACTAAGGAGTCAATGGAAATGAGTTAGTAAGATAAGCTTAAGATGGATTTTAAGAGCATTATAACTACTATGAGATTAATGGGTGTAATTGCAGGTTGAAGGCTATTATATGTGGGAAATTCAGTGTTTAATTATGTCATTTAAGGGCCTAAGAGTCATGTCATTTAAGAGCCTTAGTGCTATGTAATTTAATATTATTGCACTATATTGAGTTGGTTATAAATGGTTTGGATTTGGTGAGAAATATCATGAGAAAAGGATATGATATGTGTGTGTTGATTAGAGGAGAAAAACTATACAAATGGGCATGATAATATACTAGAGGAGTTATGGTGAAATTTGAGTAGAAAACAAAGTGTTTTAGTGGTAGTTGTGAATTTAAGTGACCAAGGATTTGCTAGGAATCATTAAAAGAAATTTGAGGGGAAATAAGTTAACAACGGTGTTCTTGAGGATTAGAATGACCTAGAGTTGGCTAGGAGGAATTTGAGGTTAGGAGGGTGTATCAAACGCCCCAAAATCATGGTATGAGGAATGTTGAGACTTGTGTAAAAATCTGTAGGAAATGATGTATAATACCTTGTGATGATTTAGGGATGATCTAGTTTGTGTAACCTTCATAGTATTGAGTGGATTGAGTGATGGGATGAAAGTTGTCTAAGAAGGGTATAGCATGTTCAAGGTAAATGAAGAACAATGTTAAGGAGTAAAAAGGATGGTTAGTAATGCATATATATGTTCAAGTTAGGAATGATGAGAAGAAAGTGTAAAGTAGGGGAAATTATGCATGGAGATGCAATATGACTTTGAGAGGGTTGAGTAAAGGAAATGGGTATGCATAATGATGCTTGGGGAGTAGTTAAGATGGTTGTGAAGAAACACTATGATTAGTTGAACTCTTGGGCAAAATTACAAGTTGGAAGTGTAAGGAATCAAGTGTTAAGTGTAAGAATTTAGTAAGAATTTGAGTAAATGTTGAAGTAGATTGTAGGATGGTTTAGGAGGATTTTAAGGTGCTAAAATGATGTTAAAACATGTGGGGAAACATATCGAATGATTAGGAAAAGATTGGGGTTGATTTGGAGTTCAAAATGAGTAGAAAAGTACTTTGAAAAATGGGGTCTGTTGTGGACAGCCCCTAGGGACCGCCCCAGTGGGGAGGTCCAGTTGAATTCTGCAGGACGAGTGTAGTTTCTGTTGTGGACCGCCCCTGGGGACCTCCCTAGATGGGCGGTCCAGACCAGAGAGAATTTTTTTTTAAGGCTTCTAATGATGGGGGATTGGATGGTAATGGTTTTAGATGATGTTTAGGCCTTGTTTGGTGACATGTAAAGGCCTTAAAAAGTGTAAACAAGTGTTAGGTGGGATGTAAGAGTTGTGCCGGGGTGATCCTTGTTGCAATGTCGGCAGACGTAGTTACGGCCGTTAGTGTTGTTCTTACCGTAGCCAGAACTAGAACCTGTAGCTTCGGAGTTAGCAAGGTTTGGCATACTAATACTAATTCATATACATACTAATTTAGTTTCAGATTCTTACCCGTGAAAGGGTGAGATCTTAGTGGCTTCACTGCCACCGGCACAATGTAGGCAAGCTATAACGGCTCAGCTGCCTTGCCCTTCTTAGCATGGGCACTGCTATCTCCTGGGGTACTCTTGTGATGCTGCTGGGTAAACTTTCTCTTTCTCTTTTTCTAGTTCTTACCCTGATTCTGCTCCTCTTGGCTGGTGTTCTTATTGTTAGCCTTGTGCTTAAGCGCTTGTTCTTCATTCAGCTGGCATGTGATCTCAACACGAGATGCAGCATGATAACACTCCTGAGAATTGGATATTAGATAACATTCATTGCATACAAGGGATTAGTTCACATAACCTACGACACTAAGGGTTTGAAACGTTGTTTACCTAGAGTGAGGTAAACCTAGTATAACCCATGCCATACCGGAGGCGATGGCTCAATCCGCCATAGAAGCGGTCGACCAAGACCTGACTGGTATACCCAAGGTTGGGTAGCAGTCTGAGGATAGATGTGAATGTACGGTAGTACTCATCAACTGTGATCTTCTCCGTCATTATTAAGGCATCGAGCTCAAGACGTTTCTTTGTCTTGACATGCTCCAGGTAGTATTTGGATCGGAGAAGGGCGGTGAAGGCTTCCCTGTCGAATATGGGGTCGGCAACATGCTCGGTCTTAACGAGCTTCCACCAATCCATAGCTGCATCCTTGAGATAGTACGCAGCTATCCTCACCCTCACTCCAGCAGGAGCCTCAAGGGTCTCGAAAGCCATCTCCATCTCGGAGATATAGGCCTCGAGTTTGGCAGGGTCACTCTCGCCTCTAAAGCATGAAGGTCGAAGGTCGGCGACGCTTTTTACCCAATTGTTCTAACGGGGTTGAGATGGGTCAGGCTATTGCTGCTGGTTTAGTAGTACTTGTTGTTGGGCTGCAGTCATTAATTGGGGCAGCAGCTGTGCCACAGTGGCGGCGACGATCTTGGCGACCGTCTGCGCGCCAGACACTTCACCAGCCTGCTCCCCGCGCCCTCGGCCATGACCACGACCTCTTCCTGACATCTGAACAAGTATGGGTTGCATTAGATACTGTGACCATGTGGTCTTGATTTAAGGAATGGTATCGTCCTTTCAGACATTATAGGGTCTCCGTATTCATTAACGGTTATTCAGGGTTATGTTTCTACTCCTCCATTGTAAAACGGTTTGTAATCCTAACTCGGTAATCACTATGCTTGGTAATCTAACCATCAGAGCGCTACTGCGCTTTGATACCACTTTTTTGTAACACCCCAACCGCTAATCCTATCGTTATCCTCTAATCGTCTCCATAAATACTATACTCGCAGCGGAAATCCTACATACTCCCAGCGGGTGATACAACGCCGCTAGCCACCCAATGACTAACAAAGCTTACACTACATACTATAACGGTCTGATGAGTAGAATATACCGAACAATCACAAATACTTTAATTACATTTCCAACATTTACTTACATCCTTGGATTACCGAGTATACAAATCCATATCCAAATTACATCCCCTTTCTTACAAGCCTACACAAAAGCTATGAGTTTATCAATCTACTCATTCCTACAAGGTTCACAATTCCAAAATATCCAAAAGGGTGTACCACATGGTACATCGGCTACACAAAAAGGCTATAAGCCATGTACAACTCGGTACACCTTTCTCATCCTACTAACTACTCAAAAGATAATCATCTCGGTCAAATTCAGCCTTCAACCATCACGAGTACCTGAAATAAAAATGGTGCCCCAAGGGGCTCAACAAATAGCTGGTATGAAATTCACATACCCCGTGTGCTAACGGGGGTATGCCGACTGCTTTGTCGCATACATGAGGTTCATTTACTTGTACATGCATACATGCTATAATGAACGACCATACATTTACACAATAGTGCATACATACATACATTCCAATACATACAATGGAAGACCATCATAAATCAACCATTCATACTTACCAAGGCACTGAGATACACTTCTCAAGTTCATACACAATACTTTGTTAGTTACTTACTCACCCGGGTTAATCGGATGTACTTTACTCTTTTACTCGAGATCGTTTGACTTACACTAGTCATGATCTTACTTGGCCAATTACTTTTCTTTCTTAAATACTCAAGTCAAGTCGGTATGACCTCCGGGCAAGGACTACAATATCCCACCACCGGGCTTTAGGGTGGCTTACTTCCTAGGGTTGCTACCCATTTAAGGGATTTGGACCACAAGGAAGAACATGCCAGAACTCGGAAACAACCTCTCGTATTTCCTTATTCTCACGCGTGGCCTAAGCTATATTAGACTTCTCACATACTCCAATTTACCAATTTACTCAAGGTTAGAAATGTTACTTAGTTAGGAGTTAGTGAGAAATCATTCTTTCCATACTACTTGGTTAGTACACTTCACACCAAGGCAATCAAACACTACATCCACAATCATACATTTCATGAATTATACGAACTACAAGTTCAAATACAATCCAGCAAGGAACAATACATTACAAGCACAAGAAAGTGCAATAAACCCGATTCGTGCATTTTATCTTGTTTATGTGATAACACATAACACATAAATCAGGGCAACCAAGGTAGCATACAGGGCATGAGAAAATCATACCGTTCATCGTTGTTCTCAGACTTCCAACTTTTTCTGCAGAGTTTGACTATTTGGGTCCTATAAGATACATGGGATCGGGCGGTCAATTATCTACAATTAACCTAACTCATCTTATCTTTAAGTTTTCCCGATTACAGTTACTAACTCTTGCAATTCAAACTCATTTACTTAAGTCACTTAAAATTACTTCTTAAGCTTGTTTATGCCCTTAATGACCATTAAACCTCATTAAACAAGTCCTAATTACCTAATAATATCATTACCCAACAAATCCCCACCTTAGAATGGCTTTAAAGCAATTTCTGTGAAGATTTTAGAGTGGTCCGGGTTTATGTCCGGGGTTACAAATCCGGACCAATACACAGGATTACTTACTGCCATGATTTTGGGGTGGTCCGGGTTAATTTACCGGATTGTAAACCCGGACCACACCTTCCGTATACCTTTCTACCAAGTTTTGAGCTTCATCCGAGTTTCTGTACCGGATTGTAAACCCAAACCAAATGCAGTAATGTTCAATTTGCTAGATTTTGATTCTATTTCAACTTCAATATTTTACCAATTTCTTCCCCAATCTTCCTACATATAATCTAGCATATTTTAACACTAATTAGACACTCTAACTACCCTAATTTAATCATCAAACTCATCATTCATTTCTTGGTTTCCTTACATAATTTTCTCACTCGTGTTTTTCCTAAAACTCATGCTACATGTTTTGTTTTCTTCTTTTCTCTTACTCAATGGTTCTTTAGCTAATGGCATTTAGCTATACACTAGCATTATCTTCATCCAATGTTCTACTCCATTACACAATTTTCTTCTAATCTAAAACCAAGGTGATAACTACTCCAATTCAATCCTTAAATACACCTAGATCTACCTAGGTTCTTTCCTAACAATTACACTATCGAGTCCTCTAGTTTCTACCCAAATTTTGACAGACGTTCCCCTAGAATTTTAACATTGCCCACAAACATAATTCAGCTCACTACTTAATTCACAACCCTGTTCATTATATACATCATTCACCTAAAATTCTAAACACTTACCACACACTTAATTCCAACACTTAGCATTTTATTCACTTGGTTCAAAAGCTTCTAATTATCAATATAATCAATACTAATATACTCCATTCCTTCCTACCATTGCAGTAGCATTACACCATCCTAAAGTAATGTAATTTCCTCATACCACAAGGTATTCAAAATTCATTCAAAGGAAAGCTCATTACCTTAAGTTTTCTTGATTTCTTTTCCTCTCTCTCCTTCTTCCTTTCTTGTTCTTCCTTTCCTCTTTGTTCTTGTTTTCTTGTTTCTTGATTTCAAATTGGCCAAGCTACAGCCACATTCCAAGGAATACACACAAGGCTAGTAAATTCCTAACTCAAGAATTAAACCCTAACTTACAAGAGAATACTTAAAACTCTAAGGAGGTATTACCTTAGAACTTCTAGATGAATTTGTGCGTAGTGAAATGGCAAAGCTTCAGCTCCTATTTGGAGCTCCAAAATCGGCTGGACAAAGAGCAATGAGGGTTCAACGTGGGTTTTTCATTTTGCAAAGGAAAAGCTAGAAAAAAGAGGAACTTTGAGTCCCTTTCTTACCTTAGAACAACAAGAAGAAGATGGAGCTCCAAATGGTCACCTTCAAGCTTCAAGGGGAGCTACAGCCATGGAGATGGACTTCACTATTTCTGGATTTTGAAGGATGGGAAATGATGCCCAAAGAGAGAGGAGTTTAGTGGTGTAATTTGTTTTGTATTTGAACTTGATTTTGGCTTTCAAAAGTGAAGAAGGAGGCTGTTGTGAGGGGTTCTCTACATCGCCATTACAAGCACCAGGAGGAAGAAGAAGTTCTTGAGGGGGAAGAAAAACGTGAGAATAGAGAAGAGTGGGAGGAGAGAGACTAAAGGTGAGCTTTTTACTTTCCCCCCTCCCCACTTTATTATTTTGTCCTTTTGTGAGTGAGAGTGAATAAAGAGAGGAGAGGGGCTGAATAAATCGTCTCACACACACTCACATAGTTTCAGATTTTTAATTGTAGTTGGGGAGGAGTATTTGCTCTTCTTACAACTAATACCCCACAACTTCACGTTTTTGCACTATTCACTAACCGGAACCCGTTTTCCGGAATTTTCTCGTTTAATTAATTTTAATGGTTCTAGACCTTTGCTAACAGAATAATTGTAGGGGGGAAGGATGTACAAAAAGAATGAAAGAATAGAAGAAAATATAAAATAAACCTACAACTCTATACGGGTAGCAAAAATCCTGGTCGGAGTATAGTGTGAGTAGATTACGACCGAGAGTATCGAACCCAAGGGACTTAATCGAAAATCAGTCCTAATCTTGGTAAAAAACCTATTCTAAAATAGGGGGGAATTGAAAATGGCATTTAAACTAAAACTACTAACTAAATAAACTAACTTTGACTTGGGATGATAATCAGTGTAAGGACAAGTATAGTTATAAGCCAAACCACAATGTTTCGAAATTTATCTGGCAAAATGACTTGCCGGATGCCATGCCAGACAAGAGATGCACTGCACCTTCAAATTCTTTGAATGTGCCTGACACAAATCACCCGGCATCACATCCTGCACCTTTCAAGTTGTGAATGGTACTTCCTGTACTGGTTGGACAACAGGACTTACTACCCAAATTTTGCTCCGTGCATATCTAAAGCCTCGAAAACAAACAGGATAATGGGAAATAACAGATTAATTCCAATCTTGAGTCATGTTGCCCACTTTTCAGAACAACACCGTCGAAGACCACTAAGGCCGCTCAACCCATTCTACTTTTGTCTTGTGAACCTCAAATAGAATTTAGAAGAAAGAAGAATAAGTAGCGATCTCATTCTGCTTGGATGAAGACCAAAACCTTAGTTGATGAAACTTGCACTTTTATTAATTACTATAAGAGTAATTACAAGGAAGATCATCCCTAACCAAAGAACTAACAAGGAATTCTACATCACCATCCACCCAAATACAAGAACAGAATACAAAGGGGAGAAGGAAATGATCATAGCCTTAACCCGACATGATCTTCTTCTTCTCTTCACGTGGATGGTTCTGTAGAATTTCTTTGGGCACCAACAATGTGTATAAGGGTGTTGGAATGTGTCATTTGATGCAGGCCTTCGGCCTTTTTATAGGCAGTAAAAACTCCTTGTGCCAGGTGAAATTCATTCGGCACCACGTGTTAAATATGTGTAACCGTTAACGGTCAAAACTGTCAGGCGAAACGTTGCTTGTGCCGGACAAGATACGTCCGGCACCATACCCGGCAATGGTCAAACCATCAAACGTAAATAACTACCACCGCTTGGTCAACCGTGGCGACTTTTCACATATGTGCCGGATAGGATGTACCCGGAAACATACCCGGCAGGACTCTTTTACTGCTCCAGACCTATGCCGTGCAGGAGACATCCGGCTTCATGTCCGGCATCACCTGTATTTTTGCCTAGGAATTCCTTCCTTGCATAAAAAGCTCACAAAACATAAGTATGTACAAATAATATACTTTAATGCATAATATACATAAATAACATCTATTTAACCTTATTTAGATTAATATACTCCTAAATCTAATACATAAAATATGATAAGTTTGCGGCTTATCAAGGCCCTACACTTACCTTTTGCTAGTCCTCGAGCAAAACTAGATTAGAAAGGAGTAATTACTTATGCACAAAACAGATAAACTCTAGAATGACAATTAGATAAATATTCCCAACTATCTGACTCTATTTCATAAGTATCACTTAATCTTCCTTATCTATCAATACATACTAATGGGTATAAAAATAAAGAATTTCAAAAATTGATCAAAAACTTTTGGGATATTTTGCATAAGGGATTTTGCAATCTCTCCTTTTTCCAGTTTCCATCATTCAGCTCTATTTTTCAAGAGTTTTTGAATGTGGCCAAGACCCTCAGCAATGGTTTTTAATGTTCAGCCCTGTTTTGCAAGGGTTTCTGATCAACCATGATTTTACATTGATGAACAGGGAATTTAGGAGAAAAACAAAAGGAAAAACTCTCGTTTCTTGCTTTTATTCTGAGGCACTTTTTATAACCTCAAGGAATATAATGCTTTTCCCTTGGAAGAAGATTTTTTTCTTTTTTTTTCTTTTTTTTCTTTTCTTTCTTTTTTTCTTCTTCTTTCTCTTTTGTCACAAAAACCCTTTTTAAGATTTTCACCCAAAAGACTTTTCACAGTTGAAAAAGGAAAGAGAATAATATCCAGAAGTAAATAAAGGAAAGAATTAGGAGAAAGATCATATACTCATGTTAAATAAAAAGAATCAAGAAATGAAAAACACGAATCTACAAGCCATTAGAAATCTTACCTCTTGAGAGAACAAGCATTTACTCATTCCTAATCTCATTCCGATCAAAAACATGCAAAAAGCTTAGTAAAACATTGATAAAACTCACAACCTATGCATATATACAAAAATTTATTATATATTTTTTAAAGGGGATCCCTGCCCTACAATTGGCAGGAACACTGTCCCCAGTGTTCATAATGGAAAAGAAAAACTGAGTTTTTTTTAATTAGTAAAACTAAAAACAACTTAACATAAACTAATTAATAATAAAACAACTAAAATAAACCCAAAATCAATTAAAGGGACAAAATAAAGATAGAGGGACTCCCCTGTGGTGAGAAATGCGTGAGGAGGAACTGCCCTACACTTAGCCTTTTTGGCTACTTGGCATCATCTGAGATCTTTGACACGATGGTGACCGATTTCGCATGCTTCCTCGGATTAACTTGAGTTTGAGATGGGAGTTGACCCTGTTGCCGTGGTTGTGCCAGAAGTTGCTTCAACTACAACTGCAACGTTTTGTGCTCCTTGCGAATGGTCGAGATCTTATTGTGAGCGTCCTGGGTCTTATTCATCAGAGCCAACATCATGTTGTGCATTTCAGCCATCTCAGCCTCTGATGACGCTGCAGGGTGAGAGGGTCAGTTAGAAGGGACTCCTCCATAAGGAGTCTTCATGTATTGCCTCTGACCTCCCTAGTAGCCGGCTGGATTTTGGAAGTTGTAAGGGGGTTGGTTCCCCTACTGCCATGGCTGCCTATACCCTTGGTTGCTCACATAATTGACTTCCTCAGCATTCTGAAAGTCTGGCAAGTCAGGGCCTTGAGCGTGTGGTTGTGCACTTATCATATTCGCTTGCTGAGGAAGTTTATTCATTGCTATTTGCTCCACCACCTTCTGTAGAGCGCTAACCTTCGTGGACGTTTGAGCATTGCTCTCCAACAACTGCTCGTGAGTGTGCATTAATTTTTCAAATTTAGCGTCTCCCTCGCCTACTTGATATAAACCAGCGGTACCACCCCTGGATCCACCTGTGGCCCAATTTCTAATATCTTCGCAAAGAGATTCAATTCCATTAAGGAATTGATCTCCAGGCTTCTTCAGTATGTCTGCACCAAGGGAGGATAGGATCATCGTCTTGCATTGGTTGACCAGTCCTTGTAGAACAACTGAGATAGTTGTTCCTTGGTGAGGCCGTGGTGTGGACACGTACGCAGCAACCCCTTGAATATGTCCCAAGTCTCACAGATGTTCTTCGAGCTGGGGTGTCTGAAGTTGTATATCTCGGCGATCATCTCCAGGATGCGACTTGGAGGCAGGAACTTATCATAAAATTTGGTTGCCATGTCCTCCCATGTGGAAATAGTACCGGGGGTCAGACTATGGTACCACTTGCTGACATTTCCCGTGAGACTATGGGGAAAGAGGGAAAGTCTGGCATATTGGAGGACGTTATTAGTGGAGGTTAGGCTATTTGTGTGTTGTATGAATTTGGTGATGTAGATCAAGACATCATCCGGGTTCGACCCGTCAAACATGCCCTACTCCTTGACACATCGGATTTGATGATATGGCTTTAGTTTTTACCATTCATCATATTCATTTTGTGCAAGGAGAGGGAGGTCGATTGCTGGCTTTTGGCCTTGGTTGGAGGGCCTATTAATATTACGGACGAATGGTGCTGCCATTTGTGTAGGAAATGCGCTTTGTAGGTATCTTTGTTGACGAATGGAGCGAAGAAGGGTCCTCTCAATATCCAGGTCAAAGTTGGCTAGATCTTCAGGGAGACTTGTTAACCGAAGAAGCATTCACCTTTTATAGATTCAGGAGGAGCAAAACACAACGTTATAATATTTCATAATAATAAATATTAAGACAATTATATAATTAAATTTATGAAATAAAGAAAAGAAATAAAATTGGGCATGCCGGACGTTTTTCTGGGTGTGCGGCGCCCGGCATTGGACTTCCTCTAATACTGCCGGGTTGATTTTACCCGGCGTTGCGCCCGGCGAGTTCAAACTTGAAAAAGAAAAATAAATAAAACGGAAAATAGAAGGGAAAATAACATAAAAGTGCATTAGGAATGAATATTTACAAACAACTCTAATACTTTGAAGAGAAAATGTAAAACGAAAGTTTAAGGTTGAATGTGCTGGATTGTGCGCCGGGTGAATATTGTCCAGCGTAGGACTTCTGATAAGTGTGAAACATATAGGCTTTTTAGGGTTTAATTACCTTATAATCTGCAACAATTTAGGCAAATGTTTCCCACTTATTATGCGTTTTTCCTAAGAATGATGTTTTGATATGAATTCACGCATTTTATGTGCTAAACATAGGAAAACCCCATGGAAATGAAGATTTTACGTCATAAGGATTACAACGCAACAAACGGGGAACAAATCAGGAGAAGAGACGCAAAAATTGGTCACGTCCGGGTCAAGATGGCCGGACGCAAATCCGGACGTCACATGTCCGGATCCGGACGTCAGCCAGACGTGACCCAAATTCCAGATCCAAAAGTTCTATGTCTAGTCCGGATCCGGACAAAGATCCGGACATAACCCGAGTTTCAGATCTAAAACCGCTGTCTCACGTCCGGATCCGGACACAGATCCGGACGTCACACAGAAACGAAAAATAAAAATGCAACGCGCTGATAATCGGGCTTTCGGCGCAATTATCAGCCGAGCGGCGGTTTAGCCCATACCCCAAGTGTAACGCCCCTATTTGACATATTTACAGCGGAATTAAATACTAAAGGCGAAACAGACCATCGGGTTCCAAACACCCGGTACCAAACCTCACCAATTACAACTTAAAAGATTACAACAGTCACGGTCTGAACCTCAAGAAAACTTAATATAAACATAACAGTAATAAAATGTGTTAACTCTCCACAAAACCCTAGTCCCATCCCAATCACTCGTTCTCTTCGTGGCCACCTATATAATAACTCGTACCTGCAAGATAAAACCAAGCAGCCCACCCCGAGAGGGGTGGGTCAGTTCCCTGGAATGGAACTGGTACGATCCTCCAAAACAAACTTATAATACCACTCTTAAATAAATAATAGCTTGAATACAATCACTTAAAACCACACAGAGGAACAAGGCACTTCACAAATCACCAAGTCAAGATAACAAGTTGCGAAAGTAATACATAACAGAAAGTTAAAGTTAGTCAATCAGAAGAATCACACCATAAGTTAGTGTACATCCATTGCTTGTGTTAGATTCAGTTTCAGTTAGGAATAGGAAGACCCAAGTAGTCACAAGGACTAGGAATGAAAGAAGAGATCCAAGAACCCATAACTCAAGAGTGGAATAAAACCCATTGGGAGAGATGGCCCCCACCGCTAATCAGTTGTCACAAGGACGAGGTAAACAGACCTCCGCTGTCAGTTGTCCATGTGGATGAGGTATAGCAGACCTCCGCTGCCACCGACCCGTTCTCAGTCATCGGTGAAAAGTGTGTGCACCACTTAATAACAAGAATCCATGCTCAGTACCAAGATTGACATTTTCCATATTCCCATTAGATTATTAACTGCACAAGGGCAATACCAAAACACTCAGTCCTACAGAGTGTAGAGGCGTAAACCCTCAGCAGTTAATATCTAATGGAAAGAATCCATTCTCATTAAGGCTGATCAAACTCGACTCATGGATGAAACAATACCTATAGTTCAAAGGAAGAATTTACCAACACCAGATATTTCCTATATTCCCAGTTACCCCACTAGATCATTAACTGCACCAGAGCAATACCAAAACACTCAGCCCTACAGAGTACAGAAGCGTAAACCCTAGGCAGTTAATATCTAGTGAAACAACTAGATAGGAGGAACCAACAACCAAGGAAGTTATACATTCAAGGCTCAGTTAGTCACACAAGCTGAGTTAGTCACACAACCATTTCCTTTTAGGAATCCATTTTAGCTCAATTAGCGTTTGTCAAAAACATCCCTTAAGTCTTGTTAACAAAGCATAAGAGTACGTGAAATCGTACCTGGTATGTGAAGAACAATGATTAACTCGAATGAGTGATTCCTCAATAGTAACCTATAATTAAGGTGTTCCAAGTGTCGATTAGTTAAGGGACTTATAAACTAATCATCCTCTATTCCTACTGATTTATAGTTCCAGGTTTAGCATTATTCTCTCACAAAGGTTTGGGCTTGATTTTATTAATTAAATCCTTTGTTAGGCCCACTTCGTTTAATTTGGAATGATTTAGGATTTAGCCCTGAGAGTGGCCCAAACTCTCTTTGAATTGTTTAAGTGGGCTTTTGGAGTTCATAAACTTGGGCTCAGTAGGTTAGCACAAGACCGTGTTACGTTTGTGTTGTTTAATTAAACTCTTAAGTTATCGTCGACTATTTTATTACTCAATGATTAAAATCCTAAAGTTTAATATCCATATTCTTCTTATTATATATCCCACAAGGAATGTTATTTCCTTCATCTATTTTAATGTATTTATATACATATTGAAATAACCCAAACCTTAATATGTTAATTAACTATGTAATTATAATTTTCTAAGGCTAATTAAGTCCTTAAGATTATTGGTGAAGAAATAAAAACCAAAAAGAATAAGAAAATGCGTAAAAGTCACAAAACGTGAAACCGCGTATTTAATTATTTTAGGAGGTACATAACCTTCGTTAGAGTGATAAATGTATTTTTATACCTTAATTACACATTAATAAACATGTGGGAAAATTTCGGAAGAAAACGGATTCAAACCATGCGTAAAAACGCTAACGGAGTCCTAAAACGCGTTTTTCGAGAAAATCTGAAAACGTGATTTTAAACAGTTAAATGACCCCGTAAAAATAATAGTTGATTATGTAACAATAATTAAACATTAATGGGAGTATAATAACCATTAAAATTAAATAAACGAGAAATTCCGGAAAACGGACCCGGTTAGTGAATAGTGCTAAAACCGGGTAAATTAATGGGCGTTTTCTGTAAAAGACGAAAAACGTTCCAGTGTGTATATATTAGTGGGCCGGTTTTTATTAATGTAGACAGCCCCTCACACTTGACTAGTTAGCTAATTAAATAAGTCAAAAAGCAAAAAGTAACTTATACCCCACCACACTCTCTTTCCTCCTTTATTTCTTTTCCTCTCTTCTCTTTCCTCCCTTTCTTTCTTCTCCACGATTCCTTTCTTCTCCCTCCTGGTTGCAGCCGATTGTGCAGCTCTCCCCTCTCCTTCCATGGCTTCTCATCTTCCTCCTCATGCTCTAGCCAACTCCAAGCTCCAAATGCAAAACAAATTACATATTTGAACTCTCCTCATCCTCCTCTACCTTTCCCTCTTTTTGGAATTTCAAAAGGATGAGTTTCATCTCCATGGGTTTTTCCCATTTGAAGAGAAAATGACATATTCTTGAAGCTTGGAGTCTCCTCTCTCTCCTAAGGTAAAAATCTCCAAGAAAAATCTCATTTTTCTCCATCTTATAGTGGTAACCGATTTTGTCTCTCTCTCTCTTACCTTATTTTTCTTCTTGTTCTTGAGCTCTAAATTGACCCTTCAATGGTGGAGTAGTTTCCCTCTTGATTCAAGGGTGAGAATCCCTCTTAAAAGCTTCAAAAAGGTAAACCCTAACTTTGTGTTCTAGCCTTTGATTGAATTAAGATATTCCAAGGGTTTAGATAATTAATTGGGTATGTTTATGTGTTCTTGGATGTTGGGATGGAGTTTGGAAACTCCATACCCTCTTAACCAATTTTGGAGAAGATGAGGAGCAAGAGATGGATTAAGAAGGCTTGTGAAATTAAGGTAAGAAAAACTACCTTGAACCTTGTTTATAATTGTTTAAGTGTTCGGGATGGGTAAACAAAGTAATGAACCCAAAGTGATGGATAATGTGGTTATTGAGATTATGGAGATTTTTGGTGATTGTGTTGTTGTTGTTGTTGAATTTAAGGATTTTGTTATGTGCTGGTAGAACCCTTGTGGGTTTGGCTAGTTTTAGGATGAAATATGTGAAGAGATGAGTGTTGGGAAATGCTTTGGAAGTAGCCAAGTGCTGTCAAAATTTGTTTAGGAAAGTATGGCCTTGAGTGTTTTACTAAAGGAAGAAGCTAGGTGTGTTTAAGAGGTGTTAAGTGAATGGTTAGGTTGAAAACCAAGCCAAGATGAAGAGTGTGTTAGCAGTGGAAATAATGCCATTGAGTGTTGGGAATGACATTAGTGAGTGAGGTTTGGATGGTAAAAGTGGGTACCAAAAATCTGTTACAAGGAGTTAAGGAACAAGGAAACCAAGTTATGAAATGTAATTGGATTTTGAGTGAATTAAGCTTGAGTTAGTGAGTGGACTCGATAATCAATTTAAGGTGGTTTAGGTGGATAATTAGGTGCTAAAACATGTGGATTATAGTTGGTGAAGATTGGATAATCAATGGGCTAAGAGGGGACCTTGAACAGAGTTAGAAACTGTCAAATTTGCAAAATCTGTAGCAGGGTCCGGGACCTAGTCCATGGACAAAGTCCCGGACCACCCCCTTAATCTTGCCCGAGAGTTGTCTAGCATTTTGGTCCGGGACCTAGGGTGAGTATCAAGTCCCGGACCACCCCATAAAATAAGGCCGAGAGTCGAGTGCAGGTTTGGTCCGGGACTTAAGAGATGTATAAGGTCCCGGACCACTTCAAAAATAAGGCCGAGAGTTGAGACCAGCATTGGTCCGGGACTTAAGGTAGGAACCAAGTCCCGGACCACCCCCAGAATTCACCCGTATGTGTTTTTAAGTGGCTAAAAGGTGGGGAATTGATGGGTATTGGTTTTGGATGTTGTTTAGGAGTTGTTTGGTGACTTATAAAGGTCCTATGAAGTATAAACAAGTGTTGGAAGTGAGTGAGTAAGTTAAGGAATTATGTACACTAAGTTAAACCGAACCAACGGGCTAACGGGGTGAGTACGGGAATATTAGAAGTTAACATACCGTAAGACTTTGTTGTTAATAAAACATTTGCATTACTATCAGTTGTTCAAAAACTACCCGGGGAGCGTGAGATGACGCGTTGGAGTGAACCCTCGGGAACACGGTAGAGTAACCCACGGTGACAGGTATGGTTTTCTTGCAACTTGTGTCCTACCGGATTACACCGGCTTGTATGCCAATGTGTTTTTCTGTGTGTTTGCCACCTTGCAAGATAAAGCATGAAATGAGTTTACAGTAATTCATTATTGTGGCGTAATTAATTCTGATACCGCTTAACCTTAGTTATGTGTTAAATAATAGTTAACCGACTTTAGGTTCACATAAGAGATCGGTATTCGGAATAAACGTCCCTACCCATGGGAACGTTCCAACTACGGCTATCAGTGCGTTAGTGTATGTTGTTATTATGAGCGATGTATGTGACTTGTTGGATATGTTGTTGTTGTTATTGGATACAGTTATTCATGTTTGTTAAAAAGGGATATTACTCCCCATATGTGTCTAACCGAGTTAGTAACACTATGTGATGTATGTATGTGGTAAGTTCCATAAGGGAACCTCTAACTAATAAGTATATGTTATGTATGGAGAGGAATCCGGTTGTTCCGGTCGCGCGTGTTGTTTGGGAGTTAATACATATATGAGAATTAACTCCCATCCTGTTATGTTAGGGTTGTTTTCCTTCATTGGATTTCGACCTCCCACTAGCTTAGCCAAAGCTTACCTACCCGACCTCCACATCGGGCTAGGATGGAAATTATGTATAATGTTGGTAGGGTGTCGATGCCTAAGTTCGCTTCGACTCCCTCTTTGTTATGTTACGGTTGTTCTTCCTCCTGGAATTACAACCACCCACAAGCTTAACCAAGGCTTACCTACCTCATCACTATTGGAGTTAGGGGAAATTATGTATGTTGTGATCGGTCCTATATGAGGCCGCCAATCAAGTAAAGGAAATGTATGTATGTTGTGCTCGGGCTTATATCACCCCGACATTCCCTAGGTAAAGTTATATCCTCTCAGAGGAGAGAAATTAAGTTGAGTATGTTATAAAGTGAAGTGTGTTGTTATTGAGTGTGTGTGCTAATTTGTGTTTGTGCCCTATTAATGGATGTTTGCTTATAAGCATGATACGTGTGAGTTTGTGCATGTTTGAAATAAATCAACCGCATGCTAAGACGACAAATAGTTGTGCGTGGCTCGGTAGCATGCGGGCTGCGGGATTACCATACCAGCAAAGGTGCTGACCCCCTTTGGGGGCTCCCATACTTTTCAGGTACAAGGAACTGGAAGCCGTTCGAGAGTAGGACGGGGTAGTGTTTGTATGTGGTAGTCATGAGAATTGTGGATATATTATAGGTGTAGTAAGACCGAAAATGTATCGGCGTTAGTTGGTAATTACTCGGTACAGTTGTAATGTAAGTGTATAATGATTGTTGGACATGGAACGGGATTTATGTGTAGTTGCTCGGGAGTTTAGTCCATTAGACCGGTACAATGTATGTATGTTAGCCTTGTTAGCCACGTGGGTGGCTAACGGCGTGTAACACCAAAGAGTTGAGTTATGTGGTGAGTTGTGATTTCCGCTGCCAAGTGTTGTTAAGTGTGTTATTTGTAGTTGGGGTGTTACAAAAAGTGGTATCAGAGTGAAGTATCGCTCTGATGACTGAATTACCGAGCTTAGGAAGTACCGAGTTAAGATTTTAGTACCTTGGGTTAAGGGTTGAGTGATAGCGCGAGATACGCTAGTTTTGGAGTACCAGTAGTACTGGATACCTACTATCCATCCCGCCCTCCACAAACCCTATTTTAATCATCGAGACGACAGAACGCCAGAGAGATGGAAGTCCTCTCTTACTCGGGAATACCGATCTGGCTGTTTTAGTGTCCTATAAGTACGAGAACCTGTCACACCATTTTAGATCCCGAAAAGTGTGAATCCCGAACGGTCTCCATTTTAACAATGTCTGCCGCATGAGGTAGCGAAAAGTAAAGGATTTAAGCATAAGAAAATAATTTCCGGCAACCTGGGTCGCATGCGGAGCAGTCGAGGACAACCAGCTTGCAACACACTAACTGTGCAACAGGCAAGAACGAAGCAAGAAACCCGAGACGGGTGTCTACGAGACTATAATGTTAACTAAAACACCAACGTATACCAACCGATTAAGGAACTACAACGTAGTACGAGGAGGATACAATACTAAGTAAAAAGGGGTCTCCTAGAATGGGAAACACCCTAGTTAGGGTTGTCATGTGAAGACACTTGAGAAGTACCCAAGGAATTGCTGTAAGACTGTAAGGTCGAGTAAGGGTCAGCAAGGCCACTGATGTTAGAGCGGGTGAAAGCATACCGCAATCAATGTGTATTGAACCGATAACCAGATTGCATGGCGCACTTGCTATGGCAAGTGCTGCTATAACAAGGCTGTACGGAAATTTTAAACAACTACCGGTACTTAGTAAAGTACCATGAAGTTAAGTGGATTACATAACCGTGGAAGGGCTTAATAGCCTGACCTCAGTACTTGGAAATACACCAGTCAGCAGGAAGCTAGACCCGGTTAAGGCAAGGAAACGTTGTAAACTAGGAGAATTTTTCTTTCAACTTAATCCATTTTCAAAACCTTTTTCAAAATCAGATTCTTTCAAACCCATTTTATTCAATTCGACTTTTTCTTTAAACCAAACCAGAAGACCTACACGGGCCTCAGTGCCCACGTGGTAGGTAAGTTTTAACCCAGTTACTTTTAAATAACCGAATGGAAACCAGTAAACCCAAGGGTGACAACCCGAGGGAATGGATGAGTTCATAATAATACAACCAGTGGATACATTTCCCTTGATTAAGTTCGGGAAGCATGAAATGCATATTATCATAGGATAATATAAGAGAGTTGACAACAGAATACTTCACCTAGCGTGTGACTGGACACTACGAGTGTACCAACTGAAATGTGGGACGACCGCACTCCGATAGGAGCTTGTGGGCCTGACATACCTTCTTATGGGGTAGTCGGGCAAGTAGCAATGTATCAGTAGGGTACCCCACATATGTATACGAGTGGAGTCTGGAACACGGGAAGTAGTCGACTCTAAACTACGGTCCGAAGTAAAAGTCAAGCAAGAGCAATGGAGTACCATCGAATGGTTGAAGTAAAGGAACCCAGTTAATTAAGGAAGACTAAAGGATTAGTAAGTTTATTTTAAGCAAATGTTTAAAGGTGAACAAGTGCGAAGTGCACTGGTTAGTAAGTAAAAACATAGCATATGTCTCAAGAATCTGGAAGGATGAACACAATAGCTGGAGTAAGTACCCAGCCCATATATGGCGGGGCAGATGCCGACTATGGATACTTTAATTGCAATGATCGGGATGAGACTCCCGGAAGGATCACTTAAACTATCAGGAGATATCAATCTCACTGGAGAAGATATTTAACCCAACAAAGAACGCAGGGGAAGTAGTAAATTAAACATACCGATGAGTGCAAGCCAGATGTATGGCATAACCTAGTAAACACCCAGGACCATCCTAAAAAGGGTGTTTAGATCAACAATGGTTGAATGATGACATGACAGGAATGCAAGGGTTGAAACTAACACCCAGTTTAAGCACAGTCGTCAGAAGGAAGTAACATCCTTGAAGGGGCATACATGAAAGGAACAACGACCTTGTCATGGAGCTCAATGCAACCCATAAGCCATGTAATTTATACGGAGTAGGTAAAAGTGTGTGGATAGCCTACAAAGAGCAAATCTCGAGGCAATAAGGCTTATAAGCCATAAGTAGAAGGTGTTGAAAAAATGTTATTGATTTCGAAAGTTATGTTATGTAAGTAAGTAAAGCGGGTTAACGAACCACTGCTTTAAGAGTGGGACCCTCTTGAAATGTGAGGACCGCAACAGCGGTAGTTATTGTGAACCAAGTTTAAAAGGTATGTTAGGGTTGGACCATGATGTAGCTACCTAAGGATGATTTGAATGAGATTATACGCATAGAGCGCTTATACCAGTTGTGAGGACCATAAGGGTAATGAGTCTAATGGCAACCACCATACGTGAGTGATGCTAAAGGTGTAATGAACAACGCTCAGGAGCATAAGACTCGAAGAATAGAGTATTCAGCAATCAGCCAACAAGTGGCGAAAACAGTGTAACGGCGGAAGCCAATATAATAGTGGATGCAGTGTAAGTTAATGTTATACAATGAGTGAAAGCACGGACCGCAGTAAGCGACCGTTGCATAAATATTGTTAAGTAATAATGTGGCAATAAGACCAGTTATGAGTGAAACTCAATGGACATACAAGTAGTGATGATACGCAGACCGGGCAATAAGCCAACGGTCGGTACTATGTGGTAAGGAACTCAGTGTGAATTCCTATTGCAATCGCATAAGAGATTTACTGTCAAGAGTTTATGCCTCTGCACTCTGTAGGACTAAGTGTTTTGGTATTGCGCTTGCGCGGTAATGATCGAGTGTGATAGCAAGGAAGTTTAGGTAATGTCAATTGTGATGGAGGAACAAGAATTATGGTGTGATAAAACTGATGCATAAGAGAAGCACGGCTGTACCAATCAAAGGATACTTGATGGGCGTAAGTGACTACAGTAACACGATTATCAAATATCGGTATGGAATATACCTCAAGTGTTGGAAATAACCGACAGAGTACTACACAATAGGTAGTAGCTCAAAAGCAACAGACAGTAAGTCGGAAGAAACCAAGTGAATCATTGTGGAATACAGTAAGTTATCATGGAAAGGAGTAGAAGTTTGTAACTCACCGAGTTCGCTCACGGTAAGTGAAACCACGCGTCGGCTGAGAAACCGTTATTACCAAGGTAAAGTGGATAATCGAGGATGTCAATACAGTACGAATAATGTAGGGGCAAACTAAGCTCTAAATTATCAAGAGTCGCGCAGCAGAAACTAGGAGCCAGCGATTCAAATGTTTAATGTGTGTAGTGAACATGAGTGGATGGCTAATTATTAACGCCTATAGTCTCACAGGCCAGAATCGAAACCAGTTAAGAGTTAAATAAACTCTAGGAGAATTCTTGGTTAGGGACTAAACCGCCAACATGGCTAAGATCCTCAAACCAGAACACAGTGTATAATAACGCGGAGTTAAAACACTTCACGGTAGGACGTTATAAACCAGTGATTAAGTGATTGATACGTGGGCGTAATCCCTTTTAAGGGGGTAGTAGAGCGCAGAACCACTTGGTGTGTTTTACCGTACAAGTGTACGTGAACTATGATGCATAGCACAAAATTTTGTTTTGATGATTGGTGCGCGTGTTAATAAACTACGCATTCATTCATGGTTAATTGTGTAATTGCGCACTGAATGAGATGCGAATACCATTGTGATAAGTGTGTTATTTTGTTAAGAGATGTGTGAAAGTACAAGTATAAGGGAGTAGAAAAACTCCCGGGGAACTAAGACCCCGACTATGTATGTTCAGATACTAAATGTAAAACCGTGTATTGTATTTTGACAAAAGTATATATTACAGTGTTGTAATTATGAAGAGGTATGACACCAACGTAGAACCTAGTGAGAATTAAATTCTAGGTAATGATTTAAATAAATCTGGACGATGATCGATGGACATAGTTCCACCCTTGGAGATGTAATGATACGACTAGATGGATTAAAAAGATAGAAAAGGTACATGCTTGAATTAGTTGTTGTTTGAAAATGAAGTGGGAGGTGAAACTTGATTATCTTGAGATCAAGGGAAGCCGAACACAAATTGGGGTGGAAAGACAGTTCAACTCTGATGCTGATCACATAGGGTTGATGATTCTTGAAACTCCCTAAGTGGTCACAAATAATCACATCAAGAATAAGATGCAGTTAACAATAATTGGACTTGGAGTTGTATTGAATTTTCAAAAGAATTTTAAAATGGGTTTCAAATTCTCAATTGGTATTTTAAGAATCAATTAATATTTTAAGATTCTTAAACAGTATTTTCAAAGGAGGACTACTTTTATGTGACCTTGTAAAGGATTTTCGATTAAGATCCTTCCAATAAAGGATTTCGTTATACTTAACTCGTAGAGGGTATTTTCCTACTACTTGCTCACGAGCTGAGGACGTATGAGCCTTTGTCTTAGGACCGGTGACATGAGAAGTATATTTTAAAGATGTATGCAATTGTTTTGATCTCCCAAAGGAACGGGACCAGAGTGTCTATCGCGACCGGTTCTGCGGGATCACAGTGTATATGTACTCTACATGGTCTCGAACTTATGAAGAGATGGAAAAGGAATTTCGGTTGATATACATGCTATGACATGTTGTGTGGTATGTGTAGTAATTATTATTTTGGACCTTGAGTCCTAATGTGATTGAATTCCGAAAGTGTTATGTTACCTAGACCATGTGTCTAAAGGTTGTTATGTTACCCAAACCTAAGAGTCTAAGGGTTGTTATGTATGTACAATGTTGTTAAGGTACCCGGACCATTAAGTCCGAGGCTACTAAGTAAGTATGTTGTGTTACGTATGGATGTGTATATGTACCCGGACCGTTAAGTCCGAGGGTGTGATGTAAAGTATGTTGTTATGGAAGTTGTGGGTTGCAAGTAATCCCCGTATTCTAACCAGGGATGTGTGGGAAGTGTGAACTTCGAGGACGAAGTTCTTTTAAGGGGGGTAGATTGAAATACCCCAAACCTTAATATGTTAATTAACTATGTAATTATAATTTTCTACGGCTAATTAAGTCCTTAAGATTATTGGTGAAGAAATAAAAACCAAAAAGAATAAGAAAATGCGTAAAAGTCACAAAACGTGAAACCGCGTATTTAATTATGAAGAGGGAAAAGTACGAGAATAAGGAAGAATAGAGCATCCGGCTCCATGTGCCTGGAAGGAACAACTTAGAACAAAGGATATCGACCGGATCGGAGTGTGATCCGGCCGGATGAGTAATTAAATATCCCACTTAAATGTAAATGCCAGCCTGGCAATTAAAAAGAAGGACAGGCTGGCAACTCTCGATTTGACAATGTAAAACACTATAAATAGGGGTTCAACCCCACAATAAAGGACACGTTCTCACACTCGAAATTACACACTGTTGCATTGTCTGCACGATTCTCTCTCTCCTAAGCTCAGGCACACAGTAACAAGGTAACTCGACGAGAACAAAATGGCCTAGCAGTAGAATAGGAATTCGGTTAGAGATTTGGATAGGAGCTTAGGGAATTTAGGAATTTACTATTTCATTTGGCGCCGTCTGTGGAATCGAATGGCTCAAGATCTTTCTTGGCAACCACGAGTCCACCGGAGGTAACCTGATTTGAATGAAAACGAAGTTTTGAAACTTTTGAGGTTGTGTCTCTTGTAGGAAAAAGCGAGGAAAGTACGCGTGCGAGACCATAATGTAAGAACAACCGAAAAAACAGAGCGAAACTGAAGATGTGATCTCCAAGCAAGCGTTGGAGGAGATGCTGAAAAGCTTAGTCAGAACCATTGATGAAAGGATAGTGGAGGGGAATGAAGTCTGCAGCAAGAGCTGATGCAGCGAGATGTAGAATACCAGAAGAAATGGGAGGACATGACTGAGGCGCGAATCGCTCAAGAATCGGGCTCCGAGGCGAGCAACAGCCGGAAGAAAGAGCAGCTAGAAAAACTCTGATCATCAGCGACGAGACTGAGGAAGATGATTCGATCGACATGACTTTACCCCTTCTCCGAGAAATCAGGAAGGCAAAGCTTCCTCCTCACTTCGTTGCACCTGCAGTGGAAAAGTATGATGGAACGGGGGACCCTGCTCTTCACGTTCAGAAGTTTATGTTCGCAATGAACACGCAGGGGATAAGTTCTCTCGCCTCTGCAATTTGTTTCCGGGAACATTATCCAAAAGAGCGCTCGGTTGGATCTCAACAAGACCCCCGCAGTCGATCTCAAGTTTTAAGCAATTGACTGAGGAGTTTCAGCAATACTTTGCCGCAAGCAAAAGATCAAGAAGGAAACGATAGAACTAATGGATCTCAAACAGAGGAAGGGGGAGACAGTGAAAGAATTTAGCGAGAGGTTTCATAAGCAGGTAGCAGAAATCGATGACATTGATGAAAAGATCCTAATCAAGGCTTTCGGAAACGGGCTAGCACAGCCAAGGCTCGCCGGGAAGATCGCGACAAAGGCCCCAAAAACCCATGGAGAGCTAGCCGAAATGATTCATGAGTTTCTAAAGTCAGAGGTGGCGGAAAATAAGGCCAGAGTTTGGCAAATAGCTTCAAAGCGGTTAACGACAAGAAAGGAGGGTCGAATGGGAATGGCTCTTCCAGCAACATATCAGGAAGTTCATGGAGGAAGCAAGATACAAGCCTTACTACAAAGCTCCACCCAGGCCCTCAGTTTCAGAACCCGAGTTGCCGTTCAGATTGATCCAGGCAGGTATGCGGCGGCGGTCAAAGAAGGATATCTGCCTCCACCAAAGAAGCCTTATCCAGGGGAGATTCCGGTAGCCTTCTGTGAATACCATGGCTGCAAAAGTCACAGAACCGCAAATTGCGCCACTCTGGCCAAAGAGTTGAGGATCATCGAAGAGGACAAAAAAGCAAGAAAGCAGGTGGCAGGCCACAGAAGCAATATGGCAGGCAAAATCAGTCCACCTCTCGAAATCACCAGGAGGAAGAGATCCACCCTGAGCTTAATCACGGCAAATCAGTCGGTATGATCTCAGGTTTGTAAAGGGTGGAGAAGTTTTTCGTTTCTCTGGTGTTAGGTACCCAGTCATGCCAACAATAAAGCAAGGCGGTGTAATTGAACTTTTTTTCTTTTTAGAAAAGACCTATGTTGTAAAAATCTTCCGGAATCTTCCGGTAATGAAAATCTAATAAATTTTTCTCTTAAGCAAATTCTCAGGTCTCTTTTCAGAGGTAGGACCGTTGACCCCAAGCGAAAGAAAAAGGCATATTCATGCGGTACATCAAGAGCTACCGGAAAGAAAAATCGCCAAGCGAGGAATCTTCCCCAGATTTTCTTTACAGACGAAGACGAAGAAGGGGTGTTATACCCTCACAATGATCCACTGGTCATTCGGGCGCAAGTAAATGACAGGATGATGGAAGGAATCCTAATAGACAGCGGGGCTGGAGCGAATGTCATATCGGCCGAGGCAGTTAAAAAATTGGAGATTCCAGAGAGCAAGATTAAGCCATATTCGGCGGTACTCGGAGGCTTTGTTGGGGGCGTTTCACCAAGTCTTCAGGGAGCATAGACTTCACTTAACATTGGGATTGGGAGACGAACGAAGAACTGAAAAGCTCACACTTTCATTGTACCAGGACTTTCCGGATACAATATGTATCTTGGCGGCCAGGGATTAATGCTTTCAAAGCAATATGCAGCACTCACCACCTGAAAATGAAGTATCTAACCAGGTCTGGAAAGGCGGTGACCATTAATGGAAGTCAAAAGATGGCTCGGGTGCGAAGTCCGCATCATGGAGGGAATGCCGGAAGAAGAGATGATCAAAACAGTGGGGTCGGAGAGGAATTCAAGGGAAAGCTCCCTCTCCCGCCAGAGCCGGATCAAAGAGCAGAAGACGTGGAACCTCTAAAGAGTCACCACAAGAGGTACACTAAAAACTGACCCTTCTAAATTTTTTAAAATAGGAAATGCGTTCGGCAGTGGGGAGCAAACTCACCTGATGAGATTCCTGGAAAAAAGAAGGGTAACTTTCGCCTGGAGTACGGACGAATGCCAGGAGTAGATCCAAGCGTTATCCAGCATGACCTGCGAGTGGATCCAAAGCACCCAGCCATCCGGCAAAGAAGAAGAATAATAGGAGAGGAAAGAGACTTTGCGGCACGTGCTGAAGTGCAAAAACTGCTTAAAGCCGGATTCATCAGAGGTGTCCTATCCCAAGTGGTTGGCTAACGTTGTGATGGTAAAAAGCAAATGGCAATGGAGAATGTGTGTGGACTTCACAGACCTGAACAAAGCATGTCCTAAAGACTTTTACCCATTACCATCGATAGATAGACTGGTTGCTTCAACGGCTCAAAGTTCTGTCTTAAGTTTTGGATGCGTTTTCAGGATATAATCAAATAAGAATGAATGAGGAGGATTCGGAAAAAACATCTTTTATTACCTCGGCCGGAACCTTTTGCTACAAGGTGATGCCTTTTGGATTAAAAAATGCGGGTGCAACCTTCCAAAGAATGATAGACAAAGTGTTCAAACAACAGTTGGCCCGGAATGTAGAGGCATATGTCGATGATATCGTGGTAATAAGTAATTCCTGGGTACAACACATGGAAGATTTAAAAGAAACCTTTGACACCCTAGACAGATTCCAAATCAAGCTGAATCCGGAAAAATGTGTATTGGAGTTACAAAGGGGAAGTTTTAGGCTTTATCGTTGGGCAAAGAGGGATTGAAGTGGATCCCGAAAAAACTCAGGCAATCCTCGATCTGTCACCACAAAGAACATTAAAGATGTGCAAGCATTGAACGGAAGGCTCACGGCTTTAGCAAGATTCTGCTCAAAACTCCAAGAAAAGTCAATACCATTTTTAGCATTTTACAAAAAAACAAGAAATTCCAGTGGAGTCAAAGTGTATAGACGCCTTTGACAGGATCAAAGAATGCTCAAAGAGTTACCCAAGCTGGGTGTTCCGGCACCTGGTCAAGACTTGTATCTCTACCTCTCTGCCACAGATTGGGCGATAGCGGCTGTGTTAATAATGGAGGAGGAGAAAAAAGAGATCCAGTATACTACACCGGAAAAATCCTAACTCCAGCGGAAAGCCGCTACACCAACATTGAAAAAATATTGTTTGCATTAGTCGTTGCATCCCGAAAGCTTCGACCTTATTTTCAGTCACACCGGATTTGTTAGAACAAATTGGCCACTAAAACAGATAGCAAACAACCCAAACGCATCCGGGCGAATGGTTAGTTGGACTGTCGAGCTCACCCAGTACGAAATCCACTTCCTTCCTCGAACAGCATAAAAGCACAGGCCTTGGCGGACTTTATAACTGAAACTACCTTTGCCCAAAAACAAAGAGAACCAACCAACCCGTACGTTATCCTAGTTGACGGAGCTCGATGCAAGACTGGAGCGGGGGCCGGAATAGTGGTCCAAACGCCGGATGGAAGAACTCTTAACTTTGTTCCGGCTGGAATTTGAAGTAACCAATAATGAAGCAGAATATGAAGCCCTCATACAGGGATTGGAGGTCGCCACTGCCTTAGGGGCAACAGAGTTAGAAATATACTCAGACTCAATGCTAGTGGCGCGACAAAACGATAACATTACGAAGTCAAGAGGAGAAGCTTGGAAAATACTGGCCAAAGTCCAAGAGACGAAGGCAAACTTTCAGAGATGTGATTAAGACATCTTCCTCGAGCAGAAAACATAGAGGCCGATGCGTTAGCTAAACTGGCCAGTATGGCCGAAAGAATGCCCAGTAAAGTCTGGATGGAAATAAAGGCAAACTCAAGTCTGAAGGAGATCCGAGTATGCACCATTGAATCAGACGCAATAGCCAAGTCTTGGATGGCACCCATTGTTGAGTACATACAAAGCGGAAACTTGCCACAAGATGAGAAGAGCGGCAAAAACAAGGCGAAGGGCTGCATCTTTCTTTTTAGAACAAGGACAGCTCTACAAAAGATCATTCGCGAGGCCAGCACTTAAGTGTGTTACCATAGAAGAAGGAGTAAGGCTCATGGAGGAGCTACATGAGGGGACCTGTGGGAACCACCAAGGAGAAGGGCAATAGTCCACAAGATCCTAAGGCTGGGTACTATTGGCCAAGGATGAGGGAATTTTCAAAAGAATACATACGGAAATGCATAAAATGTCAGGAACACGGCCACAAAATACAGCCCCCCATCCACACTGAAGCCATATTGTCCCCGATCCCATTTGCCATGTGGGGATTGGATATCGTTGGACCTTTTCCGGAAGCATCCCGGAAGATATAAATTCATTTATGTGGCCATTGACTACTTCACCAAATGGGTAGAAGCCATGCCAACAGTATCCATTACCGCAAGAAAGTCACAAGATTTCATCTGGAAGTATGTAGTCTGCAGATTTGGGATCCCGAAAGTAATAATAACAGACAATGGAACTCAGTTCAACTGTAAAAGCTTCCGGGAATTCTGTGAAGAATGGAAGATTGACCTGAGATTCGCATCGGTCGCCCATCCACAAGCAAACGGCCAGGTAGAAAATGCGAATGGACAAATTGTCAAAGCTATAAAAAAGAAGTTGGACAGCAAAAAAGGGAGATGGGGGAGTTGCTACCTCAGGTTCTCTGGTCCTACAGGACAACCGAAAAGGCCCAACAGGGGAAACTCCATATAGGTTGACCTACGGTCTGGAAGCAATGTTCCGGCTGAGTTATAGTCCCATCGTTAGATGGGAATCCTTTAATGAAGAAAACAACATGAAGGGGTAAAGACGGCCTTGACCTGCTTGAAGAAACCAGGACTATGGCCCAAGTCCGGATGGAAAGGGATAAAGCGAAAGTGGAAAGATATTTTAACCAGAAAACAAGGGAAAGAGGCTTTGCTCCAGGTGAACTGGTCCTTCGGAGGTAAAGCAACCAAAGAAGCTAGAGCCCCAATGGGAGGGACCATTTATAGTACAACGGCGAACAGGGCAAGCTTCATATCGTGTTGAAAAATAGTGAAGGATACGATTGCCTCACTCATGGCATGCCGAGTGCCTCAAAAAGTTTTATGTATAAAAACATTTCTTACAAAAGCAATAAAATGAGGTATTCCTTTAAAGCAAATTTTTTAATGTACCATCCGGCCAGTGTGCCTACAGGCTATCATGCCTTGAAATGTACCATCCGGCCAGTGTGCCTACAGGCTATCATGCCTTGAAATGTACCATCCGGCCAGTGTGCCTACAGGCTATCATGCCTTGAAATGTACCATCCGGCCAGTGTGCCTACAGGCTATCATGCCTTGAAATGTACCATCCGGCCAGTGTGCCTACAGGCTATCATGCCTTGAAATGTACCATCCGGCCAGTGTGCCTACAGGCTATCATGCCTTGAAATGTACCATCCGGCCAGTGTGCCTACAGGCTATCATGCCTTGAAATGTACCATCCGGCCAGTGTGCCTACAGGCTATCATGCCTTGAAATGTACCATCCGGCCAGTGTGCCTACAGGCTATCATGCCTTGAAATGTACCATCCGGCCAGTGTGCCTACAGGCTATCATGCCTTGAAATGTACCATCCGGCCAGTGTGCCTACAGGCTATCATGCCTTGAAATGCACCATCCGGCCAGCATGCCTATAAAAACTAGAATTTACTTAAAAAAGCTTAGAGCAAGAGCATAATGATCTTCCATATAAACAAGGGGAGACCTGCAAACATTTGGAAATCCGGTCGCTCCGGATAAAGCCAAATGAAGAATGTATAAACTAACTCGTAGGAAAGTTACTTAAAACATTAAGGGATACAAAAGAAATGGAAAACGCCAAAACATACCAAAAACAGTAGTCCAAAAACAAATATACAAGATTCCTGCGTTAACAAATTACTATCTAAAAAGCATCTATTCCTTAGCAGGCTTCTTTACAGCAGACTCTTTGGACACGCTCTCAGCAGAGTAGATTTTCCAACAGCTTGACGAAAGCCCGCAACCTCCTGGCGCATGCCGCTATCGGGGGGAAGGAAAGAAGCTTGACCAGGCCCAAAGACTGTCTCACCAGGGATACGACCAAACTTCTCAAAGTCTTCAAGAAAGTTGCTCTTCCGGGCGACATTGTCAAACTCCAGTTCATTATACAGTCGTCATCCAGTACTTCCCCCCTCTTCAGAAAGTACTTGGAGATGGCTTGGCGACAAATGTTAGTAATCTTCCGGCTCTGAGAGCCGAAAGCCTTCTTAGATGGCAATGATAGTTCCTTGTTTCTTCACTCTCTTGGGCCGACGGGCATAGGCTGTATGTTTGGCAACGTCCCCTCAAGCTGCAAAACCTGAGCTCGGTAAAGATCGCGGTCAGAACCCGCGGCAGAAAGTTCCTCATTCAGCTTATCAATACGATCGCTGAGCTTCTCGACATGTCTTAAAAGACTTTCAGATCTGTTTTTAAAAAAAGAGGGGAAAAGGAAAGCAGGATCGGTAAGAATAAGGCATAAGGATGAAAAACGGCGGGAAAAAAGACCAAAAGACTCACCCTTGGCCGGAACCTTAGCACTTTCAGGTTGACGGAGGGCCATGGCCTCCTCTAAAGCTTCACCTTCCCCTCCAGAGAGCCTTCTCGGCCGCAAGAGCAGCTTTGCCTGAAGAAAGAGCTGTTTTCATCCGTCAAGAGTGCTTGGCCTCCTCTAAAGCCTTCACCTTTCCCTCCAGAGAGCCTTCTCGGCCGCAAGAGCAGCTTTACCCTCAGAAAGATCGTGTTCTCATCCATCAAAGACTGCTTCTCTTGGTAAAAGCAATTCGAGTTTGCTCATCCAGAACATTCTTTTCCTCGGTCAATGCGGTGAGCTCTTGAATAAGTTGGGCTTTGTCTCCCACCAAAGCCTCATTCTGCTCAGTCAAAGCTTTTTTGTCCGCCTCAAGGGACTTAATTTCTTTCTCAAGGGCGACATTCACACCACAAAGTAAGCCTATCTGAAGTAAGGGAATCTACGTCCCTTTTGAGCAGCTTGTACCTGCCGCAACAAAACTTCCAAGTCAGACAAAGCATGCTCTGGTATCAAACATTCTTTTCACCGGAAGGTTTGGGGTACCTGCTTCAGGATACCCTCTGTGTGGAGGCTCTGGTTTCTCAGAGCAAACATCTCTTCCCGCAAATTCTTTAACTTTGATTCGTATTCATCTCGAAGACGAACACATTCATGGCGAGATGACCGCAATTCCTTGTTCAAAGTGTCTGTCCTATCTTTCACCTTGCGGTCAATATCATAGTTTACAATATCCATGTAGCTATCATGGTTAGAACGGGTTTGCTTCAACTCGGCTTCAGTATTATCGGCCCGACTTTTTTCACGTTGCAGGTCAAACTGAAGATCCCGAGTCTGAACTTCGGCGCTTTGGGCCATAGACATAACCTACAAAAAAAAAACAGAACATAAAAGCTTAAAAAAAATATCAGAAAGGCATGGGAGGATGGGAGGAAGACGGCGCTTACTCGAAAAATGCTTTGCCACATCAGATTGAAGACATCTCCCGTGGGAATGGAATGACGCATGATAGCATCGGCTGCTCCAACCCCAGCTCTCAGTTTTTCCTTGGTGGGTAACAATGGATGGAGGAGGAGCGAAGATCCCATCCGGATGATCAGACAGTCTTATCGCTTCCTTCCAGGCGTCGGTATATCGAGCAACATCGAAGGGGATCTTGCGCAAAGGTTGCCCACGGTAGTAAAACCATCCCTCCTTCTGAGAAGGACCGGTGAAGCCCTCCTGAACAGGGGGAGGTGGAGAGGAGAGGGGGGCAGCAACATCCTCCCCTGGAGAGGAAGAGGGGGCAGCAACGGCCTCCCTTTGCCTGTCTTCCCTCAGCTTACTTCGAAGCTCTGGGTTCTCGGGCACAGCTCGGTATTCCTTCACCCCCTCAGATGCTGATCCACCGACCCCAGGGATGTCTTGTGGGACTGAGGTGCCAACAGTCCCACGGTCACTTTCAGTCTCAGAAGACTCCGCTAGAACAGCCTTCGGCTTTGGCACAGTTTTCTTCCGGCGTCTTTGAGTATCGGAAGCTGGAACAGCAGGAGAAGGGTGGGCCGGACCGCAAACAACCTCGTTGTCAGTAACGGTGATGGGTGCGCCTTGAGAGCCTGAGAAAGAAAGGGTCAGCATAGATGAACAAGAAAAAGGCAAGAGTTTCCTTCAAATAAGAGAGACAATACGTGGGTTAGTATCTTCCAAGATAGCACCATGGGCCGGATCGGAAGAGAAATACCCTGCCAAGTCAGGAAACAATTCACAAATGGGGGTTGGGTGACCAGATCCCTGCCCTGAACGAGAGGCAGACCCCTGGCCTGAATCAGGAGTAAGAGGGAGAAAGACGCGACGCCCAGACCCTGGACTCACGTACCAAGTACCTGGCAAATCACCGCTTGAACGGGCTGGAGACCCAGTAATTTCTTTTTCTTCTGACCAGAATGGTCCTTGTCTTCATCGCCCCTTTGCCTCTTCTTGGGGGGGTGGCATTCCCAAGGAGCCTTGTGGCCACGTCAACAGCCGCATCAACAGATGCATAATAGTCAACTTGCTCATCCCCCATCTTGAAGCCGACAAAATTCCAGCTGTTGAAGGGCCCCACCTTATCTCCTCTAGAAAAGAAATCTGCCGGAACGATGGAAAGTGAGAGAACAGGTCAAAGGTAAAATTTAAGTAAAACTGGCCAAATAAGACTTACTGTGATATTTTTCAATGATTCCAGGCGCGCTGGGGTAAAAAATACGGAGACCGTAGGCTGTTTTTTGCTTATCACCTTCAGGATTTTCGAGATAGGTATTTCTTGCGCGGGGAAGGAGGACAGCTGAATTGGCCTTTCGGGATCAAGGGGCATAGGGAACTCCCAAAAATCGGCCTGGTGGTGGGACAATGACGAACCATCGGGAGTTCCACCCGGAAGACGCTTTCTTATAATCGAAGAGAGAAAAGCCGGCCTTCGCCTTGATAGTCAGGCTATCAGGATCGTCCCTTGTGGTATAGAATTGGACGAATTCGGTCGCTTCTACCCGAATTTTGCTTTCCTCACAGAGGAGAACATAGGCATGGAGGTAAGAAATTGCCTTTGGGTGTAGGTGAGCAAGCATGCAGCAGCGCCGAATCAGGAAACCCAGAACGAATGGATGAGGGGGCACGGTCAGGCCGCGAGGGAAAAAGTCCGCATAAACGGCATATCCAAGCCCGAAATCATCGTAGGGATGTGAGTCGGCGGAAGGAAGGAAGATGCAAGTACCCAGTGGGACTTCGACGTCTTTCAAACAGGAGAGAAGGGAGGAGGTATCCAAGGAGGATGGAGAAGGTTCTCGGTCAGCCGAGAAAGGCGCGGTAGATTTCAGATAAGTCGGGCGAAACCCTTGGGGTGAAAAGGTACCTTGAATCGCCTCTCTAGCAGGGACGAAATTCGCAGCTGCCTTGTTCTTCTTCGAGCTAGACGACGCCATCAGAGTAAGAAAACGGAGAGCAAGAGCGAAGCGAAAAGAGTGAAAGATTCGAAAAAAGGATGCAAGGAGAGGCGACGGAGTCTGGGCAAACAAGGAAAGAAGTATCTGAAAGAGTTCGAAGCTAAAGCTTTGGAGAAAAACGATTCCCGCCCAGTTGATAAAAATTAAAGGGAGATCCTGCACCTTCCTGGAAACAGGGCGCTGACACAAAACGGCTCTGCAAATTCTACATCGAAAAGGCGCAGGCACGGGCCAGGCACGGGCAAGAGCACAATTAGAAAGAGAAAGTTCTTTTTCCTTTTTTTAAAGAACAAAGAAAAAGAAAAGAGAACTTGTGGGACTAAGGGGAAATGATAGCCGGAAGAATAAAAGGCCCCAGCAGGAAGAGCAAAAGGCCATAGCGTCAGAATAAAAAAAGCAACAAAAGCACACGCTGAAAGAGAAAGTTCTACTTTTTACGTTAATATAATCAAAAGTAGAACTTGTGGGACTGATGAAGAGGGAAAAGTACGAGAATAAGGAAGAATAGAGCATCCGGCTCCATGTGCCTGGAAGGAACAGCTTAGAACAAAGGATATCGACCGGATCGGAGTGTGATCCGGCCGGATGAGTAATTAAATATCCCACTTATATGTAAATGCCAGCCTGGCAATTAAAAAGAAGGACAGGCTGGCAACTCTCGATTTGACAATGTAAAACACTATAAATAGGGGTTCAACCCCACAATAAAGGACACGTTCTCACACTCGAAATTACACACTGTTGCATTGTCTGCACGATTCTCTCTCTCTCCTAAGCTCAGGCACACAGTAACAAGGTAACTCGACGAAGCACAAATGGCCTAGCAGTAGAATAGGAATTCGGTTAGAGATTTGGATAGGAGCTTAGGGAATTTAGGAATTTACTATTTCAAATTATTTTAGGAGGTACATAACCTTCGTTAGAGTGATAAATGTATTTTTATACCTTAATTACACATTAATAAACATGTGGGAAAATTCCGGAAGAAAACGGATTCAAACCATGCGTAAAAACGCTAACGGAGTCCTAAAACGCGTTTTTTGTGAAAATCCGAAAACGTGATTTTAAACAGTTAAATGACCCCGTAAAAATAATAGTTGATTATGTAACAATAATTAAAAATTAATGGGAGTATAATAACCATTAAAATTAAATAAACGAGAAAATTCCGGAAAACGGACCCGGTTAGTGAATAGTGCTAAAACCGAGTAAATTAATGGGCATTTTCTGTAAAAGACAAAAAACGTTCCAGTGTGTATATATTAGTGGGCCGGTTTTTATTAATGTAGACAGCCCCTCACACTTGACTAGTTAGCTAATTAAATAAGTCAAAAAGCAAAAAGTAACTTATACCCCACCACACTCTTTTTCCTCCTTTATTTCTTTTCCTCTCTTCTCTTTCCTCCCTTTCTTTCTTCTCCACGATTCCTTTCTTCTCCCTCCTGGTTGCAGCCGATTGTGCAGCTCTCCCCTCTCCTTCCATGGCTTCTCATCTTCCTCCTCATGCTCTAGCCAACTCCAAGCTCCAAATGCAAAACAAATTACATATTTGAACTCTCCTCATCCTCCTCTACCTTTCCCTCTTTTCGGAATTTCAAAAGGATGAGTTTCATCTCCATGGGTTTTTCCCATTTGAAGAGAAAATGACATATTCTTGAAGCTTGGGTCTCCTCTCTCTCCTAAGGTAAAAATCTCCAAGAAAAACCTCATTTTCTCCATCTTATAGTGGTAACCGATTTTGTCTCTCTCTTACCTTGTTTTTCTTCTTGTTCTTGAGCTCCAAATTGACCCTTCAATGGTGGAGTAGTTTCCCTCTTGATTCAAGGGTGAGAATCCCTCTTAAAAGCTTCAAAAAGGTAAACCCTAACTTTGTGTTCTAGCCTTTGATTGAATTAAGATATTCCAAGGGTTTAGATAATTAATTGGGTATGTTTATGTGTTCTTGGATGTTGGGATGGAGTTTGGAAACTCCATACCCTCTTAACCAATTTTGGAGAAGATGAGGAGCAAGAGATGGATTAAGGAGGCTTGTGAAATTAAGGTAAGAAAAACTACCTTGAACCTTGTTTATAATTGTTTAAGTGTTTGGGATGGGTAAACAAAGTAATGAACCCAAAGTGATGGATAATGTGGTTATTGAGATTATGGAGATTTTTGGTGATTGTGTTGTTGTTGTTGTTGAATTTAAGGATTTTGTTATGTGCTGGTAGAACCCTTGTGGGTTTGGCTAGTTTTAGGATGAAATATGTGAAGAGATGAGTGTTGGGAAATGCTTTGGAAGTAGCCAAGTGCTGTCAAAATTTGTTTAGGAAAGTATGGCCTTGAGTGTTTTACTAAAGGAAGAAGCTAGGTGTGTTTAAGAGGTATTAAGTGAATGGTTAATGGTTGAAAACCAAGCCAAGATGAAGAGTGTGTTAGCAGTGGAAATAATGCCATTTGAGTGTTGGGAATGACATTAGTGAGTGAGGTTTGGATGGTAAGAAGTGGGTACCAAAATCTGTTACAAGGAGTTAAGGAACAAGGAAACCAAGTTATGAAATGTAATTGGATTTTGAGTGAATTAAGCTTGAGTTAGTGAGTGGACTCGATAATCAATTTAAGGTGGTTTAGGTGGATAATTAGGTGCTAAAACATGTGGATTATAGTTGGTGAAGATTGGATAATCAATGGGCTAAGAGGGGACCTTGAACAGAGTTAGAAACTGTCAAATTTGCAAAATCTGTAGCAGGGTCCGGGACCTAGTCCATGGACAAAGTCCCGGACCACCCCCTTAATCTTGCCCGAGAGTTGTCTAGCATTTTGGTCCGGGACCTAGGGTGAGTATCAAGTCCCGGACCACCCCATAAAATAAGGCCGAGAGTCGAGTGCAGGTTTGGTCCGGGACTTAAGAGATGTATAAGGTCCCGGACCACTTCAAAATAAGGCCGAGAGTTGAGACCAGCATTGGTCCAGGACTTAAGGTAGGAACCAAGTCCCGGACCACCCCCAGAATTCACCCGTATGTGTTTTTAAGTGGCTAAAAGGTGGGGAATTGATGGGTATTGGTTTTGGATGTTGTTTAGGAGTTGTTTGGTGACTTATAAAGGTCCTATGAAGTATAAACAAGTGTTGGAAGTGAGTGAGTAAGTTAAGGAATTATGTACACTAAGTTAAACCGAACCAACAGGCTAACGGGGTGAGTACGGGAATATTAGAAGTTAACATACCGTAAGACTTTGTTGTTAATAAAACATTTACATTACTATCAGTTGTTCAAAAACTACCCGGGGAGCGTGAGATGACGCGTTGGAGTGAACCCTCGGGAACACGGTAGAGTAACCCACGGTGACAGGTATGGTTTTCTTGCAACCTATGTCCTACCGGATGTTGTGCAAAAACTATATAACAAAGTATATAAATAAATGCAAGGAGTAGGCAAGTGCACCTAATCGGTGTAGTACAACAAGTGTCGTATCCACAAGGAAATTGGTCCTAACCTCCTAGTCTCGGTACTTAGTAATCGTAATGTAAATAGTAAAATGGGGTTTAGCCGGTGGCAAGCTTGATTGTGTTGGTTGAGTAATTGCAAGAACAACAAATAAACTAAAGGTGATAATTTAATGGATTGGATGGAGAAGTACTTTGGGAATTTGGCAATCACCCAAACTACCTAGATATGCTAGCAACTCTTCTTATGTCATAGTTGTCTTTCTAGAACAATAATAATAACCCTCTAAATCAAAGATGAGTTAATTCTTACTTAGTTAATTTTAGCCTTCAAAATCAATTAGGACTAAACTCACTAAGTAGCACTAAGCAAGTTCTAGAACAAAGCTCCAAATTATGCTCACTAATCCTAGAAGCATAAATTAAGAGTTCTCTCTCAATTTAGTCACAAACCCTAACTCAAAACCAAATTGTAGTTGGGGTTCACCACAAATACGCTCAAGAGATCAATTTGAGAACATTGAAAGATAATTGAGAGAGAAACAACTATATTAAGGCATAATAAAGATTCACAAGCAAAATCTAGGGTTTGGGTTCAAAGACCCATCCCAAAGAACAATGGAGTACTCAAGCATAGAGAGAGGAAAGAAAAACTAGAAAAGAGTAAGAAGAAGCCATTGTTGAAGCTTTGAAGCTTTGGAGAAGGTGAGTTCTTCCTTCTTCTCTCTTCTCTTCTTTCTCCTCTTCTTTCACGTTCTTTCTCAGCTGCTGTGTGTGTGGAAGTGTAAAATGCCAAGAATGACTCAAACCCCTTCTTTTTTCCCGTTTTAAAACGATCGTTCTGGGCAAATTTCTGTCGGGACCGCCCCACAGGGGCGGTCCACACCAGAGGCAATTCCCGTGTTCCGAAATCGGCTGGACCGCCCCTCAGGGGCGGTCCACAATAGAGGTGATTTCCTTGTTCAAAAATGACTGGACCGCCCCACAGGGGCGGTCCACAGGGGCGGTCCACACCAGAGAGGCTTTTTCTGCACCGAAATTGGCTCGTTTGGCCCCTCGTCTTTGACACACTCCTCGGGGCATTAAAGCTCAGCTACAAAGTCTTGAGAGTCTCCTAAAAACCATTGCTCAAGTGAGCTTTTACCTAAATTTAAATCAAAACTGCATGAGTTCAATTATATTAACGAAATGCTCTATCAAGTGGTGAAATGAGTCAATAGTTACACGAGATAAAGGTAAATAAAGACCTTATAAATACATCATTTCACCACTTATCACCGGATTACACCGGCTTGTATGCCAATGTGTTTTTCTGTGTGTTTGCCACCTTGCAAGATAAAGCATGAAATGAGTTTACAGTAATTCATTATTGTGGCGTAATTAATTCCGATACCGCTTAACCTTAGTTATGTGTTAAATAATAGTTAACCGACTTTAGGTTCACATAAGAGATCGGTATTCGGAATAAACGTCTCAACCCATGGGAACGTTCCAACTACGGCTATCAGTGCGTTAGTGTATGTTGTTATTATGAGCGATGTATGTGACTTGTTGGATATGTTGTTGTTGTTATTGGATACAGTTATTCATGTTTGTTAAAAGGGATATTACTCCCCATATGTGTCTAACCGAGAGTTAGTAACACTATGTGATGTATGTATGTGGTAAGTTCCATAAGGGAACCTCTAACTAATAAGTATATGTTATGTATGGAGAGGAATCCGGTTGTTCCGGTCGCGCGTGTTGTTTGGGAGTTAATACATATATGAGAATTAACTCCCATCCTGTTATGTTAGGGTTGTTTTCCTTCATTGGATTTCGACCTCCCACTAGCTTAGCCAAAGCTTACCTACCCGACCTCCACATCGGGCTAGGAGGGAAATTATGTATAATGTTGGTAGGGTGTCGATGCCTAAGTTCGCTTCGACTCCCTCTTTGTTATGTTACGGTTGTTCTTCCTCCTGGAATTACAACCACCCACAAGCTTAACCAAGGCTTACCTACCTCATCACTATTGGAGTTAGGGGGAAATTATGTATGTTGTGATCGGTCCTATATGAGGCCGCCACTCAAGTAAAGGAAATGTATGTATGTTGTGCTCGGGCTTATATCACCCCGACATTCCCTAAGTAAAGTTATATCCTCTCAGAGGAGAGAAATTAAGTTGAGTATGTTATAAAGTGAAGTGTGTTGTTATTGAGTGTGTGTGCTAATTTGTGTTTGTGCCCTATTAATGGATGTTTGCTTATAAGCATGATACGTGTGAGTTTGTGCATGTTTGAAATAAATCAACCGCATGCTAAGACGACAAATAGTTGTGCGTGGCCCGGTAGCATGCGGGCTGCGGGATTACCATACCAGCAAAGGTGCTGACCCCCTTTGGGGGCTCCCATACTTTTCAGGTACAAGGAACTGGAAGCCGTTCGAGAGTAGGATGGGGTAGTGTTTGTATGTGGTAGTCATGAGAATTGTGGATATATTATAGGTGTAGTAAGACCGAAAATGTATCGGCGTTAGTTGGTAATTACTCGGTACAGCTGTAATGTAAGTGCATAATGATTGTTGGACATGGAACGGGATTTATGTGTAGTTGCTCGGGAGTTTAGTCCATCAGACCGGTACAATGTATGTATGTTAGCCTTGTTAGCCACGTGGGTGGCTAACGGCGTGTAACACCAAAGAGTTGAGTTATGTGGTGAGTTGTGATTTCCGCTGCCAAGTGTTGTTAAGTGTGTTATTTGTAGTTGGGGTGTTACACATATATATATATATATATCTTTATGTATTAAGATTTATCCATAACATTTTTAAGAAATTTTATTGTATTTAATTATGTTTAATAACTTTTAGGCATATCCCCAACCGATATATGGTTTATTAAATAAAGTATTTTCCCTTATTTATTTAATATTTATATGCATATACATGTATTAGAATTTATTTAAGTCATCCTTTATGTAGCTTATTGAATTTAAATTATGTTTATTAACCTCAACATTTATCTGGATTCCATGTATGCTTTATAAAGTATTTCTTTGTACATTTTAGAATATTAGCCTCTATAGTATTTAGTTAATATAAGTGTTGATTGATAAGTGTCTAAATGAGCATGTTTTATGGGTGTATTTCATATATTATATCAGCACTTTTCTGCTCAATTCTCACTTATCGTATGTTTTTCCTCTAGTTTATGTTTTATTGGTTATCTCACAAATTTATTTGTTAAAACATGAGGAAAAACCAAGCTAGGAGCAAAGTACACGAAGAGACGAACGCATAGACGCAAACGGCTCGAAAAACGGAGTCCAAACTAAGAATCTAGAGTTGGACAAAATTCACAAGTCAAATACACACGTCCATGTGTTGTCCGTGTGTTGTCCTTGACTTGTCCGCATAACAAAGGGTGGACAGGGGTAGGACACAACACACGTCCGTGTGTTGTCCATGTGTTGTCCGTGTGTTGTCCTTGACTTGTCCGCATAACAAAGGGTGGACAGGGGTAGGACACAAACGTGTCCGCCCAACTTTACCCGGACGTGGCTTGTGTCCGCCCAACTTTACTCGGACAAGAGCAAATGTGTCCGCCTAGAAATGGCTGGACACAAACGTGGACATGAGCTGTCCGCCTAGAAATGGCTGGACACAAACGTGGACACGGGGAGGACGTGTGTAAATACAACGCAGATCCAGAAATTAACGCGACAGTTTTCTTCTTCGCCGACTGTCTTCCCCAAGTTGCTTCTTCCTTTGCGGCGCCTACAGACATGTCGAACTGCTTCTTTAGCAATATCAGGCGCCTGCCGACAGTTACTCACGCATTCTGCCGCCCCCAATCCATTACTGAAATTGCTCACGCGGTGTTCCCTCTGTCTTCTTCCCCTTCCTTTCTTCTATAAAACCCACGCTGCTCTGCTCAAATAAATCATCCCTTCCTCCCAATCCAAATTAGACCACAGTTCACAGATTACCACCATTCACCACATTTCCACACCTGCGATCCATTCCATCCTCTTATCCTCCACTTCTCCATTTTAGTTTTATTCTTCATTCCACCACACAGCAGAAGCACGATAAGAAGAAGAGAAGAAAAGGGAGCTGGAGCAGAAGCAAATCGCAGTCCAGTCTCCGCCGGCAGTCTCCAAATTAATGGCTATCTCTGCTTTCTTTTTATTACTGCTAATGTCTGAGTGATTTTTATTCGTATCCTAGGATGGGGTTTGATCCTAATATTACTTAAATAAATATTTGTTACCTGTTTCACTTATTAAACTTGTTTTAATTCCTTTCAGCAAATATTGTTAAATGCTTAGCGTGACAAACTACTGCATTTATTTGGTAACTATCAACATATGATTTTGAGATAATCAAGGTACCACAAAGGAATTAACCTTGGTATTTACACTCCGGATTGAGCAGGAAAATACTGAGGCTTTTAATAAGAGTTTGTAACTGACAATTATTAACTCTAATAGACAATAAATATTTGAGACAGGATTATAAAATTGTTTAAGTAATTTAGGAAATTCCCCCGCTATCCCAGGATACCTTTTTCCATCCATTTACTTTATTTTACTGTGTTTATTATTTCTGCACTGATCTTAAACATCAAGCTTGCCTCCGGCTAAACCCCTTTTTACATTTTATGCACTTTTATTTATCTTTTGTACATTTACTAAACTTGATAATTAATTAGATAGTTGCGAAGTCTCTGTGGATACGACACTTATTTTACTACAAAGATTGGGTTCACTGCCCATAGTTAGCAAGATAGTTTAACTACTATTTTGCCCAACAAGTTTTTGGCGCCGTTGCCGGGGACTTCGGTCCAACTATCTGGTTTATTATCTGTTTAGTTTTTCTTTTATTTCCGTTATTTGCCCCTTTTATGTATAAATTTTTGTTTTGTTTTTAAAGGTACTTAATTCTGATGGATGGTCTACGATCAAGCAGGAGATTGGTATGGTTACCCCTATGGCGCAGAGGACTACAATCAATGGAGTGTCTGCCAAGAGTGTGGAGGAGACCATGAAAGTTCTCATTGTCCTACGGTTGCAATAGAGAGAGACAACGCCATTTTAAGGGAAATGATGGCAAATTTTACCTCAACCTCTGAAATGATCCGGTAAAGAACGCTAGATCAGGTCGAACGCATGGGACAACCGGTTCAACAACTGAATGAAGTGGTTCACGAGGAGGAACAACCTGCTGAGGACATCAGCTACTTTCCACCTCCTCCCCTTTTCGAATTAGAGAATCCATCACCAAACAACCATCAGCTTGATTATGGAGACAACCCCTCAGAAGAGAGTTTCTCCTTGGACTTCATGGAGTTTCCTCCCTCTGAAGTCAACTACTTTTCCCCTCCTTCTCCGTGCTCTACCTAGAAGATGAGGGTGGATACATCCTCAACCTTGAGAAGGAGGAGATACTGCCTCCCTCCGAGCCATCAGAAGAAAGTGCTATAATCAATTTCAAGGAGCCACTTCCCTCTGACGTTGATTACCATCAAGGCTCTTACCATAAGCCTCAACAACAAGAGGAGGATTTTTACATCTTCCAATTTGAGGAAGCAAAACCAATCACACCTGGTCTCCTGTTAGAACTACGCTACCGGCACTACCTCCTCAAACACCAGGTTTTGTGGAGTATTCATTTTCCTATTATATTTGCCGAAGTAACGTTTTGTTTTGATCCAGGTGGTTTGCTTTTAATTACTGCCAACCTCGTTTTCCTGGCAGAGCTGTTGTCTACTTATAATTTTGATCCAGGATAACGAAGCGGGCGTCTAGCCAAAGACGTTAAAGAAGGGTAGCTTCCCGGGAGCAACCCGGATGAACTTTTATTTTATTGGCTTTTATGCTCTTTTAATTTTCAGGTTCTCTTTAAATTTTGTTTTTGCTAAACCTTAACCCCGTTTGTAGTATGGTTGTTTCTAGTGTCTTATGCAGGTGCAACTTCATGTCTACACCGCAACCAAGCTACGCTACTTGAGGCTGAAGCTCAAGTGTGGGGGAACTCCTATAACGCTAGCAAAAATAATCTCAGGGGAGTACCAGTTTCTTTAATTATGCTTTTATTTAAATAAAATCTGCAGAGGAGCGTTTATGTGCTTAAATGTTTATTTGTGACCTTTGTGTTTTCTCTATTTTATCTACTTACAGAAAAGGTCTTCTGAAAACCTTTCCCTTGTTTTTTCTGGTGAACAATGAGGACATTGTTCAATTTAAGTGTGGGAGAGTATGTCCTTTTCTGTGACATTTTGTGCTTAAATGCTTAATCTCTCTGCTAATCTTGCGTTTGTCCAAATTCAATATCGTGGACCCTTTATATGTGGGTTGTTCTCTTTAAGAATAAATACTGTTATGAATTGTGGGATAAATGGTATAAATGGTACAAATTTTAAAATTTTGATTACTTTTGAGGAGCATTTTTATGCGGTGTGACCAAATGATCTGAAATGGATGGATTTTTATTACTCAGGGGTTCCTTCTGTCTTCTTTCTTAGGGATTGCTAAGGGGTGCTTCTCTGTCAAAAAAAATATTTATACAAAAAAATAAATAAGGGACTTGCGAGACACCATTGGTAACCAACAAAGAGAGTTGAGTGTTCTTAAATACAAAGGCTTAATGCCTACATATTATCTTCTCATCTCTTATGCAAAAGTGAAACAAATGCATAATTCTATTTTTCCTTTTGTTTTCTCCTCAATGCCCATTCTTGAGAGAAGTTGGCCATGGTAAAAGTTCTCAAAGTCACCTTAACTAAGAAGCATTGAAGTACTCCGGATCATACCCCGAAACTCTAATTTTTATTTTTACCCTGAGTACATCTGTGCCACCAGCAGTTGATGGATCACACTCCTCGAAAAGTTTAAAGATCATGTACTGTTCACTTGTTTATCCTACCCTTCATAATAATATTTGTTAATATTGAGCATTCCCTACTTGCTTGGGTACATGGTTTTGCTTGAGTACAAGCAAAAGGTAAGTGTGGGGGTGTGATAAGTGTCTAAATGAGCATGTTTTATGGGTGTATTTCATATATTATATCAGCACTTTTCTGCTCATTTCTCACTTATCGTATGTTTTCCTCTAGTTTATGTTTTATTGGTTATCTCACAAATTTATTGGTTAAAACATGAGGAAAAACCAAGCTAGGAGCAAAGTACACGAAGAGACGAACGCATAGACGCAAACGACTCGAAAAACGGAGTCCAAACGAAGAATCTAGAGCCGGTCAAAATTCGCAAGTCAAATACACACGTCTGTGTGTTGTCCGTGTGTTGTCCATGACTTGTCCGCATAACAAAGGGTGGACAGGGGTAGGACACAACACACGTCCGTGTGTTGTCCGTGTGTTGTCCGTGTGTTGTCCTTGACTTGTCCGCATAACAAAGGGTGGACAGGGGTAGGACACAAACGTGTCCGCCCAACTTTACCCGGACGTGGCTTGTGTCCGCCTAACTTTACCCGGACAAGAGCAAATGTGTCCGCCTAGAAATGGCTGGACACAAACGTGGACATGAGCTGTCCGTCTAGAAATGGCTGGACACAAACGTGGACACGGGGAGGACGTGTGTAAATACAACGCAGATCCAGAAATTAACGCGACAGTTTTCTTCTTCGCCGACTGTCTTCCCCAAGTTGCTTCTTCTTTTGCGGCGCCTACAGACATGTCGAACTGCTTCTTCAGCATTATCAGGCGCCTGCCGACAGTTACTCACGCATTCTGCCGCCCCCAATCCATTACTGAAATTGCTCACGCGGTGTTCCCTCTGTCTTCTTCCCCTTCCTTTCTTCTATAAAACCCACGCTGCTCTGCTCAAATAAATCATCCCTTCCTCCCAATCCAAATTAGACCACAGTTCACAGATTACCACCATTCACCACATTTCCACACCTGCGATCCATTCCATCCTCTTATCCTCCACTTCTCCATTTTAGTTTTATTCTTCATTCCACCACACAGCAGAAGCACGATAAGAAGAAGAGAAGAAAAGGGAGCTGGAGCAGAAGCGAATTGCAGTCCAGTCTCCGCCGGCAGTCTCCAAATTAATGGCTATCTCTGCTTTCTTTTTATTACTGCTAATGTCTGAGTGATTTTTATTCGTATCCTAGGATGGGGTTTGATCCTAATATTACTTAAATAAATATTTGTTACCTGTTTCACTTATTAAACTTGTTTTAATTCCTTTCAGCAAATATTGTTAAATGCTTAGCGTGACAAACTACTACATTTATTTGGTAACTATCAACATATGATTTTGAGATAATCAAGGTACCACAAAGGAATTAACCTTGGTATTTACACTCCGGATTGAGCAGGAAAATACTGAGGCTTTTAATAAGAGTTCGTAACTGACAATTATTAACTCTAATAGACAATAAATATTTGAGACAGGATTATAAAATTGTTTAAGTAATTTAGGAAATTCCCCCGCTATCCTAGGATACCTTTTTCCATCCATTTACTTTATTTTACTGTGTTTATTATTTCTGCACTGATCTTAAACATCAAGCTTGCCTCCGGCTAAACCCCTTTTTACATTTTATGCACTTTTATTTATCTTTTGTACATTTACTAAACTGGATAATTAATTAGATAGTTGCGAAGTCTCTGTGGATACGACACTTGTTTTACTACAAAGATTGGGTTCACTGCCCATAGTTAGCAAGATAGTTTAACTACTATTTTGCCCAACATTGATTTATTTAGCCCCTTGTTTTAACCCAAGTTACTATTTAATTCCCTTTTATATATGTGTAAATATATATATATATTTTCCTTAGTTTTAATTAAGAATGTTGACTTCCATATTACATAATAATTAAATGTAGATTAGTTTAGTTCCTTTATTTAACATCAGTTTCTATTTTTATTTCTCTCATATAAGTATATATATAATTATATATATGTAAATAATTTTTACTTCACTTAAAAGATAATTCCCAAAATATTTATAAACATACTATTACTAAATGTTAGTCTAATCTTTTCATTATTTCCCAACCTAAAAAGTTTATTAGTAAACTATACTTTAATTTTTGTTACATTAAAAACCATATATTATAAGTTATTATTATGAAAATTCATAAACACAATTTCTAAACCCATTTACCATTGTCCAAAAATTCCCAAATTAAGTATATAGTAGCTATAACATTTTAGACATATTATAAAAATTTTATTTCATAAAAATATTTTTTTTATTTAACCAAATAATTCCATAATACCCGTAACTTGCAAAATCATAACTTACGTTTAAAAACTCCAAAACCATATTAATTTACATCAAAATAAACTAGATTTTATAAGGAATCTATGGTTAAAATTTCAAGTCAAAATACATTCGGGAAGGCCATTAAATAAATCCAACAAGTTAGGGTTAAATTCTGGAATTTATAAAAACCTAATATACTCTTAATTTCCCACGATATAATCTCGGCCGTCCGTTTCCTTAAATCCCGATCGGACGGCCCCTGAGTGTCGAGTTCATCAGCGAACTCCAAACAGAACTCACGTACTAATCTGTTGATTTCTCTCAACTCACAGAACCAAATCGGCTGATTTTTGTTTCGTTGAATTCGTAATTCGATTTCGGTTCTAATGATACCGATTTCTCCACATATAATGTAGTATTCTATGAGTTCGATTCTGGGTTTAACTCGGTTAGGGTTATGTCAGTTCGAATTCGATTTTGCCAAATTCTCCTAACACAATGCATAATAAGTGAAATTGAAACGTGGGTTTGGTCGACAATGTAAAACCGATTAACAACATCGGACGAATTGAAAGAGAAACTCACCGGAATTGCACAAATCGAAGGAATTCGATTTCGTTTTCTGGAAAAAGGTTTGAAGTTGGCTGTTTCGAGGGGCTCACTTTGTGGATCTGTAAGTTAAGTTCTAGATCGAATTAGAATACGTATGTGGGCTTAATCGAAAGAGGAGATTTAGATCTACAAATTGATAGCAAGAACTCAATCTGACTTGCATTATACGGAAAGAAATTCAACCCGAAAGTTACGAGTTTATTACCTGCAGTTTTTGTATGATTTTATGTACGTGACAAGGCAGTAACTTTAGACGCCTCGTTCTTCCAAATAGTTGGGATTTAGCCTTAGTTGTAAACATAAGAATTGTAGACGGGTTAGAGATCTACACAACGAGCTAAAGAAATCAAATTTTGGATGAGAGACGAAGAAGTTATGATCGAACGAAAGTGCCTTACCGATAACGTTTTTCTGCGAATCTAGGTTACAGCTTTGCAAGGAGGCAACTTTGGATCAACTTTCCGGTGGATGTAGGAAGGGTTAGGTTATGTGTGAGCTATGGTTGTAAAGAGGAGATTAAGGAGAAGAGAATGAAGAAGACGACACTGAAAAATTAGAAAGGATGAGTGAGATACAGCCGTCACAAGTTAAGGCAAAAATACTGGTGGAGGTTAGAATACTCAGCGAATTTTATGCTAAGTACCGGCGAGCTGTGTGACCTTGACACGTGGCAATTTTCAAATTTTTGACTCTAAACTTCATTCTATCATAACTTTGGCTAGGATGATCCGTTTTTGACGTTCTTTTTATCAATCTTCTTGGTTTTCCATAACCTTTTTATTGGTATAGGTTTCCTGGGATGGTTTGACCATTCTCAAAAAGTCAACCCTAGCAAGGCTTAATAAGCTTTATGGTTTCCATGATTTTATATTGACTTTTATGATTCAAATTAATGTTCCAACTCTTTCTAAAATCTTTATAATATACTTGGAGTGTTTAGAAATTTTTCCAAGATTTATTGACTTATAAATCTTATTATTAAATTCAAAATACTATATAATAATATATAGTAATCTAATATTTATTAGTATTCTTTAGAGTTAAATAGAAGAAATCCCCTAATTTAATTCCCATAAGTCCCTATAATAATATAATAATTTATTATTCATTATTCCATACCATAATTTACTAATTAATAGTATTATTTATGGTTTAATAAAAGAAATCCCCTAAATTAATTTAAATTAATTTAGGGGTATTTCACCAAGATAGATTAAGATGACGCCCATGCTCTTACCCAACTTACCACTAAGTAATGTTTATTTCTGAACCTATTTAAACCTTCCTTCAGCCTCCATTTTAAATTCGTACCAAACACTCCAGTCTAAATATTACACTCTCCTCCTCTCCCTCCATATTACCTGCTCATCCACGATAAACCCTTCATCTCCATTCACAAACCTTTCTCTGTAACTCTTCTCCCTCACTCATAAACAGATTCCTGCTCACGGTGCTTCATTTAGCCGCATCCGGATTGACGTCCGGATCCGGACAGACCCTGAAGAACGCGTCCGGATCGGCGTCCAACCCCAGATAGCCGGACGTGACACAGACAAGAGTGGAAATTGCAGAATCGGGGACGGCTTCTAAAATCAGTTTTTCTGCTAAATCCCTCTATCCTTATGCTGTTTATATTGAGCATTGTTATTATGTCTATGGCTGAGTAGTCACTTTTAATTTCGGTTTACTATGTATCTCTAGATTTATTATTTCTGAACCTTTGTGATTTTCTACAGTACATTAGAATAAAGTTCTTTTCCTTTATGAATTCCTAAACTTTTTAATCTGATCAATTATTAAGTTTATCAGTTTGTTAGCTTATAAGTGAGAACTGTGGCTATCTATTGACTACAGGGAAAGAACCAGTTAGTATGGAGATGGTAATTCCTCTAAACCACTAGCTGACCATTTATCTAGACTATGCTTAAAGCAATTAGTAAACAGTGGATTCATAACGAGAGTTAGGATTCGGTCTTTACTAATTAGAATTCGTGGAGCGGGAGATCGAATACGAGTTATCCTTATTCTAGGGTTTTATTCAGAATTCTGTAGAAATCACTTAGGAGAAGAAACTGCAAATCTAGAGAGAAGTAGTAAACCGGAATTTCCTTTCTCAAACAAAAATCAAATCAATTATTTAACTGTTATTTATTGTTTATTGAACTCTTTTACAACATTCACCAACACATACAAAAACCCCCAATTTCCTGTTACTTTTATATTATCCTTGTTTTGTGTGTAAGTAGAAATTAAACTAGACACTGCCTCCTTTGGTTCGATACTCAGGGAATACTCCGAGATTTAAACTTGCTATAATCGACCGGTACACTTGCCGTTAGGTTTTTACCCAACAAGTTTTTGGCGCCGCTGTCGGGGAGGCACGGTTATTTAATTTAATTTTTATATTGGTATTAACTCATTTAATTTTGTTTTGTTTTTGCTTTTTAATTTATTCTTGTTTTGTCCTATTTTGTTTTATTTTTTGTTCTGGTTTATTTTGGTTTTACCCGATTGAGTTTACTTTTACAACTAAATTACTGTCAGTTATCTGATTTTGGTTTATGGTTAAAACTCATTCTGAAGGCAATCCCAAATTTGAGCTTGAACCTGAGATAGAGCGACTTGCTAGAAGAAGTCATCAGGGATTAGTACTGGAGTCTGCAGTTTAGCCTGAACTGTTTTTCAAGGACTCACCAGGTGATACATTTGTTCCAGAGGAAGAGTGTATTATGGACGGTATCAGCCGAGAAAGAAGGATGAATGACTACACTCGTCCGAATGTGGAGGGACTCACATCACCAATAGTAATCCCTACACTACCGGAAGGGGTAGAGTGGCTGTTCAAGACCCATTACGTCACAATGGTTTTGAATGCTCCACAGTTCAGTGGAACAGTTACTGAAGACCCAAATGTTCATCTTACATCCTTCCTGCGATTGGTTGGAGCATGTTCAACACCAGCCTCTCAGGAGGTAGCCAGGCTAACCTTGTTTCCTTTTTCACTCAGGGACAGAGCTGAAGAGTGGCTGAACTCCCTATCTCCAAACAGCATCACTTCTTGGAGTGAGCTAGCAAATGCGTTCCTAGCAAAGTACTTTCCACCATCCCGAATGCTGTCAATGAGAGGTGAGATCACGAACTTCAAACAGTATAGCGGTGAAACTCTTTCTGAAGCGTGGGAGCGATTCAAAGGAATTGTAAGAAAAGTACCACATCATGGGCTGGGAGAAGAAGTTGTATTGCAATCATTTTATAAGGATCTAGACCCCTAGAGCCGTCTATTAGTTGATACCTGTGCAGGAGGAAGTCTTATGGAGCTTCCAATCACCAGGATAAAGAAGTTGTTGGAAACTCTTTCCAATTCAGCAAACCAATGGGGAGGTGCTAGAGCGGCTACTGAGATTTTTCCAAAGAAGAATGTAGGATTTTATGAGGTAGACTCGAATACCCTCTTAGCTGATAAGATGGATAGCATTTCTAAGCAGTTTGAGAAGATGTGCACATTGATGAACCCAAAATCAAACGCATCGGCTATCACCGATTCATTCCCTCAATGTGAGTACTGTGGTAGAAGTTCAAACTTGTGTTAGTGTACACCTCAACCAAGTGAAGAGGTGAATTACCTGGGGAACATACAAGGAAATTTCTATAACAACCAAAACAACCAAGGATATCAGCAGCAAAGGTTTTAGAGCAACAACTACAATCAGAAGGCACCACAACAATATAATCAGTCTTATCAGAGACTCCTTCAGAACCAACAGATGCAAGGTCAAGGAGCTAGTAGTTCCTCAAACTTGGAAGCTATGATTAGCGAATTCATTGCATCAACAAAAGCCAGATTCAATGAGCAAGATGAAATCAACAACAACCAAAAGGCATTCTGAAACACCCTAGAAAATCCTAGCTACAAAATATACCTTCTTTATTATTTTATATGTGTATGTGGTGCTTGTAGTTGATATAAGCTAGTACAATGGAAGTTATTTACTAGCTTGTAAAAGTGTAAATTGTAAAACATGTACAATGTACAATAGGAAGATTGTACATGTAATAACTAGTTCATGTTATTCCTTTATTCTTAAGTATATTATAAGATAATATACTTGTTACAATAATTAGCTATCTAGTTCTTGGTGATAATTACCCACCTTAAACACTTGCAGTAACATGTATGCATATAGCCGATTTACTTGACCAGGAATTGCACATTCTTGTACAAGGATAACGATTATTTTATTCAGCCATAACCAACCATGAGTGCATGTTATGTAGTTAACGTTTTTTGATAACGACTACCCATCATTGCATTTATATTTGTTAACCTGTATAGCCGATTCCCTTGCCAGTACTTTCAAGACTGTACATCCTCGTACAGCAAAAGAAAAAAAAACTGCTCAACATGTAAACCGCTTTGGATGAGTACTAGGCTAACAACCTTGTTTTTTTTTATATAATAATACCTGCACTAATGTACTTATCCTTTTCACTGTCGATCCACTCTGTCTACTTATGGAATATAAGTATTGATTTGCATAGCCAACAATCTAAAGCAACAGGAGTTGACACCTAAGTACAACAGCTAAGTGTCATTTAAGGAGTCTGCCTTGTCATCAAGGGAATTTATTTTCTTTGACTATATACCACCCCATCGGCCAGCACCCTCCGACACCAAGCTGCTGAGCCTTTCATCTCCTCCTTCCTAGGCTGTTGAAGAGCCCAACCAGTAGAAGAAACAACCTGAAAAAAAACAGAGGACAAAACAGAAAAGAAAAGATAGAGCTTTATAACCGAGAGCAGAGAGTTGTTGCTGCTAGCGCCAGTTCTTCTATTCAACTAGCAGCCGTGTCTTCCTTTTCATTTTTGTGACCTGCATTCACGTAAGAAACCAGAAACAACCAAGATATAAGTGGGTTAGAGAAGGGAAAAAAATAAACCAGCAACAACTAGATACAAAACAACCGTGTGAACAAGGTACTACAGTTGTTGTCATCCTGCGCGAGGAAAAGGGAGGGGAATTAAGGTCCAGGTGCTGGGAGTTTAAGAGAAGAAGGAGAAGAAGTTAACCAATAGAGATCATAGAGAGTTTAACAGATAATGGCTAGAAGAAATCAGGTAACCCCATGCACAACCAAGATGTTTCAAAACATAAAAAAACAGTTTTTCTAGTTGTTGTGTGTGGCTCCTGGTATACCGACTTACTGCTATTTTGTTTGTTGAATTGTGGAGCTAAGTTTTATCTTGTCTGCTGGTTTAAACCCTTCTCTTATTCAGTATTGTACACGGTTGAAATCAGTGAGTAAGTTAGACTTTTACCTTTTTCTTTGATTCATGTTCTCTGGGTATGTTTCTGTTGGAATAGACGCTTTCAGAGTCTTCGAAGTCAGAAGAGGTATTGAAGCATTTACAGTTCCAAAACGTCCAACCCCTCCTGCTCTGCTAACTGCGTGCGTATGCTCCTTCACCATATCCCTCATCACCTCTTTAGGAGCACGCTTCAACTTCTGGTTTCTTCCTTGATATGATGTTCTACGACGGTTGTGGTCTCTTCCTTCAACGAGAGTGTATAACCGAGAGTATTAACCGAGAGTGCATAGCCGAGAGTGTTGTATTCAGCCAGCAGCTCTTTTCCTTTCGTTTTGAACTGATTACTGATTCCCTGGGCATGAGGATGTGTGGGTAAGTTAGATAAATATACAGCATAGTTTGGTAAATATACGGTAAGCTAGAATAGAGGAAAAGATGGGTTGTGGGACTGTTTTCTTTTCCAGTCGGTAACTGGAGTTAGGAAGCTGAGTGGAGTTTTCTAATTTTGTAGCTTAACTTATCATAGGAGGAAGTAGTTAAAGTACGTAAGTGGTCTGCTATATATTCAAAAGAAGAAGTAACAAGCTAGATGACTTCTAGCACTCGTTTTCTTTTGGTTGTTAGTACTGTCGGTTTTCTAGATATTTCATCACGGGCACCATGCTGATGGTTCTAACTGGCAAGCGGCCATAACAACAGACTCAGAAACAAACCTTCTTCCTTAATTACTCCTCTCTTTACTTCTATCGGCTTCTTATTCTGTTCACTTATTTAGTACAGTACTACCTTTGAGGTTTCTTCTTCTGTTCACTTATTTAGTACAGTACTACCTTTGAGGTTTCTTCTTCTGTTCACTTATTAGTACAGTACTACTTTTGAGGTTTCTTCTTCTGTTCCGTATGTTCGTGTGTGATATATATACATACGCATAGCAGCTAGGGAAGAAAAAAAATAAGACAGATGAGATCGAGTGAGGAAGTTCACGAGCAGCTACTGTGAAGTTTTGTATATTTGAGTGTGTGTGTGTGTGTATATATATATATATATATATATATGCATATCGATAACGGGGATAGCAGCCAGGAAAGGAAATAGACAGATGAAATCAAAAGTATATATAATTGTCGTAAGTAGTATAAGTAATTGAAACAAGTAACTTGTGTTAGTTGATGGATGGAGAATATGTTGATTTACAATGAAATATACAATTGTCGTAAGTTAACATATATATTTGAACTTGAATTGTTTCTGTCCAGCGCGTTAGTTGCTGTTTAACTAGGAGGTAGTAGCATGTATTACGTGTGTGTGGAGTTAGGAAAGGGGTGGTTAAATTCCTAGGATAATTACTAAAGGAATCGGTTGTAAGACTGTAAACGTCATTGTCATAGTTTGTACAGTCAAGTGCAGTAATATTTGGATGAATTAATCATTTGTGTATAAATTGTTGTAGTGATAAATTGTAAATGGTGATATTGTGATATTTCGGTTTAATAAATATTATGGTTGGTTGTACTGACATATTATGATATTATGATCTATATTTTGGTAACTTGAGGTAATAAATGAGGCAAGGAAGTGCCTAACTAATTGGTGACATGTTTATGGAATATTTACTCCTAACACTGTACTGGAGTTTAATGTTACTACTCCTACCAACGTATTGGAGCTTAGCCATCATGATCTACTCTATAGGCTGATGATCTATAAGGGGTGTGCACACTTAAAGACATGGGGTGAGGTGGATTATCTTGTCTGAGGGGTCGAGAGTGTTAGTACTCTACGTCGAAAGACCGATTGCCCGAGGACAGTGGAAAGTATATAATGGTGAAAGAAATGGTACCTACAGTGAACAGTGGAAGTCATTGCTTACTTGCTCTTATGAGTGTTTGTCGCTATTTCGGAATATTCGTTATGTGCTTTAAGGTGTGGTAAGTAACTCAGGTGTTTCCTTGGTTTTATGTATTAACCCTGTTATGAAGGTGTTATTTATTGTTGTGCTGCTCGGGTGTGTAAGTTTTATAAAGATAAAATGTATTTTACAGGTTGTAGTGGGAGTTACTCAATTTACTGATTTGCAACGGCAACCTTTTCTTGTATGTATGAATTTTATGGTTGCAGATCCCTAACTCTACTTGGATGGCCCTATATTATGTGGAGGAGGTGGTGGTCATCCACTTCCTGAATGTATATCTGGTGGAAGACCTCATCTTGAGGGAAGGGGTACAGGTGGTGGTGGTTAGGAAGGTTACCTATCTTGCTATAAGTTACCGTAGGCTGCAAAGACAAGCCAGGATGCGCGTACTTCCTGTAGAGGAAGTACGAAGGAGATTTCCAAACTTTAACAGGGATCTTAGATAATGTGTTAGCCGCCTCAAAGTTTTGATGTAAGCTAAGAAGTAGTAAGACAATAGTCAACGTGTAGAAAGGTTTAAGTATATGTAGTCTTTGAAGGATGTAAGAGCTAGTAGAAAAGTTAGACGTTTACAAGTATGTTTTTGTTTGTACATGGGAGTTTACCATAATGCATATGTACATATACGAAGTTACAAGTTGATCAGTTGGAAGGGGTAAAATCTGCAAGATTTGTTTCTTTAGCCTTAACAATCACTAGGGAGTGGTTGTGGCGGTAGCATCCCAATTAGGGAGTTTCTAGTCTTCCGCTGAACTGTTCCAAAATTTTATAAGCCTGATTTTTGGGGGGTGTTACAAGTTGGTATCAGAGCTATAGGATATAAACTGAGTTAAAAGACAAGTAAATATTGTCTGAATACTTGTGTGTGAATGTTGATTGAGTGTTTGGATGATTTGGTTGTTTATGAACATGTGACTAATGAATATGTGCATGTAGAATGGTGAGCATTCCAACCCTGGAAGGGAGGCTGAAAGAGGCCAGCTTGAAACCTTACGAGAATTAGCTCTTAGTATGGGTAAGATATTAGAGAAACAAGAGGAAAGAGCTGAGGTTCCCAAAGATTTCTCCAGAAGGATTGCCGCGATGAAACCAAGTACGTACCTTTCCCGGAGTAGAGGACCCTATAATTCTGGAAGATTGGATCAGGGAATTTGAGAAGGTATTTGATGTGGTGGAATGTCCTGAAGATAAAAAGGTTATTGGGGCAACTTACTACTTTCAGGGAGAAGCTGATCTGTGGTGGTACTCAGAGAAAGACAGGTTGGGGGACAACCAAATTTTGGCTGGAATGGACTGAAAGAAGCAATGAGAAGGAGGTTTTATCCAGAGCATGTTAGAATGCAAAAATATCATGAGTTTCTTGACTTGAAGCAACTGTCAGATGTGAAAACATACCATTCCAAATTTGTAGAGCTAGCCAGATTTGCTGCAAACCTAGTGCCTGATGAAGTTGCCAAGGTACAACGATTTATAGGGGTCTGAATTGGGGATTACAAGAGGCTCTGAGTGTTATCCCAGTGCTTACCTTACAAGAAGCATATGAGAAAGCTGCGAACTTATACCGTGTGCAACAGAGAAGGAAGGAGGCACAATCGAGCTTAAAAAGGAAGTTTGAGTCAAATCGAGGAGGTGATAATGTGGATAAACGAGGAAAGTATGAAGGGAATCAGAGAGGGGGGAAGAAGCCGTGGGTTAAACCAAGTTACCCTGGGCAAGGTAGCAATAAAATGATCCAAGTAAGAAGGAAAGATATTAACTTCTGCGGCAATTCAAGAAAACCATCCGGGAGTAGATTGTGAAGGAAAGCTGGGTGAGGTGCTATAACTGTGGTATTTAGGCCATAGAGCCTATGAGTGCAGGAAAAGAAAAGAAGGTGGAGGTGGATATGGGGGAATGGCAGTCAGGGTTCTGGGCGAGCTAACCAGCAACAACACAACAAAGAGGTAACAACAATCAAGCCTGGTGGGCAGAAAATTGGTTACAATGGTGCAAGAAGCAATTCCAATGTCAAGGAGGTAACCCGGGGAAACAACCACAAGGCAACAGAGGAGGAATCCAAGGAAGAGGAAACAACAACCAAGGCCACATAAATGTCATAAGCAAGACTGAAGCAGAACTAGAGGGGACAGTGATAACAGGTACCTTTCCAGTCCATGGTACCAATGCTAAAGTGTTATTTGATTCTGGTGCTTCGTGTTCTTTTATGTCCTCGGAATTTGTGAAGAAGGTTGGAATTGTGCCAAATGCTAGTATTGACTTTAATGTATCTACTCCAACGGGAAAGATAGTTAAATGTGATAAAAGATTGAGGGAGTGAAAATGAGTATAGGGGGTAGTGAATTTGAAGTGGATGTAGTGGAATTCGGGTTAAAAGATTTTGATATTATCTTAGGGATGGATTGGTTAAGTAAAAATAAAGGGCGAATAGATTGTGAGAAGAAAAGAGTGAGTTTGGTGGGGAAAAAGGGGAAAGGAGTGTCATATAAAAGTGAGGGAGTTAAAAGTGAGGTGAAGTTAGTTTCAGCCATGAGACTATGGAAGGATATCAGGAAAGGAAATCAGACATTCTTGTGCTATACGGGAGGAAAATGTTTGTGCTACACAGCTCAGGAGGCCATTTCAGGAATTGAGAATCTGCCAGTAGTAAGGAGTTTCCCGACGTGTTTCCAGAGGAATTCCAGGTATGCCGCCAGATCGAGAAGTGGAATTTACAATCGATTTGGTACCGGGAACAGCACCAATTTCCAAGCATCCATATAGAATGGCGCCCACTGAAATGCAAGAGTTGAAGGAACAGCTAGGAGAACTGCTTAACAAGGGATATGTTCGACCAAGTGTGTCACCATGGGGAGCTCCGGTGTTGTTTGTTAAAAAGAAAGATGGAAGCATGCGGCTCTGCATCGACTACAGAGAACTGAACAATGTTACAATTAAGAACAAATACCCACTGCCGAGAATCGATGACCTTTTTGATCAACTTCAGGGAGCAAATGTATTTTCAAAGATTGATTTAAGGTCCGGGTATCATCAACTGAAGGTGGCGGATAAAGATATACCAAAGACAGCTTTTCGTACAAGGTATGGTCACTACGAGTTTACAGTTATGCCATTTGGATTGACCAACGCACCAGCAGTATTCATGGACCTGATGAATCGAGTTTTCAGTCCGTTTCTGGATAAGTTTGTGGTAGTTTTCATCGATGATATTCTTGTATACTCGAGGAGTAAGGTAGAACATGAGCAGCATCTACCAAGTATTACAGATATTGCGAGAAAAGAAATTGTATGCTAAACTGTCGAAATGCGAATTCTGGTTGGAGCAAGTGTCGTTCCTTGGACATGTTGTTACTAAGGATGGAATTTCAGTGGATCCGGCGAAAATTCAAGCAGTAAAGGATTGGCCAAGGCCTACAACAGTCAAGGAGGTACGCAGTTTTCTGGGTCTAGCAGGATATTACGAAAATTTGTAAAAGATTTTGCGAAGATTGCACGACCGCTTACGAATCTGATGAAGAAAGTAGTACCATTTCGATGGGATGAGAGTTGTGAACAAGCCTTCCAACAACTGAAGCAAAGCTGACATCTGCACCGATACGTGTTACCTTGTGGCGTGGAAGGATTAAGTATACAGTGATGCATCCAAATACGGCCTAGGATGTGTATTAATGCAACATGGTAAGGTAATAGCATATGCCTCAAGGCAATTGAAGGAGTACGAATCGAGGTACCCCACACACGACCTGGAGCTTGCTGCTATTGTTTTTGCATTAAAGATTTGGAGACACTATCTGTTTGGTACTTCTTGCAAAATATACACCGATCACAAAAGTTTGAAATACATTTTCACACAAAAAGAGTTGAATATGAGACAGAGAAGATGGTTGGAACTTATTAAAGATTATGATTTGGAAATCATGTACCATGAGGGCAAAGCAAATGTAGTGGCAGACGCGTTAAGTCGGAAGAGAAGCCATGCTGAGGAAGCCAACTGGATATTGCATGATGAGTTAGTAAATGACATGAAGAGATTGCAATTGGAGGTGGTAGAGCAAGGTGTGGTAGCCAGGGAAGTTGAGTTGTGCAATATGAGTTTATATCCTGATATTCATAAGGAGATTTTGGAACATCAACAAGAGGATGTTAAACTAAGGAAAATAAAAGAAAAGGTGGAGAAAGGGGAAGCGTCAGATTTTACAATACAAGAAGATGGAAGTTTAAGGTTTCGGGGCCGATGGTGTGTGCCAGACCAATGCACAGATGTCAAAATAAAGTTAATGAACGAAGCTCACAATTCTGGCTATTCGATTCACCTTGGAGGAGATAAATTATACAAAGACATCAAGAAATATTATTGGTGGCCAGGCATGAAGAAAGATATAGCAGAACACGTAGTCAAGTGTTTAACGTGCCAGAAAGTTAAATTTGAGCACAAGAAAACACCAGGTATGTTGCAACCTCTGGATATACCGAATTGGAAATGGGATTCTGTGTCTATGGATTTTATAAGTGGGCTGCCAGTTACAAAAGGAGGCATGGATCAGATCTGGGTAGTGGTTGATAGGTTAACTAAAACTGCCAGGTTTATACCAATGAAGAAAACATGGTCAATGGAACAATTAATTGATGCTTATGTTAGAAATGTCGTGAAATACCATGGAGTGCCGTCAGAGATCATTTCTGATAGAGATTCAAGGTTTATTTCAAGATTTTGGCAAGAATTTCAAAAGGCTATGAGAACAAAGCTGAATCTTAGTATGGCGTATCATCCACAAACAGACGGTCAAACTGAGAGAACAATCCAAACTTTAGAAGATATGATGAGAGCTTGCGCATTAGACTATCATGGGTCGTGGGTGGACAAGCTACATTTAATTGAATTCTCCTACAACAACAGTTATCACGCTAGCATAAAAATAGCACCGTATGAAGCTTTGTATGGGAGGAAATGCAGAACCCCACTATGTTGGAATGATTCAGGAGAACCAGTAATAGTTGGACCACAACTAATAGAAGAAATAAGTCAACAAGTTAAGGATATCCAGCAGAAAATGAAAGCTGCACAGGACAGACAGAAATCATACGCAGATTTGCACAGAAGGCCAGTGGAGTTTCAAAAAGGTGACAAAGTGTTCTTAAAAATATCACCGACCAGAAGTGTGGTACGATTTGGTAGGAAGGGCAAACTAGCTCCAAAGTATATTGGACCTTACGAGGTGTTGGAGAAAATAGGCAAGGTAGCTTATAGATTAGCATTACCGATGGAATTAGAACAAGTGCACAATGTCTTCCATGTCTCACACTTAAAGAGATACATTCCAGATGAGAATCATGTGTTACTAACAGATGAGGTGGAGTTAGAACCAAACCTATCGTATGTTGAGCAACCGATCAGGGTATTAGATCATAAGTCAAGAGAAACCAGGGGGAGATCAGTGGATTTGGTAAAGGTACTATGGAATCATCACAGGATCCAAGAAGCCACATGGGAGCTTGAGAGTAAAATGAGGGAACAATATCCAGATTTATTTAGTCAAGGTTAGTTATTAAGTTCAGGAGAAACTTTTCTTTTAAGAAGGGGAGAGCTTAAGGCAAAAAGTGGGATCATAATCATATTTGAACATAATGTGTGAATTATTGTGTTGATGCTATATAGTTCCTTGATGAAATGTGCTTGGTTACCAGGTGTTTGGTATATGTAAAATCTTGAATTTGTGTGTTCTTGCATGTTTTCTGGAATTGTTATTCCTTGTGAAATCGTTGAACACAAGGAATTCAGTTAATTACTTGCGAGTGGATAGTAATTAACATTGGCTGCTTGTATTGTCGTGATGTTGCTGAATCATTTATTATTAGATAGCTTCGAGGACAAAACTTTATTTAAGGAGGGAAGGATGAAACACCCTAGAAAATCCTAGCTACAAAATATACCTTCTTTATTATTTTATATATGTATGTGGTGCTTGTAGTTGATATAAGCTAGTACAATGGAAGTTATTTACTAGCTTGTAAAAGTGTAAATTGTAAAACATGTACAATGTACAATAGGAAGATTGTACATGTAATAACTAGTTCATGTTATTCCTTTATTCTTAAGTATATTATAAGATAATATACTTGTTACAATAATTAGCTATCTAGTTCTTGGTGATAATTACCCACCTTAAACACTTGCAGTAACATGTATGCATATAGCCGATTTACTTGACCAGGAATTGCACATTCTTGTACAAGGATAACGATTATTTTATTCAGCCATAACTAACCATGAGTGCATGTTATGTAGTTAACGTTTTTTGATAATGACTACCCATCATTGCATTAATATTTGTTAACCTGTATAGCCGATTCCCTTGCCAGTACTTTCAAGACTGTACATCCTCGTACAGCAAAAGAAAAAAAAACTGCTCAACATGTAAACCGCTTTGGATGAGTACTAGGCTAACAACCTTGTTTTTTTATATAATAATCCTGCACTAACTGTACTTATCCTTTTCACTGTCGATCACTCCGTTCTACTTATGGAATATAAGTATTGATTTGCACGCCAACAATCTAAAGCAACAGGAGTTAGACACCTAAGTACAACAGCTAAGTGTCATTTAAGGAGTCTTCCTTGTCATCAAGGGAATTTATTTTCTTTGACTATATACCACCCCATCTGCCAGCGCCCTCCGGCACCAAGCTGTTGAGCCTTTCATCTCCTCCTTCCTAAGCTGTTGAAGAGCCCAACCAGTAGAAGAAACAACCTGAAAAAAAAAACAAAGGACAAAACAAAAAGAAAAGATAGAGTTGTATAACCGAGAGCAGAGAGTTGTTGCTGCTAGCGCCAGTTCTTCTCTTCAACTAGCAGCCGTGTCTTCCTTTTCATTTTTGTGACCTGCATTCACGTAAGAAACCAGAAACAACCAAGATATAAGTGGGTTAGAGAAGGGAAAGAAATAAACCAGCAATAACTAGATACAAAACAACCATGGGAACAAGGTACTACAGTTGTTGTCATCCTGCGCAAGGAACAAGGAGGGGAATTAAGGTCCAGGTGCTGGGAGTTTAAGAGAAGAAGGAGAAGAAGTTAACCAATAGAGATCATAGAGAGTTTAACAGATAATGGCTAGAAGAAATAAGGTAACCCCATGCACAACCAAGATGTTTCAAAATAGAAAAAAAAAACAGTTTTTCTAGTTGCTGTGTGTGGCTCCTGGTATACCGACTTACTGCTATTTTGTTTGTTGAATTGTGGAGCTAAGTTTTATCTTGTCTGCTGGTTTAAACCCTTCTCTTATTCAGTATTGTACACGGTTGAAATCAGTGAGTAAGTTAGACTTTTACCTTTTTCTTTGATTCATGTTCTCTGGGTATGTTCTGTTGGAATAGACGCTTTCAGAGTCTTCGAAGTCAGAAGAGGTATTGAAGCATTTACAGTTCCAAAACGTCCAACCCCTCTTGCTCTGCTAACTGCGTGCGTATGCTCCTTCACCATATCCCTCATCACCTCTTTAGTAGCACGCTTCAGCTTCTGGTTTCTTCCTTGATATGATGTACTACGACGGTTGCAGACGTTATATCGTGAGTGGTTAAACTGGTGTAAAATTAAAAGAAAAGAAATTAAAAACTCAAAATAAACGTCGGGCTGCAAACAAATCCCGGTCACAGTAGTATAGTGAAAATGTAAGCAACCGGATGTCGAACCGTGGGACTAATGTACATATAATAGTACCTAAGCGTGTCACGGGAGGGGGAATTAATTGACTTGTAATATAAATAAAAAGAAAAGATAAAAATAAACTAAGTTGACAGATAAATAAAACGGAACTCTGGGTCAGGTTATTATAATCTGCATAATTAAGCTATTTCTACTGGTTTAATAATTTGGCAAGGTTCCTGTTATTTTCTTAAGGTCCGATGAAAACTGATAAGAACTCGTTCACCTGTAATGCAAGGTCCGATGAAAACTCAAGCAAAAGTCTGCAAACGGCAGAGGAGTATTTGAGGAATTACATTTGCAACTGAGTACTAACTTAAACGATGAAAATAAGTTTCCCCCAGTTTTACGGTTTAATTAACCCATCTGCTTTAACCGATGAAATTAAAAACAGACTTAGTAATGCAATTTAATAAATTCATGAGATTTATTAAATAGGCGAGATAACCTTTAAAACGTAACAAACTGTATATAAATAAACCAGTAGAAATATTGCATAATTAATACAAACACATAATAACCGTTCCCAGAGTGTACGTAAATAGCCTAACATATTAAATAGATAGACAGAGACAAGAGTAATAGAAATCATCCGTAATCACTCCGGCTCACTCTGCTATTTTGTGTACGTAGGACTAGAGGTGAATATGGTGGACTGTAAAATAAATAAAATGGAGAAGGCGGGAGAAGAGAAATGAGATGGCGTGAGGTTTGTGGTGAAGTGGAGCGATGGGTCGTGGATGTGTTGTTAATTGATGAAGTTACATGCGTTTATATAGGGAAAGGAAGAAGCAGCAGAGGAGTTAACAGACGCGTGCAAGTTGAGGAAATGATTGAGCTCGTTGATTGCTCATTTATTGCGCAGGGGACAAAGCTGACGCGTGAGGGAATTAAGGTAGGCGGAGTAGATAGATATGGCAGTGGACGAGTTGCAGAGAGTCGGCACGAGTTGCAGACGAAGACGGGCGAAGAAGATAAGCTCGCGGACATTTACACGCGTCCGCTCGATAACATGCGGTCTCCTCTGTCTCGTCCGCCTATTGTCAGGCGGTTGGCCTCTGTAGCTCTCTTGTCCGCCTGGAAGGAGGCGGTAGCATATTGTGAGTGTTGTGACTCGTCCGCCTGTTAACATGAGGTACAAGCCTTCTCTTGTCCGCCTGTTTTCGAGAGGTAAGGGGTGTCTCTTGTCTGCCAGTTAATAGGCGGTTGTGCATACTCTTGTCCGCCAGTTAATGGGCGGTTGCCCTATGTCTTGTCCGCCAGTTCTTGGGCGGTTGCCCTATGTTGTTGGTCCGGGTCCTTGCACATAAGTCAAGTCCCGGACCCTTACTTACAGAAACTCTCGCCCATTTTCCAAGGGGTGGTCCGGGTCCTTGTATGGGACCTAAGTCCCGGACCACCCATGGCTATCTACTCTCGGCCTGTTTTACAATGCTGGTCCGGGACTTAGTCCTGGACTTAAGTCCTGGACCCATCAACCGGCTCCAGATTCATCGTTATAAGTCCGTTTTACTCACCGTCTGTGCCGATGCGTTCGTCTCTTCGTGTACTTCACTCCCGGCTTGGTTTTCCTCAAGTTAAACCAATAATTTTGTGAGATAAACAATAAAACATAAACTAGAGGAAAACTAACCGAAGTGGAGAAATGAGCAAGAAAAGTGCTAATATTATACATGAAATACACCTATAAAACATGCTCATTTAGACACTTATCACACCCCCACACTTATCTTTTTGCTTGTCCTCAAGCAAAACCACGTACCCAAGTAAGTAGGGAATGCTCAATACTAACAAATATCATTATGAAGGGTAGGATAAACATGATCTTTTTAACTTATTGAGGAGTGTGAAAAATTAACTGCTGGTGGCATAGGTGTGCTCAGGGTAAAAATAAAATATAGAGTTTCGGGGTATGATCTAAGGTACTTCAATGTTTCTTTTGTGTGACTCTGAGAACTTTTACCATGGCCAACTTCTCTCAAGAACGGGCATTGAGAAAAAACAAAAGGAACAATAGATTTATGCATTTGTTTCACTTTTGCATAAGAGATGAGAAAATATAGGCATCACGCCTTTGTATTCAAGAACACTCAACTCTCTTTTGTTGGTTACCAATGGTGTCTCGCAAGTCCCTTATTATTTTTTTCTTTCTCTTTTTTTAACAGAGAAGTACCTCTTAGCAATCCCTAAGAGAGAAGACAGAAAGAAACCCTGAGCAATAAAATCCAACCATTTGCAGATTATTTGGTCACACCGCATATAAAATGCTCCTCGAAAGTAATCAAAATTTTAAAATTTGTACCATTTATCCCACAATTCATAACAGTATTTATTCTTAAAGAGAACAACCCACATATAAAGGGTCCATAATATTTGAATTGGACAAACGCATGATAAGGAGAGAGATTAAACATTTTAAGCACAAAATGTTACCGAAAAGGGCACACTCCCCCACACTTAAATTGAACAATGTCCTCATTGTTCACCAAAAAAACAAGGGATAATTTCAGAAGACCTTTCCGGTAAGTAGATAAAATAGAGATAACACAAAGATCACAAATAAACATTTAAGCACATTAACGCTCCTCTGCAATTTTTATTTAAAATAAAAGCATAATTAAAGAAACTGGTACTCCCCTGATATTATTTTTGCTATTTGTTAAAGGAGTTCCCCCACACTTGAGCTTCAGCCTCAAGTAGCGTAGCTTGGTTGCGGTGTAGATATGAAGGTGCACCTGCATAAGACACTAGAAGCATCCATACTAAAAACGGGGTTAAAAGTTTAGCAAAAATAAAATTTAAAGAGAACCTAAAAATTAAAAGAAAACATAAAAGCAAAATAAAATAAAAGTACACCCGGGTTGCCTCCCGAGAAGCTGCCCTTCTTTAACGTCTTTGGCTAGACGCCTGCTTCCTTATCCTGGATCAAAACAAAACGTTACCTCGGCATATAAAATAAGAAAATTAATACTCCACAAAATCTGGTGTTTGAGGAGGTACTGCCGGGAACGTAGTTCTAACAGAAGACCCGGCGGTGCTGATTTTTCTTCCTCAAATTGGAGGATGTAAACATCCTCCTCTTGTAGGTGAGGCTCATAGAAAGAACGCTGATTAAAATCATCTTCAGAGAAAGTTAATTCTTTAAAGGTGATAGTGGCGTTTTGTTTGGATCTATTGGCGGGAGGTGATGACAATTCCTTCTCTTCATTTTCGAGGATGAAAGTATCCTCATCTTCTGGATAAAGCATAGAGAAGGATGGAAACTGGCGGTAGGTGACTATAGAGGGAAGAGCATAACTTACGTCCGTAGTGGGGTGTTCTTCCTCATGAATTATTTCGCTCTTTGGTTGCTGTTCTTGTTGAGCGAGTCTCTCCAGGTAGTCTGGTTGATCTTCTAACCAGAGTTGTTCTTGGAATATGAGACAATCCTCATAATCATGAGCTCCCCCACATACGGAGCAGTATAAATACTCTGAATAGCAGAACTCTTGCTCGAACACCTGTTCCATTTCCATTTTTTTTGTGTTTTTTGTATATAAAACAAAACTACTGAAACAGATTAGAAAATAAAATAATTAGAAACAAACATAATAATAATATAAACAAAACATAAAAGATAATAAATATTAACAACAAACAAAAATAATATAGACAAGATATTCTAATATAACAAGTGAATAATCCGGGGCTTAGGGACTAGAATAAATCTAGTCCCCGGTAACGGCGCCATTTTGCAGACGTTATATCGTGAGTGGTTAAACTGGTGTAAAATTAAAAGAAAAGAAATTAAAAACTCAAAATAAACGTCGGGCTGCAAACAAATCCCGGTCGCAGTAGTATAGTGAAAATGTAAGCAACCGGATGTCGAACCGTGGGACTAATGTACATATAATAGTACCTAAGCGTGTCATAGGAGGGGGGAATTAATTGACTTGTAATATAAATAAAAAGAAAAGATAAAAAAATAACTAAGTTGACAGATAAATAAAATGGAACTCTGGGTCAGGTTATTATAATCTGCATAATTAAGCTATTTCTACTGGTTTAATAATTTGGCAAGGTTCCTGTTATTTTCTTAAGTCCGATGAAAACTCATAAACTCGTTCACCTGTAATGCAAGGTCCGATGAAAACTCAAGCAAAAGCCTGCAACGGCAGAGAGTATTTGAGGAATTACATTTGCAACTGAGTACTAACTTAAACGATGAAAATAAGTTTCCCCCCAGTTTTACGGTTTAATTAACCCCATCTGCTTTAACCGATGAAATTAAACAGACTTAGTAATGCAATCAATAATTCGAGATTTATTAAATAGGCGAGATACCTTTAAAACGTAACAAACTTATATAAATAAACCAGTAGAAAATTGCATAATTAATACAAACACATAATAACCGTTCCCAGAGCGTACGTAAACTAGCCTAACATATTAAATAGATAGACAGAGACAAGAGTAATAGAAATCATCCGTAATCACTCCGGCTCACTCTGCTATTTTGTGTACGTAGGACTAGAGGAGAATATGGTGGACTGTAAAATAAATAAAATGGAGAAGGCGGGAGAAGAGAAATGAGATGGCGTGAGGTTTGTGGTGAAGTGGAGCGATGGGTCGTGGATGTGTTGTTAATTGATGAAGTTACATGCGTTTATATAGGGAAAGGAAGAAGCAGCAGAGGAGTTAACAGACGCGTGCAAGTTGAGGAAATGATTGAGCTCGTTGATTGCTCATTTATTGCACAGGGGACAAAGCTGACGCGTGAGGGAATTAAGGTAGGCGGAGTAGATAGATATGGCAGTGGACGAGTTGCAGAGAGTCGGCGCGAGTTACAGACGAAGACGGGCGAAGAAGATAAGCTCGCGGACATTTACACGCGTCCGCTCGATAACATGCGGTCTCCTCTGTCTCGTCCGCCTGTTGTCAGGCGGTTGGCCTCTGTAGCTCTCTTGTCCGCCTGGAAGGAGGCGGTAGCATATTGTGAGTGTTGTGACTCGTCCGCCTGTTAACATGAGGTACAAGCCTTCTCTTGTCCGCCTGTTTTCGAGAGGTAAGGGGTGTCTCTTGTCCGCCAGTTAATAGGCGGTTGTGCATACTCTTGTCCGCCAGTTAATGGGCGGTTGCCCTATGTCTTGTCCGCCAGTTCTTGGGCGGTTGCCCTATGTTGTTGGTCCGGGTCCTTGCACATAAGTCAAGTCCCGGACCCTTACTTACAGAAACTCTCGCCCATTTTCCAAGGGGTGGTCCGGGTCCTTGTATGGGACCTAAGTCCCGGACCACCCACGGCTATCTACTCTCGGCCTGTTTTACAATGCTGGTCCGGGACTTAGTCCTGGACTTAAGTCCTGGACCCATCAACCGGCTCCAGATTCTTCGTTATAAGTCCGTTTTACTCGCCGTCTGTGCCGATGCGTTCGTCTCTTCGTGTACTTCACTCCCGGCTTGGTTTTCCTCATGTTAAACCAATAATTTTGTGAGATAAACAATAAAACATAAACTAGAGGAAAACTAACCGAAGTGGAGAAATGAGCAAGAAAAGTGCTAATATTATACATGAAATACACCTATAAAACATGCTCATTTGGACACTTATCAACGGTTGCGGTCTCTTCCTTCAGCGAGAGTGTATAACCGAGAGTATTAACCGAGAGTGCATAACCGAGAGTGTTGTATTCAGCCAGCAGCTCTTTTCCTTTCTTTTTGAACTGATTACCGATTCCCTGGGCATGAGGATGTGTGGGTAAGTTAGATAAATATACAACATAGTTGGGTAAATATACAGTAAGCTAGAAGAGAGGAAAAGATGGGTTGTGGGACTGTTTTCTTTTCCAGTCGGTAACTGGAGTTAGGAAGCTGAGTGGAGTTTTCTAATTTTGTAGCTTAACTTGTCATAGGAGGAAGTAGTTAATGTACGTAGGTGGTCTGCTATATATTCAAAAGAAGAAGTAACAAGCTAGATGACTTCTAGCACTCGTTTTCTTTTGGTTGTTAGTACTGTCGGTTTTCTAGATATTTCATCACGGGCACCATGCTGATGGTTCTGACTGGCAAGCGGCCATAACAACAGACTCAGAAACAAACCTTCTTCCTTAATTACTCCTCTCTTTACTTCTATCGGCTTCTTCTTCTGTTCACTTATTTAGTACAGTACTACCTTTGAGGTTTCTTCTTCTGTTCAATGATTTAGTACAATACTACCTTTGAGGTTTCTTCTTCTGTTCACTTATTTAGTACAGTACTACTTTTGAGGTTTCTTCTTCTGTTCCGTATGTTCGTGTGTGTATATATATACATACGCATAGCAGCTAGGGAAGAAAAAAAAATAAGACAGATGAGATCGAGTGAGGAAGTTCACGAGCAGCTACTGTGAAGTTCCGTATATTTGAGTGTGTGTGTGTGTGTGTGTGTATATATATGCATATCGATAACGGGGATAGCAGCCAGGAAAGGAAATAGACAGATGAAATCGAAAGTATATATAATTGTCGTAAGTAGTATAAGTAATTTAAACAAGTAACTTGTGTTAGTTGATGGATGGAGAATATGTTGATTTACAATGAAATATACAATTGTCGTAAGTTAACATATATATTTGAACTTGAATTGTTTCTGTCCAGCACGTTAGTTGCTGTTTAACTAGGAGGTAGTAGCATGTATTACGTGTGTGTGGAGTTAGGAAAGGGGTGGTTAAATTCCTAGGCTAATTACTAAAGGAATCGGTTGTAAGACCGTAAACGTCATTGTTATAGTTTGTACAATCAAGTGCAGTATTATTTGGATGAATTAATCATTTGTGTATAAATTGTTGCAGTGATAAATTGTAAATGCTGATATTGTGATATTATGGTTTAATAAATATTATGGTTGGTTGTACTGACATATTATGATATTATGATCTATATTTTGGTAACTTGAGGTAATAAATGAGGCAAGGAAGTGCCTAACCAATTGGTGACATGTTTATGGAATATTTACTCCTAACACTGTACTGGAGTTTATTGTTACTGCTCCTACCAACGTATTGGAGCTAAGCCATCATGATCTACTCTATAGGCTGATGATCTATTGGGGGTGTGCACACTTAAGGACATGGGGTGAGGTGGATTATCTTGTCTGAGGGGTCAAGAGTGTTAGTACTCTACGTCAAAAGACCGATTGCCCGAGGACAGTGGAATGTATATAATGGTGAAAGAAATGGTACCTATAGTGAACAGTGGAACTCATTGCTTACTTGCTGTTATGAGTGTTTGTTGCTATTTCGGAATATTCGTTATGTTGCTTTAAGGTGTGGTAAGTAACTCAGGTGTTTCCTTGGTTTTATGTATTAACCCTGTTATGAAGGTGTTACTTATTGTTATGCTGCTCGGGTGTGTAAGTTTTATAAAGATAAAATGTATTTTACAAGTTGTAGTGGGAGTTACTTAATTTACTGATTTGCAACGGCAACCTTTTCTTGTATGTATGATTTTTATGGTTGCAGATCCCTAACTCTACTTGGATGGCCCTATACTATGTGGAGGAGGTGGTGGTCAGCCACTTCCTGAATGTATATCTGGTGGAAGACCTCATCTTGAGGGAAGGGGTACAGGTGGTGGTGGTTAGGAAGGTTACCTATCTTGCTATAAGTTACCGTAGGCTGCAAAGACAAGCCAGGATGCGCGTACTTCCTGTAGAGGAAGTATGAAGGAGATTTCCAAACTTTAACAAGGATCTTAGATAATGTGTTAGCCGCCTCAAAGTTTTGATGTAAGCTAAGAAGTAATGTAAGACAATAGTCAACATGTAGAAAGGTTTAAGTATATGTAGTCTTTGAAGGATGTAAGAGCTAGTAGAAATGTTAGACGTTTACAAGTATGTTTTTGTTTGTACATGGGAGTTTACCATAATGCATATGTACATATAAGAAGTTACAAGTTGATCAGTTGGAAGGGGAAAAATCTGCGAGGTTTGTTTCTTTAGCCTTAACAATCACTAGGGAGTGGTTGTGGCGGTAGCATCCCAATTAGGAAGTTTCTAGTCTTCAGCTGAACTGTTCCGAAATTTTATAAGCCTGATTTTTTAGGGGTGTTACACATTCATGCAAGAACAAAAGGCTTACAATAAGCGAATGGAAACTCAATTGGCTTAGATTAATCAGAAGCTTTCAGAGAGACCTGCAGGGTCTTTGCCTAGTCAACCAGAGATGAATCCAAGAGTGTATGCGAAAGCAATAAATTTGAGAAGTGGGAGACAGGTTGATCACCCGATCCCTGAAGCTGTGGATACTCCCAATCAACCCGATAAAGAAAATGATGCTGGTCAAGAGGTTGAGATTGTTGAGCAACCAAGGTTGGAAAATGTGCCGGCTGGCAAACCTAAACAGTCAGAGAATGAGACATCAAATATATCTACCCACAGTCCCAAACCATCACAGAGAGCAGCTGTTGAGTTGCCCATTCTGTTCCCGAACAGGACTAAAGAAGAAAGACCTTGATGAGCAGTTTGGTAAGTTTTTGAGCATCTTTAAGAAACTAACCATAAATATTCCTTTTGCAGATGCGTTAAAGCAAATGCCTATCTATGCGAAATTCATGAAGGACATCCTCTCAAATAGAAGGTCATTGATAGAAAAGGAAACGGTCCAGTTGACAGAGAGAGTTTCTGCTGTGCTCACTAAAAAGCTTTCCCCGAAGCTCGATGATCCAGGTCTCCCAATCATCTCACGTTCTATAGGTAATATCGACTGTGGTAAGGGACTCTATGATTTGGGAGCTAGCATTAATTTGATGCCCTTATCCATGTATCTTAAGCTTGGATTAGGGGAATGTGACCCTACTCGTATTACTTTACAGTTAGTAGATAGATTCATCATTTTCCCAAAGGGTGTAGTTAGAGATTTGGTTGTTTTTGTTGGTACTTTTGTTTTTCCTGCCGATTTTGTGATTCTAGATATGGAGGAAGACAAGGAAGTACCATTAATTCTTGGACGCCCTTTCATGCGAACAGCTAGAACCCTCATTGATGTTGAGGGTGGTAAGATTATTTTGAGAATGCATGATGAGCAGCTGGTCTTTGATATGTCCAAGGTTACTAAACATCCTTCTGACGCGCATGCCTATTTCAGTCTAGATGCTATTGATTCTTTGATGCAGGAATATATTTTTGGTCCAGCTGAATGAGATGGGTTAGAAAAGTGCTTAATTAATTCTTTCGATCGAGCTCATGAAGATCCAGGGATTGCTGAGGTTGCATTTCGTTTATCAGCTGGCAGGCCATTTCACAGAGGTGCTCATGTGGAGAAGGAGAGATTAGAGCGAGAACCTAAGGAGTTGATTCCTTCCATCAGAGCACCACCCACCTTAGAGCTAAAACCTCTTCCTAGTCATTTGAAATATGTCTTGTTAGTTGAGCCCTCTAGTTTACCTATAATTATCTCTGCAAATCTAACACATACGCAGGAGGAGCAACTTTTACAGGTACTCAGGAAGAACAAGGAAGCAATTGGATGGTCTATTGCTGATATCAAGGGGATATCCGGAAATTTCTGCACCCACCGCATTCACTTGGAGGAAAATTGCAAGCCAATGGTTCAACCTCAACGACGCATGAATCCTAACATGAAAGAGGTAGTGAAGAATGAGGTAATCAAGCTTTTGGATGCAGGTATTATCTATGCTATTTCAGATAGTGAATGGGGAAGTCCTACACAGGTAGTGCCAAAGAAAGGGGGATTTACTGTAGTCCCCAATGATAAAGGTGAACTAGTTCCTGAGAGAACCATCACAGGGCATAGGGTATGTATTGATTACAGGATATTGAATGCTGCCACTACGAAAGATCATTTTCCTCTTCCATTCATTGACCAAATGTTAGAGAGGCTTTCAGGGCATCAATATTATTGTTTCTTGGATGGATATCTGGTTATTTTCAGATTCCTATCGCTCTAGAGGACCAGGAAAAGACCACGTTTACATGCCCCTATGGAACATATGCCTACCGACGCATGCCTTTTGGATTGTGCAATGCGCCAGCTACCTTCCAGCGATGCATGACTGCTATATTTTCTGATTATCTTGAGAAGTGCATCGAGGTATTTATGGATGATTTCTCTGTGTTTGGACTAACGTTTGATTCATGTTTGGACAATTTAGATCAAATTCTAGCCAGGTGCAGAGAGACACATCTAGTGCTGAGCTGGGAGAAGTGCCACTTCACGGTGCAAGAGGGCATTGTGTTGGGTCACAAGATATCGAGCAAAGGTATTGAGGTAGATAAAGCCAAAATTGAGGTCATTGAGAAGCTACCACCGCCAGCCTCTGTCATAGATGTTAGAAGTTTCCTGGGTCATGCAGGGTTCTATAGAAGATTCATAAAAGACTTTTCGAAGATATCTAAACCTCTGTGTGATTTGCTAATGAAGGATGCAAAGTTTGAGTTTACGCAGGTGTGCCTTGATGCATTCAACACGATAAAGGAAAAGTTGGTGACTGCCCCTGTTGTCGTTGCTCTTGATTGGTCCTTACCCTTCGAGATCATGTGTTATGCGAGCGATTTTGCTGTGGTAGCAGTCCTCGGTCAAAGGCATGAGAAGGTGCTGCGAGTTGTCACTACTACAAATTAGTTTTTTTACTACTGTTAAAAGACAACTGTTATTTATTATAGTAGTCTCTGGTCCAAAATATGTGAGTTAAGAAAAAAAGAGCTGGGTAAGACAACTGTTATTTATTATAGTAGTCTTAACCCAATCTATTACAACTGTTAAAATCAGGACCGGAATAATAAGTAGAAATTTATTAAAAAGACCTGTATACCCTCAAAATCTATATTTTTCCAGTCAATATCCCTACTGCACAAAACTAAGCATAATAGCTAAAATACATGACTCGTAACTTTTAGTCCCGCGCCCAACATTCATTCTTCCGCCCGCGCTGTTCTCTTTCACCCTAACTTTTTTTTTCTCTCGGCCGACCAGCTGCACCACATTGAACGTTCATCTTCTTCCTCCATTAGCCCTAACCTGCTCAACGTTGGATGACTACCGCGTCAATCTCGACCAGCGCACCACATTGAACGTTCAGTTCTTCCCCGTTCTTGGTCGACCACAACATCCAATTTCAGACGTGTAGCTGCTCGGGTGATACTAATGACCTGGGATCGACGAGCTTATCGGTTCAGGTAGATATCTTACGTGGGTATCTTCGGTTCTTAAGCTTCATTCTTAGTTTTCTTCTTGCTGATTTTCATCATTCACTAATTTGCAATGTCGGAAGTTAGGGTTGCTTAGTTTTCACTGTCAAAATGTGGAAACTACTCGCATTTGCTCACCGCCTGTTTTTTGAAACCATATCCGATAACATCTCGTGAAACAGTTACAAATCAACTCAGAAAATTGTGCAACTCCAAATAATACAACTACTAGGAAGGCGCAACGAATTTCTGAATGAGACAAAAAAAAAGGCAGACAATTTACCTCCAACATTCTTCTTGCAACCGCAAAATGTGCACTTTAATTAGATACAGAGTGCGATTATTGTGGGTATGACAGAAGATAATTAAGCTATATATAAGAAGTTAAACATCAATGGCTGACAAAAAGAAGCTCATCGACAAGTCTTATTACGGAGTGCGATTGTTGCTACAAAGTTGTTACATTAAATATTAAACATCTACTCCTCATTTTAGAGATGTATATAGACTTAAATAGTACTATGTCGTGTACTTCTTATTAGCTCACCGCCTGTTTTTTGAAGCTTGTTCTGAAAATGAGATGATAGTACAAGAGAATTTAGGGACATTATTGAGTGCAAGATGAAACAGATTTAGGCTGCTGATGAATATCCTGTAGTGTTTCACTAGTGGAAAAAATGTTTTTAATGACGGTTATTTTGCCTATATACCACGGTTCCAAACCGTGGTTAATACTCGCGTCGTATATTCGAAAATGACTATAAACCATGGTTTAAAACCGTCGTTTAAAATCGAGGTTATAAACCACGGTTCGTTTTGACCGTCGTTTAAGACCCCTTTCTCCCCTGAGATCATTGACTTTATACCACGGTTAAAAGCCTGAACCGTGGTATAAAGTGAGTATTAATGACGGTTATTGTGTAAAACCGTGGTATATAATTTATAAAATCAACAAATAAACCACGGTTATTCATAAAACCGTGGTTTATAGTCTTTTTTTTCTAAAATCGCCGGCGATTTAGCGCCGCCTTCAATCGCCGTGTTCGTCGGCGAGCATATGTTCCTTGTTCAAGGCGCATAGCATGAAGAAGAGCCGTAGAGAATTTGTTTGACGGCGAGCATGTGTTCCTTCTTCAAGGCGCAGAGCATATGTTCCTTGTTCGCAAAAATTACCGTGAAGAGGAGGCGCAGAGCATGAAGAAGAGCCGCAGAGCATTTGTTCCTTGTTCACAAAAATTAATTACCGTGAAGAAGAGGCGCAGAGCATGAAGAAGAGGCGTAGAGCATGAAGAAGAGGCGGAGCATGAAGAAGAGGCGCATGTGTTCTTTGTTCAGTTCGCCGGTGGGTTGCAAAGTTGAAGAAGAGGCGCGCTCCATGTTCGCCGGTGGGTTGCAAAAAAAAAGGAGTTGAAGAGAAGAAGAGTTGAGGCTAGCTAGAGAGGATGTTCGACTTGTTCGACAGTGTTGGTTGTAAACAGTGAGAAATATATCTGATAGAAGAAAGAGAAAGACCCGCGTTAATTTTCGCCGAAAATTTGAATTCCCGCTCAGACTATATACCACGGTTCTACCAAGAAACCGTCATTTAAAGTTGTTTAAACATGACTAAAAACGACGGTTGTCACAAAACCGTGGTTTAAAATACAACGCGTCAAAGTATATATGACGGTTCCACCTAGAACCGTGGTATATAATACAACGCGTCAAACTATATATGACGGTTCCGTCAGAACCGTGGTATAAAATGCATCACGTCACGCTATATACGACGGTTCTGCGTGGAACCGTGGTATAAAATCTTCCGCCGATACTTTATGTGACGGTTATGATAATAACCGTGGTATAAAGTTTTTAAATGACGGTTACGTGATTAACCGTGGTTTAAAGTGCGTCATTTAAAATCTTTTTTCTACTAGTGTTTATTTCACAAGAATCTAGGACCTGCTGTTCTATGATGACAAGATATAACTACTTTTTTTGTAACTGTTTGTCCAGTTATGTTTTCCATTCTTTGTAACTGCTGCGGTTTTTCTGCTACAATGACATGTTTCAGAATTTAGTAGAGGGTAGTAGTTATGGCTCTGTTAATTATACACTTTTAGCAGCAAATTGAAATACATCCTTTTCACATTAAGAAGCTGTGCCCTTCTCCTTTTTCGGGCATTGGTTTGCTTTTCTCTGCTGCCTGCTTCTCATCCGTGCCAATACCATTGCTATGTTGCGTAGTGCAGAGTACAAGGGGCATTAAATATCTCTAGTAGTCTCTAACTTATGGGTATCCCCCGTCTTGAACGTAAATTAAAGATATTCAATATACATAATAGAAGAAAAGAACTTCAATCCTCTCATTATTAAAGCTTCGGATATGTTAATCTCTCCCTCATTGGGCCACAAATCTTGAGCCACAGTGCTCATACACCACTATTCTTCTCTATATCTGAAACATATTAGTTGTGTATCCGAAACATATTTGTGAAACTCTATGTAGTGTTTAATCTTATTATTTACTCAAAAGTTAAAATGTGAATGTATATGTAGTTAGTTGGGAAGATTAACTTAGCTACTTATGACGATGTAAACTTAGACATAAAACAACAGTTTGACTGTTGTTCAAAGGATATAAAACCAGTTGCTATATAAGTTCACCATAGCAGTTAAATGCTACTTGATGTTGTCAAAAGGTATTTAATTTGGTTTAAAAGAAGATCAAAGACAACAATTTTTCTACATAATAAAATCCTACAAACCCACGACTCTTTCTTAGCTAAATCAATGAGAGCTTGTCTCTCTGTAATTATGTTTAGAGGTTAAAAAAAGCAAACGAAAAAAATCAAATTGCTAGTACAACAGACGGAACAATAACGATGTTGTCCTGACAATATACAACAGATGAAACAAACTTCTATGCATTCGTCACCAAAACAGTGCAGTCTATCTTCAGCCCACAACAATAAGTAGTGCCACCGGCATCGGCGGACTCATCTTGATTTTCCTCCTCTCTTATTCTTCTTGCCAGATCTCTTTTCGTTATTATCAAATTTACTCTTCATGCTCATCATTTTGGTAGCTTTCTTCTACCTTTCTTTCCGGACTTGTTCTAGGTCTTTGATTTCTGACCGTACATTAGAATGTGGAAATGGGTGATGATGTATCATCCCTCCTCTGAGTTGTTTATATTTTCATTCGTTAGTTTCTAAATTGATCGTCTAAAAATTCGTTATTTTCTAGAAGAAAAGGTTTTTTGTCACGACTTTTCAGATATTCTTAACATCAACTACTTTCTTACTCATGCAAGTGCACAAACTATTGAACATACTATAAAACACCAATGCCATTGCTACTATCAATTATACTGTTTATTTTTTAAGGTATATTTAGTTACCGAACTTTTACAATGCATAGGTTTTGCTATTATCAGATCTTTTACTCTTTGTTCCTGCCTTTTTCAGAATGTGGCTGAAGAAGTGACTTCAAAACTACCAAGTGGACTCACCTTCTGACTGAGACAACCAACGGTATGCCCTCCAACGATTATCATTTAGCTTTTCGCCTCTTGAGAATAGAATTTTTTTTCCGTTGCAGCTAGTTCATGTTCCTTTGCACCTTGCATTTTAGATGAAGGTGGTCTTTTATTTGTTTTTAGAGACTAGAACATATATCCTGGTTGGTCAATTTCTTGTCATTCTTCATACACCTTCTCTCTGCCCATGAAATACTCCCCGCTCTTGCTCCTACATTGTACAATAGCATTGCTTGTCAATTGCAGCTGTAAACAACTATCTTTATTACTCCCGCTGATTCTTAGTTATACTTTAGTCTCCAATACAGAGGTAGAATCAATTTATGATGTGATTAAGGAGCAGTGAGATGAACTGAATGAATATGATTATGTTCAAAGATACTAGAAAGTGAGTTTAGCAGCAGCCAACCTCTCATCTGCTAACCTTTCCTCTAACTCTCTAGCACTCTTTCTCTCCTCCTTGATGCCTCTCTCTTGCTGATTTTTTTACTACAAAGTTGAATCCTTTTTGTACTACTCTCTTGTTGATGATTTCAGTTCAGCGTAATGTATGCTCAATGTAATTGCCTTTGACTCGTTTATGTTGTGTCCGTATATGTATGTAATGCAACTTTCTAAGTTATTTATGTAGGTTACTTACGATTGTTGGTGATATCTAGCAAATAAATACTCCCTCCGTTCAACAATATCTGTCATTCTAGAAAGTTGCACACTTATTAAGAAAAGTAGAAAAATGATGTATATACCCCTACTTTTTACTTTTCCATCTAGATAATAATTACTTTTGTGTTGAATAGTAGGGTTAAATGTGGAAAACGATGTGTCAAAAAGCTAGAATGACAGATATTTTTGAACAAAAATCACTACCTAAAACGACAGATATTAATTAACGGAGGGAGTATTGATTTTGGGCTTGTTTGTGGTGTTTAGTCCGTTCGAGTAAGTTTCATGAGCCCTTGAGGATCTAAGTGTTAGCTGAAACCATAATATGTCTTTTGAAGAGTATTTCTTGTTGTAAATTGTTGTCTTTCTCAAGTCAATGAGCAACATGCCCACTAGGTTTCACCTTTAGTGTTTTGGCAGCTTTCTCATATACGTGTATGTGTATATGCTAATGTACATTATTATGTCGTCATCAATGAGTAGAATACATTATTCAGTCTTTCTCAAGTTCATTATAAGTTGAAGCATCTAATTATATACATGTATATGCTAATGAACGAATAGAATTTGGTATTGTGTTTTGTAGTACTTTTGCGGGTACAACGGTCGAGCATACAAACAAGACGAGGTTGATGTTATTCGAGAGCAGTGGGCATCATATGTTCAAATGCAATTAGATTCAGACATAGAGTAGATTTTGCTACACATGGTGCTGCTTTCCATGACTTGAGTAGAATGAGGATGTACTGAATCATTTTCTATGTGGGTTGGAAATTTGTGGATGTTGCTAAACAGAGTTGATACTATGAATGTTGCTAAACAGATTTGGAACAATGAATGTTGTTATATTGATTCTGAATTATGAATGTTGCTATGTTGATTTGGAACTATAAGTGTTGTTATGTGGGTTTGTGAATGTTATTGTGAACATATGAATGCATTTATTAACAGGTGACAAATAGATGAATATCATATCAGTTGTCTAAGACAACTGTTAAAATAACAGTTGTGTATGGTAATTGTTTTTCCTAAAAGGACCAAAGACAACTGTTCTTTAACAGTTGTGGAAAATCGGGAAAAAAAAGAGTATCAAACACAACTGTTAAAAACAGTTGTGACAGGTGTCGACAGTGGGAAATAAGTAAGACCTATTACAACTATTATTAACAGTCCTCTTATGTATATCTACTACAACTGTTAATAACAGTTGTAATAGGTCCATTTACAGTAGTTGTTTGGCACCATAAACAACTGTTATTTAACAGTTGTCTAATGCTATGTCTACCTAAGACAACTGGTTCTGTTACAACTGTTAATAACAGTTGTCTTTGGAATTTTTAACAGTTGTCTATAGCAATTTTTGTAGTAGTGTGTTTATTATGCCAGCCAGATGCTCAATGACGCTCAGAAAAACTATGCCACCACAGAGAAGGAGTTGTTGGCCATTGTTTTTGCTTGTGACAAGTTCAGACCATACATCATCGAGAGCAAAAGCATCATACATACTGATCATTCTGCTTTGAGATATTTGTTCCAGAAAGCTGATGCTAAGCCCCGGTTGATCAGATGGATACTACTCTTACAGGAGTTCGACATTGAGGTGAAAGACAAGCTCGGAGTGCAGAACGGAGTTGCTGATCATTTATCACGGATGCAAGTTCCTGATAATGGTGTACCAATAAATGAATATTTTCCTCATGAGCTGGTGTATGCAATTGGTTTTAAGGAGGAACCTTGGTATGCCGACATTGCAAATTACCTTGCTAAGCAGATTTTGCCACAAGAGATGTCCTATCAGCAGCGGAAGAAATTCTTTTCTACTGTTAAGCAATACCGGTGGGATGATCCATTCTTATTCAAGGTTTGTGGAGATGGAATTATTCGTCGGTGTGTCCCGGAGACTGAGACACGTGACATCCTTGTCCACTATCATTCAAGAGAAGCTGGAGGACACTTCGGGCCAGCCAAGACAGCAGCTAAGGTGTTGGAGGCAGGTTTCTTTTGGAAGACGCTACATAAAGACTGCCATACATTTGTGTCCACATGTGATAGCTGTCAGCGCCAAGGTAACCTTTCACGTAAGCTTGAGATGCCCCTGAATTATATCTTGGAGGTTGAACCATTTGATTTGTGGGGGATTGACTTCATGGGGCCATTTCCTTCTTCACATTCGAACCTCTACATTTTGGTAGCTATAGATTACGTGACTAAATGGGCTGAAGCAGTGGCTGCGCCTACTAATGACGCAAAGGTTGTGCTGAGATTTTTGAAGAAAAACATTTTCACTAGGTTTGGTGTACCACGAGCAATCATAAGTGATGGAGGATCTCACTTTTGTAACAAGCAGTTTGAAGCTTTGTTGGAAAAGTACAGAGTAAGACATAAGGTATCCTTACCTTATCATCCACAGACCAATGGGCAAGCTGAGGTTACTAACAGGGAGATTAAGTGGATTCTATAGAAGTCTGTTAGTTCATCCCGTAAGGATTGGTCTATGAAATTGGATGATGTCTTGTGGGCTTACCGGACAGCTTATAAGACACCTTTGGGAATGTCTCCCTACAAGTTGATTTTTGGAAAGGCATGTCATCTTCCGGTAGAACTGGAACATAAATCTTTTTGGGCACTTAAAGTTCTGAACTGTGATCTTCAGAAGGCCGGTGAGGAAAGGAAACTGCAGCTTTGTGAACTGGATGAATTCAGAGATGAAGCCTATGAAAATGCCAAGATTTACAAGGAACGGACTAAGAGATGGCACGATAAATTGCTTGTGAAACGAGAGTTTCAGATTGGTGACCGAGTGCTAATGTTCAATTCGAGACTGAAACTATTTCCGGGAATGCTGAAATCTTGCTGGTCAGGTCCATTCACAGTTACAACTATTTCCCTTTATGGAGTCATTGGTGTGGCCAACGAGAAAGGGGAACCATTCAAGGTTAATGGATCACAGCTGAAATTGTACCAAGGGAGCGACGTTGATATGATTCATTTGACACTCTGGCTCCGGGATCCTAATTCTTCAACTAATACACCAAGGTCTAGCCAAAGACTGAAAAGATGGGCAGCTTGGTGGGAGGTAACCCACCAATATAAAATCTCTTCTACACTTTCTTTTTGGTTTGATATAATTTTCTTTTTATCTCTTGTGAATTTTTACATTTTACTATGATACTGCAAGAGCCCCGACTCCCCTCTTTGACTACATAACTCTACCTGGTTCCACTTGAGTTCTCATGGTTTTGCAGATTTAATTCCTCAGTTCTCTCACATGGATGCAAAACTAAACTCAAGTGTGGGGGAATATCACAGCATGGTTCATTACGGATCAGGGAGTCCTTTCACACTCTTGCTATTTTATTTCTGCATTTATTGTGTTCATTTTATTTTTGCTTGATTATTATTGGTAATATTTCCTTTTTTACTTCTAAAAATCCAATGAGATATTCTAGAGTAGTGGTTTTTAATTTACTAATATTAAAATATTAAAAAATAGGGGGGGGGGAGTTTTCAACGTGTCCGGCTAAGTTTAGCCGGATGCAAATCCGGACTTAAGGAAAACCTAATGCGTCCGGAACCGGACGTCAATCCGGACATAACAAACATCGTGCGCCACGATTTTCTTTCTTTTCTTCTTTGCTTTCTTTTCTTCCTTCTTCTTTCCTTCCTCCTTCTTGCCTGTCGAACTAAAACCCAGAACCACCATTGTTTCCCCCATTTTCGCCTCCACCAAACATCACCACCATCACTACTCTCGCCGGCGACCACCAGGAGACCGCCCCGACGCAGGCCCCGCCACCACCGCCGCCTCAGTGATAGCCGTCCTATCTTTACTGCTTTCTTTTATTTTATTTGTTTTTCTGTACTTTGCTTTTTTTCTAATTGCTTTACTTTTTGTCTGTTGACACTGACGGTAAAACACGAGACAGACAGGTGAAGTGGTAATGGTTATATTTGGCAGTGTTTTAATTCTAAAATACTAAATTTCCTGTTTTTCTGAGCAGTGCAGCGTTCTTAAATGATTAATTTACATGTCACCTCTACTGCGAAACAAACGGCTATAAGTACAGGAAATGGAACCACACTACTTGCGAACGTCTACTAAGCTTGAATTATGGGGAGTATTCTTTCTCTAATATTACTCATACGATTCAAATATTCCCAGTCGTTCGAGTTAATTCACTTTATCCTGTGGTCGTACATGTCAGTGGAAAATTAGCAACTTTTACTCTGCACAAAATGCATATTGTCTGTGACTCAGTGAGGAGTATCTCGACCCCTGCAAAACTACAAGTGTGAGGAAGGACATCTTCCTCAATCTATGACACCAGGGGAGTCTCAGTTCCTACTTTAACTTATTGATGTTCCACCTTTCTTGCATTGCGGTTTAATTATTGCCCATGCATCTATTATGAGTATAGCATGTTTTGAAAGTTCTTTTACTTGCATTTCTTTTCTGACCAATGAGGACATTGCTCCTCTTAAGTGTGAGGAAGGAAAGACCTTTCCCTGAAAACATGCTAGTTGTTCTTTAACGCCACACTTGCTTTTTGCTGCTCTAATGCCTGTGCACACCGATTGAAATTAAACCAAGTGAAAACTGTAGGAATCTTTTTGCTTGATGAGGTTTGGATAAATAGTTTTATTTAAACATACTCTCTTTTCACTGAAATCTGGTAGATTGGCTAGCTGTGGAAACCAGATTATTTTAGCTTGGGATTTTAGGAAATGAAGTGAATGTTTGGAATGAAAAGGATAAGGCAAGATACTCTGCTGATCAAAATTCTTTTTTTTTCTTTCAATAGCAGGCCTCGTCTATCCGGTTATTAAGTCTTAAGGGTGCCTTAACACCTATCTACCTAAGGTCTCGGGATCTAGGATAGTTGGCCCAACACCATCTCAAGGATAGAGAGAAAAGTCTGGGTTACGGAATAACTCTACAAGATCTTAAATATTAGTTTGTTTGATACATAATTCATAAAGACGAATGCTTTCAAAAGAGATAATTGCAGTTAAATTTATGCTTTTGATCATGAGTGCGTGGTGTTGAAAGGTATTGCGGAATAAGGCATTACTTCACACCCCTTGTCATCCAAAGGCTAGAGGAATGAAAATTGGTGGAAAGTCCCAAGCTAAACTAACTTGTTTTCTGCAATCTAGTTTCTCTACTCTTTTACAAAATTGTTCATCTTTCACTGTTTGTGAAAACCTACCTCTAAAGAGCAAGATTATTCTTTCATTTATCACTTTGTTTGATTTCACCCTACACTTGTTTGATCTTGAGATTAGTTGACGGTTTTAGAGATATTCTTATTCCTTATTTGCTTGAGGACAAGCAAAAGCTTAAGTGTGAGGAAGTTGATAAGTGTGAAACATATGAGCTTTTTAGGGTTTAATTACCTTATAATCTGCAACAATTTAGGCAAATGTTTCCCACTTATTATGCGTTTTTCCTAAGAATGATTTTTTGATATGAATTGACGCATTTTATGTGCTAAATATAGGAAAACCCCATGGAAATGAAGATTTTACATCATAAGGATTACAATGCAACAAACGGGGAACAAATCAAGAGAAGAGATGCAAAAATTGGTCACGTCCGGGTCAAGATGGCCGGATGCAAATCCGGACGTCACATGTCCGGATCCGGACGCAAGCCGGACGTGAGCCAAATTCCAGATCCAAAAGTTCTGTGTCTTGTCCGGATCCGGACAAAGATCCGGACATAACCCGAGTTTCAGGTCTGAAAGCGTTGTCTCACGTCCGGATCCGGACACAGTTCCGGACATCACACAGAAACAAAAAATAAAAATGCAACGCGCTGATAATCGGGCTTTCGGCGCAATTATCAGCCAAGCGGCGGATTAGCCCATACCCCAAGATAGATTAAGACGACGCCCATGCTCTTACCCAGCTTACCACTAAGCAATGTTTTATTTCTAAACCTATTTAAACCTTCCTTCAGCCTCCATTTTAAATTCGAACCAGACGCTCCAGTCTAAACATTACACTCTCCTCCTCTCCCTTCATATTACCTGCTCATCCACGATAAACCCTTCATCTCCATTCACAAACCTTTCTCCGTAACTCTTCTCCCTCACTCACAGACAGAAACCTGCTCACGGTGCTTCATTTAGCCGCGTCCGGATTGACGTCCGGATCTGGACAGACCCTGAAGAACGCGTCCGGATCGGCGTCCGACCCCAGATAGCCGGACGTGACACAGACAAGAGTGGAAATTGCAGAATCGGGGATGGCTTCTAAAATCAGTTTTTCTGCTAAATCCCTCTATCCTTATGCTGTTTATATTGAGCATTGTTATTATGTCTATTGCTAAGTAGTCACTTTTAATTTCGGTTTACTATGTATCTCTAGATTTATTATTTCTGAACCTTTGTGATTTTCTACAGTACATTAGAATAAAGTTCTTTTCCCTTATGAATTCCTAAACTTTTTAATCTGATCAATTATTGAGTTTATCAGTTTGTTAGCTTATAAGTGAGAACTACGGCTATCAATTGACTACAGGGAAAGAACCAGATAGTATAGAGATGATAATTCCTCTAAACCACTAGCTGACCATTAATCTAGACTATGCTTAAAGCAATTAGTAAACAGTGGATTCATAACGAGAGTTAGGATTCGGTCTTTGCTAATTAGAATTCGTGGAGCGGGAGACCGAATACGAGTTATCCTTATTCTAGGGTTTTATTCAGAATTCTGTAGAAATCACTTAGGAGAAGAAACTGCAAATCTAGAGAGAAGTAGTAAACCGGAATTTCCTTTATCAAACAAAAATCAAATCAATTATTTAACTATTATTTATTGTTTATTGAACTCTTTTACAACATTCACCAACACATACAAAAACCCCCAATTTCCTGTTACTTTTATATTATCCTTGTTTTGTGTGTAAGTAGAAATTAAACTAGACACTGCCTCCTTTGGTTCGATACTCAGGGAATACTCCGAGATTTAAACTTGCTATAATCGACCGGTACACTTTCCGTTAGGTTTTTACCCAACAACTTCCTCCCAGGTGTCGGACGTAGGAGACCCGGAATAGTGCACGGCATGATCAATCTTGTGAAAATAAATTCAAACAACGAAAAAAAGAATTAAAGAATAAAGAATAGGGCGTTTTACCGAATTTAGGACTTGGACTAATTCCAAGTCCTCGGCAACGACGCCATTTTGCTAACAGAATAATTGTAGGGGGAAAGGATGTACAAAAAGAATGAAAGAACAGAAGAAAATATAAAATAAACCTATAACTCTATACGGGTAGCAAAAATCCCGCTCGGAGTATTGTGTGAGTAGATTACGACCGAGAGTATCGAACCTAAGGGACTTAATAGAAAATCAGTCCTAATCCTGGTAAAAACCTATTCTAAAACAGGGGGAATTGAAAATGACATTTAAACTAAAACTACTAACTAAATAAACTAACTTTGACTCGGGATGATAATCAATGTAAGGACAAGTATAGTTATAAGCCAAACCCCAATGTTTCGGAATTTATCTGGCAAAATGACTTGCCGGATGCCATGCCAGACAAGAGATGCACGGCACCTTCAAATTCTTTGAATGTGCCGGACACAAATCACCCGGCACCTTTCAAGTTGTGAATGGTACTTCCTATTTCTAGTTGGACAACAGGACTCACTACCCAAATTTTGCTTCGTGCATATCTCATGCCTCGAAAACAAACAGGATAATGGGATATAACAAATTAATTCCAATCTTCAGTCATGTTGCCCACTTTTCAGAACAACACCGTCGAAGACCACTAAGGCCGCTCAACCCATTCTACTTTTGTCTTGTGAACCTCAAATAGAATTTAGAAGAAAGAAGAGTAAGTAGTGATCTCATTCTGCTTGGATGAAGACCAAAACCTTAGTTGATGAAGCTTGCACTTTTATTAATAACTATAAGAGTAATTACAAGGAAGATCATCCCTAACCAAAGAACTAACAAGGAATTCTACATCACCATCCACTCAAATACAAGAAGAGAATACAAAGGGGAGAAGGAAATGGTCATAGCCTTAACCCGACAAGATCTTCTTCTTCTCTTCTCGTGGATGGTTCTACAGAATTCCCTTGGACACCAACAATGGAGTGGGGCGGAAATGGAGACGTGAATGGAGTGTATAAGGGTGTTGGAATGTGTCATTTGATGCAGCCCTTCGGCCTTTTTATAGGCAGTAATAACTCCTTGTGCCGGGTGGCATGCCAGGTGAAAGTCATCCGGCACCACATGTTAAATATGCGTAACCGTTAACGGTCAAAACTGCCAGGCGAAACATTGCTTGTGCCGGACAGGATACATCTAGCACCATACCCGGCAATGGTCAAACTGTCAACCATAAATAAGTGCCATCGCTTGGTCAACCGTGGTGACTTTTCACATATGTGCCGGATAGGATGTACCCGGCAACATACCCGTCAGGGCTCCTTTTCTGCTCCAGACCAATGTCGTACAGGAGACATCCGGCTTCATGTCCGGCATCACCTGTATTTTTTCCTAGGAATTCGTTCCTTGCATAAAAAGCTCACAAAACATAAGTCTGTACAAATAATATACTTTAATGCATAATATAACATAAATAACTTCTATTTAACCTTATTTAGATTAATATACTCCTAAATCTAATACATATAATATGATAAGTCTGCAGCTTATCAACCATCACTAAGGTTTAACTATGGCTATTTGATTGACTATAATTATTAGGAGTCTATTTAACCCGCCTAAAGTCACGTTTTCCCGGTTTCTTCAAAAAACGCGCGTTAAGGTTCGTTTGTGTTTTTAATCCGTTTTATGGATCCATTTTCTTTGGGAATTGTTCCCAAGTGTTTATTTAGGCATAATTAAGCTTCTAAAATCCTAATTAGCCTAATTAATCACTATTTTAAATTTTGGGGTATTTCATTTCGATAGAACAACATGCAAAGAATCAATTTTCTCAAAATCGAAAAAAAGACCTTTACCTACCAACCTGGTTGTGAAGTTGCCATCCAGTTGCCAAGGTCTAGCTAATGAAGTTCCCAGCGCATGAAAATCAAACAGTTTAAAAATAAAAGACTTACACAACCAGCATCACTCAAGAGGGAGAGATAAGTCCTGGTCATCAAGACCGTCCACATATGTTAGCTCGCCCTCCTCTTTGGCGAGCTCAAGGGTTGCACAAATATCAGCTATTTCTTCCATCGATGTTTTGTCCAATGCATTAGCCATTAGCGGTGGCAAAGAGGAGGAGAAGGGAATGAAGGAAAGATCATGGAAGTGATAAGATTGCTCGTGTAGTTTTTGTAAACCGGGCAAAGAAAAAAAGGTGAGGGGCGGTTTGAATGTCTAGTGCATGCAAAGAAATTATTACCACTTCTCAAAAGCAATGATGGAAAGGGCACAAAGCAAGGCAAAGAAAAACGGGCAAGGCTAAAGTTTCCATTCTCTCGTTTGATGTTGGTGTGATAAGTATTGTTAAGGCTTGCTAGTGGATGGCTTTGAAGCCAAAAGGAGTTAATAAGTTCATTTAATCCTTCTTATGTATTTTATGGACTGATAAGTAATGTGGGTTTCAAGTTGAAACAAAATGAGAAACCCCGATCCTTTGCTGGAAAATTAAGTCCCTCTTAGTTTTGGGCCCTTTGCCCCAGTTTTTTGGTGGTAATTTTGGTTCCCCTTTGTCCTTCTTGATTGCATTGCATCCTGACCAGCATTGTACGTAGGATCATTAGGATTATATTTTTCTATCACTAGTGTATCAGTACTTGTAATGTGCATATACCAAAAATTGCAACAAGAGCTTTTAATATGAAAGAATTTTGCATCGAAATGGACTCAAGTCAATCATGTGAGCAATTATGCAATACATAGTCACCTAAAACCAGCATCAGATGATCATAATACAAGTTACTTTGCTTCTCTCTTCAGCGGAAGTCTAGCCTTGTTCTCTTGCCTTCCTCTTCCAGCCCTTTGCCTATAGCATTTACCTCCTTCCTTAAGCCTTATGCTTTAGTTCATATGTTCTCCCTACTTTTTAGTTTCAAGGAAGCATCTGTGTCTCTTCTCAAATGAATTTAGTCTCCTTAATTTATTAGCTTCTCTTTTGTCTCCATCTTGTTGCTTTTAGTTTTATTTTTGTAACTTTCTGGTATGTTAGTATCTTTTCAGTCTTAATTCCTACAGTTACAGTCTTTTGCATGTCAAAAATCTCTACTCTATCGCCTCCACCTATTCTTCTACTATGTATCCCCTTGGCTCATCATTCAATTATATATGCGGCTTGTCTGATCTGGATAGAGATAGTGCTTGCACTCTATCTCACTTACAAATCTTGGTCTTAGCCACCTACGATTTCACATGCAAGCTCAATTCTCGGCTTCTCCAGATCAGTTGATTTCCCTCACCAATGTACTAGTCCCTTTACGGTCAATACGCTTGTTGAGTCTCCCAACTTCGGATCCAATTTTAGGTTGTTTGGCTAGACAGATGGGTTTGGCATTTCACAGCATGGTAAAAGAAGGGACGGATAGATTACACAACCCTTTGCATGTGTCGTTGACGATTGTGAATCTGAGGTTCTCAGTGTTCTTTTGAACTGAAAAAAAAAACTAGCTTCAATCTTGGAATTATTGTCAGATATCACAACACCTTCATAGGAGAACCAACTTTAGTTCGAATGTTGTTTGTCTCATCCTTTTTTACATAATATGATTCTCTACATTTAGAGCAACGGTCATCCAACTCATTCTTCTTCCAGTACAACATACACCCTTTTGGACAAGCATGTATTTTTTTTGTAGTCCATACCCATTGGATACATTACCTTTTTCGCTTTATAAGTGGTTGTGGGTATAACATTGTTCTCTGGTAGTATGTCCTTTTAGTAGTTGTAACAAAGCAGTAAAACTAACATCACTCCATCCATACTTTGACTTCAAACTTAATAGTTTTAGGACCACACTCAATTTGTTTAGCTTATATGTGTCACGTCCACTGTACAACGGTTCTTTAGATGACTGCATAAGATTTCCGTGAGCTTTGGGTTTGTTAGAAAAATATTGTTCTACATCTTCCAACATTGCGTTAAGGTTCTCCGCATCTGAATCACTACTGAGTAAATCATCTTGAGTTTCCTCACAATTGTATGAAGCACCCCTTTCTGATTGTTCTAAAGTAAATTATTTAGCACATTCAAACACTTGTAATGAATGTAGAGCATGCAATAGTGTTATGCCTTCATAATCTTCTGTAAATCCTTTGTGAATCATATGATCCTTAACTTTGTCCACATCTCAGTATTTAAAGTCATTTTTGCAATCAGTACAAGCATATAGTATATATCTTTTGGTTTAAGATTTTCAATAAGGACCTTGCAAACTTTATTGACCCCTTGTAGGTACCAGATGTCCAATCTGTCGCTATACATCATTGAGTGTTCCATCTCTTTAAATGTATTGAAGTTGTATCTATCAAATTTCGTGAACTCGTTCCACTGATCTCCTCTTTTTTTAAATTCCAATTTACGACCTAAACCTATCCAATCACATTCGATCTCACATAGAAACAAGTTTATAATATATAGTTCACTCATAACCAAACACAATAGCAGTATCATAACAAGGTTCCAGTTATTCTCACCAAAATGCACAAACATTAAGCATCATCACCAAACAACTTGACAATATTTATATATAATAATTTATCACCATATAAATATGTACAACCTAAAAAAACCAGTTCCAAGACAATGTTGCATAAACCTCTCAAACCAACTCCCAAAATCATAATAAAAATTACAAATACAATTTATATATCTATTGATATTAATCTTTTGTTATTTTGCTAAATTAAACAAGGTGCTACTTGGCAGAAGTAAATTCAAGTAATATTACCGATTATGTTTGTTCCCCTCACCTTTTTAATTTGATTTTGCTCGAGCTCGAAGCTACTTGCAAATCACTGGTTCAAGAAATTAGTTTGGGCAAAAAGATTTGTTATCAGAAGTTTCATACCAAAACTAATATGTATCTTCATTAATGGAGGATTATCATAATAGAATCAAAATAAGGACAAAAGAAAAGAAGTAAGAGAAATATCTGGTAGTTATAAATTACTACTAGTGTTAATGAATGAAAGGGATGTAAGAAACTTGATGGGGCCAAAAGAAAGGGGAAATTCATTAGGAAAATAAAGTGATCAACAAGCTGGCTTACAGGACACCTTGGTTTGCAATACCCAAAAGTGATAACCTAATTTCATTCCATTCAAACACTGGTGTAATAGTTTGATACCAACATAACACACATACACATATAGATTACTATGATTTTGGGGGTTGAGAGCGGTTGTTCCTCCCACCTTATTGCTACTATCACAGCGGATAGGGGGCAAATTTTCCATTTATGCCTCTTTACATATATAACTCATTTATTTTTTTTATGTACATAGACATTGATTCCTATAGCTCTGCTTGTTTTACTAAAAGAAGGAAATGAATAAATCCACACTCGTTTTCAACAAAATCTGTGCAGTTTTTGGCCTCTAGCTACCTCCTCCCAGTTCAACCTATCTCTCTTCAACAAAATCAGTAAAAATCCTCCAACACGACCTTCCTAAAATCTCAAAACTATACTTCTGATAAGGAATTAGCAGTTAGGTTTACTACTTGGGGTTTTGTTCAGGCACGGTGGTGGAGTTGAGTGGGCGGTGGTGGCCGCGCGTGAGCCGCTGAAATTGAAGCAGTGCAAATAGAGCGGAGCGGGGCTAGTGTTTTGTTGGTTTTTGAGGGCAACAAACAAGAGCAACTCCAAACACCACGCAGATGATGGAGGATGCGAGGCGGGTGATACACCATCTATGTGGGAGGCGGAGGAGGAGAGGTAGGCAACAGGGCAGAGTTTGTCTCAAATCGCCAGAGAGAGCAGACGAGAGGGCGGGGAGGAAGAAGGAGAAAAGAAAAACTGGGCGTGGATGGTTCTAAGCCCAACCGTCGTTTAAAACTATCTAATCAAACTTATAAACGAAGGTTCGTAAGGAACCGTGGTTTATAATATAACCCGTCAAACTATAAACGACGATTCTTAAGAAACCGACATTTATTTTCCATTATAATCGACGGTTATGGTTAGAACCGTGGTTTAAAATCAAACGATATGGCACCCGCAAAATCAGGGATTATTCGTGACGGTTAAGCTAATAACCGTGATTTATAAACTTTAAACGACGGTTTAATTTATAATCGTGGTTTAAATGGTGTCACTTAAAATCTTTTTTTGTAGCTGTGAAGGCCCTCTCAGCAGGAGTGAGAGACGTTGGTAAGATCCATCATTTCGTAAGTTTATCAAACTCCGGACGCTGAGTAACAGAGAGGAAGAAGATTGAGCGAGACTATGGTGGAGAAAACAAAGGAGTGCTGGACAAGCAAAAGATAGAGGGAAGGGAGAGCTTCTCACTCTAACTCATTCTCAATACACAATGTTATTCTATTAGCTAGTAGGTTAAATATTTCATTGTTATTCTATCACTTCTTACATTTGTTATATCCATATAATTTTGGGCAAATAAATAGTTCAATGTTTTGAGCTGGCTAGTCTGCTTGATACACTTTGCTTTGTACTTTCGTATCTGATCACAAATTGCCATGAGTTTAATTTCTTTTCTTACCCACTTCGCATCTTCTTTGAAATTCACCCTTCCAATCATTGAAAGAGGTTCTAGAAACGAGTTTACAAAATCCTCAAACTTACTAAGGGAAATAAGTCGACGAATGAACTTACTGTCCATGTTGTTGGCATTTTCCTTACTTTGACCTTACCTTAATTTGTTTCCTTGAAACGGGAATTTCATCTAAATTAAAACACTATAAAATAAAGAGTGATATAACGAAGTCATATAGCAATCGGTGATGATGGACAATAATAATTAGTTTTAAACTTTTCTTTTACGTGAGTTCTTTACTTCTTTTGGTTTACTCACACCACAAATTTCAAGCGTTGGTGAGGGATATTGTAGTGTCTTTATATTTATGTAATAGAATGGATATGTCCCACTCCTTACCCCACATCTGTAAGAGTTGTTGTGGAGTTAAAAAGTTTGACAGCTCACCTGAGGTTGGATTTGTTCCTCCATCGCTTTACTACTATTGGTTCCTCTTGTTGAAATTCTGTCGACTTTCAATTCCTGCAAAACTATAGAAAGGTGAAGAAACATGTACGGAGTAATTTAGATCAAAGTAACTAATAGTGCCTGAATCTATATACAATGATTACCATAGAAAAAATACTCAGACAAAAAGTCAGTGTAATAATTGAAGTTAAAGATAGGATCTACTAAATACTCTTAATCTCATTTGACATAATCAAATTAATTTATTTGATTAGATTTTTCTAAACATATATCGATTGTTATATTAACTATTTTTTTTTATATCACTACACAACTAACATCAACAATGTTTCATGATAAGATCTAGTATATTACTTATTCTATATTATTTCAATTTTAATATTAAAAATAAATTGATTTTATAACTTTAAAACTTTGAAAGTATATAGTACACAATTTTAAATATATATATATATATGTCAAACACCCCGCCACTCATTTAAAAAGGAAAACAGGGATAAAACACCAAGCAACCACTTATGTTTCCCTGCTTCATACATTGTCTTGAATAATTTTGACTCAGTATTCTTAGCTAGCTTCGTATTATTTTCTCTCTTTTGTCTTCTTCCTACTCTTTCTCTTACTATATAAATCTCTTCAGCATTGGCTGCTGTAGCTGTGGTAGTGGTCGAGAGGAGTCAAGCATGGCGGAGTCAACTGGGATGATGAGAATAAGAGATGAAACTGCAGGAGAAGATCCAGAGATTCAACCAGCTTGTGAGATGAGTAGCAGCAGTGATCATACACATGAAAATATCTATGGTAGCAGTTGTAACGACAGAAGAGATGTGAACAGTGAATCGCTTAGTAAGAAGTGCAGTCGGGCGGTAAAGAAGCAGAGAGCAAAGTTCTACCTTCTTCGTCGTTGTATTGCCATTTTGGTTTGTGGTAGCCATAAAGAATAATGGGAGATCTGCAGCTTGAGCTTTTTGTTACTATATAGAATTGTGCTATTGATCCCAACTAGCTAGCTAGGGCGCGCAGTGTGTCGAATTCTTCTTTTAATTGTTGTTCAATCTATATGCTGGTCATTTGTATTTGATTTTCTTGATTGCTTTCTTTTTCAAGACCAATCGCGACCATCAGTCTTCGCAGGAAGGTGTTCAGGAAAGAGTCATGTGAAACACAGTATAAGATATAAAGCTGTGCTTGTACTCTTAACGTAGTACTGTTCCTACGTTGAAAAGTTTTCAATGCTAAATTTAGAGTGATAGCAATCTTTTTTTATTATTATGTGTGGAAATCCGCAACTGTTACTTTTAGAGTACGGGTAAAATCCATATGGTGATGTAAGTACCTGAAAATTATTATGTCAATTGGGTAAATCATACGAGATAAACGGTACAAGCTATAGTGTAAGAAATTGAGATTGGAACCTACCCCTTACTCCACCAACTCCCATTCCGAGATTCATCTTCACAGATATATGCAATTAATATATAACTTGATATTGCACGTGCACCGCTACTGTCAGACTTACGATAAATATTGACCGAAATCAATCAGCTTTTTCTTATTTCGATCCAAGATAAGAGTGAACATGCATGTTACGGTAATTTAATTAACTACTAGTGGTCAGAGTTTTTTTTTTTTTTTTTTAGAATTAAACTAGTGGTCAGAGTTGAGAGAGATGAACTTCCTTCTTATTGTAACTGCACATAATGATAATATGGAACACAGATAGTTTTGACCAAGCAAAACTTAAACTAACAGCTGAGCAGAAGCATAAAAAAGAAACATGCCTCTTTTTTTTATCATGGTGAAAGATGCCTTGTATGACAATTAAGTACAAGTATATTGTTACCCGTTTGAGCTCTGGTCTTGAAAGTACTAGTCTTGATTATATTCGAGGATTTTTGCTTATGTTACTTTAGAGAGAATTGCTTATGTGTTAATATATGGATCAATGTATCTTATTTAGCATGCATGCCACAACGTGTTCTTACATGTCAAGCTCCCGTGGCTTAGTCGATAGTGGAGTGATATCCTTGAATCAAAGGTCCTGTGATCAAAACTCACCCTTACACTGTATTGCGAGAAAGGTTCATTTAGAGCCTTAGGTATCACTCGTATGCTGATGACTTTAACATAAGATAAAAGAAGTAATTTTGTTTATCTTTTTTATTATCAAAAAAGCTATGGGTTCGGAACCCCAAGGAAACCCGCCTCGGTCTGCCCCTGCCTGAGCCCACCACTCCACATTACCCTTCTCGCATATAACCCTGAACACTAAACAAAGCCCGCCAGATTGGGCCTGGCCAAGACCCTACTGAAGAATATTACAATGAGGAATGTAACGTGCCCAAAGAACCTCAGTTATAAGAGAATTAGGATTGCTAAGAATTCTCCAGCACTACTTCATAAGAAGTGCTTCATTAAAGACTCCTAAGTTGCAAAAGCTTAATCTACCATCACCTAACCTTTGACACATAGCTTCCCAACTCTTCCAATGTACCCCTTTTTTGATACACTCTCATTCCGCCAGAAATGTGCAAAAACACTATGTAACTCACGAATAAGCGACAAATGCAACTTAATAACACTAAAAATTGGAATTGCTTGCAAAACACTCTTAATTAAAGTTAGTCATCCTACCTGAGAAACCTTAGCCCTCCAGCTCCTAACTCTACTACTGACATGGTCCCCCAGAAAACCAAAAACCCTCCTTCGATCACACCCTATATGAGTAGGAAATCCTAGATAAAGACCAAAATGCCTAACCATGTAGTGCTAAGAGTGGTACAAATGGACTACCTAATAGAATCTAAGACACCACTGGAAAACATAACCCCATACTTCTCTAAGTTAATGCACTTCCCAGAAGCATCTTTAAAATCTTGAACCGCACTATACATTGCCCGAGCATTTGAAATTGTGGCCTGACCAAACAACAAACAATCATCCGCAAAAAACAAATTCATAATAGGCCTGCTCATCCCCCTGAAACCAAATCCTCAAACCATCCCTACCTCAGAAGCTAATCTAATGGAAGAGGAAAAGACCTCCATACAACAAATAAATAAATAAGGAGATAGTGGGTCGCTGTAACACCCCAACTACAAACACAGTACTTAACAAACCATTACAGCGGAATACAACTCAACATTTTACTTAAACCGTTGGTGTTACACGCCGTTAACCGCCCACGTGGCTAACAAGGCTAATTCATATGCATTGTATCGGTCTGATGGACCAGATACCCGAGCATCTACACAGTACAATCCCTTTTCATTTCCAAAAATCCATATACATTACATTACAACAGTACCGAGTATTTACAACTGATGTCGATAACAGTTTCGATCTTACTACACCTATAATATGTAAGTAATTTAAATAACTACCCATGTGCAGACAGCTACCCCGTCATACTCTCGAACGGATTCCAGCTCCTTGTACCTGAAAAGGAAAAAGGGTGGCCCCCAAGGGGCTCAGCACCTTTGCTGGTATGATAATCGTACAACCCGCATACTACCGGGCCACGCACAACTAATTGTCGTTTGAGCATGCAGTTGATTATACCTAAATCATGCATGTTGAGCTATAACACGAAACACTCGTGTATTTAAGACACACCCACACAATAGGTTTCTAACAATTCAGTCAGCACTGCAACACTTGTTAGATCACATTATTGTGTTCTTTAACCCCTGAGGGTTTCTACCTTAATGGAGCTAACTCCTCACTAGACGACATTTACCCATTTAATCGGGTTATACTTAAATTTATCTTGTAATAACCTGGGGTTGGTACCCATGATCCACATACTCAACATAACAACACATATCACACATTAACATACATACTACACAACTCGGGGGAGTCACGTGAGGGCTCATACCCCAAGACGAGAGTTAGTCATCTCTTAGGAGCCTAGAGAATCATTCTATTCTCATGTTAAGCTTGTTACACAATAATTTAATGTTCCTCTTAGAGAACGTATACTTACTTAAGATGCGTCGGACATAACATAGTTCCGAACACACCGTACACATTTACTTACTTAGATATTTCAGTCTTAATATAGAACCGTTCACACTATACACATATCCCCCTAGCCCCGAACAATAATCAAGGTAGGCGAGCCAGCTATAGGCGCGTGGGTGATTATAGTCCAAGAAGGAAAACAATCAAAAACAGAGAGGGAGTTAAAGCAAATGTAGACATCAACCCCGAAACAACACGCACGACCGGAATGACCGGATTCCTCACCCCCCATAATATAAATATATATATATATATATATATATAGTTAAGAGCTCCATTATGGAACCTATCACATCCATACACCATATGGTGTTACAACCGGGTTAAACACACAAGGGAGGTAAACATACTTACACGCACAAACAACACACAACTAACTCACGCATAGCCGTGGTTAACGTTCCCATGGTTTGGGTCGTTAAATCCGAATACCGATCTCTCACTAGTACAAAAATGGTCTATTTCTACGCCCCTATTTCTACAGTTGTAAAAGAACCGCAGAAATAGGGCACTTTCTGAAAATGGTCAAATACCTATTTCGGCGGTTCTTACGTAAAAACCGCCGAAATAGGTCTTTTTCTACTTTTTAAAAAAATATTATGGACCTATTTTGGCGGTTTCTAAGTTAAAACCGCCGAAATAGGCCTGTTTTATTTTTTAAAAAAATAAGGACCACCTATTTCGGCGGTTGTAACTTAAAAACTGCCGAAATAGGGGCGCAATTTTTTTTTAAAAAAAATATCGACGACCTATTTCGGCGGTTCTTAGGTAAGAACCACCGAAATTGGTCTTTTATTAACATCCCCTTCCCCAATTCATCGCATTTCACCCCAACGCTTCAAACCCTCCCTCGAACTGCGCTGTTGCTGGCGATCGAAGAAGCGACACAGAGCTTCTGCTTCCGCCGCCGCGTCGTCCTCGCCACCGCGTCGTCGCCGCCTCTTCCTCACCGTCGTCCACGTGCCGGCGAAGTGGTAACAGCATCAGCAGCAGCAGCTAGTCGATTTGAGGGAGAAGTAGAAGGTAAGTTTGATTTTGACCTAAATTTATGGATTTATTGTGATTGTTGCCCATATTGTGGTTCAATGTGAATGTTGGTGATTGAATTAGTGGAGTGTATGAAATTTGTGTATATATGTAGTATTGTAGAAGTGAAATTATATGTGCACACAAGGTGCTCGACAAAATGTTTGAGTAAATAATTATGGTTTTTTTGTTCATTTTGTGTGGTTGTGCCTTTGTTTTTGATTTTTACTTTTCATTACTTTTCTTTTATTTTTGTTTTATTTCTACTTTGTGTAATTATACATCAAATTTGATTAGTGAGGATTACGCTTGCTTTCGTTTTAGACTTTTAGTATTTGTTCAGATTGTTTTGCTTTTCGTTTTTGATTTTGTGTTTTGCTTTTCGTTTTAAATTGCTTGAATATGAGGAATTTACATTGCTTTGAGTATTAGTGGTGTTATTGTATAATGAGGAAGAGATTGAGTTGTTTTAGTGTTAATAAAATGATGATTAAAGGGCTTGGAAGCCAAGGGGAAATAGATGAGTTTGTGCAGAAATTTAATGTGTGTTAGTGCTTAAGATTGTTGTGGATATTAGAAATGAGTTGGTGAGCTGAAATCGTGTGTGGGCAATGCTAAAATTATAGGGGAAACTCTGTCAAAATTGTCCTAGAAATTAGATGACTTAAGTGTTTGAGTTGAGGAAAAAAGAACCTAGAGTAACTAGGTGTTGTAGAGGTAAGCTTGAATGGTTAACCACCTTGGTTTTGGTTTAGAAGAGAATTGGGTAATTGAGTAGAACCTTGGGTGAAGATAAGGCAAGTGTGTGCTAGATGACATTAGTTGAAGGAACATGGAGTGGTAGGAATGAGAACAAAATCTGTAACAAGGAGAACTTAGAAAACTAGAGCAAGTGTTGAAAATTATTTTGTTTATTTTGTCATCAGTTGAATTGGTTTAGTATTAGGTTTACATAATTCTTTTTTTTAGGTTTCAAATTTAATTCTGTAGGTTAATAGTATGTAGTTCGTTTATCTTTTCCCCTAGTTCAATAGGATATATTTACATGCTAAGTTTTAATTTGCTTTCTTTTTTAAAATTTTGTTACGTGTTTTTTTCATTACTCTTTTTTATTCTTGTTTTATTTTTACTTTGTTTAATTATACGTCAAATTTGATTAGTTTGGATTACGCTTGCTTTCGTTTTAGACTTTTAGTATTTATTCAGATTTTTTGCTTTTTGTTTTTGATTTTGCGGTTTGCTTTGTTTATTTTATTTATTTTGTCATTACTTGAATTGGTTTCGTATTAAGTTACATAATTCTTTTTTTAGCTTAAATTTAATTCTGTAGGTTTAATAGTATGTAGTTCATTTATTTTTTCTCTTAGTTCAATTAGGATATATTTACTTGATAAGTTTTAATTTTATTTTTTTCAATTTTATTTGCGTTTTTATTTTATCTCGAGTCGATTAATTAATTTTATAGTTTTATTTTTGTGTTTTTTTTGTTTTTTTTACTCATTTTGTGTGGTTATGCCTTTGTAGGGGGAAATCACTAAATGGGCTCACCAGATTGAAGTCGTACGGGGCTAAATACACTTCATTTGTGAACCCGTAATATACTCAACTTACATCTTCATCTTTTTTGCTTATTATATATAATCCTACTAAAGAACTGCCGAAATAGGTCATTGGGTCAACCATATCCAGTCAAATCTCTTATTCCGGCGGGTATCTATTTCGGCAGTTCTATATAAGAAACCGTCGAAATAGGTGGTCAGGTCAAATGTATACGGTCAAATGGTATAGGTCTATTTCGGCGGTTCTGGAACCGCCGAAATAGGGTAAAATACCTATTTCGGCGGTGCTCATTTCTGCGGTTGTAAACCGCAGAAATAGGCCATTTACAACCGCAGATAAATGATGTTTTCCTACTAGTGTCTTATGTGATCCTAGAGTCGGTTAGCTAAGATTTAACACATATTTGAGGTTAAACAGTATCGGAACCAAGTACACCACTTAAATGAATTACTGTAAACTCATTTCATGCTTATTCTTGCAAGGTGGCAAACACACAGAAAAACAGGTTGACATACAAGCCGGTGTAATCCGGTAGAACACAGGTTGCAAGAAAACCATACCTTGGTCCCTGCTATGTTCGTTGGCCACCGAATGCAGCTCCTATACACAATTAGTAACGTCGGTTAATTACCGCACTTACCCCGTTGACTAGTTAAATCACTTCACATTATTAACTTTTTTTACTTCCACATTTAACCACAGTTTTTTACCCTCTTAATTGTCATTATAACTCACCTAACATGTCTTAAACAACATTATAACATCATTTCCTATCAATCCCCATCATTACATGTCATTTACTAACCGTAAACAACATTTTTAGAGTGGTCCGGGACTTGGTCCTTACCTTAGGTCCCAGACCAACACTTAAACGAACTCTCGGGTGAAAATTGACATTGGTACGGGTCTTTGTACAGACCCCAAGTCCCGGACCAAGGTGTTTGTGCAACTCTCGGCCAGTTTTTGTATATGGTTCGGGACTTTACCCTGGAACCAAGTCCCAGACCAAAGCTATAGATTTGCATTTTTAACATTTTCAAGCCTTGTTCTACTTGTTCTCTTCACCCATTGTTTACACAAACTTCACACATGAACTTAGGCATATTCTAATACCAAAATAACACTTTGAACCTCCTTAAATCATTGTCCAAACTTGTTACTCAATTTCTTACAAAATCTCTTAACACTTGCAATATTTTCCTTAGGTCTTCTAAGTGGTAGTTTCATGCCTATAACTCCAACTAACCAAAATGTTACCTCACCACCATTACAACTACTCCAAAGGCATTATTTCTCACATACACCTCCCATACACAAACTCCTTCTATTCCTCCACATGTTCACGCTTAGACCTTCACAGAGCATTATTCTTCCTTTGTTACCAAACTTGCACAAGACTTTACCACATTTCCACCATGACCTTGGTGTATCTAGAAATCATCCATTAGTTCTCTAAACCTCCAAGACTACGCCCAAGACATTCTAACACTTAGACACCTTAATCCACTTTCTTTCATCAATTTAACCCTTAACAATTGCTAGTAAAACCTAGGTCACCAAACTTCATTTAAACACTTAAAACTCTTGTTTTTCCAACCAAAGTTTGCCATAGCTTTCCTAACACTTTGTTATCTCCAAACACTTTGGTTTTCACCTATATACAACCAAGAACACTTAATTCCTTAATACACACTCTTACACACAAACACATGGTTCTTCATCCTTTAACCATCAAAGACATTCATCTTCACAAGAAATGTTCTTTACACACAACTAAACCCTTAAACTACACTACACCACAATATAGTGCATAAACTTAAATTGCTTGGCACTCAGGCCCTTCAAGAACATGGCTCTTAGGCCCTTAAATTGCATTAAACTTAAACACTGAATTTCCCACATAATAATTGCCTTTAACCTGCAAATACACACAACATCACATATGCCCTTAATAACCTCCTTGAGGATAGTTTTCTATCTCATTTCCCATTGGCTCTTTAGGTTGTTTTATAAGGCAATTCAAGCTCATTTTCCTAAAGCACAAAGACTACATCAAGAGAGGTCATTTACCTCTTCTCTTCAAGATTTTCTCACTTGTTTTCTCTTGTTCTTTCTTGATTGAAAATCGGCAAGGAGCTTTTATCACTTGTCAATCTTCTAACCAATACACATATAAGGGTAATGAGCATTAAGTTTCATACTTAAACTCATAAATATAAACCCTAAATTTTCATAAGTGTTTTAAACACTAAAATTGAAGTTTACCTTGGAATTTGAAAGGGAGCTTGATTAAGAAGCAAGGTAGGACTCCTCCTAGTCCTTTGAAGATTTGAATCAAGCTACTAAAATGATCAAGACAAGGCATCACTAATGGTGATTTTTGGCCATGTATGAAAATGAGAGGAAATGTGAATTTTCTTACCTTGAAGCAAAGGAGAACAACATGATGTGAAAAGATGAGTTTTTCCTCCTTCAATGGAGATTCTCCATGGCACCAAAATTGAGTTCTTGAAGATTTAAAAAGATAGAAGTGTAGAGCTTGGTCTAACTAAGACAAACGTAGTCTTGAAATTGATTTTGGAGCATGGAGCTATGAGTTACAAGTAAAAGAAGATCAAGAATGGGGGTGAACTGTAGCAAAGCGGCTGGAGCTTGGGAGGATGAAGATGAAGATGGTGGGAATGAGTGGGAAAGAAAGAAATGAGCTGAGAGGCAAACTTTTACAAGATATTTATGTAAAAAAAGGTAACTTCCTTTACTTGCTTTTATTTTCTTCCCTTTAATTAAACTAGTCAAGTGTGGTGACTCACACTTAAAAACCGGCCCCCTCTTTAGTACAAGGATATTTTATGGCTTGGTTGACCATTTAATTAACTTACGTTGACTTATGTCTTAAACTAGCACTATTTGAGCACTATTCACAAACTAATGCACATAATTGTGAAATTTTTGTTTTCCCATTGATTTAGACTTCCTAATGTGATACTAAGTAGTACACATGTTGATTAAAGAGTAATGATGGACATTTAGCCACTCAAAACTCATTTCCAAGATAATTTTTCAAAAATTTGCTTTAAGACTCTTTAAAGCACATTTTGTGTTTTAGCTTGTTTTCAAGCTTGGTTTTCTTTAGTAATTGGTTTAACACGTTCATTAACATGTAAATAAGGTCTAGGAATGACCTTTAGGTCTTATACAAGGTTACACCAAGTCTAGAGCAAGTATTTGCTTAAATTGACTTTATGATGTTTTCTTATGTTTTCTTTGATTTAAATCATCTACCAATGTTTCTTAAGGACTTAATTTGCCTTATAAAATCATAATTACATGTTAATAAAGTCTTGGTAGGTTCTTTGGGTCCTAACCAAGTTCATTCCAAGCTTAGAGCATGTTTTTGCTCAAACCGTCTTAATGGTACTTTATTGTGTTTACTATGGTTTAAATTATTCACTAATGTTTCTAAGGCACTTTTTTGCCTTAATATACCATAGTTTAATATTTAAACAACATATCAAGGTTTGGGGTATTTCAGTCGCCCTGTCTCAAACCCCTCTGAGGACAAAACACATTACCTGGATAGTCATTAACAAGAACTGATATTGTCATATAGAACGAAGACACTTTTCAACCAAATCAAACCACCTATAATGAAAACCCATAGCTCTCAACACATTAAGAACAAAGTCTCACTCTACTCGGTCAAATACCTTAGATGTGTCAGCTTTAAAGGCAAAATGACCATTCCTAACAGCCTTAGACAAACATATTATGTGCAAAACTTCATGGGCCACAATAATATTGTCTATAATTAACCGCCCACCCACAAAAGCACCCTGATCCTCACTAATAACATATAGCATAGCCCTTATAACCCTTCAAATTAACCAAAACCTTTGCAATCACACAATATGGTATTACAAATAGAAATCGAACGATAATCAGTAATTGTAGAAGCTCCCTTCTTTGTAGGCACAAGCACAAGTTAAATGTGATTGATATTATGAGGAAGCATATTAGAATTCAAATATTGAAGAGCTGTGTGAATAAAATCATAATCAGCTATATTCCAATAAGCTCTCAAAAAAGTACCATTAACTTTGTTTGGCCCTGGCACTTTGTTAGGGCTCATAGCTTTGAGGGCGGCAAGGACCTCCTTTTATGTGTATGGTTCCCCCATAGCATCTCGAACACCACTAGGAATTCTACCTTCTACACATGCAAGTAAGTGAGTGTTAACATCAAGTAAAGTAGAAATGAAAAGGTTTTGGAAGTAACCTTTGGCAATACTCTCATTATCCTTCCGACCAATCATCATATTGCCATGCTGATTAACCAAACCATAAATATAATTCTTATGGCCTCTTACACTGTAACATCCCTACCGCTAATCCCGTCATTACCGTCTAATCATCTCGTACCTCCATACATACGCAGCGGATAATTCCATACACATCGGCGGGTGATACAATGTCGTTAGCCACCCACGTGACTAACAAGGCCTACTTCCACTACAACATCGGTCTGATGGACCGGAATACCCAAGTACAAACAATACAATTCACATTTCAATTTCTAAACCGAAGACAAACGATTCTCCATTCAAGACAATACTCAATACTCACAATACAATATACCGAGTTTTCTAAGATACAATCCCAAGGTACAACATTTCTCATAAGTCCATACATGCTTATCAAAAGTCTAACCTGCTACCCATATCTCACAAGTCTACACGCTTTCCAAATACATAAGGGTGCACCCCTTGGTACACCGGCAGTTCAAAGGGCTATAAGCCCGTATACAATACACCATCCAAAATATTTCCTAGCTAAACTAAGCGTAATAGCCCGGTCTCACTCTCGATCTTTTAGCTTGTCGGATACCTGAAATATAAAAACAGTGCCCCAAGAGGCTCAACAAAAGCTGCATATGAAATTCGCATACCCCGCGTGCTAACGGGGGTACGCCGACTACTTGGTCGTATACATGGAGCTTATTTTTTTTATACATACATACATGCTATAATGAACAATAATACATTCAAGCCGTAGTACATACATGCATACAATCCGATTTATACAAAGGAAGACAATCACAAGTCAACCATACATACTTACCAAGGTACCGAGATACAATTCTCAAGGTCATACACAATACTTGTTAGTTACTTACCCATCCGGGTTAATCGGACGTACTTTACTTTTTTACTCGGGATCAATGACTTACACTAGCCATGATCTTTACAATACCAAATACTTTTCTTACTTTAATACTCAAGTCAAGTCGGTGTGACCTCCGGGCAGGGACTACTATATCCCACCACCGGGCTTTAGGTTGGCTCACTAATCCAGGTTGCTACCCATTTAAGGGATTTGGACCATGGAAAAGATTAAGGCCAGGAATCGGATCCAACCTTTTGTGTCTCCTCATCCTCACGCGTGACCGAAACTATATCGGGCTTCTCAAATACTCCAATTACTCAATTCTCAAAGTTAGAGTGTTAGATGGTTAGGGAGTTAGTAAGAGGCCCACAAACATCAAACCAATCAAGGTCGTCACAACCAATCAATCACACTTCCAATTCAGCCACAATTCTACCAAGGCACAATATTCTCAATATCCAAGTAGTTCATCCACATTCAAACATTTCATGAACTATACAAACTTCAAGTTCAAATGCAATCCAACAAGGAACAATACATTACAAGCACAAGAAAGTGCAATAAACCCTATTCGTGCATTTTATCTTATTTAGGTGATCACACATCACACACAAATCACTGTAGCCAAGGTAGCATACAGGGCATAAGAAAATCATACTGTTCACCGTAGTTGTTCGATCACCTACTATCCTTCGGAGTCCGATAATTCCGATCCTATAACATACATGGAATCGGACGGTTAATTCTCTATAATTAACCTAACTCTTTTAATCTTTAGAGTTTCCCGACTTACCATTACTTACCCCTTACATTTCAAACTTATTTACATCTGTTATTTACTTCTCACTCACTTCTAGCACTTGTTTATACATCTTAGGACATTTATGTGTCACCAAACAAGTCCTAAACAACATCTAAGACCAATACCCATCACACCCCCATGTTTTAAAGCCTTAAAAACACATACGGGTGATTTTTGTGCTTGGTCCGGGACATGGTCCGGGTCTATAGTCCCGGACCCAAGCATAACTTCACTTATGACTATTTTTCTACATTGGTCCGGAAACTGGTCCGGGTCTCTAGTCCTGGACCACTACATTTCTGAACTTTTCGGGGCATTTTTCGTGTTGGTCCGGGACTTGGTCCGGCCCCTAAGTCCCTGACCCTGCTAAAAAGCTGTTAAAACTTCATTTTCAACCCCTAATCCAACCTTAATCCACACCTAATCATCCCCTAAACTTTCCACATGTAATTAGGCATGTTTATTCACCTTAATGACACTCTAAACTTCTCCAATGCACTTACTAACTTCCTTACTCAATCCATGTTTAAATTACATAAATTCTACAGTTACATTATCCTTGAACTTACCATTCAGTTTCTAGCTCTCTAAGCTACAAATTTTGTCTCTTCTTTACTCTTTCCATGAATTACACTTAATGTCATTCTTGCACACACTTACATCATTTCTCATTCCCAAACTCACTCCCAAATACATCATTCTCTTCTAATCCAAAAACTAAGGCAATTAACTACTCAAGTTTCCTCCACAAGCACCTAGTTAATCCTAGGTTCTCCTTTTCTCAACAAGGGACTTAAGTCATCAAGTTCCTACAGAAATTTGGGCAGAGTTTCCCCACAATTTTAATATTCTCAAAGCATCACTTTCATTCACTAAACCTACTCAACTAGCCACTTCCACAAAGGGGTACTAACAACACATAATTTCCTGCATAATCACACAATAATCCCAATGTGCAAAAAGCTTAAACACTTGGCTCCAAGGCCCTTAATCATTACATAATCAGTACTAGAATACCTTCCCTCTTTTATTTACCATGGTTCTAGTTACACAATACTAAAGCATGTAGTTTCCCCATACTACAAGACATTTAAACTCATTCCAAGGTGAGTCCATTACCTTGTGACTTCCTTGATTTCTTTTCTTTCTTTCCTCCTTTCCTTATCCTTTCTTCTGCTCTTCCTTCTTTGTTCTTCTGTTTGCAATTCGGCCAAGCTTACACCCATGTTCAGGGTATACACCAACATTAACTAACCCTAGAGTTTAAACCCTAGAACTTTGGAGTTCGTTTAAAGGCTCTGACAATGGAGGTTACCTTCCAACTCTTGGGATTTTTGGCTTAGCAAGACAACAAGCTCCAGCACCTTTCTTGAGTGTTTATCCGGCTGGAAACAGGAGCACAAGGGAGCTCAAAAACGTAGAAGTTTTGGTAGTCATTTTACCTTAAGAAGCAAGAGAGTTGTTCATCTCACCATGAGCTTCTTCTTTCTTCCACTGGAAGGTTATTACACATGGAGATGAAGGTTGGAGTTTTTCAGATTTTGAAAAGAGAGAATGTTCTCCAAGGTGAGGGGAATCTAGTGGTGTATTATTTTGTGTTTCATTCAACCTTGTTTAGGCCATGAAATATGAGGAGAAGTGGGAGCTAGTTGGAGCTCTTCAAAAACGCCATTAGAGGGCTTGGGGAACCAAGAATTCAGAATAGAGGGGGAATACCGAGAGAAATGAAGGATGGGAGGAGAGAGAAGAGTAAGGTCTTTTGTACTTCCTTTACTTTTTTCTTATTTATTGTGTATTAGAGAGTGTGAGAGGTTGGAAAAAAACGTGCCCACTCATACAAAGGAGGGATCCAGCATTTTATTTTCACAATGGAGGGAATGTTTGGTCTATTTTACAATTTATACCCCAAAAGTTCCCGCTTTTACACTATTCACTCACCGGAACCCATTTTTCCGGAATTTTCTCATTTAATTAATTTTAGTGTCTCTAGACCTTCACTAATGTTTAATTATATACATTTGGTTGAATATAATTTTTACGAGTCTATTAAACCCGCTTAAAGTCACATTTTCCTGGTTTTCTTGAAAACGTGCTTTAAGGTTTGTTTACGATTTAATCCATTTTATGGATCCGTTTTCTTTGGAAATTGTTTTCTACATTTATATAGGCATAATTAAGCCTAGGATTCCATTTAGGATCCTATTCGAGGTCACATACCTCCTATGGTTATGTAACGCTCATTTTTACGTTTTTTTCGCTTTTTAAGTGTTTTCTCTTTTCTTTTGGTTTTATTTTCTTCACACCAATATTCTTTAGGCACATTAGGCCCTTAATTACCATATTAGAATGATTTAATCACCTTATTTAAGTTTGGGGTATTCATACACAAACGACGATGGAAAAAAGTGGTGTTGCGATCCCCTACAGCAATCTAAGCTTGTCAAGACTACTGCCATAACCGAATATAATCTTTGTACAAAAGCAAGTCAAATGCTCTTGCATTGTCTCCAATGCTTCAAATCTTGAGAGTCATGTCAGAATCAGCAACCCTGCTCAACTCAGCTTTTAGAGCATCAACATCCCGCCCCTCGCGCATAATCTGAGCTCTACCCCACCGCCACAATACACCACCACACACTATGAAATCCTTTGATAATCCCCACGTGTAAGAACATCACTTCAAACCCACTTCACCATAGCCCGACAGCCTCTGAGTTAACCCAGTAATTCTCAAACCTAAACGCTTGGGACCACGTCAAACCAAGTGGTGAAGGACTACTTGAGCAATCGTTGATCAAACCTGCTCGAGCCCAGGTGAAGATTGCGAGCATGACGAAACCGCCGGAGCCAAACCTGATTACAAAGAAAACGATCGATTCTACTTCTCACATAATCTGTCTCTGTACGCTTCTTGGTGTAGGTAAAACAACCGCCCATAATCCTAAGTCTTGAAGCCCATAAGAATTAACACATCACCAGAAATCTTCACAATCACACCACCATCCAACTCCACTACCCCGCCGTTCCAACTCCCATAGCACCTCATTAAAACCCCCCTAAAAAAACCCCACAGACCATCCTATTACGAACTTAAATCCTCCACCATTTTCCATGTTCATCACCTTTCAGTGCAAACTAACCATTTGTGGATCCTAAAAAAATGCCACAAATTTTCCCATGGATCTGTAACTAGACAGTCAACGTGGCGACTTGAAAAACTACGGATCTGCACATCCCAGTCCTCTTATCAAAACAACGCCACACCACCTCAACACCCATGACTTTCACCTGCCACCAAATTATAGCCACGGAGTCGAGCCCCAAAACCACGCATCACAAAAGACTAACTTAGTCCTCATAGAGAATACCAAACTTGGCGATTCAGCTCAGACAAGGTCCAAGCGCCAACGAACTGCATGAGAATGAATCATCGAAGCCTCGGTAGTTCACAATCAAAATAGCCATTAATCACGGCGGCCCTAGGTCTCCCCAAGGGGCGCCTTTGAAGAGTTGTCAGCTTCATTACGTCGACCTCACTTCAAAACCTCCTTTTGTTCATGCCTCTCAAGAATCTCCTCCAGACTCGAAGTGTAGTCAACAAAGTCTCGCTTCCTCTTCCTACCCACACAATCTGGCTCTGGCCCATCAACCTGAACTAAAACAACATCCTCTTGGGCCATAACCACATTTGCATGGGCCTCATGATCTATACTGCATGCATCCTTATTAGAAGCACACCCAAGCCCACTCCCACTCGACTGGCCCACTACCACAGACTTACAAAACCCACCCAAATCCTCCGGACCTCCTAAACGGAGATGGCCTCCCTCTAGAACCCCCGCATGCAGCCATGTACTGTAAGGATGATCAGTGACCATCACCTCTATACGAAAAGGAATCCCTCGTACCATGTAAGAATTGCCCATAATGAAAACAGATGATGGGTAAACGCTCATATGTCAAACACAAAGCAGTACTCACCCCACCAACATAGAAAGGCACAAACTTGAGAATCGGTTTGGAAATGTCCACTTTGACTTGGATGTGCATTTAACCATCTTGCCCTTGACTGTCATCATCTAGGTAGTGCATGAAATGACTAAGACGGTTCCCCACCCTTTGAGCAAAATCATGAGAGAAAAACATAAATGGGACTTCGTGTACGTGAATCCAAAAAGGGACCTAGTTAGAATCGTGCTCAGATGGCTCCTTCGACCGATCAATCTCCTGTAAGGTCAGAAGACATCTATTAAACTTTCGTGGCCCTCGCCCTAAAATTGCATGCAGCTTTTCCTCATCTTCTATCTCAAATAAGAAAAGCCCCCCACCAAGCGAGCAAATGACAAGATCCTTCTCACAGTTCCAAACTGATCCCAACATAGCTTTCATCGCCTTAAGATCGACACTACAGACAAGAAACAACCTCTCAATAATGAAACGGTCATACGGGATATGATATGACAATTCCACCTTGTCATCCACCTCCATGCAAACTTCTTCGGCCGTAAGTGTCAACCGCGCACCTTGCAGAGCGGTCATCAACTGACTTCCCTTTATCAGCCATGGCAATATGATCGCAAGAAGGAAAATATGGAAGATGGGAGCAAAGGGAGACACAGAGCAACAATAAAGTAGCAGAGCTTACATGCAAACAGAAGGTAGAAGGGTAAGAAGAAAGGCAAGGTTGAAAGTAGAGATAAAAAACTATCGGGAAACAAGAGCTTATATACTCGCTACTAATGATTAAAATAGGCTACCCTAAAACTAAACCTATACTCAGAAGGAAACTTGGAGACGCGGTCAAGATCAAGATACACAAGTTAGACAACTGAAAATCCCTAGACAACTCGCTTGCGTGAAAAAGGAGAAGCCAGACGATTAGTAGGGAGACCATACACACTCAATAATACCTACAACAGCGAACAAGGAGAACCATATAGCTCATGCCTCCACCTGAGTAGGAAGAAGAAGTGGGCTGACCTTCAGTTTCATATGATCATCACCCTTTCTATTTGAAATTTTACCTTAACTATGATGATAATAAGACAAAGTGATCTTCTTGTATGATTTGGAAGTTTTTTCAAACGAGAGAGAAGTTGTTCTCTTGAAAGCCATTTCCCTTTTTTTCGAAGATACGAGTATATCATAATCATCATGGAAACATGGGAGACATGCTATGTAGAGATTGAAGCAAGGCGCATAACCAGCTATGACAACTCCTAATGGTAGCTAATCCCAGTGGTATACTATTGGAGTAGCGGATAAGCCTTATCAACACCAACCTAAGGAATTAAAGACTAAGAGAAAATACTAACATAGATTACAAATTGTCCATAAGACTATCAACAAACAACACCAACCTCAATGGTCACCAAAATCCAAAAGATTACATGTGGTACATGTGCACTGTGAGGCAAAATATCAATAGCTAACTAGGGAAATGACCAAGTTCCAAGACACAGAGACCCTAGATCACTAAAACATATTAAAATAACAAGTCATTTGCAAGCCTTCCACAGCCTCACTGATCCACCTACCAGCTCAAACGTCTTCCTTCATCTGGGTCTTCTCAGTACTAGAGGAGGAGGGCAGGGCACACATAGAGTAGTAGTAGCCTTTTTACCCTTATGTATCATCTCAGGCCAACGAATACCCTAGAGTTATGCTCTTGAGGCCTATAGAGGAGTTGGTGGAACGGACTTTTCCAAAACCTTGAGCTATCGTCGGGGGCGTTAGACTTAAGCCGCCTAGATGGTCAGACAGGGCATTTCCTGGCGACACTATTGTAGACTTAGGTGCTGAGGTTGGGAAGATGGCTGCAAAGATAGACTTTTAAAATAGAGACCAAGGGATCACCTTGTCCACAGAGATCAAAGATGGTCCAGGCCTCTGGCTTTGAGGCGGTATCCTTTGATTTCGACCGCACCATATATAACTCAGTTGATAACCACTTGCCGTAAGGCTCATCTTCATCTTCATTAGGAACAAGAGATCTTGGACAGTTTTGGAGGACATGCGTGAAGACCCATCACAGATTTGAGGCATGTTATCATAGGTAATATTAGCACTTAGAGTCGAATATACTTGACATCAGAAGTAGTCGAATCCTCCATGATCCCAAGAATCTCCCCAGCTTAGCCGCCATTCTTAAAATGAAAGTTGTAGTGGATGTGAGGGACATCGTAAACCCTTACCCAGCAAGGTATCCAATTGAACTGGTGATCAGCTGATGAGACACCCGGCTCCAGGAGTTGAACAACTAAGAGGGTGTTATCTTCCAGTCATGGGCCTCCAAAAAGTACTGCATGCAAACCTTGGAAATCTTTGAATTCAAAAACAATGGAGTATGAGGCAACTTGGAAAAGTCAAAAGGCTTCGAATGCGCTCCAGGTTCTTAAGAGGGTGATATGGAGCGTTGAAGGACTCATATCAAAGTGGTGATAGAGTTTCCCCATAAGGCAATACTCAACTGATAAGAAGGTTCCCGTTAGAGCTAGGAATCACCATTTTGTGAGAACATAATAAATGATTGAAAGTTTAAGATTAAGGGAGCTCAGGGCAAGGTAAGGAGTGGTGAGGTAGAGAAGATAATTCATCTTGAGTGGTGATTCAAGTGGCAAGGTTAGGAAGGATTAATATGATTATACTTATGAAGAAATGTTCAATAGTTAATTGAGGCGATTGAAGTAAAGCATGCAAAACTATGGCTGGTTTAGAAATGATGAAGGGGAAGGAAAGGGATGCCATGATTGTCAGGACTAATGGAAAATGAAACTTTATTTTGATCGAAGAATAATATGATAGAAGAAGCATTCTTCTATGAGAGATTGTACATCTATCAAGAGAGAAAGATTGAGTTAGGGTTAAGGAGAAAGACGAGGGAAAGAATAGGGAAGACTCTTGACTGAGTCAACAAAGAGGGAAAAGAAAATTACATAATTGCCCTATACAAACTACATATTACATAGTATACTAATATACTAAGTAACATTTCAAAAATATATCTAGGTACATTATTCTAATACCCCTTCAAAGAGTGTGTTTTGTGAGCAGAAAGCTATCTTTGTCTTCCTGTTAATCAGCCAAGTCCTGTTCTTATGTGAGACCCAAGTGTTGAAATAAGTTTTGATAGACTTTACTACCAAGTGGCTTAGTCATGACATCTACAAGTTGCCATGTCCTAGGCACATAGTGTACCTTTATCAATCCTTCCTATAGTTTTTTCATGAACAAAATGGCAATCCAATTATTACGTTTTTTTTGTTCATGTGAAATCGGGTTTTTAGCTATGTGAATTGTTGCAAAATTATCACATTTTAATAGGCTGGGTGTAATGTCTTGAACTCCTATTTTTTTTAATTGTCTACCTAGCCAACTTTACTCACTTGTTACTTGGCGCATTGCCCTGTACTCAGCCTCAGTAGAAGATAAAGATCAAAAATTTGTTTCTTGATTTCCACTAAAGGGAGAGCCTCCAAGAAGGAAGTAGTAGCCTAATATTGACTTCTTTGTGATTGGGCAAGATGCGTAATCTGAGTCATAATAGGCTACTAGAATATAGTCAGGTTGTTTGTTAAATAAAAGGCAAAATCCGTAAGTCCCCTTGATGTATGATAGTGTATGGTAAGCATCTTTAAGGTGTTCTATTGTGGGATTTTGTAAAACCTGTCTCAAGAAATAGATAGAAAAAGCATATCAGGTCTTGTGTTTGTCAAGAAATTTAGTTTTCCTACCAAACATCTTACTCATTGGGATTCTCTAATTTGGAAACAGAGTCATTATAAAGTTTCAGATTTGGTTGCAGAGGAAAACAAAGCTGTTTCAGGTTTCCATGTTAAATTCTTTTAAGATCTGGTTAGCATATTTTTGTTGAGACATGATCACAACCATTTTCTTTTCTTTTTCTAGAAACTCCATTCCAATGAAAAATCTTAGCCTTATTAACTTTTTTATTTTGAAATGGTCGTTGAGTTTCTCTTGCAACATTGATTTTTTTATTATCATTTCCAACTACAAGTATGTCACCGACCTAAACACCTATGAGAATGGAAGTGGTTTCCCATGTTTTGATAAATAAAGAGTAGTCATTTTGATTGTTTGAAACCAAGTTTTTGAGGAATTTTGCTAATTTCTCATACCACTATCGAGAGGCCTGCTTAAGTGCATAAAGAGAATTATGCAGCCTATAGACCTTGTTTTCTCGATGTACCTTTAGACTTTGAGGAATAGTTATATAGACTTCCTCATGAAGGTCACCATGGAGAAAATCATTGTTTATGTCAAGTTGATCAATAATCCATTTCTTTTTAACAACACTATGATAAGAGCATGAATAGTAGTGAGTTCACCAACAGGGTTGCATTTATGTTTTGACGGGGTTTTAATTCTTCCTATTTTCATAACTATTCATGTCATACTTATAACTTATCATATGTTTTTCCTTAGATTTATGTTTTGATGTGAACTGATACATTTTCCAATGTCAAATGCAGGTAAAATTCATGGGATTGCATTCTTCTAATGGTGGCCACGGTTCCGGTTCCACCGGTTCTGGTTCCAGAAAATGTGTATTCGGATTCGGAACCGGTCCTAGGCGGTTCCGGTTCCGGTTCTGGGACTCTGTATTCACTTCGGATTCGCTCAAATCAACGGTTCTGACCGGTTCCGAAGCAGTTCCGGTTCCGATCGATTCCGACCGGTTCCGGGGCAGTTCCGACCGGTTCCGGAAAGATTCGATCGGCTTCAGTTTCTCGTTTAACTCCGATTTTAGATCCGTTTGCGCGCACACGTTTCTCTTTTCGTCCACTTTACTCCTAGCTAGGTTATTCCTCAAGTTTATAATCTTAAATGTGTAAGAACCAAAGACTTAATTTTTGTATTGAATTTGTAAAAATTAAAGAGGAAAGTAGATTTTATTATATGATTCACTGCCTCGTTAAAACCTTATTAGGTAAAAACCCATTGGGAAAACCCTAATAAGGGAAAAGAGTACAACTACTAATAGGTTACATGATTTCAATTTGGAAGTTTTAAAAGATTACATGGAAAAAAGTAATACTAATACATTCTAAAATATTACAATACAAAATAGAAGTCTTAAGTGGTGTTGTCCCCATTCATCTCGTACCAATCATCATGTTGACCAGGGGAGCACACACCCGAGACCCAAAATGATGTCGTTTTGGACTGATTCCAACAGCTACTTTGGCCGGTTCCGGGGCGGTTCCGGTTCCGGGGCGGTTCCGGTTCCGGTTTAGTTCCACCAGTTCCGGTTCCACGGTTCCAAATCCGACGCCAATCCAGGCAGTTCCAGGCGGTTCCGGTCCCGAATCTCAAAACTTGTATTCGGATTCGATTCACAACGGGGCGGTTCCGGGTAGAACCGCCGGTTCCGGGTAGATTCGGATTCGGTGGCCACCATTACATTCTTCACTTCACTAGCTTCACAACAAACCAAACGGGGAGCAAAACGGAGTCCAAACATAGAATATAGGGTCTGTTTATGATGGATTGCTGAACTCTCTTGTTCAGGTGAGCTGTCCGGATCATTGACCCAGACACACCATTCCTGTCCGGATTTCCCACCCTGACACAGGTTTGGAGAGCTCAAAAATACTTTGTTTTGAATGTTTCAAGTGTCGGGGCAGTTGTCCGGACTTCCCACCTGGACAAGTCACTAAGGACAAAAATATTTACAACCACAAGTGAAGATTTTATGGAGATTGGCTTATATATTCTTGTCCGGGTCAGCTTTTCGGACTTTAGCGTCGGACGCAAGTTCGGACGCCTCAAAATATTTCTCGCATAATCGCGTCCGAACATCTGTCCAGATGACTTGGGTCGGACAACACAAACGCGTCCGGACTTCTGAGCCGGACGCATGTCCGAACTCCATGAGAAGAAGAATTTTGCGGGACGCCAACAGAGACGTCCGGACGCTTATCCAGATGTGACCAAATCTCAAGCGAACAGAGCCTCGTTTCATCGAAATATAGAAGATAGATATTTTATAAACGTTCGTTGTAGTATATATTAGAAGTTAGGGTTGTAAACAAAGTTAGGCCTCCAGAGTTGGGGCCCTGCGCCTCACGTTTTCATTGATCCATCACCGTCATCACCATTATCTGTTCCACACCACCACCATTAACACCAACACACCAGACCACTACCATACTCACACCATCTATCCACACATCCATATTTCATCACCGTTGCATCGGCGTGAAGACAGAATTAGAGCAGGGAACCAGAGTCAACTTGCTAATTGGAGTGTTCTCTACCCTTTCTCTTATTTTGTTTAATGTTGATCTTTGTTATTTTTAAAGTCATGTTTGAGTAGTTAGTTTAGCTCCCCGAATTGGGGTAGCAAACCGGATCTTTAAATTTATTTGTAATCTTCTCTATAATTCATTAATGCAATAGTTTAATTCTAGTCCATCATGTACTTTAATTCTCTAGTTAATTATTAAAGCAATTTTTGTAGTTTTCTAGTCAACACGCGAGAGCTGAGATAGATAAAAAGACATAGGAAGTTGAACCTGATTAGCGACTAGAAACATGATCCCGCCTATAGATTAATCGGTCTCCAATAGAAACTACTCTTTATGCAATTGGTTATGTCTGGATTAGAGCATTAGTCTGCTGCTAGTTCTAGAAACTGGTTAGGTTTCGTTAGACTTAGCCGTTGATGAATTTATAGTTTCTGAGTTTATTGCAGAAATAAGGACGAGTTTATTAATAAATCTAGAAAGTGAAGGTTTGTAGAACAATCCGGGGTGCTTCCTTTTATTTAGAGTTTTATCGTTATTTATTTGGTTAGTTTATTTATGATTTACTTATTTCATGTTTGTTTACTGAGTCAGTATTTTAGTTAAATTATGAAACCTCAAAAAGTGACATTTCTTGTTTTCTTAGTTTAGTTTCATAGTTAGTTAATAAATTATCAATTAATTGAACGAGGTCCCTGAGATCGACAAGCCCCACTTAATTCACTATTCCACAAAACGATAGGTAGACTACCTAGTAGGTAGAAATAGTCACATATTTCTACTATAGTGGCCCTAGTATAGTCATCTACTGGTTAAAAAATATCTATGACCTTGTGTTATGGATCTCATTGGATACAAACATCTACGTGATCATATCAATAGGGTTATTGGTTGTGATGGTGGATTGAGGAAATTTTAGTCTCTTAGACTTGGCCTTAAAACAGACGAATAGGGAAAATCATCATGAGTAATAGAATCTTTTATTTCATCAATCTTAAAAAGTTTCTTTAAGGGTGTGTGACCTAACCTATCATGCCACAATCTAGAATCCCTTTGACTATTTGTTTCTCTAGATCCTCTACAGGAAGTAGAGTATACAAAAAAAGGATGCTTTCTATGGATGATATAGTCATATAGAGCAGGAACATCAAGAAAATAAAGTCTAGAAAATTGAACACCAATTCTTAAAACCACATTTATCTCAGAATCCTACAAAACACAAAACTAGTATGGAAACAATTTGTATCCTCAGAAACTCTGACAACTTAGAAACTGATATAAGATTGAACATAAAAGATGGGACAAACATGACTTCCTTGGGGCACTCAACATTATTAAAGTATAAATCACCTATGCTATGAACAGATTTTCTGTGGCCTTCTGGAAAGGTTATTTCCTATCTATTCAGAGCATTTTAATGTTACTTAGCAAGCCTTTATTTCCAGTTATATGTTCTATTGCACCAGAATCCAAAAGCCATGAATCATGTAGTCTTTTCAGTATGGAGATACTACTACCACTTAAACAATAAAAGGAGTTACAGAAGTTTGTTTGATACCTGAGAAATCTCCAAATGATGCTCTTTGACCATCAGTTTTCCCGGTGCTACCTTTCTGTTGCTAGTAATTCACCAGCTAATTGAGCTGATCGGCACTGAAGCCATCAAAATCTTGATTCTTGTCAAGGTTGTTGGGTCTTTCTTTGATTTCTTCATCTATAGCGGAGGTGCCTCTAACTTCTCTTGAGTATCTTCCCTCTTCTCCCTGAAAGCCTCAACCACCAGCAATCCGCCTTTGTATGCCTGAGTTTTGAACAATTCGTGCATTTTAGTTGTGATTTCTTATTGGTGTTGAGAAGTTTGTTTGTTGATCGTGCCATTTTCGGTCTAGGGTTTCCGGTAGCTTGATTTGTTGTAATTCAGCTTTATGGTTTTAGTTCCTAGGGCAACAGATTGTTCATTCTCCTCTCCTCATTTTGGCATGTTTCTCTGGCTTTCTTCGTGTATCACAAGAGAAAAGGCTTACTCCAGAGATGGAATCCGCTTCATCACTAAAATCTTCCCGTGTATGTGGACGTATCTTTTGTTGAGGCCCATTAAAAAATGAATCAGTTCTTCCTCATTCCTTCTTTTTTCTGAATTTCTGTCGATTGACAATTGGCCCAGCAAGTACAATGATCAATTGGGTGGAAAAGATCAAGTTCTGCCCAGATTTCTCTGATCGTCATAAAGTATTCCATGATAGTGTCGTCCCCTTGTTTTAGCCCGGCGATTCTATTCTTGATTCCTTGCACAGTGGCGAGATTCTTTTGCTCAAAATGGTGGCACAACCAATCCCATAACTCTTTAGGTTCATCCGTGTATATGAGACTTTTGGCAATGTTGGGAGCGACTGGCGACGTGAGCCAAGAGACAACTAGGGATCAGGCCATTCCCATGATGTCGTGCTAATGAGGTCTTGGCTGTCAGGGCGCTTGATCGTACCATCGATGATGTCGTGTTTGTTCTTTGCCCTAAGAGTGGTCTTCATCGTCCATTCCCAGCCAAGAAACCCTTCACCGGTGAACTTAGGAGCGAGGCTTTGTCCAGGTTGTTCTGATGCATGTACGTAGATTGGATTGTTCGTGTCGATCGTGGTACTCTCCGAGCTGGTCATCGATCATCTTCTCTGGTCCTTTCTCGTTCGTCATTTTCAGTGGAAGAGCAGCCTATGCTCTGATACCTTGTCAGACTAATGGAAAATGAAACTTTATTATTGATCGAAGAAGAAGATTACAAAAGAAGCATTCTTCTATGAAAGATTGTACATCTATCGACCAAGGAAGATTGAGTTAGGGTTAAGGAGAATGACGTCGGAAATAATAGGGAAGACTCTCGACTGAGTCAACAAAAGAGGGAAAAGAAAATCACATAATTGCCCTAGATACAAACTACATATTACACAGTATACTAATAATACTAAGTAACATTACAGAAACATATCTGGTAAATTATTCTAATAATGATTAAGGTGTATTACCGAGCAAATACGGAAGGAGGGCAAGCAAAAGACGGAGAATGCGAGGGGACGGAGGAGATGGGTGATTGAGATCACACAAGAGATTCTAGGTTGCAGTCGATGGAAGGGCAAGCTTCCAAAACCAAAGGATGGAGCAAAATCGTGAGTGAGCGGAATAGGAAAGGGCAAACAACGTAGGGAGAAGTTGACACGACAACGAGAAGTTGTTGAAAGCCATTTCCGTTATGTTTCTTGTTATTTACTTGATAAACTAAGCCTTATACTTAGTGTATGGTTCATTAATCTGAATCTTCAGAACTCTCAATGATAATGCAAAAAAAAAGTGGGTACTTATTAATTGTTTGAGATAAAACGACTGAGAAAAAGGACAAGATTACTCATTATGCATATCCCGAACCATTACCTTTTTCAAGCACACCGTCACAGAAGATTATCGAATGCCATATCCAATCAAATGCCATCGTAATATAAGTAGCCGCGTGCTAATGATTATTAACATATATCTAACAACTTTTTGGCTACCCACATATAGTTATCTTTTGCTATATAACTATACACATGACATATAAAAATGTATATGTGAGTAAACAAAACTATACATTTCATACATAATACAGTTTGTTTTAAGCAATATACATGTTTATATTATTAAGTTTACTGGTATTGTAACTATTTTTAGTTACAATACTAGGCAAGAATTTGCATATATGCAATGGGCAGTTCATGTGGCTGATGTCTACCATTCAATCTCATTAATGCATTCGATGACATACCACAGCAAAAATGCTATTAAATTATCATAAAATGTTACCGTAATCAGACAAGTATTTGAAAAGAATGAACAAGTAATGGAAAACCTACGGTCGATCAAAAACTTGGAATATCTACGCTGCTGATTAGTTCGACATCATTGTTCTATCTTTTTTTCTTCTTTTCTTCTTCCGGGGCCTTAGTGTTTCCACTTTCACACCAAAATCAAACAACTGTTGCAGGCCCAACTCTATACTATTGCACATGTTATAAATGTAGGACTGTCGAATTTAAATGAATGACCCTATATATATATCATTCCACACTGGACATGAAGGGACAGGTTGTTATGTCTCTTCTTTTCCTGAAAACTTGGTTCCTTTGCATGCATGTAGTAGAAGTATATAACAGTTCAAATTTTGGCCCCCCTCCATACTTATGATTCTATCTTTTAATAAAAGTAATACATGTAGTATCAACGGTGCCATAGAAGATCACACAGCCCACCAGAGCAAAAATGGAGGCAAGTAGCATTTATGGAAATACAAGGAAAACTTACAACTAAAAGCTACTAGAAATCAAAAGAGGTGAAGGAGTCAATCTATAAAGAATGTACAAAGGGAGAACATATACATTTCCTCAAAGAACTTGTTCATCGGGGGTCAACATCAATAAACTTATATATTTCCTATAGCTCTCCTCCATCTTGTTTGCTCCGGTCGAATTTTGGCACACCAGAAACCGGATGATTTTGATATGTGTCATCAACATATTGAAGTATATACAACTTGGGCGAAAGGAATATATATGGAGTCGTTCTCTCTTCAAATTTTATTGAGAACATTCTCTGCTCTCCTGGGTTTCATACTGAGTATTCCCTAGCTACATGCACTATGACTCTTTGTCTCTCTATGGTATTAGATATACCACATATCCTATGTTACTCATTATACACATTACTGGTTCAATCTATTCTTTATTATCGGTATTGTATATATACCTCCTTAGTCTATTAGTCCAGTAGTTAAATTCTGTAATAATAATAACTCTCTCCTCTCTATAATACAAGATACATCTCGTTTCATAGTCTTCTCCTCTTTCCTTCTTTGTTTGGTTCTGCTCGCATCTTCTGTTCAATATAGACTGACATGGTATCAGAGCTACATTCGAAGGCTAGTCTCCTTCTGCAACAATAGCAGAACTTGAATTAGAGCAAGAACAAGTCGATCAGACAGACAGGAGAAGAGAGAGGCGACAATGAATCTAGGGTTCAAGAATTTGGCACCAATGCGAATGTAGACTTCAACGACCCCCTTTACTTGCATCTGGCGGATCACACTGGACTAAATTTTGGGGCAAAATTCAAAGGAAAAGGTTTTGATTCGTGGAAGAGGGCTTCCACTATCACTCTAAAAGTAAAAATAAATATGGACTCGTCAATGGCCAAGTTGAGGCACCGAAAATTTCTTCCGAAAGATATGCGCTATGGGAGCGCGCAAACCACACAATGATGAGTTGGATTCTCAATTCCTTGGACAAGGATATTGCAGACAGTATCATCTATAATGAAACTGTGCATCATATGTGGGCAAATCTCCTCAAGCGCTATGACATCGTCTGCGGTCTTGAGATTTATGCAATCCAACGCGAGATAAACCAACTTCGCCAGCAAGATGAGCCCGTAAGTGCCTATTTTGCGAAACTTAAGGAACTTTGGGATAGGCTGGATGCGGCAAGAAAAACACCAATTTGTTCCTGCGGATGCACTTGCGCCAGCAAAGCAATTCAAGAAAATAAAAATCAAGATAAGTTGATAAAGTTTCTCGATGGACTAAACGAGAAATTCAAGAGTGCAAGAGGAACCCTACTTCTAATGAAACCCTTACCTGATTTGGAGCAAGCTTACTCTCTGATTTCTCAAGACGAAAGTCAAAAGCATCTGTCTGACGATCTGATGAAGGAACTAAAGATTCTGTTGCCCTAGCTACCAAGGTCTACAACAACACAACAAGAATCAAGTGAAGAATGCGAACAACAATGTCCGGAAGCCAAACAATTTCAACAATTCGACCAAGAAAACGCTGAAATGCTCCAACTGTGCCAAACTGGGACATTCTAGGGCAAAATGTTGGTGGATCATTGGTTTTCCTCGACATGACGCCTCTCCGGCCAGTAATCAACAGCAACGAGTGCAACAAAGAATCGCGGGGCCCATTCTCGATCACTCACCCTCCACTTCATATTCAACTAGAACATTTAACTCACTAGTGAGTGGTCTTACCGCAGAACAAGTAGACCAACTTGCACGGTATATACAACAACGCAATACCCTAGCTGAGGACAGTGTGAAAACATTTGGTAGTTTCTCTGGTAACTTCTCAACTTATCATATTCTCCAATTCACAGATAATGCCTATCATGATTTAAGCAAAACTGTACGTGGATTTTAGACTCGGGTGCTTCTGAACATGTTTCAGTAAACAAATTTTTGATTGATGACCTTAAAACTAGTAATAACAGTAAATGCATAACCTTACCTGATGGGAAAAATGCTCAGTTTATAGAATTGGAACAATCCAAATCTGTGGTAATATAACATTGTCTGATGTTTTGTATGTGCCCAAGTGTATGTTCAATCTTGTTTCTGTGAATAAACTGACAATAGCAATTAGGGATGTCCATCACCTTTTCTCCTGATCATTGTGTTTTACAGGATATAATAACCAGTCGTTCTGCCAAAATAGGACTTAAAAGATTTGGATTGTACTTCTCAGATGTTATAGCCTTACATAATTTTTTCAAGCAAATACAGCTTACTTGTACTTCTGTTTTAGCTCCCAATTACTCTGTTGTAAATGAAAAGTTGTTACAAGAATTTCTTTTGTGGCATAATAAACTAGGGCGCATTCCTGCTAAAAAGCTTCAAATGTTGAATATTGGAAAACATCTGCCATTGTTTGACATTCTTCCTTGCACTATTTGTTATAAAGCTAAAGGAAGAAGAATCAAGTTCCCTAATTCTGAAATTAGAACCACAAAACCATTTCAAATGATCCATATAGATGTTTGCGGCCCCTTGGTGAAGTGGATTTCCACCACACATAGTAACCAAAGGGCTAGCGGAGGATACGTGCTGCCCGCGGAAACAACCAGATGGGACTCCCTCCGACCAAATCTTCTTCCGACTCCAACAAACGGACCCTTGCGACGGAAAGCCATTCCGCGGACAGACTGCGGAGGAGCAATCGCCTCCGAGGCAGGGCAAGACCCTCTCCGAGAGACTGAGAGTAATATAGTTGGTAAAAGGGGGTAAAGTTGTACGAAAACCTTGTATATTTGGGAATATTCTAGAATAATGTAGGCCCATGGAAACGGTTATACACTATAGGGGAGCCTATAAATAAGGGTCATAAGTCATGTAATTGATCACGCTTTCATATATACAACACTTGGAGCTCTCTTGGCAATCTTAGTTTTGAGTGCAAGTTTCATACGATCTCATTTGGCGCCGTCTGTGGGAAAAAACGTCGAAAGACAACCACGATCCGATCCACAAGAGTCACGTTTCTTGTCTTTTGTTCGACCATGGCACCACGATCAAGCAAGGGGAAGGGGAAGATGGCTGCAACCGGGGAAAGCTCGTTCTCAAAGGAAGACCTCACCGATTTGAGGAGTTTTGCGCAAGAAGTTAATGAGAAGATGGCTGAGAACAATGAACGATTCCAACAGGAACTGGCGGATAGAGATCTGGAGCACCAGAAGAAGATCGGCGAGATGGCGAGCGTAATCGAGAATCTGAAAGCAAAAAGCGGATCAAAGAGTGAAGAAAGCCGGAAAGAGAAGTCACCACCGAAAGATGCAGAGGAAGACCTCGTCGACATGTCGCTGTATCCCTTCACCGAAAATATTCGGAAGGCGAAGCTTCCACCGTTCTTTGTCGCTCCGGCAATAGAGAAGTACGACGGAACCGGAGATCCCGCTCAACATATCAAGAAGTTCATCTTCGCGATGAACACTCAAGGAATCAGTTCCCAGGCACTCTGCAATTTGTTTCCGGGAACACTTACTAAAAGAGCTCTAAATTGGATCTCCTCTCGGAAACCTCAATCCATCTCAAGCTTCAAGCAACTTACAGAGGAATTCCAACTTTACTTTGCAGCAAGTAAAAAGATCCAGAAAGATACGATCGAACTGATGGACGTTAGGCAGAGAAGGGGAGAGACGGAAAGAATACAGCGAACGCTTCCATAAGCAAGTGGCTGAAATAGACGATGTGGATGAGAAGATATGGTGAAAGCTTTCGGGAATGGATTGGCAAATCCAAGGCTGGCAGGGAAAATTGCTACCAAGGCACCGCAAACTCACGGGAGTTAGCAGAAATGCTGCACGATTTCTTGAAATCGGAGATTGCGGAAAATAAGGCGAAGAATTGGCCAATAGCTTCAGGCCGCCTAACGAGAAGAAACAGGGAGGAGCGTCGTCTGTTGGCGCGAGTTATGGGGAGACATCTGCTCGAAACCTTGGGGAGCAAGGTACAGGCCGTATGGGAAGGATCCAGTCATGCCTTCCCATACTGGGGGTAAGACGACATATGGAGCAAAAGTTATTTCTATCGCTCCAGGAAGGTACGCAGCTGCAGTAAGGGAAGGCTATCTTCCGCCCCCGAAGAAGCCTGCCTCAGGTGAGAACACATTGGCGTTTTGTGAATTCCACGGACACTTCAGCCACAGAACGACCAATTGTGTAACATTATCAAGAGAACTGAACAAAATCGATGAGCAAAAGAGGAAACAAGAGCAGAGACAGGAAGCTCCCAGCAAAAGAATAACAGCGACTACCAAAACCGATCTCGTTACGGGCATAACGGGGTGGCATGAGGAATGAGGATCACCCCGAGCTAGACCATAGCAAATCTTTCGATTTTGGAGTCATAGCTGGTTTGTTCTCAGAAAAGGGGCCGTTCACGGCAAAAGAAAAGAAAAGGCACGTACACGAAGTCCATGAGAGGCTACCGAAGAAGAAAGTCCAAAAAAGGGAACCCTTACCACCTATCTACTTCACGGAGGAAGACGAGGAGGGAGTCTACTACCCCCACAATGACCCCCTCGTCATTCGAGCTCAAATCAATGATAGGATGGTGGGAAACATCCTTGTCGACAGCGGAGCGGGAGCAAATGTGATCTCCTTAGCGGCGTTCCGGAAACTGGAAATCCCGGATGAAAAGGTCAAGCCATTTACTGCTACTTTCGGAGGGTTCATTGGAGGAATCACGGCTCAGGCCAGCGGGAGTGTCGATGTCACAATGACGTTAGGCCAAAAGGATGATCGGAGAACAGAAAAAATAACCTTATATCATGCGAGATCTGTCCGGGTACAACGTCTACTTGGGGCGACCTGGGATCAATGCTTTCGGAGCTGTCTGTAGCACCTACTATCTCAAGCTCAAATACTTGACAAGGGGCGGAAGGCTGGTGTCCATCCCCGGGAGCCAGAAAACAGCAAGGGTGTGCGAAGTTCGGATTACCGAGGATTTCCGGAGGGGACGTAGTCAAAGAGGTCGGCTCCAGTCGAGAGTACGGAGAAGGAGAGGCCAGAGCGTAGATGCCTGGAAAAACCGCCGAGAAAGTGGTGGTACCAGCGGAGCAGCCAAAAGAGGTACCCGTGAACAATGATCCTTCTAAATTTTTCAAAATTGGAAATGCTTTTCACCATGATGAGCAGATTCGCTTAATGAGATTTTTGGAAAAAAGAAGCATTCGCCTGGAGCCCAAAGGACATGCCCGGAGTGGACACCAGCGTTATCCAACATAACCTGAACGTCGATCCGAAGTTTCCTGCCATCCGACAGAGGAAGAGGATTATAGGAAGAGAAAGGGACGAGGCTGCGCGGACGGAGGTCGAAAGGTTGCTGGAGGCCGGCTTTATTAAAAAGTCTTTTATCCAAAATGGCTATCAAATGTAGTTTTGGTTAAAAAAGCAAACGGAAAATGGAGGATGTGCGTGGATTTCACGGATTTGAATAAAGCTTGTCCGAAAGATTTCTATCCTTTACCTTCCATAGATAAGCTTGTAGCGGCAACAGCGCAGAGTAGCGTGATGAGCTTTTTAGATGCGTTCTCTGGATATAACCAAATAATGATGAACAAAAATGACCAAGAGAAAACATCTTTTGTCACCTCAACTGGTATTTTTTGCTACAAGGTCATGCCGTTTGGATTAAAAAATGCAGGGGCAACCTTCCAGCGAATGATTGACGAGGTATTTCGGGAGCAGTTGTCTCGAAATGTGGAGGCATATGTGGATGATATAGTAGTAAGAAGTGATTCTATAGCCCAGCACATGAAAGACCTTGAGGAAACCTTCAATACCCTGGATAAATACAAGATCAAGTTAAATCCTGAAAAATGCGTCTTCGGAGTCACCCGAGGGAAGTTTTTGGGGTTTAGTCGGACAGAGAGGAATTGAGGTTGATCCGGAAAAAACCCAAGCAGTCCTCAACCTTCCGCAGCCAAGAAACATTAAGGACGTACAAGCCCTGAATGGAAGGCTCACTGCTTTAAGTAGATTTTGCTCTAAGCTCCAGGAAAAATCTATTCCATTTTTTAATACCCTCCGGAAAAATAAAAAATTCCAGTGGGATACGGAGTGTATAGACGCCTTCGAACAAATCAAAAAATGCTTCAGGAGCTTCCAAAGCTTGGCGTTCCGACACCAGGCCAGGATCTATTCTTATATTTATCGGTCTCGGAATGGGCGGTGGCAGCAGTCTTAGTCATGGAGGAGGAAAAGAAGGAAATCCCAGTCTATTTTACCGGAAAGATCCTAACCGCTGCGGAGACAAGATATTCCAATATCGAGAAAGTTTTGTTTGCTCTTGTAATCGCATCCAGAAAACTGAAGCCATACTTCCAGTCGCACCGAATCACCGTCCGAACTAATTGGCCCTTAAAACAAATCACCAATAACCCGAACGCCTCCGGAAGGATGATTACTTGGACGGTGGAGCTTACTCAATTTGAAATCCATTATGTTCCTCGGACAGCAATAAAAGCCCAAGCCCTGGTTGATTTTATCACCGAGGCAAGTTTCTTCTGTCAAGAAGAGCGGGAAGTCCCGTATAAGATGTGGGTGGATGGAGCTAGATGTAAAACTGGTGCGGGGGTTGGGGTTGTGATCCAGACTCCTGATGGAAGGAAAATGAATCATGCAGTAAGGTTGGAATTCGAAGTAACAAACAATGAAGCAGAATACGAGGCATTAGTACAAGGACTGGAAATAGCCTGTGCTCTGGGGGTGACGGAGCTGGAAGTACAATCTGATTCCTTGCTTGTGGCAAGGCAAAGTGAGAACATCTTCGAAACAAAGGAGGAAAAATTGAAACTTTACTTAATAAAGGTACAGGATCTAAGGGCAAGATTTTCGAAATGCAATCTCCGACATATATCCAGAGACCAAAACTCGGAGGCCGATGTACTGGCTAAATTGGCAAGTATAGCGGAAGGAATACCGGAGGAAGTACAGCTACAACTAAAGAAACTCCCGAGTATAGGAGAGACGGAGACAATGGCAGTTGAAATAACCGATTTAAGCGAATCATGGATGACTCCCATTGTCCGGTATATCCAGCAAGGGACACTTCCAGAGGAAGAAAAAGAGGCCAAAACAAAAAAGAAGGGCAGCATCGTTCTTTTTCGAAAACGGCCAACTGTATAAGCGATCTTTTGGCAGACCATCGATGAAGTGTTGACGGAAAGTCAAGGACTAGAGCTTGTCACCGAAGTCCATGATGGGGTGTGCGGCAACCACCAAGGAGGAAGGGCAATAATGCATAAAATATTAAGGATGGGCTACTTTTGGCCGACAATCCAGAAGATGTGCGGAGACTATGTCAAAAAATGCGTGCAGTGCCAGTTACATGGTCCAAGGGTTGGAAACCCGCCTGCGGAGATGAAATCTATCACCTCTCCGATCCCTTTTGCGAAATGGGGATTAGATATCGTCGGACCATTTCCAGAGGCTTCCCCCGGAAGGTATAGATACTTGTATGTGGCAGTAGACTACTTCACCAAGTGGGTAGGCTCTTCCGGTAGTAAACATAACTGCGCGAAAGACAGAGAGTTTGTTTGGAAGAACGTCGTATGTCGGTTTGGTATACCGAGGTAATTATAACGGACAACGGTGCGCAGTTCAATTGCAAGAGCTTTAGGGATTTTTGCGAAGAATGGAAGATTGACCTGAGATTTGCCTCTGTAGCTCATCCACAAGCAAATGGCCAGGTAGAAAATACAAATGGACAAATCGTAAAAGCTCTGAGAAAAAAGTTGGAAGGAAAAAGAGGAAGGTGGGCGGAGGTTCTACCGCAGGTCCTATGGGCTAACAGGACGACTGTCAAGGGGCCAACCGGAGAAACCCCTTACAGATTGACGTACGGTCTGGAAGCGGTGGTACCCGCAGAAATCATGATACCGTCAAAAGGATTGAAGGGTACGAAGAAGAAGAGAACGATGAAGGCATCCGAGATGAGTTGGACGTCTTGGATGAAAAGCGAATGATCGCCGACTTAAGAAATCAAAATGACAAGTTGAGAATCGAACGTCATTTCAATAAAAAGGTAAGGGAACGGTCCTTCTCCGCAGGTGACTTGGTACTTCGGGAAGTAAAACAGCCAGCGAAATTACAACCTCAGTGGGAAGGCCCATACATCGTTCAAGCTAAGACTGACCGGGCATCTTATAGGCTCCGAGATATGGACGGAGGCGATTTACCACATTCCTGGCACGCAGAATGCCTCAAGAAATTCTATGTTTAATATCTTCTTTCAACTGCAGGTTAATGAGTTGTTTGGTAAAAAGCACAGGAATAATCTCATACAGATGTCCGACGATCTCGCAAATGGTGGCAATAAAGCATTTTGCTTAATGATCTCAGTTATCTTGTTTTCAAAACGTTTTACCCTCCGGTAATAATATATAAAGTTTTCAGACAAAAAAAAACATCGCAATTTCTCTTCCTCAAAAACAAGAAACAAAGAGTTTTTAAAAAAAGACAGACAAAGAATGTATCCGACGATCTCACCATTGGCCATGGTAGAGTGTTTTGTATCCGACGATCTACCATCAACGATGGTAGTGTAATTCATCTGACGATCTCGCTGTCTTACTGCCAGTAGAGTGTTAAACCGACGATCTCACCGACTCAAGTCGGTAGAGTGTTAAACCGACGATCTCACCATGTGTACAGTGGTAGAGTGTGAAAGTGTAACTAAGGTTACCGAAAAGAATCTTACAAAAATGAAAGGCAGCTTAAAGATTCTGCATTAATAAAATCTCCACTTTCGGGACCGGTCGCTCCGGTCATACCCGAAAGGTCTGGTTGGTCTATTAAAAAAAAAGATGTATTTACAACACAAAGGTACTCCGAACAAATATGTGATAGCTATAACAAAACGTAAGCAAAAAAAAAAGTTTATGATGCAGGCTCTGTAGGATCTTCCGCAAGCTTCTCGGATTCTTGTGTCCGCTTCTGGAGGGTTGAGGTGCTTCCTTCGGAGTCTTCCTTCTCGCCTACCGGTGTAAGAACAGCATCACTCCGGGCCCGCGCAGCAACTGACCCCATAAAGGATGGGGCAAAACATGTATTCCCCGCGGGACGTGAAACTTCACTAGCTCCTCGTGATATCCGGTGGCGCGAGCAAGGGCTTCAAACTCTAGGCTTTCATAAAGAGTTTCGTCCACGATTGTTGCTTCTCGAGAAAAACTCCGACACAATTCGTTGGCTCTCTCCAGCAAGTTTGCGGCATTGAGAAGACAGTGCCTCTTTAAGGCCCGAAACAGTGCGGTCCTTCGTTTGAAGTTCCGACCGCGTCTCTTTGAGAGCCCCCTTTAACTTCGCAACCTGGCTCTCATAAACAGGGTAAGGCTCCGGTATCGTTCCCTCTCCGACTCCGAAGTGATTAGTGAAGCTTTAAGTCCACACCTTTTTAAGCCAAAAGTCGGAACTTCGGGCACCTCCGACGAAGGACTTGGATTTTCTGCATAAAATACAAAGGATTAACAACAAATAACAAAAAAGAAGAAGCTTTCATGGTATGAAATTACCGGAAGCCTTTTTCTTCTGAGCCACCTCCGCCTCAAGCTCTTCGATTCGAACGGCCTCCGCAAGCTTCTGCCTCTCCGATTCAAGGCCTTGGCACTCTTTGGCCTCCGCTGCTTGCAAGAGTTGGTTCTTTTTTTCCAGCTCGGACTCGAAAAAAGACCGAAGGTCTTCGGTGGATTTCCGGATCTCTTCAGCAACCTTCCGGACGTCTTCAGTTTCCTCTTCCAGCACCCGCTTCTGATCATCGAAAGAAGCTGCAGCTTGTTGATGGTATCCTCTGATCGATAGATGCAGTTTCTTGAAGTTCCTCCCGGAGAGCGACTTTTCGGCTTCAAATTGAGCCTCCGCTCGTGCAAGGGTTTCTTGAGCCCTGGCCTTCTCTTCTTCGACAGCCTTCTTATACCCTCCGCGCGGGCTCCATGGTAGCGGAGGGCTTGGGAGGAATATTGAGATTGGGTCTCAACACATTGGGCCATCGCCATGGCCTAAAGAACAAAGGTATCAGAATAAAACAGAAGGTACTACAAATAATATGTGCAAAGAGCAAACCTGAATTAAAGCACTCCAGAGGCGCTCAAAAGCCTCTCTCTCCGGAAGAGAGTGACGGACGATGGCGTCACAGCTACCCTCCCCAATCCGAAGTTTTTGTTTTAAGGGAGTCGGATGAGAGCCTGGGGCAAAAATGCCGTTGTCATTGTTGGCCGCCTTCACGGCGGTAGACCAGAAGGCCTTGTACCTCATTCCACGAACAAATGGAATGCGAGGAACCGGATTTCCTCGGTGATAGCCCCAGTCCAATTTTGAAGAGGACCGCAACTGAGGATCAGCCCGCGGTGGAGGAGAAGATCTATCGTCCGCATGCTTGCTCCTAGCTCCGGACAGAGGAGCCTCCTGCGAAGGGGCGTCGGACGAATCAGAGGAAGAACTTTCCTCCGCATTAACCTCGGCAATGCCCTTGCCTTTCCCAGGCGGGATCTCTCGGGCCTTTTTTCTCTCCGGGGCACCACCTTCCTTAATCGCAACACCCTGCACAGGTCGTCGCGTCCGTTCAGGCTCATGATCTGTGGAGGGCAGAGCAGGGGCTGCGAGAGACAAAACCATAAGTGATCGAACAGAAAACAGAGTAAAAACAAAAAAAAGGGACAAAAGGAGGCTGCAAAAAGGTATACCGGTGAAAAAAATGGAATCGGTATTTTGGGTTAAAGCTTCGTCAACGCAAAAAAGCCATGCAGATCAGGGAAGAGGGACGATATGGGAGTTAAATCCACATCTTTCTTAACTCTGCCCGGACCGCAGGAAGGAGTGGATACGGAAGTACCTGTTTCCGGAGGGACGACAGCGGGGGGATCGGTGGAACCCGTTTCGGTAGCATACTTTTCCTTTCGCACTAATTTTATTTTTGACTGATCAATTTTTCTGGGCCCCTCGGAGGCTTTTCTTTTAGTGCCAATAGTTTTGCTACCAGTGGGACTCCGAGTTCATCCACCAGAAGGAGCAGGCGGGGCTCCTTTTTTCTCTTCAACGGCCCTATAGTCAACAAGTTCCCAGTTGTAGCGAAGGGAAAATTTTTCACCCGATTGAACAAAAGCTGTGATGAAAGAAAGAAGTAAGAAAAGCAACCAAAACTAGTAAAAAGAAAAGCACGCAAGGGAAATACATACGGTCAATCTTCGACCGAGTTTTGTTCAACTTCTCTTCGGAGAGGAAGAAGGTGATGGGGTGGAGCGCAGAGGAAGTCAACTTCTTAAGTATATCTCCAATCGGAGATGAATTTGCGGAGGGGGGTAGCGGAGCGGCAAGTTGCCCCTTAGCTATGTCTCCGACATGAGAGATTCCGATAAAAGATCCCCTCGGCGGATAAAAAACGAACCAGTTGGAGGACCAGCCACTCTCCAAGCTCACACGTTTGAAAAACGAATACCCGAACACGGCCAGGACAGAAATATCCTCCTCTGTAGTAGTGGTGTTCACCCTGGTCGTGAAGAAGTTTACGAACTCCCGCGCATCGGGAGTAATGTCGTTCTCCGCACAGACGGAGAGAAAGGCGTGCAGACAGCCTAGGGCGTTGGGGTTCAGGTGGGCGAGAGTGCATCGCCGGCGGGAGAGGAAGCCAAGCACAAACGGAAGCGGGGGGAAACGCAGGCCGCGGTGAAGATGTTCCTGGTACACCACGAAACCGTCCCCGAAATAGTTGAAGGGATGCGCCGTCGGCTCCGGCACGGATCTTCGACCCAAGTGGGACTTGCACGCCTTTCATGAGTTTTTTCAAGTCCCTCACAGTGAGGCTAGAGCCGGTGCCCTGGCGAGGGTAGTCCCCGGCGACATCTTCAGAAGGGATAGCAGGATCTTCAAAAACACACTTTTCCCCGTCGGTGAAAAGTATCGATCCCACCGGAACAGAAGAACTCGGATTAGACAAAGCCATTGCGAACAGAGGAAGCCGAGGAGTACGAGTGAACAAATAAAGGGAGGAGAACGAAGGAGAAAAGACGCAAGAACGAGAATCAGGGAATTAGAGAGTAGGGAAGAAGAAGAGAGACGGCCGCTGAGTAAACAAGAAAGCGAAAGATTGAGAACACAAGGCAACGAAGAAAATAGTGGGCAAATGCGTGAAAGGTCAGAGAAGTTTGAAGGTTTGAAAGCGTAGAGAGAAGGGTAGAGGGGAGAGAATGAGTTTAAATAGGCGGAAATTGGGAGCGCTCTACCAAAAGAAAATCGTAGCCTACTCCTGCAAATGTGTCAGGGAAATAGCTTCAGAAGGCGAGGAGGCGGCAGTTGAAGCAAGGCACATTGCCAGGCCTCCGCAAGGTTACCAACGGTTGGAAATCTAAGCACGAAAGGGCGATTCCGAAGACCTCTTTCCTTTTTTCTTTTAAAAAAAGGGGAGGTCTTGTGGGACTAGGAGGGGCGGAGCAGAGCGCCAAAATTCAAAAACCAAAGCGCAACCAATAACAAAAAGATCTTTCCTTATAGAACAAGAAAAGATCTTGTGGGACTGATGAAGTGGAGTTCCACCACACATAGTAACCAAAGGGCTAGCGGAGGATACGTGCTGCCCGCGGAAACAACAAGATGGGACTCCCTCCGACCAAATCCTCTTCCGACTCCAACAAACGGACCCTTGCGACGGAAAGCCATTCCGCGGACAGACTGCGGAGGAGCAATCGCCTCCGAGGCAGGGCAAGACCCTCTCCGAGAGACTGAGAGTAATAGAATAGTTATTGGTAAAAGGGGGGGGTAAAGTTGTACGAAAACCTTGTATATTTGGGAATATTCTAGAATAATGTAGGCCCATGGAAACGGTTATACACTATAGGGGAGCCTATAAACAAGGGTCATGAGTCATGTAATTGATCACGCTTTCATATATACAACACTTGGAGCTCTCTTGGCAATCTTAGTTTTGAGTGCAAGTTTTGTACGATCTCACTTGGTTGTTGAAACATTGCAAGGACAACGATACTTTCTAACTCTTGTTGATGATTTTAGTAGAGCCTCTTGGGTAAACTACTAAAACACAAATCTGAAGTAATGAATAACACTAAGGAATTTATCCTGCTTGCTGAAAAATAATTTGGAAAATGCATTAAAACTATCAGAAGCGATAATGCCAAAGAATTAGGCTCTTTACAGGAGGGAATAGATTTTTTTAAAGAGAGGGATTGTTCATCAAATAACTTGCCCTTATACACCCCCAAAAAAACGGGGTTGTTGAACACAAACAGGAGCATCTTATGCAGGTTACTCGAGCATTTCTTTTTCAGTCTGGTCTATCATAGGAATATTGGGGATACTGCCTAGAGCATGCAGCTTTTATCATTAATCGTCTCCCATCTAATGCCATAAATAACATCACTATGTTTGAGAAACTCTACCATACACTGCCTAATTATGATGAGTTTAAAAAAATTTGGTTCCTTGTGTTTTGTCACTAATGTGGGACCAAAGAAAAGCAAACTGCACCCCCGCTCTTCTGCTTCTATTTATCTAGGAAATTCTAAGAATACGAAGGGGTATAAAGTTATGAATATTGACACTAGAGAAATCAAAATCAGTAGAGATGTTACATTCTTTGAGCATATCTATCCCCTGTGTGATAAGGAATGGAGCAAAATTTGGCATGGCCAAGAATCTTCCATTGATGGTGATATCCATTCCAACCCCTTTCGATTCGATTCTGACCACCATCATACTCAGCTCCTAGGTCCTAAAAACAACTAGAACAGACCCCAAGAAGCTACACAGTATTTTCTCACTATTCCATCTTTTCATGACAACCTCGGCCATACTAATCTTCCTCATACAGATGACCACCTCATCCCCTCCACTTCTGATGCACACCCCACTTCAACTACACATCCACCTGCTACTAAAATTCCTTGCAAAACAATAATTCTCCTATCCTTAGAAGATCCACAAGAGTACATCATGTTCCCACAAAATACCAAGATTATATCTGTGTGACTGACACCACATCAGATCCTTTCACAGACATTCTTTCAAATTGGTTGACACACCATTAACCTATACTTCTCACCTACACTCCCATACCTCTTGACACATTAACCAATATCATTCCTACCAAAACCATGACTTCTTTCTCCCTCTACAGCTCATCCAACCTCTTTCTTGACACACATCTATCTCTTAAAGAACCCAACAACTACACCAAAGCCAGCAAAGACCCATGATGGGTCAAAGCTATGCAACATGAATTCCAAGCTCTTACAGATAACAATATATGGTCTCTTATGGACTTACCCAATGGCAAGAAACCCATTGGTTGTAAATAGGTTTACAAAACTAAGCTTAAGGCAGATGGAACTCTAGAGCGTTTAAAAGCTAGGCTTGTAGTTAGAGGGTTCACTCAACGGTATGGTCTTGACTATGAAGAAACTTTCTCCCCGGTTATCAAACTTACCACCGTTAGAGCTTTAATAATTTTGGCAATCAAAAGAGGCTGGATAATGGACCAATTAGATGTAAACAATGATTTCCTTCATGGAGAATTAAAGGAAGATGTTTACATGCAAATCCCACAAGGTCTTACAACCAACAACAAAAACCAAGTTTGCATAATAAATAAAGCTTTATATGGCCTCAAACAGGCCTCAAGACAGTGGTATGACAAACTTGGAACCTTTCTTGTCAATCAACATTACAAACAGTCAAAAAATGATTACTCCTTATTCATAAAGAAAAACCAAGGGAAGAGTATCTACATTGGTGTATATGTAGATGATATCATTATCATTGGAAATGACAAAACAAAAATAGAAACACTCAAACAGAAACTACATAAGAAATTCAAGATCAAAGATTTGGGGCAAATAAGTTATTTCCTTGGTATGGAATTTGCTGAAACTAACGACTGTTTTGTAATGTCCCAAAGAAAGTTTGCATTACAGCTACTGCAGAAATACAACATGGATGACTGTCGCCCCATAGTATCTTCCCATCAGCTTAATCTCAAACTCGACAGAGAAACAGGAGAACTACTGCAAGAACCGAAAGTGTACAGAATATTGAAAGGGAAGTTGAATTTTTTTACTAATACTATACCTGACCTTGCATTTTCTGTACAGCATCTAAGTCAATTCTTACAACATACAACAGAAACACATTTAGCTGTTGCTCATCACTTACTTTCTTATGTAAAAGGAACTCTCGGATTTGGATTAGCATTTCATAAAAATCCTAATTACAAGCTTATAGCATTTTGTGATTCTGATTGGGCCACATGTACACTAACAAGAAAATCGATTTTAGGTTACTACATGATCCTCGGTGGATCCCCTCTCAGCTGGAAATCAAAGAAGCAAGCTTTCATTGCTTTGTCTTCTGCAGAGGCCGAGTACCGAGTTATGCGACATGTTACAAGTGAACTCAGTTGGTTGACGTGTCTCCTCCACAAGCTCGAAGTACCAGACATCACCCGAGTGCCAGTCAAATGCGACAATATCTTCTATGATTTAGTTTGAAACTTGCAACTTTATTAAATGATCATAATTGTTTTACAAAGAGAATCATCCCTAACCCAGGATAACCAAGAACTCTACTTAGCCAACCATACAATTACAAGAAGAGATATAAGGAGAAAAAGAGAATCAAACTTGGTAAGAATTCCCTCGAACCCGATAGACTTCTTCTTCTCGTAGGTTGGACTTGCAGAACTCCTTAGCAGTAATGGAACCGAATTTGTGGAGTATGGAGGCGTGAAAGTGGAATGATGATGTGTGTTGAAGTCTCAGACCTTCGGCCTATTTATAGACTTCAATTTCTTCATGTGTCGGGTGTCATGCCGGGTGTGGAGTACCCGACACCACGTGTATAATGTGTTGTTTAACGGTCAATTAAACCGCCAAATCAGCGAGAAGGTACTTGTGCCGGAAATGAGATGTCTGGCACCATGTCCGACACCATACCCGGCATTGGCTGGTTTGATAACGATAATTAACTGCTATCTTTTGACGAACCACACTGATGCCGGCTTGTAACACCCCTACTACGCACTTGACATTAAATGAAATCACAACGGAAAAATAACTAAACAAAAACTAACGATTCGGTGCTACAATGTCGTCAACCACCCACGTGGTAACAAGGCAGAATAAATACAAGTGTACCGGTCTGATGATCAGACTCCCGAACATTAGGTACTAACATCCATACATATATACATAACCAACATACCGAGTATTTAATACAAACTGCCACTGAGAACTGTACATATAATCTCCACTGTCAACTGTAACACGAACAGTAACAAAATATAACGCCACGGGAGCACAGGCGCATCCCGGGCCCAACATCCCGATTAACCAAAAGTACATCTGCAGCCTAGAATCTACAGCCACTCTGCTTCCTCGATCCTCATCCTGCAGTAAAAATATGGAGCCCCCGAGGGGGTCAGCAACCCTTGGCTGGTATGGTTAACGCGCAGCCCATCGGCTACCGGGATACGCGCAACTAATTGTCATGATGACATGGCATTCATTTTAAACATAACATAACATAACATATGGCATAGCAACATTATTTCATAGCACAACTTCACATACACAGTGGATACTCTTTCCACAATAACAAACCAAGAAGGTTAAATAACACAAGAAGCCTAGAGAATGGTTCACTCTCATGTCGAGCTCGTTACACACATTCATTACCGTTCTGTTATTCGAACGAGTAACTTAAGTCACAGATGGTTCGAATATTGTGACCCGAACACACCACACAAACACATGTTCCCACTAAACCGATCATAAGTCAGAATAGGTAAGCTTTGAAGGAAGCTAGCGGGAGATCGAACGCCAAATTAGGGAGAACAGTCTTAACAACATAAGAGTCGAATCTGATTCAGATATCTACTCTTAAACTTTCATGCATGACCGGACAACCGGATTCCTCACTTCCCAGTTAGCACTTGTTAGAAGTTCAACAGTGGAACTTAACAAACAATCACAACAAGAGGTAGTCATGTTAGACACACACAGGGAAATGAGTCACATCATAACATCACAATAATATGAACAACTGTAAACTCATACATGATTAAGTCTTATAACGTCATAAACACACAGAAAAAAAAAAACACAACACACAGCCGGTGTAAACCGGTAGGCAACAGACTGCAAGAAACCATACCTTGGTCCTTGCTTCGATTGATTTCCTCCGTAGATCACTCCTATACATGTTTACGAATGTCGGTTAATTACTTTACTTAACTTCAATTTACTAAGTGTTTAACATAATTATATGACAGTTTTTAATGTCTAAACTTATACTTGATTACCTACATCATACCCCCTAGGGTTTATTACTTAAGCCATACTTTTATGTTTTTTTTGTTAAGTTTTGGTCAGTCCGACCCACCGTCCGACCCAACCAACTGGGTCGGACCCTTCCAGTAATTTCCGGTTTTGAAAAATTCTACTTGTCCGACCCATGTCCGACTCAACCAACTGGGTCGGACCATTCCAGAACATTTCAGTCTTCTAAGCCTCACCTGTCCGACCCATGTCCGACTCAACCAACAGGGTTGGACCACTCCAGAAACTTTACCGTCCTTTAAAACACACCCGTCCGACCCATGTCCGACCCTAGTCCTCTGGGTCGGACCGTTCCAGAACCATTTACTGGCGTCTAACAGAGGCTGTCTGACCCAAACTTGGATCGGACCCCTGGGTCTAACGCCACCAGAACATGCCCAAACATTGTCAAATCTTCACTAAACTTTTCCTCAAGCCTTCTAATGTTTTCCAACACCATTTGGCACACTTATTCTCTCATACAACATCCATAAAACTCATCTTCTTTCTCCTTATACACTTACTCATTCCTTACCAAAATTCCTAACACTTATAATGTTTTCTCCTTAGGTTTCTAAGTGTGTTTCATACCTATGATAACCACTATGCCAATAATGTTTTCTCACCACTACTACACATCATCTCCAAGCATCTTTACTTCCTAACCAATTCCTTAAACATCTCTACAAGTCTATAGTTTCTTCATGCAATACATTACTTCATCCTTATTCACTAACATTGCACAAGTCCTAAGCACAATCTCACCATGATCTTGAAATGTCCCAAAACATTCTTTTGCATTCTAAATCCTCTAGAACATTGCCTAAGCCCTTTTTACATCTTAAAATACTCTAATGCATTGTTTCTTTCACTAGTAGAACACTTAACCATTCTAAGCATTTCCTAACTTACCAAAACTCATTTTAAACCCTTAGAACTTCTTGTTTATTACCTAAATTTTGACATGAACCCTCCTGGAAAATTACTAAACCAAAACACATTGTTTTCACCATTAAACAACCAAGAACACTAAAATCCATCAAACACATTCTTATACACAAAACTTCACTCATTTAGCACTACATCACAATATAGTGCATAATTTAAATTGCTTGGCACTTAGGCCCTTAAATGACATGGCTCTTAGGCCCTTAAGATGCATAAATCATAAACACTGAATTTCCATAATATATTTGCCCTTGACCTACAAATACACTCAATAACAAATATGCCTTTTACTAAGCCTTTGAGAACATTTTACTAAGTCATTCACCATTGGCTCCTTAGATCATTTTAACAAGCAATATAAGCTCATTTCTCCTAAGACTTTAAACCACATTAGGTTAGCACATTTACCTCTTTTCCTCACAACTTCTTTCTTGTTTCCTTGATTAAAATCGGTAATGATGTTGGTTTGCTTGTCAACTTCTAAACAATATACAAACAATATAATGAGTATCAAGCTTTTAAGCTTCTCATTGTAAACCCTAGATTATACATTGTTTTAAAAACATTAAGATAGTTGTATTACCTTAGAACTTGAAGAGAGTTTGAATATATCAAGAAGGACTCCACCTAGTCCATGAAAGGTTGGAATGAAGCTAGAACAAAGCAACATAAGGACACCATTAAGAGTGATTTTCGGACAACACAAAACATGAGGGAACATCATTTTTCTTTGAGTTTCCTTACCTTGAAGCAAAGGAGAACAATAATATGTGAAAAGATGAGCTCAAGCTCCTCCCATGGAGATTCTTCTTGGCACCAAAAATGGAGCTCTTGAGATTTTGAAAGGATAGAATTGAAGAGCTTGATGAGAGGAAGAGAATGGTGGTCTTAGAATTTGATTTGGCAAAATAAGCTAGGAGATACAAGTGGTCAAAGATGGTGTTTTGGTGTGGGCTGTAGCAAACCGTGAATGAGAGCAAGAAGGAAGGTAGAAGACGGTGGAACAAGAAAATGAGAGAATGAAGAAGACTTAGTTTGTTTATCAATTTCCATCTTATCAAATTAACAAGGGGATGACTCATCCCTTATAAGAAAACCGGCCCCTATTATTATAATAAGGGTATTTTAGTCTTTGTTGGCCAATTTAATTACTTATACAAACATATGTTACAAACTAACTTATCTTAGTTACTATTCACTAAAACAAGGCACATAGATGTGAAATTTTTGATTTCCCATTGATAGAGACTTCCAAATGTGATACTAAGTAGTACATTAATTAAAGAGTAATGATGGACATTTAGCCATTCAAAACTCATTTACAAGACAATTTTTCAAAAATGTGCTTTAAGACTCCTTAAAGCACAATTTGTGTTTTAACTTGTTTTCAAGGTTGGTTTTCTTTGGTAATTGGTTTAATATGTTCATTAGTATATAAATAAGGTCTTGGTAAGCTCATTAGGTCTTACCCAAGCTTATCCCAAGTTTAGAACACATTTTAGCCCTAATTGACTTTAAGGCATTCATTTGTGTTTTCTATGGTTTTAAATTGTTTACTAATGTTTCTAAGACTCTTTTTAGTCTTAATATACCATATTTAAATGTTTAAAAACATACTAAGGTTTGGGGTATTTCACGGCTAGGGAGTACCCGGCACAAAACCGGGCATTCTTCTTATTTGCTTCATATTGCTGTCGTGAATTGAACTTCCGGCATCATGCCCGACATCACTTGATATTTTGATTAGAGATTTATTCTTGACATGTAAAACAGTCCAAACATAAGTCTGAACGTATATAATAAACTTTATGTGCAAGACAATATAAAAACTAGCTATTTTAACCTTATTTTCATAAAAAATCTTATAATTCTAACTACTAAAATATGATAAGTCTGAGGCTTATCAAGGCCCTACACTTACCTTTTGCTAGTCCTCAAGCAAAACTTAATCAGAAAAGAATAACTGACTGTGCACAAAACAGATAACTATAATAATGACAACTAGATAAGTCTTTTCCAACTACTTGACTCTAATTCACAAGCATCACTTAATCTTCCTTATTCCATCAAAAACATACTAATGGGTATAAAATAAAATATTCAATTTCAAAAACTCTTGGGCTATTTTATATAAGGGATTTGTAGTCTCTCCTTTTTCTGGTTTCCATCATTCAGCCCTATTTTTCAAGGGTTTCTGAATATGGCCAAGACCCTCATCAATGGCTTATATGATTCAGTCCTATTTTTCAAGGGGTTCTGAACCTGACCATGATTTTTTATTTAAGAATGGGGAATTTAGGAATAAAACAAAAGGAAAAACTCTTAAGTGTTTCTTTATTCTGAGGAAATTTTTGCAACCTCATAAAATATAATATATTTTTTTATTTTCTTCTTCTTTTTTCTTTTTCTTTTTTCTGTTTTATATACAAACCCTATAAGATGTTCACCCAAAAGAATTTTCACTGTTTCGGAAAAGAAAAGAAAATATTACCCAGAAGTAAATCAGAGATAAAAAATAGAAGTAAGGTCATATACTCATGTGATAATTAACAAAGAGAGTCATGAAGTTAAAATAGAAATCTAAAGGTCATTAGAAAGCTTACCTCTTGAGAGAACAATCACTTATCCATCCCCAATCTTACTTTATCAAGGAACATGTAAAAAGCTTAGTAAAACATTGATAAGACTTCAACTTTTTACATATTATTTATATATATACTAATTCTTTTTTAAAAATTAATAATTTAAGGGTTCCTCTGTCCTACACTTGGCAGGAACAATGTCCCCAGTGTTCGAGGAAAGACAAAGAAATAATTGTGCCATTTTGCTAACAAGAATTTTGTAGGGTAAAGAATGTAAAAAATGAATAAAGTGTAAGTAAATTACGACGAAGAGTATTGAACCCAAGGGACTTAGTAGAAAATCAGTCCTAATCCTAGTAATTGCCTAATTCTAAAGGGGGAAATGATCATTAATTCAAATTAAGATAACTAATTAATAATCTAACTAAATAGAGTATTTACAATGAACTATCCTTGATTCGGGACAATAATCGATCTAATAACAAGTATGATCACAAGGAAAATTAGCAAACCTTGAATTAACCAACTTTTGAACACGCCGGATGTCATGCCGGACACAAGATACACGGCACATTCAAGAACTTTGAATGCGCCGGACGTCAAACACCCGACAATGAATCCGGTAGGACCAAAATGTTAAGATTGTTTTCTAGTTTCACATTCTAAACAAAACACTCACACTCCATTATCGAATCCAGCAAATTTTATGCCAATATACTAACAAGAAAGTGGAGAAAAAAAATGGTTCATTCCAAATCTTAATTATCATCTCCTAATTTATAGAAGACAAAGGCAAAGATCACTTATATTTTCTCAACCCATTCGACCTTTAATTGATTAACAAAAGAAGAATTTTGAAATAAAGAGAATAAGTAGCGAACTTATTTCACTTTGTACAGAGATCAAAAATCTTAGTTTGAAACTTGCAACTTTATTAAATGATCATAATTGTTTTACAAAGAGAATCATCGATAACCAAGGATCCTACTCAACCCACCATACAATTACAAGAAGAGATATAAGGAGAAAAAGAGAATCAAACTTGGTAAGAATTCCCTCGAGCCCGATAGAAATCTTTTTCTCGTAGGTTAGAAGTACAAAACTCCTTGGCAACAATGGAACCGAATTTGTGGAGTATGGAGGCGTGAATGTGGAATGATGATGTGTGTTGAAGTCTCAGACCTTCGGCCTATTTATAGACTTCAATTTCTTCATGTGTCAGGTGTCATGCCGGGTGAGGAGTACCCAGCACCACGTGCAAAACATGTTGTTTAACGGTCAATTAAACCGCCAAATCAATGAGAAGGTACTTGTGCCGGATAGGAGATGTCCGACACCATACCCGGCACTGGCTGGTTTGATAACATTAATTAATTGCTATTTTTGACGAACCGGGGCAACTTTTCACTGATGTCGGCTAGGGAGTACCCGACACAGTACCCGACATTCTTCTGCTTTGCTCCATATTGCTGCCGTGAATTGAACTTCCGGCTTCATGCCTGACATTACTTGATATTTTGATTAGAGATTTCTTCCTAACATGCAAAACAGTCCAAACATAAGTCTGAACGTATATAATAGACTTTATGTGCAAGACAATATAAATACTAGCTATTTTAACCTTATTTTCATAAATAATCTTATAATTCTATCTACTAAAATATGGTAAGTCTGAGGCTTATCATTAGCATTTCATAAAAATCCTAATTACAAACTGATAGCATTATGTGATTCTGATTGGGCCACATGTACACTAACAAGAAAATCGATTTCAGGTTACTACATCCTCCTCGATGGATCCCCTATCAGCTGGAAATCAAAGAAGCAAGCTTCTGTTGCTTTGTCTTCTATAGAGGCCAAGTACCGAGCTATGTGACTTGTTACAAGCGAACTCAGTTGGTTGACGTGTCTCCTCCACGAGCTCGAAGTACTAGACATCACCCCAGTGCCAGTCAAATGTAACAATATCTTTACTATACACATTGCCAAGAACCCGGTACTCCACGAAAGAACCAAGCACATCGAGGTAGACTTCCACTACGTGGGAGAACAGATCAAAGACGTGTTGATCCAAGTTCATTATATCCCAGGAACTCGCCAACTTGTAGATTATTGACTAAACCTTTGACCGGCAAAGTGTACAAAGCGCTCCTTCCAAAGCTGGGAATGCAGTCTTCAAACGATAACAAGACTTATGCTGATGATCAACCAAAGTCTTGAGGGGGGTATTAGATATACCACATATCCTATGTTAGTCATTATACATGCAAACGAGAATTTTCTATATTAAATACTAAGAAATAATCCTAGAAAATAACAAATCAAAAGACCGTCAGGTTGCAAAAAATCCTGGTTATTGTAGTAGAGTTTGTGAGAAACCAGGTATCGAACCGATGGACTATGAGAGAAATAATCTAATCTTAGCAAAGGTTGTAAATCGGGGGAAAAGTTGTTTGTTTTGATTCGTAAATTATAATAAGACACGAGAATTTAAATAACAGCTAAGAATTAAATAACAGAATATTAAAATGGTTGTAACATATGGAAGAACGGACTCGGGTTTTAGGTTTTACTCGTTTGATTAATTATGCTAATATACCGGTTGTAATTAAGAATAAATTGGCAAAGATCCATTTAGAGTCTTCAGATTTAAAACCATAAATCCTAATAACCTCATTTACCAAACATGCAAGATCTGATATAGACTCAAGCAAAACACATGTAAACGTGCTGATTAAAAGAAAATATAATTTTGCATCTGAAATACTAGACTATCCACCAGATAAGCTTTTCCAAGAACATAACAATTAATATGACCTATCATTTATCACGGACCTGATCAAAATAGATTCGTAAGGCAATTCAATAAACTCGTAATTTATTGTAAAGCGAGAGAATAACATTAATTGTATCAAATTATATTAATTTAAACCGGTAAAATAAATTGCATAATTAAAACAAACTAATACAGCATCCCCAGAGTATAATATTTTAGCCTGACATATTAAATATAGACAGATACAAGAGTAGAAGAAATCATCTGTAGTAGACTCTTGATTTACTCTACTATTTTTCATAACCGGGCTAGGGGTTGGATGAGATGGATAATATTTGTGGGAGGATATGTAAATATAGGAAAGTGTGTGGTGGAATGATAATAAAATAAAAAGATGTGTGCTGGAAAGGAAAAAAATAAAGAAAAGAGAAGAGGTGAATATGTGAGAGTGAATGAAGAAAGGAAGGAGTGGAGTGGTGGGCGGTCGATGGTGGGGTGTGGAAGGGAGTCGTGAGCGATAATGTCCTGGTCTGTGTAGCAGATGTGGGTTTTATAGAATGAAAAAAGAGGAAAAAATACAAGGTAATAGATGGGCTGGTAGGTGAGTAATTTATGGGAGAAAATTCAGGGGACGCTATCTAATATTGGTACAGGAAACACTAGTACAAAAATGGTCTATCGCAGCGCCCCTACCGCAGCGGTTGTAAAAACAACCGCTGAGATAGGCCGTTTTTAAAAATCCCGTAACCTATCTCAGCGGTTGTAGTGCTGCGGTAGGGTCAATTTAAAAAAAAACCTCTATCGCAGCGGTTCCTACTAAAAACCGCTGAGATAGGTGTTTTTTACTAACCTATCTAGCGGTTCTTAGTAGGAAACCGCTGCCATAGGGTCTTTTTTTTTTCCCCGATCGAGCTTTCCGTCACTCTCCTCTTCATTCTCTTCTGTCAATCGAGAACGAAGCAGAGCGACGGCGAACTCGACGGCGATTCTGAGCAGCTGACGCCTGCGATTCCTCCACCACCGCCACCGTCTTCTTCCTCGTCGCGCCACCGGTACTCGCCGCCGTCTCCGTCGCCAATCCTTCCGCAGGAGGTCGCAGGCGTCGATCGAGATTGCTGCCAGAACCCTAGGTTCGATTTCCGAATTCGAACTTGAAATCTGTTAATTATTGTCTTGTTGATTGAATAACTAGTTGTAATATAGTTATTGATTGTTAGTTTAGTTGTGTGTACATAATTTGAATATAGATAGATTATTGAACAAGTATAATAGTTGTGCATATAAGGTGTTCGATAAAATGCCTGAGTTGATATTTTTTGCTGTTTGTGCCCTCTGCATACAACCCAAAGTTGTAAAAAACGGTACGGGAATATTGCGTCACTATTACAATGATGTTAGTGATAATGCATCCTTGTTTCTTCATAATATATTACTAGAGATTATTTTTGGAAAAAACTACTAATGTTCGATAAGTAAGTTACTTGATATTTTATAGTATTATAGTACTTGTAACTGTACGTGCTATATGTAAGTGGATGTTGCCCAACCATACTTTTTTATCCATTAAACTCAGATTCCGATAAGAGATGTGATATGTTATTTACAGGTTATGTTAACTTGTGTTCTTTTTTTATTAGGAATAATTTTATAATTCTGGAGCATTGATCTACTTCAATCTTAATTTAATGATTGTAACCATATTAAGTTGAATAAATAACAATGTTAGCGTGTTCGTTTTTACACTCAGATTTTTAGTTGATATAGTTATTATGTTTAAATATGAAGTTAGTTTTTTAGAATTTGTAATTATTAATATAATTATTTTTCTAAAATTTACACTCATTAAAATATTCTTTTTAGTAACTAATAATAAATTATCTTCAATAATTTTATAAAAAGGTAATTTTTTAAAAAGATATTTTTTATTAGTTTAATTTATAAGTTAATAATAAATCATCTTAATTAATTTTTAAAAAATATAATTTTTTTTAAAATAGTTTTTATTAATTTATTATTTTTAAGTTAAGTTTATAGCTATAAGTTATCTTAATTAATTTTTATGGAATTTGTGGTGACTATATTTTTACAGTCACCAATTCAGTCACACTCTCTAATCTCATTAAATTAATAATGTATTTTATACGACCATCATGGAGACAAAAACGATGATACATTTTTTCCTCATATACGTGCTTAATATGATAATGCTTATAGTAATGGATTTCTTGCCCCCCCTAATATTATTACCTTGCTTCACCGCTGTCTGCAGTAATTGGGGTGGTCTCTGTGTCTCTTTCTTCCTCATTGCTTCTGTTGTGCAGCATGAGCTGAAAGGTAACATCTTCATCTATTTTTTCTCTTTTTATTTTCTTAATATGATAATGCTTATAATAATGGATTTCTTGCCCCCCTAATATTATTTCCTTGCCCCGCTGTCTGCAGTAATTGGGGTGGTCTCTACTTCTTCTTCCTTATTTATTCTGCTGTGGACTAAGAGTGAAAAGGTAACATCTTCATCTATCTTTTCTCTTTGTGTTTAATTAATTATTGCGAAAAAGTGGTTGTGGTTAATATTGAGTGATTGTGAATAAGATTTTGGTGAATGCTTAATGATAAGCATGGGATTAACACGATTACGCAAAGGTCATGCCGAATTTTTTCTAGAATCGTATTAGTCTTATTAATTAATTTTATTTGTTATTTGTGTATAACAATCTTTACTTTTCTTTGTCAGGTCTTCTGAATCTGCTATTGGATTTGTACCAGTACTTTCCCAGCCCATCACCAAAGCAGTGTCCTAGCTTCCCCCTCTGTACAACCTTAAAACAAGTAAGTAATTAAACTTTATTTTTTGTTTTAATAATGCAATGATTTGTTGAAGTTAAATTAAATGTGTTAGAATTGTTAGAATAAGGCTAGATTAGTTACGTTGGAAGTTAGAGTACTTAGGCTACGTTAGTTAGGTTGTAACCATAGAGTAGTGCTGAGTTTGGTTGCAACCGTACATCCAGTAGAAACATGCTCCATATACAAATGCAGACGAAACTGAAAGACAAATCAATCTAAACATTGTTTTGTTTTCACATATAGAATGGAGCGTGACTGGATGTACGGTGATCGAGGGGATCACTATTTTGATGAGAAGCTGAAAGAGTTTCTCAAAGCGGCAGTGCAACACAAGGACATAACAAAGGCGGACAATATTTCATGTCCTTGTGTTGACTGTGGGGTCGTAAGGAAATATGAAGACATTGAGGAAATTAGATTTCATCTTAAGTCCCGTGGATTCATGCCACATTACAAAGATGGAATTTTCATGGAGAAACTGTTGCAGCTAGTGCTTCAACATCATCAAGTGCTCATGATCCACGTTACGCAAGTACCGCCCACACCTTCAATACCATCAATGAGTCGGTACCGTTAAGTGATTCAGGATTCGATGACAGCGAGACCACTCACCATGATGAGCAAATGGATGAAATGTTAGAAAATGTTGATACTTTTGTCGATAAGCCGGAAGAGTATCAAAGATTGTTGGACGCATCAAAGACACCTTTGTACCCTTCGTGCGTTAAATACACAAAATTGACTTGTACTTAATTTGTTCAACTTAAAGGGGAAATATGGAGTTGGTGACAAGTGTTTCACGTCATTTCTAGAGCTGATACATGATATGCTTCCTGATGAGAATGGTCTTCCTACATCCACCTACGAGGCAAAGAAATGGATGTGTCCAATGGGAGTTGAATATAAAAAGATTCATGCTTGCCCAAATAACTGTGTGCTTTATAGGGGTGAATACGAACATCTAGACAAGTGTCCTAAATGTTTGTTGTCCCGGTACAAGGACAAGGATGAGGATTCCTCCTTTCAGAAAAAAAATCGTCCAGTGAAATTATTGTGGTACTTGCCGATAATTCCTAGATTCAAACGGTTGTTTGCCAAAAAGATGCGAAGAACTTACGATGGCACGCGGATGGTAGAAAAATGATGAAAAATTAAGACATCCTGCAGACGGACCTCAGTGGAGAAATATCAACAGAAAATTCAAACATCATTTTGGGGATGAGGATAGGAATCTGAGACTTGGATTGTGTACCGATGGGATGAACCCGTATGGCACGTTGAGCAGTCAGCACAGCACTTGGCCGGTGCTACTAGTGATCTACAATTTACCGTCATGGTTGTGCATGAAACGAAAATACATTATGTTATCACTCCTAATTTCTGGTCCAAAGCAACCTGGTCATAACATTGACGTATATCTTGCACCACTGATCGACGATCTGAACTTGTTGTGGAATGAAGGGACAGTGGTATATGATGCTCATGCGAAAGAAAATTTCACACTGAAGGCGATGTTGTTCTGTACTGTTAACGACTTTCCTGCCTATGGGAACTTGTCAGGATACTCGGTGAAAGGATTCAAAGCGTGTCCGGTATGTGAGGATGACACATGTTCAGATCGTCTGAAGCACTGCGGCAAAAATGTTTATATGTGTCATCGACGGTTTCTTCCAGTAGACCATCCTTACCGTTCGAGAAAGCGAAAGCTGTTCAACAATGAGCCCGAGACTCGTGTGGCTCGTCTGCCTTTGAATTCAGAGGAAGTGTATGCAAAGGTAAAAGACATTGAAAATGTCTTTGGAAACACATCCAAGCCGCCGAAGAACATTTGGAAAAAACGTTCCATTTTTTGGGATCTACCGTATTGGCGGCATCTGCCTGTTCGACATTGTTTGGATATCATGCACATTGTGAAGAACGTCGGTGAGGCAGTGTGTGGTACTTTGCTCAACATACCCGGCAAGACGAAAGACGGATTGAAGGTGAGGAGAGATATGCAAGAGTTGCGCATACGGAAAGAACTACACCCAATAGAGGATGAGAAGCGAACATATCTACCTCCTGCGTGTTATACCCTCTCTAAGAGTGAAAAATTAAGTTTTTGCAAGTGTTTGCACACATTGAAGGTACCATCTGGGTACTCTTCAAACTGGAAGAACCTAGTTTCTATGAAGGATTTGAAACTGTTAGGCATGAAATCTCATGATTATCATGTGTTAATGTTGCATCTTCTTCCAGTTGCAATACGAGGGATATTACCAGAAAATGTCAGAAATGCTCTAACTCGATTATGTTTCTTCTTCAACGCTGTCTGCTGCAAGGCAATTGACTCAGACACCCTCGATGATCTGCAACATGAAATTGTTGTGACAATATGCCAGCTTGAGATTTATTTCCCACCATCTTTCTTCGACATAATGGTGCATTTAGTAGTGCATATTGTCCGAGAGATCAAATATTGTGGTCCGGTTTACTTACGTTACATGTATCCTTTCGAACGATATATGGGGATTCTGAAGGGTAGAATGAAAAACAGATATAGACCGGAAGGCAGTATCATCGAAGCAACAGTGACTGAGGAAGTCACAGAATTCGTAACAAGTTATTTGAACGATGCAGAGTCAATTGGTATTCCCAAACCACGTCACCATGGTAGATTTGAGGGTAAAGGAGTTATTGGCAAAAAGGTTGTTCGTATCTCTCGTGATCTTATTAATCAGGCACATTTGTTTGTACTACAACACCTTGAGGTTGTTTAACCCTACTTTGATATTCACATTACTGAGTTGAGTCGACAAAACCCTACCAAAAACCGTATCTAGCTTTAAAAAGAACAAAATCAAGTATTTGTCCAATGGTTTAAGGAATATGTGTTTGAGCAAGCTTCATTGAACCCCGAAGATGTCAGTGAAGAAATCAGATGTCTAGCTGTTGGTTCTGGAACAGATGTTGTATCGTTTGAAGGGTATGACATTAATGGATGCACATACTACACTGCACGCCAAGATGCTAAATCAATACATCAGAACAGTGGGGTAAAAATTGAAGCATCGGTGACTAAATATGGTCTCGGTAACCAGGTTCAACCAATGAGTAGTAGGAGTAGTAGTTGGTATTATGGTGTGATAGAGGACATATGGGAACTAAACTATCACATTGATTCGTTTCTATTGTTCCGCTGCAATTGGGTGGACAACCGACATGGACTCCAAAATGATAAAGGACTTATTTTGGTTGATCTTTCACGTGTTACAACTAATAAGGAAGATCATTTTGTGTTGGGTAAAGACTGTGACCAGGTGTTTTATGTTGAAGACCCAAAAGCTAGTAGATGGCATGTTGTTCTTCCAGGGAGAAGACCGGTTTTGTTTGAGGATGAAAACAACGACGATGATGATAATGAGATGATAGATGAAACTGTATCGTTGCATACAGGGTTGCATGATTCAACTGATGATTTACAAAATGATGATGTTCAGACCATCTACGCTCGATCAGACCATAATGAGGGGGTTTGGGTAGAAAACAGATCATGATATATGTTACTATGTCTAGGTAACACCATTGGTTGAAATTACATTATATAATTCGTATTATTGTTGTTACAATGTTATCAGAATTAATTATTTATGTTTATTTTTGTAATTATACATCGTTCCATGAATATTGATCTAATGTGTGTGTGTTTTTTTCCTCAGTGGATGATGATCCTATTGATGATCCTATAGGACAGCTGCTACTGACTGGGGATAGTAGACCGGCAAAACGCACCACACGAGGTGGTAAAAAGAAATCAAAGAAAGCAGACGTAGAGACCACCCCACAGCAGACCGAGACAGCAGGGCCTTCACAGGAAGGACAAGAGATACAAGTTGCTCCTCCGCCTCTCAAGAAACCCAAAAAACGAGGGGCAACCCGTGGGCTGAAAGCAAATAGAGGCCCCCCGACAAAGCCTTTGGAGTTCAATGAGTTTAATCAGCCACGGGTACTTGGAAAAATGATTTCACTGCTCTAGCCAGGCATTTGGTGAGTACATATTTCAATATAAACCACAATTGGAAGCAAGTGCCTCAGGCGTTGAAGGAGCAGATATTTGAACGTCTCAAGGTATTTGTTACACTTAATAGTTTGTTTTAAGATTTATATAGTTACTTTTTTACACTAATCCATTTTTTTTTGTGCATATAGGACCGATTCTGTATAGATCCTTCTCTGAAGGATGATGTGATGAAGGGGATTGCCACACAGTTCAAAGACTTCAGATCTCTGCTCACGAGGCAGTACATTTACTGTGAGGAGCCCGCAGAGATAGAGGAGGCAGAAGGTGAAGATGTGGATGATCGGAGACCACCGTGGCAAAAATATGATGGTATTACTGAAGAGCAGTGGAATGAGTTTGTGGCGAAGCGTTTGACCCCTGAGTTCAAGGTGAGTTTTACACTAGTAGTTGTTCTTTTGTATGATAAATGTTTAAAGTGTCCTTAGAGTTCATTTGGTTAATTCGTCTTTTTCATATATTATTTGCATAATTTGTCTTTTCATACATATATGTAGGCTATACGTGAGAAACAACAACAAAATGCAAAAAAAAATCGTTACCCCCATCACATGGGGAGTACAAGTATTGCTCAGCGTGTGCTGCAGTGGGAGAAAGAGGGGTTGCTGCCAGCTGGCTCGAATGTCAGCGAACGAAGGATGAAGGTTTGGGACTTAAGTCGACGGAAGAAACCTTCAAATCCGGCGGCACCTGCTGAGTATGATGATGCCACGAGAGAAGTCATCAACCAAATGGTAAGTGATTTTTAGTTTAAAAAATGTTTATTATATTTATAGAGTAACAATAGCAGTTAAATAAACCGAAGTATCCTTATTGACTTATTAAACTCCATAACAGGAAGAGTTAAGCTCCCAGATCACCCAGGGCACTTGGCAGCCCGTTAGGCAGGATGATCCACTTTCCCGCGCTCTCGGGAAGAAGGATCATCCGGGTCGTGCAGTAGGCTTTGGTGGTCATGTCGGTATACGCCAAGCCTTCGGTAATCCTGGGTCGAGACACTGCTGGAGGGAGCATTACATATGAGGAGCACTTACGCCAGAATGCGGAGCTCGAGCAGCGACTACGAAATGAATTTCAGCAGTCAATCGCTCAAGCTATGGAGATGATGCGTTCTGAGAGGATGAGTCAGGAGGTTTCTAGACCGCCAATCAGGCACAAGCATCAGAGCCCGCAGCAGTGCCTCCCAGTAGTGTTCACTCCGTCAACCCATTACCATATTCATCTCTCAAGGTTAGAACAACATGTTAACTACAAATACAAAAAAAAAACAAATTATACACTTGTTTATGTGCATCTAAAATCTTTAATTTTGAAAATTTAGCAACCAATTGACTGCACATTGTTCCAAGTGATTGGCGTTGACGAAGTCGAAGTAGGGTGGGGAAAACTTTTCAAGTCTTGTGCTGGAGACACCGTGAGGAATACAGTGCTCCGAGAGTACCATGCCCGGGTGCTTGTTGAAGGTTACGCCTGCTTACGCGGATTGTCAGATACCGGTGCCCAGTGCAGACATATCCACCCTTCGTCAAGCTGAATCCAATGCAGTACAGTGGCCCTGTAGATTGATTAGGCTTGGGGAGCAGCAGGTAACCCCATGAAAAAACTTATTCTTTAACATATCCTAGAGTAAAACATATACTTATTAAATTAATATATTAGGAACACATTCAATCAATTCTTGATAAGGCAAAAGGAAAGAGATTGTTGTTGCACCAGCTAATCCTTCGATGGCATCCGCGACTAGAGTTGTGATGAGATCGAATTTGCTACAACCGGCGGTTCTGAATGCCTTACCCCCCATGCTGCTGAAACTGTTGCACTCCACACTATTGATGACGCCGCCAGGAAGAGATTCGGTTACAATGGAACCAAGACCGGATCTTTTTCACTATACAGGCGCTCGAGTTTTGAAATCTATCTTACTGATTTTGTGGAGTTGTTCACGAAGGATTGGTTGAGTGCGTCGATTCTCAAATCGGCTTGCATGTGAGTAATTAGCATACGTTGTACACATTTTACTCTATATTTGAAAATTAAATTCATAATATTGGTTTCTTTATATTGTGCAGGTTTATTGATGACAAGGCGGTCCAAGTACATGAGAATAGTAGTTTCGGGTTCCTATGCCCTGACTACTGTTCCGAAGCTAATATGGGATCTGACCCCCAAGCGTTGGTCCAGTACTTGTCGAATGTGATACATGCGTGTGCAGTTGCAGACAAATCTTACATAATGCTGCCTCTTCATCAAGGGTAAGAATTTTATCTAATGTTAAGTTAGTTTAAAATTATGATATTTGTATTACGTAATTGATTGAATTAAGTTCTGCCTGTATTGTAATCTATGAACAGCCGACACTGGTCTTTGCTCGTTCTATGTATAAAAACCCAAGAGTCCTGCAGCTTGACTCAGCATCTCTGCGTCCCAAGAGGCCAGTTATATATAACATGTTGATGAGGTGATGAATTTACTTAACTTGATTAATTATCAATTTTTAGTTATTTCTTAATCATCCGGTTGATAACTTTTACTTTATCTGTGCGTATGAATTCTAGTGCCTTTGTATCTGTAATGACGCATGTCCGAGGAGAGAGATTTAAGAAGATTCCGTGGAATGTAGTCAAGGTATTTTTGTAGTCCTTATTCAAATTTTGTAATATGTTCATTAGTTTTAAAATAGGAACAATATTATAATTTATGTGTTAAATCGATTTTGAATATGTACGTATATACATGTGCAGTGTCCACAGCAGCCGGGAGGTTCGGAATGTGGCTACTATGTCATTCGGTTTATGAGTGACTTGATCGCGGGACCGAGACTCTTGCCAGAGAAGTCTCTAGACCTGGTAAGTAGCATTCTCGAAATATTTTGGTTTTGTAGATAATTTTTAACATTGATTCTTAAACTCAAAGTATTATTAGCAACTAATCATATTTCTTTTTGTGTTAATTCCAAGGCTTTTGAAGAGTTGGTAGACGGTTACAACGAAGGACATATAACCGAGGTGCTCGAAGAATGGGCAGAATTCATGAGCGTTAATGTAGGTTGCTTCTAGGGTTTGGTAGGATTGAGTAGGATGATTTTGAAATTCTCATGAAACAATTGTCGTTTCTGTAAAGATTTTGTTGATGTTTGATTAATTTGCTCAAATTTGTAAATGTAAGTGGATTATTGCCCGTAGATAGGTTTGGTGGCTATTTAAATGGTGAAATGGTTGATCTAATGCCCCACTGTGGTGGCATTGTTAATTGCTATATCTTAACAGGTTTGATTGATTTTGGGTGTGTGTGGTAGAATTGTAGGGTGGAATGGAAAAAACAAAAAAAAAAATAACCTATTGCAGCGGTTCTTAATAAGAACCGCTGCGATAGGTGGTTTTTTTTTTAAAAAATAGGTCTATCGCAGCGGTTCTTATTAACAACCGCTGTGATAGGTGTTTTTTTTTTAAAAAAAATAGGTCTACCGCAGCGGTTGTTTATAAGAACCGCTGCGATAGAGTACCTACCACAGCGGCACCCATCGCAGCGGTTTTCAACCGCTGCCATAGGTACCAAACAACCGCTGCGGTAGGGTCTTTTTCTACTAGTGAAGCTGCTGGGCGGTGCTCAATTTTCTTCCTCAAATTCTGCTGTTTCGGCGCGTGCTGGAGCTGTTCGCTACAGTTTCTTCTTTTTGAAAAGCAGAGTCTGCAAAAGCAGACTTTGTATTTTTTTTTTCAAACACGCGTACAGATTTTGAATTTTTTTTTTTACAATCGGCGCAAGACTTATGATTTTGATTTTTTAAAAAAATTCTTCGGCGCCTGATTGAAATTTTGATTTGATTTGATTTTTTTTTAACTTATGGCGCCGGTCTTCTCTTCTCTTGACAGCCCCTAGAATCTTCGTTTGAGCTCCGATTTGTTCCCTGTTTGTGGCGTTGGAAAGCTCGTGAGGAGAACTATGCATTTCCATCATCATTTCCTGATTTTATCATATAAATTGGCATCAGTTCTTATCTAGAGTATGAGCACGGAAAAACATATAATAAGTGTGAGAAAACGCCTAAATAGTTGCGCAAAATAAGAATTTAGCACCTATAAAATTATATCAATTTCACACTTATCAAATCACCCCACACTTAGCCTTTTGCTTGTCCTCAAGCAAAACTCTCAAACACAAGTCCAGGCCAAGCTAATGAAACTCAACTCAAAAGGAAGAGCATAGAAGAAAGACACTACTAGCTTTACCAATCAAGGGGGTAATTCAATTTATTAAGCACAATTCATTTTTTTTTCAAAACAAGAAGTCATTCAAAGTTAACAATAGAGAAACAAAACCATAAGAACCTCGACTTTAGCAACGAGCCAATCCACCTTTTTCATTCACAAACCATTAGAACGACAAGGGGCATGAAGTAAGAACGTATTCCATCATAACATTCAATGCCACATACTCTTGATCCATAAAGAGAATTAAATTTTCATTCACCTCAGTGATTGCACATTTTTTCAAATTTAGGCACTTTTAATTTCTTTCACCACAGACTTTTCTTTCCACCTATGTAACGGCTTTGGGTCAACTATCCCAGATCACAAGGACCTTTGGTAGCTAGGTGATGAGGCACCCCAAAGGACTTAATAACCAAGTGGACGAGGCCCGATTTTGGATTAGAATTAAAATTAAGCATGCTTAGGATCAGCGGAGTACCTTGCCTTGTTCTTTTTTTCCAACCATTTCAATCCAGACATTCCAAGGCTCAAAGCTAACAACAGGGTTAAGATGGTGAATATTCTCAATCATTACAGCATTCATAGAACATAGACTTCATTTTAATCAATTAAAACCAGAAAAATTTAAAAATTTTGCACCCCAAGATCAGCTAACCAATTATACTTCCTCTATGGCTTCCTTCCAAGTTGAGCAGCACATCAAGACTTAAACAAATGCAAGAGAAAAGAGCTCAAAGACACACAAAAAGTAAGCGGCGAAGGAGCTTACCCCACCCCACACTTAGAGTGAAGCAATGTCCTCATTGCTTAGGAAGAATTAACATTGTACAAGCAATCCAACGGGGAAACAAAATTACACATAACAGTTCAGAGGGGAGCATATAAAATATTTAAGAGAGGAAAACGTAACAATACTCCCCAGTCCGCTCAGGTGGTGTAGCAAGGCATACCCCACACTTGAGTTCAGCTAAGCGACAAAGTAAGCAAGCTGAGAAATATAATCTGCAAAGCCAGAAGAACTCAAGTGGAACCAGACAAACCATTAGTAGAAAAATAAGAGTAAGATTCTTGCAAGAAGCATAGTTCTAGTTGACACACCACAATCTAAAAAGAAAAGAGCAAAATAAACTACGAAAGTGAAAACAGACTTTTTTTTTGTTAATAATATTAGACATATTATTTAATCGCACATAAAACTTAAATTAATAAAGGGAAAGCAAACACACAAAAACTGAATGTAAGTTAAGCAAAAATAAAAAGAGGAGAGAATGCTTCCTGGAAATTTAAAAGAAGTGGTGGGTTGCCTCCCACCAAGCTACTCTGTTTTAAAGTGTCAAGCTAGACTCATCAGTCCGATTAGGAGAAAGAGGAAGAGGAGTGGGAAAGGGTCCCATAACTTCCTATAGCTAAGTTGCGCAGCTTTCAGAATTTATGCTTTAACCGCCATAAGAGAGACTTCTTCTTAGGTGGTACTGGCTCCGAAACAGGGGTAAAAATGTCGTGTTGTTCCTGGACAAAAGAAACTCTAAACAAGTCAGTAGAAACATCAGCAGGACAAGTATACCTCTTTAGACGGGCCCCATTAACTTTGAAGGTGTTGCCCGTCTTGTTCTGTAGTTCAAAGGCACCATATGGGGTCACACCAACAATCCGGAAAGGACCAGCCCAATGAGACTTGAGCTTCCCAGGAAAAAGCTTCAACCTAGAATTGTAGAGTAGAACCAAGTCACCTACTTTGAAATCTCTCTTGAGGATCAACTTGTCATGGATCCTCTTGGTTCGTTCCTTATAAATTTTAGCATTGTAGTAAGCTTGATCCCTAAGCTCTTCTAGCTCAGAGAGTTGCAACTTCCTTTTTCTCACCAGTAGCAGTCGTATCAAAATTTAAGGCCTTGATAGCCCAATAAGCCATGTGCTCAAGCTCCACAGGGAGATGGCAAGCGTTCCTATAAACCAATTTAAAAGGTGACATACCAATGGGGGTCTTATAGGCTGTGCGATAGGCCCAAAGAGCATCATCTAGCTTCAGAGCCCAATCTTTTATGGAGGCATTCACCGTCTTTTGGAGTATCCACTTCAACTCCCTATTTGACACTTCTGCTTGCCCATTCGTCTGAGGATGGTAAGCAAGGGCAACTTTGTGGTGTACCCCATACTTTGCCATTAGTGCATCAATGCTTCGATTGTAGAAATGTGTGCCTCCATCACTTATAATAGCTCTAGGGACTCCAAAGCAGGTAAATATATGCTTCTTTAAGAATTTGACCACAGTCTTGGAATCAGCATGTTGGCAAGGAATTGCTTCAACCCACTTGGACACGTAGTCCACTGCCACAAGAATGTATTGGAAACCCTACGAAGAAGGAAAGAGTCCCATAAAATCTATACCCCAGCAGTCAAAAATTTCGACCTCCAAAATGCCTTGTTGAGGCATCTCATGTCGCCTAGAAGTATTGCCCATGCGTTGACAACTGTCACAACTAGCCACAAAGGCTTGGCAATCCTTATGTAGTTTGGGCCAATAAAATCCGGATTCCAAAACCTTGGCTGCCGTCCTATGAGAGCCATGATGACCGCCAGCTTCTCAAGAGTGACAAAACTCTAGAACATTGGGTACTTCATGTTATAACCCGTATAATTGCAACCTTATATTATGTCCGGTTTATGTAATGAGCTAAGATGGATTACATTTATTTACTGTCAGTTGGGAACGTCAGCGGCATTGTTTAAATTGCCAAGGACAAGGAAGTCTTTCGATTAATTAATTAAGGTAATTAATTATCTGATTTATAAGGAGAAGGGTTCCTTATTTTCCCTTACATTTTCTAATTATTCTAATCACGTCAGTCCATTCGCGAGGAGCGTCTCGATCGTGGTTTGAACGATAGTTTTCTCCCTTCCCTTCTCTCTCTCTAATTCCTCCTCTGCTGAACGGTGGATGATCTACTGCAATCTGGTTGGAATCTCTGCTGCTGTGTAATCCATCTATCCGCCTTCAGGTTTGGTTCTCGAAATTCAGATTAGTAAATTAGAGCAAGTTCCTCTCCTCTGCAGTTTCTGATTTTGGTTGATTGTTGTGATGAACTCAGCAATTGTGCTCTGCGTTTGGGTCGTGTTCTGTGTGTGGCTGTTGCTCTGCGAATTGTTGGAGGTTCTGCACTCCCGAATTCAGGTTTGTGTTGCAGTTTTCGAGGTTTTGAGTTTGGGGGTTTCCTTCTTCGTTTTCTGATTTTAGATTTGACATTGTGGGAATCAGTTGCTGGGTGATCGGTGTCTGGTTGGCGGATTCATTCGTGTTGCTGTGAACTCTCAGATCGTCGGATTGTTCTGATTATTGAGGTAGGTGGTTACTCGATTCAGTTTGGAAGTTCAGCCATGGGGTTGCAAGGTTCTGTTTGTGTGTGATTCTATGTGCGTTGTTGTTGCGTTTTGGAATGGTAAACCCCCATGGTTTCCTGTTTTAATGTCTGATTTGGTGTGTGTGCTTAATTGGCAATTCGTGGTATGAATTGTGTTTTTCTGCTCTGTTCGTCTTCTGAAATTTGCAGTTTTCGCACTGTCCGAACTTCTGTCCGAGCTTTGAAGTTCGGACAGTGCGTTTTGCCTTTCTGATTTTCAAGTTCGGGGTATGTCCGAACATCTGTCCGAACATAGATGTTGGACACCCTCAGGTTTTTTCTGATTTAAGTTCGACCTGTGTCCGAACTTCGACGTCCGGACACAAGGTCGGACCTTCCGCGTGTTTTCCGTAAAACCTGTCCGAACATCGTCCGAACTTGGATGTTCGGACATTCTGAATTCCTCTATCTGATTTCAACTCGACTTGTGTCCGAACATTGATGTCCGGACACAAGTTCGGACATTTGGCATCTCTGGTTTCTGAGTCTCGACTTGTGTCCGAACTTCGACGTTAGGACACAAGTTCGGACACCCCTCTGTTTTCACGTAACTTCTTCGTTTGAACTCCGATTTGAGTGCCGTCTGCGGCATTGGATTCCTTATGATCTGTACTACTGATTTATGAGTGTTTTGGCATATTTAAATGCAACTTTGCTTCTGTTTAAGCAATCCTTCTGTTTTGGGACATTACACTTTGTTTCTGAGCCGTGAATGGCTGGGTCGAGCTATTCCGTGGTATACCATGTAGACGTCGTTCTGAGTGTGGGTCATTCCCTTTCTGTTCTGTGGGGTTGACGAACCCTTTGGCTCTTTCGAGTCATTTCTGCGTTGCCGAGAGACCTGGTATGGTCTATGGGTCTTCGACCCTTCTGAGTGTGTGCATTGTGTTTGTCCCCTTTCTGTTTAAGTTCTGACTGTTTCTGATTGGGAACCCTTGAGTTCCACTCTGTTTCTGTTCTGAAAGCTTCTGGATATTGAGAATTGTGGATATAATGCTTATCTTCTCCTTCTTCTGTTTTCAATTGTTTTGAGCGACCTTACTGATGACGGTCGCTGCTTACTGGGCATAGTTGTGTGCTCATTCCCCTACTTCTAACATTTTTGCAGATTGATCAGCGAGGATCATCTTGAGTTCTGGAGCTCTAGTGTTTAGCTTTTGTTATTCGTTCAGTTTGATGTTTGAGATATTGTAGCCTCGGGCCTTACACTTTTGACTTCTGCTTCTGACTCAGCTACGAATTTGGGATTTTGGTATTTGCTTTCGCTGTATTTGAATACATTGGTTTACAATGTTTATGTAAACTTGTTTTGGGCCTTTATTGCGTTTGAGTGTTTTAGAGCCTTGCGTTATTAGGTAGTAATACGCGGCGTGTAGCACCCTTAACTCTTAGGCCGGTTTTAGGGGTGTTACATTTAGTGGTATCAGAGCCAGGTTTGGCTTTCTTTGGTGTCTGTGGGTGTGTTTGCTTGTGTGAGAGTCAGTTGTGACAGTGGTTGACAGTATGAGTTAGTTCTGACAAGTTTTGGATTTGTGATATCTCAGAATGCTCCTCGTAGGACACCAGTGACCCCTCAGGGAGATGCTGCGGATGTAGTGCAGCAGTTTGTGACGCAGTTGATGCAGACGATGGCTGCAGCTGCTGGGGGAGCTGGTGGAGGAGCTGGTGGTGCTGGCCCAGCAGGGGCGAATGCAGTGGGAGGCCGAGTCCGAGCACTCCAGGAGTTCATGAAGCTAAAGCCCCTTCTTCGACGGCTGTGGCGACCCTCAGGAGGCGAGCCATTGGATTACTGAGGTCGAGGACCTGCTGAGAGTGATGGGGTCGGAGGACGACCAGAAGGTAGACTTCGCCACGTTCCTCTTCAAGGGGGAGGCGAAGGAGTGGTGGCGCATGGTGATGGGTAGACATCCCCAGCCTTGGACCTGGGATCAGTTCTGCTTGGAGTTCAACAAGCAGTTCTATCCGGATGTCTACAAGGACCAGAAGATCAATGAGTAAACCGGCTGCGTCAGGGGAGAGATATGACCGTAGAGGAGTACGTGAGGAAGTTCGTGACTCTGTCGAAGTATGCTCCGGAGCCAGATGAGCATAGGAAGGCTCGTAAGTTCGAGAGCGGTTTGAGGCCAGACATCAGGTCGGCGGTGACACCTCTTCGTCACCGGACCTTCAGAGATGTGGCGGATGTCGCCCTACTGGTAGAGGCTGACATCAGGGGCAGACAGGCGGGCAAGGACCATAAGGGGAAGAGGCGTGCTGAGGAGCCTCAGAAGAAGGAGGCTGCCTCCTCAGAAGAAGCAGACCTATGGAGACCGTCGGGGAGCTTCTTCATCTTCGTCAGCTGGGGCGAAGTGTGGGCTTGTGGTCGCTCCCATCCTGGTAGGGAGTGCTACAAGAAGACTGGTGCCTGCTTTAAGTGCGGGTCGATGGAGCACCGGATCGCTCAGTGCCCTCAGGCATCCAGTAGAGGCTCAGGAGATAGAGGCACCGGCTCAGATTCAGGGGCGAGGTCCGATCAGAAGAAGCCTCAGACTCAGGCCCGGGTTTATGCTATGGCTGGAGAGCGTGATCGTGCTGGTGATCGCGTCATCTCAGGTATTCTCCAGATCCATTCTCGAGATGTATTTTGTCTGTTTGACTCTGGAGCTACGCATTCCTTTGTCTGCTATGATTTGTTGGGTGATCTTGGATTGACTGCTGTGCCTAGTGAGGTAGACCTATGTGTGAGTAGTCCGTTAGGTGGGGTTGCCCCTTGTGTGTGGATTCTGTGTGTAAGGCTTGTCCCATAGTAGTTAGGGACAAGACCTTTTTGCTGACCTCATCCCGATGCGGATGACCTGTTTTGATGTGATCCTGGGCATGGATTGGCTAGCAGAGCACCATGCCCATATAGATTGTGCAGCGAGGAGAGTAGTGTTCGACTTGCCAGACGGGACTCGCTTTGCTTTCTCTGGGAATGCAGTTCCATGTGCGCCGGTGATTGTGTCAGCGATGCAGGCAGCCAGTTTCTTGAGGAAGGGCTGCCAGGGCTTCTTATGTTATCTGCCAGAGGTGCGTGAGGGATCTAGCTTGGAGAGCATCCCGATCGTCAGAGAGTTCCTGAGGTCTTCCAGGACGACGTGCCCGGACTTCCACCAGTGCGGAGGTGGAGTTCACGATCGATTTAGCGCCAGAGACTCAGCCCATCTCTAGGGCCCCGTATGAGTCCGGCGGAGTTGAAGGAGCTGAAGGTCCAGCTTCAGGAGCTGTTAGATAAGGGCTTCATACGCCCTAGTGTTTCGCCTTGGGGAGCGCCAGTGCTGTTTGTGAAGAAGAAGGATGGGACCTTCCGTTTGTGCATCGACTATAGAGAGCTGAACAAGGTGACCATCAAGAATCGCTATCCCCTTCCGCGCATAGATGATTTGTTTGACCAGTTGGCGGGCGCCACAGTGTTCTCGAAGATAGATCTTCGTTCAGGCTACCATCAGTTGAGGATTAAGGCCGAGGATGTGCCTAAGTCCGCTTTTAGGACTCGTTATGGTCATTACGAGTTCCTAGTCATGCCTTTGGTTGACTAATGCTCCATCAGTATTCATGGATATGATGAACCGGGTTTTCAAACCCTATCTGGATCAGTTTGTAGTGGTCTTCATAGATGATATCTTGGTGTACTCCAAGAGCGCAGAGGAGCATGAGGAGCATCTGAGGATTGTTTTGCAGACGCTGAAGGATCGTGAGTTGTATGCTAAGTTGAAGAAGTGTGACTTCTGGCTTGATCGCGTAGTATTCTTGGGACATGTGGTCTCGAAGGACGGTATCTCAGTGGATCCTGAGAAGATTAGAGCTGTGATGGAGTGGGCGAGGCCCACGAATGTTGCTGAGATTCGCAGTTTCCTTGGGTTAGCTGGGTACTACAGGAAGTTCGTTGAGGGGTTTCTAAGATTGTATCCCCGCTGACCCGTCTGTTGAGGAAGGAGATCAAGTATGAGTGGAGCGAGGCTTGCGAGCAGAGCTTCCAGGAGATTAAGAAGAGATGACGACGCACCGATTCTGACTTTGCCTTCTGGGACCGAGGGATTCGAGGTCTTCTGTGATGCGTCCCATAAGGGACTGGGATGTGTTTTGATGCAGCAGGGTAAGGTGGTGGCTTATGGCTCCGGCAGCTTAAGCCCTATGAGAAGAACTACCCTACCCACGATCTGGAGTTGGCAGCTGTAGTGTTCGCGCTAAGATTTGGAGGCATTATCTGTATGGAGCGTCGTGTAAGGTTTACACGGACCACAAGAGTCTCAAGTATTTGTTCACTCAGAAGGAGCTGAACTTGAGACAGAGGAGGTGGTTGGAGCTACTTCATGACTACGATTTAGAGATCCTCTACCACCCGGGTAGAGCGAATGTTGTTGCAGATGCCTTGAGCCGGAGAGGTGCTTCGGGTGTAGCTTGTGCTCTGACTGGAGTCAGAGGTCCGCCTTAGAGCTCAGCGTATGGGGTTTGGGTAGTCAGACCAGCCAGTGCCAGTGTGATAGCAGCGCTTCAGGTTCAGTCTTCGTTGGTCGACAGGATCCGGGTTGGTCAGGAGGCAGATTCAGCTTTGTGTCGGATCAGAGAGGGGCTGTCTTCGAGCAGAGTTCAGACTTCAGTGTCTCCAGTGATGGTGTCTGCGTTTCAGAGGCCGTGTGGTGCCAGACGATGCAGTGCTGCGCAGAGAGATCCTTCAGGAGGCTCATGGAGCGCCATATTCAGTTCACCCAGGAGGGGTGAAGATGTATCGAGATCTCAGAGAGTCATTCTGGTGGTCTGGGATGAAGCGTGACATCTCCGAGTTTGTTTCGAAGTGCCAGACCTGTCAGCAGATTAAGGCTGAGCACCAGAGGCCAGCGGGTTTGCTTCAGCCCCTTCCCATTCCTGAGTGGAAGTGGGAGAGTGTGGGGATGGATTTCGTCATGGGTTTGCCCAGGACTCCTTCGGGTTGTGATGCCGTATGGGTGATAGTTGATCGTCTGACGAAGTCTGCTCATTTTCTGCCGGTGAAGAAGACCTTCAGTTTGGAGCGCCTAGCTCGTTTGTATCGATGAGATAGTGAGGCTTCACGGTGTGCCTACTACTATTGTGTCTGATCGTGACCCACGTTTTGTTTCGAGATTTTGGCGCAGTTTGCATAAGGCCTTGGGTACGAATTTAGCTTCAGTTCAGCTTACCATCCTCAGTCGGATGGCCAGACAGAGAGGACTAATCAGGTTTTGGAGGACATGCTTCGCGCATGTGTCCTGGACTTTGGAGGTAGCTGGGAGCAGCATGTGACTCTGATTGAGTTCGCCTACAACAACAGCTTTCAGGCGAGCATTGGTATGGCTCCGTTTGAAGCGTTGTATGGTAGGAGGTGCAGGTCCCCATCTGTTGGGATGACCTGAAGGAGAGGGTCTTGGTTGGACCCGAGCTGGTGCAGGGAGCAGTAGAGAAGAGTAGAGAAGATCAGGGTGATTCGTGAGCGTTGCTTGTTGCTCAGAGTAGCAGAAAGTTATGCAGACCAGAGGCGTAGGCCGCTTGAGTTGAGGTTGGAGATCATGTTTCTGAGTTCTCCGGTCAGGGAGTGGTCCGTTTGGGAAGCGTGGGAAGCTTAGCCCGAGGTTCGTTGGACCGTTTGAGATTCTGGAGAGGATTGGCCCTGTGGCCTACCGTCTAGCCTTGCCTCCATCTTTGTCAGCTGTGCATAACGTCTTCCATGTGTCTATGTTGAGGAAGTATCTGCATGATCCGTCTCATGTGATCGACTACAGCCAGCTTCAGTTGAGAGAGGACTGCAGTTTCGAGGCGGTGCCTACTCGCATTTTAGCCAGGGATGTCCGTCGGCTTCGTAGTAAGACCCTGCCTATGGTGAAGGTCCAGTGGTCAGATCAGTTAGAGAGTGGCGACTTGGGAACTCGAAGATGAGCTGCGTGCCAAGTATCCCTCCCTGTTCGAGCAGTAAGGTGAGTTAATCTCGAGGACGAGATTCTTTTAAGGGGGAGGTGATGTTATAACCCGTATAATTCAACCTTATATTATGTCCGGTTTATGTAATGAGCTAAGTTGGATTACATTTCTTTACTGTCAGTTGGGACTCAGCGGCATTGTTTTAATTCAAGGACAGGAGGTCTTTCGTTAAAATTAAGGTAATTAATTATTGATTTATAAGGAGAAGGGTTCCTTATTTTCCCTTACATTTTCTAATTATTTAATCACGTCAGTCCATTCGTGAGGAGCGTCTCGATCGTGGTTTGAACGACAGTTTCCTCCCTTCCCTTCTCTCTCTCTAATTCCTCCTCTGCTGAACGGTGAATGATCTACTGCAATCTGGTTGGAATCTCTGCTGCTGTGTAATCCATCTATCCGCCTTCAGGTTTGGTTCTCGAAATTCAGATTAGTAATTAGAGCAAGTTCCTCTCCTCTGCAGTTTCTGATTTTGGTTGATTGTTGTGATGAACTCAGCAATTGTGCTCTGCGTTTGGGTCGTGTTCTGTGTGGCTGTTGCTCTGCGAATTGTTGGAGGTTCTGCACTCCGAATTCAGGTTTGTGTTGCAGTTTTCGAGGTTTTGAGTTTGGGGGTTTCCTTCTTCGTTTTCTGATTTTAGATTTGACATTTGGGATTCAGTTGCTGGGATCTCTGTCGGATTTCTGTTGCTGTGACGGCTCAGATTCGATTGTTCTGATTGATTGAGGTAGGTGGTTACTCGATTCAGTTTGGAAGTTCAGCCATGGGGTTGCAAGGTTTCTTTTGTGTGTGATTCTTTAGCTGTTTGTTGCGTTTTGGAATGGCTAAACCCCCATGGTTTCCTGTTTTAATGTCTGATTTGGTGTGTGTGCTTAATTGGCAATTCGTGGTTGAATTGTTGTTTTTCTTCTGTTCGTCTTCTGAAATTTGCAGTTTTCGCACTGTCCGAACTTCTGTCCGAGCTTTGAAGTTCGGACAGTGCGTTTTGCCTTCTGATTTTCAAGTTCGGGGTATGTCCGAACATCTGTCCGAACATAGATGTTCGGACACACCCTCAGGTTTTCTTCTGATTTAAGTTCGACCTGTGTCCGAACTTCGACGTCCGGACACAAGGTCGGACCTTCCGCTGTTTTTCCGTAAAACTGTCCGAACATCCGTCCGAACTTGGATGTTCGGACATTCTGAATTCCTCTATCTGATTTCAACTCGACTTGTGTCCGAACATTGATGTCCGGACACAAGTTCGGACATTTGGCATCTCTGGTTTCTGAGTCTCGACTTGTGTCCGAACTTCGACGTTAGGACACAAGTTCGGACACCTCTGTTTTCACGTAACTTCTTCGTTTGAACTCCGATTTGAGTGCCGTCTGCGGCATTGGATTCCTTATGATCTGTACTACTGATTTATGAGTGTTTTGGCATATTTAAATGCAACTTTGCTTCTGTTTAAGCAATCCTTCTGTTTTGGGACATTACACTTGTTTCTGAGCCGTGAATGGCTGGGTCGAGCTATTCCGTGGTATACCATGTAGACGTCGTTCTGAGTGTGGGTCATTCCCTTTCTGTTCTGTGGGGTTGACGAACCCTTTGGCTCTTTCGAGTCATTTCTGCGTTGCCGAGAGACCTGGTATGGTCTATGGGTCTTCGACCCTTCTGAGTGTGTGCATTGTGTTTGTCCCCTTTCTGTTTAAGTTCTGACTGTTTCTGATTGGGAACCCTTGAGTTCCACTCTGTTTCTGTTCTGAAAGCTTCTGGATATTGAGAATTGTGGATAAATGCTTATCTTCTCCTTCTTCTGTTTTCAATTGTTTTGAGCGACCTTACTGATGACGGTCGCTGCTTACTGGGCATAGTTGTGTGCTCATTCCCCTACTTCTAACATTTTTGCAGATTGATCAGCGAGGATCATCTTGAGTTCTGGAGCTATAGTGTTTAGCTTTTTTGTTCGTTCAGTTTGATATTTGAGATGTTGTAGCCTCCGGGCCTTACACTTTTGACTTCTGTTTCTGACTCAGTTACGTATTTGGGATTTTGGTATTTGCTTGCTGTGTTTGAATACATTGGTTTACAATGTTTATGTAAACTTTGTTTTGGGCCTTTATTGCGTTTGAGTGTTTTAGAGCCTTGCGTTATTAGGTAGTAATACGCGGCGTGTAGCACCCTTAATTCTTAGGCCGGTTTTAGGGGTGTTACACTTCATCATCAGGGAGGCACCTGCGAATTAAGCTATCAGCACAAACTCGAAACAAGTGAGGGTCTTCCCAAATATAATGGCGTGAATCAGAAAGGAATTTCTTTTTCTAAGCATATGATAAATCATGAGGAACAATTCCAGAAACAATAAAATTAGCCATATCCGCATACCATGTCTCTTGCACCTTTTTCAAACTGAAGACGGTTTCAACAGGAAAGAATTCGTTTACAGGAATACCGTCATCAGGAGTTACCATCCTAGAGAGATGATCAGCCACGCCATTGAGCTTACCACTTTTGTCTTTCACTTCAATGTCAAATTCTTGTAGAAGAAGAATCCAACGCAGCAAGCGAGGCTTGGCCTCTTTCTTAGTAAACAAATATTTAAGAGCAGAGTGGTCAGTGTGAATAATCACTTTACTTCCCCATAAATATGATATGAATCTATCTAAGGAGAAGACCACAGCTAGGAGCTCTTTCTCAGTGGTTGTGTAGTTTCTCTGAGCGTCATAAAGAGTTTTACTCGCATAAGCAATAACTCTCAACACCTTATCTTTCTTTTGGCACAGGGCTGCACCTACTGCAAAATCACTAGCATCACACATAATCTCAAATGGCAATGACCAGTCAGGAGAAACAACAATAGGAGCAACTACCAACTTTTGCTTAACTAAATTGAAAGCGTCCAGAAAAGTTTCAGAGAAGAGAAAAGGGGCATCTTTCATAAGCAAATCAGTCAACAGTTTAGTTGTTTTAGAGAAGTCTTGAATAAATCATCGATAGAAACCAGCATGCCCAAGAAAAGCTCTTATATCCTTTACACAAGTAGGTGCTGGCAGCTTCTCTATAACTTCTATGTTAGCTCTATCCACCTCAATCCCTTTGCCAGACACCTTATGGCCAAGCACAATCCCATCCTTTACCATGAATTGACATTTCTCCTAGTTTAGAACCAGGTTGGTCTCTTCGCAACGTCCAAGGATACGGTCAAGCTGGGCCAGACAAACATCAAAGTCAGAACCATAGATAGAAAAATCATCCATAAATACCTCTATACTCTGCTCATTGAAGTCTGCAAAGATAGCCTGCATGCAACACTGGAAAGTGGCAGGGGCATTGCATAATCCAAAGGGCATCCGTTTATATGCAAAGGTACCATATGGACAAGTGAAAGTAGTCTTAACCTGGTCCTCGGGTGCAATAGGAATTTGAAAGTACCCTGAAAAATCATCTAAAAAGCAATAATATTCCTGCCAGCCAACCTCTCAAGCATTTGATCAATAAAAGGGACAGGGAAATGATCTTTCCTGGTAGCACAATTCAAACGCCTATAATCTATGCACATACGCCATCCAGTGATCTTTCTCTGAGGAATAGACTCACTTTTGTTGTTCAGAACAGCCTCAAAACCCCCTTTCTTAGGAACTACCTGTACAGGACTCACCCATGTACTATCCGATATGGGGTAAATGATTCCAGCGTCTAAAAGCTTCAACACCTCTATCTTGACAACTTCCTTCATGTTAGGGTTCAGTCGACGTTGGGGCTGTCTGACAGGCTTGTAATCCTCCTCCATATAGATGTGATGAGTGCAGAAGGCTGGATCAATCCCTCTGATATTAGCCAAGGTCCATCCAATGGCTCTCTTATGCTTCATGAGCACCTCTAGCAACCTAGTTCCTGCCCAGAAGTCAAAATAGAAGAGACAATGACAGGAAAAGAATTGTTATCAGCAAGAAAGACATATTTGAGATTAGAGGGGAGCTCCTTGAGCTCAAGTACTGGAGGCTGCTCTATAGAAGGAATAGGTCGTTGGATATCTCTATCAAGCTTCTCCAAAGGAGGGCGATAGGCTTGAAAACCTGTCTTTCCTCTCTCGACATGAGCTAGAGCTGTATTAACCTCCATATCAAAAGTTTATTTTCAACAGAAGAGACAAGAACATGCTCCAAGGGCTCAAAATCAGAAAAAGGGGAAGAAGGTATAGAATAAACCTCCTCATCAGCAGAAAGTTCACATACCTCGCCATCCTCATCTAGGAGACTTAGCGACCTAACCGGATGAGCTGAGGTGGAGCTGGACTTCATCATCTTCTCCATATCAAATTCAATCTTTTCATCCTCATACCGCAAGGTGATTTTACCATCATGAACGTCAATGACAGCCTTGGCAGTACTTAGGAAAGGACGTCCCAGAATGAGCGGAACCTCTACATCGCTATCCATGTCGAGAACCACAAAGTCTGCAAGAAAGATGAAACGGTTAACCCCACCATGAGATCTAGTACAATTCCCATTGGTTTAATCTCGGATCTGTCAGCCAGCTGGAGCTTGAAAGGGACCGGGTGTAGCTCTCCTCCTCTCACTTTCAAGAATGTGGCATAAGGCATAATGTTGATACTCGCACCCAGGTCACACAGACCACTACAGCAGTCTACATCCCCAATAAAGCAAGGAACAATGGGATTGCCCGGATCTTTCTGCTTAGGAGGAAGTGCTCGAAGTAAAGCGGTAGAGCATTCCTCAGTCAGTGGACAGTCTCTTTGTCCTTCTTTTTCTTCTTTTGAGTGAGGAGATCCTTCAGAAATTTTGCATAATTTGGCATCTCATGTAGAGCATCAATAAGAGGAATATCAAGAGTCAATTTCTTAAAAATACTTAAAAATTTAGTAAAATGTTCGTCTAAATGCTTCTTTTTCATCCTATTTGGAAATGGAAGTTCTACTTGCTTAGGAGTAGAAGAAGGCACATCAACATGAATAGTAGTGGGGGAGGGAGAAGAGGGTGGAAGATTAGGAGCCTATATCTCCTCAGAAACTACCACAAGTGGGACCTCCGAAGATACACCACAGTTGCAGATCTTTAAGGCCTTGGCTGTCTCCCTCGGATTCTGCTGAGGTTGAGATGGAAACAAGCCAGGCTGCCTTTGTTGTTGGTTGGTAAGTATCTGGTTCATCTGCTGCTCTAAATTTCTTTGACTATTCATCAAGGATTGGTTAAGAGTCTATTGCTCCTTCCGGGTGGTAGCCATCAAAGTAATTATATCCTGGAGTTGTTCTATCTTTTCATCAGAAGCTGACTTAACGGGTGGCTGGTAGGAATTCTGGCCCTGTCCCATCTGCATCTGAGGACGGGCTTGGTTGTATGGTTGCCTAGAGAAGCCTGGGGGACCCTGCATATTACTTTGTAAAAGGTTAGAATTTAAAGCATTGTTGGGATTACCATACCTGAGATTCTGATGTTGATTCCGGTTCCAGGGTTGTTGGTAATTCTCTTGACCCAAAAAGTTTGCTTCTTCAGAAATCCGTATTTCCTCCACATGAGGGCATATTTCAAATGAGTGGTCACCACCACAATGAGAACAAAGAGGCTCAGATGAAGATGAGGAAGCTATCCTCTTTACCTGTTGAAGGTTGACCATTAATTAAAAAATCATCAAACCTTTTTACAAGTGAGCTTACCAATGTCGACTGCTGAGCCTGAGACTCTGCTATCTACTCCATCCAAGGATCCATATTCCTGGCACCTTTAGCACCCATTGACATAGTCCTGCCTCCCTCGGTGCCCCACTGACGAACCTCTTCAATATACGTCTCCATGGCCTCCATGAAATCAGTGCCAGACCGGTTGAGGATGTTTCCTCCCAAAGTTGATCTAACCTCGGCCTTATGTATACGTTGTAATCCATGAAAGAATGTCATAGAAATACAAGTGAGGTCCTGTCCGTGATGAGGACACTGTCCGAGCATCTCTTTAAAACGATCCCATGCTTCACAAATAGTCTTAGCACCTCCCTGTTTGAAGGCAAGTAAGGTAGCAACCAAATTCATAGTTCTAGAAATCAGATAATACTTTTCATAGAACCTGGTTGTCATCTCCCCCCAAGTAGTGATAATACCAGAAGGAATACAGTAGAACCATTTCATCGCTTCACCAGTGAGGCTGCTAGGGAATAAACTCATTCTAGCATACTCCAAGAGACTATCAGAGCACCCAATTTGATCAACATTAATTAGAAATCGGTTGACATGATCTAGGGCGTCGTTGGAGTCGGAGCCGTCAAATGTGCTAGAGGGCATATCTCGAATGACCTTGTTCTGATGTGAAGGCATTAAATCCTTCCATTCCTTTATTAAGTCAGGTGTTAGCGTAGGAAGAGCTACTGGGCTTCTTCTAAGAATGGCCGCTGGTCTGTTAAATTACCTCATTGCTTGACCACCGTTCGTAAGAGTTACCATTTTGTATTTCTCTTTGAAACCTTTGTTAGTGTCTGGCTAGCTGAGAGGTAGGCTTGATTTCTAGGTCAAGGATTTTGTCCCAATCGAGATGAGTGTCTGACCAAGAACGGGTGTACACCATCAACTGTCTACAAAAGAGAAAAATAGACTCCACAAAAGTTTACAAGTAGAGTAAAATAAAATAAAAATAGTACAGCTAAATAAAGAAAAATTAACTTAAAACTGTAAACAAAAAAAGTAATAAAATAAAAATAGAAAGAAATAATAATAGTAAAAATTAAATAAATGCAGTAAAACAAATTTTTAACCCAAGCTAAGGACTAGACAGGAATCTAGTCCCGGCAACGGCGCCAATTTGCAAACGAGAATTTTTCTATATTAAATACTAAGAAATAATCCTAGAAAATAACAAATCAAAAGAACGTCAGGTTGCAAAAAATCCCGTTTATTGTAGTAGAGTTTGTGAGAAACTAGGTATCGAACCGAGGGACTATGTGAGAAATAGTCTAATCTTAGCAAAGGTTGTAAATCGGGGGAAAAGTTGTTTGTTTTGATTCGTAAATTATAATAAAGACAACGAGAATTTAAATAACATCTAAGAATTAAAATAACAGAATATTAAAAGTGGTTGTAAATATGGAAGAACAAACTCTGGGTTTAGGTTTTACTCGTTTGATTAATTATGCTAATCTACCGGTTTAATAAAGAATAAATTGGCAAAGTTTCTTTTAGAGTCTTTAGATTTAAACCATAAATCCTAATAACCTCGTTTACCAGAATATGCAAGATCTGATATAGACTCAAGCAAAACACATGTAAACGGATGAGTAAAAGAAAATATAATTTTGCATCTGAAATACTAGACTTATTCAGCCAGAATAAGCTTTTCCACAGACATAACAATTAATATGACCTATCCATTTATCACAGACCTGATCAAAATAGATTTCATAAGGCAATTCAATAAACTCATATAATTTATTGTAAAGCGAGAGAATAACATTAATTGTATCAAATTATAATTAATTTAAACCGGTAAAATAAATTGCATAATAAAACAAACTAATAATAACCATTCCCCAGAGTATAATATTCTAGCCTGACATATTAAATAAATAGATAGATACAAGAGCAGAAGAAATCATCTGTAGTGGACTCCTGAATTTACTCTGCTATTTTTCATACACCGGGTCAGGGGTTGGATGAGATGGATAATATTTGTGGAGGATATGTAAATATATGAAAGTGTGTGGTGGAATTGATAATAAAATAAAGATGTGTGGTGGAAAGGAAAATAAATATAGAAAAGAGAAGAGGTGAATACGTGAGAGTGAATGAAGAAATGAAGTAGTGGAGTGGTGCGGTCGATGGTGGGGTGTGGAAGGGAGTCTGCTGATCGATAATGTCTTAGTCTGTGTAGCAGATGTGGGTTTTTATAGAATGAAAAAAAGAGGAAAAAGGCAAGGTAATAGATGGGCTGGTAGGTGAGTAATTTATGGGAGAAAATTCAAGGGACGCTACCTAATATTGGTACAGGATAGCTGTTGGGCAGTGCTCAATTTTCTTCCTCAAATTCTGCTGTTTCAGCGCGTGCTGGAGCTGTTCGCTGCAGTTTCTTCTTTTTGAAAAGCAGACTCTACAAAAGCAGACTTTGAATTTTTTTTTTTTCAAACACGCGTACAGATTTTGAATTTTTTCTTTTTACAATCGGCGCAAGACTTTTGATTTTTTTTTTAGTGTCTTCGGCGCCTGATTGAAATTTTGATTTGATTTGATTTTTTTTAACTTATTGCGCCGGTCTTCTCTTCTCTTGACAGCCCCTAGAATCTTCGTTTGAGCTCCGATTTGTTCCCTGTTTGCGGCATTGGAAAGCTCGTGAGAAGAACTATGCATTTCCATCATCATTTCCCGATTTTATCATATAAATTGACATCAGTTCTTATCTAGAGTATGAGCACAGAAATTCATATAATAAGTGTAAGAAAACGCCTAAATAGTTACGCAAAATAAGAATTTAGCACCTATAACATTATATCAATTTCACACTTATCAATACACATTACCGGTTCCATCTATTCTTTATTACCGGTACTGTATATATACCTACTTAGTCTATTAGTCCAGTAGTTAAGTTTTGTAATACATAATAACTCTCTCCCTCTCTGTAATACAAGATACATCTCTTTTCATAGTCTTCTCCTATTTCCTTCTCTGTTTAGTTCTGCTTGCATCTTCTGCTCAATATAGACTGACATATGGCGTGAGGATCATTTAGCATTCTTTAGGGGTGGAGCCAGAATATTAACTCTATGGGGTCATTGCTATGAAAACATAGTGACCCAATAAAAAACTATTCAAATTCTATAGTATGTCATAAGCAAGATTCATTTCGCACGACTCAATCATTGCTTCCACCCTTAACCATTACACCATTACAATTTTTTGATATATGAGGTCATTTATATTATATATATATATGTAACTCTAATTACTCTACTTATAAAATCTATAAATTTTTTAAAAATATGGGGTCCCATCCCACTTGGCTCCCCCCTGGTCTCCTTGGATTTTTAAGTTTGCCACCACACTTCTGGTGCAATTATGGTAATCATTGATTTTTCCTTGCACAAGTGAAGAAGATCCAACAGGCTGCCACACGATAGGAGGGGATCTTTCTTCTTGCGGTACTTCTGACTCTTTGTGGCATGTAGAGTGCAGAGTGCCACCACTCGAGCCCTTCCCTTCTGACCCCTGATCTTCCTTCCACTATATATTTCCATCTTCTGATGCGAGGGATTTGCATGTCCGACCAACTTCTCATTGTCTTGCCTCTCAGTCGTCATCTTGTATATTGTGTCTCCACCTCAAAGCTCAATTTTCCCCTTTATTTCTTCTTGTCATGGATACCATCTTCGTTAATGGGGTTCGTTTTTCCTTTTAGTGTTGTCTTCTCTCCCAACTATTCTCTGTCATACCTATTTGTGCCACATTCTTGGCTCATATGTTGCAAGAGTGTTGGATTTAATTTGGTGGATTTAGCTTCACCAAAGTTGGCCAAATCTTTTTGTCTTTAAGTTTGAAACCCTTGACACAATGGAGGCGATCAGGGTGAGAGGCCCCTGGGCCGTCAACTATAACTTCTTTGCACTTCAAACCCTCGACCCTTCCAAAGCAATATCGCAGCATGAATTCACTTGGATCCCATTTTGGGTTTGGATCTATGATGTCCCATGCTACCACCACACGCTTGAATTTATGAGAAGAGCTGCATAGAAATTGGGTCATTTTAATGAAGCGGATGAAGATGATCTTTCCTCAAGTTTTAAAGACCTTCGCTTTAAAGTTCTCCTTAATGTCCAAATTTCTATATTGCGAGCTCTGCCAATGCTTGTCGACGGTAAGTATTGCGTTTTTACTATCACCTGTGACAATGTGCCACTAATATGTCCTACTTATGGTCATTTTACTCACACGACAGATGCATGTTCCAAGATATGCCATGAGGATGAAGTTGGGGTCTCTTATGGTATGTGGTTATCTACTGATGTATACCAAGCTTGGAGACGCACATAGAAGATCTTGTCCCCTCCAGATGCCTAGAATCCACCTCAGTAGATGGAGCACCACCAGTCCTGAGCACTAGTCCTCCGTGCTCATTAGTTTATGCTAGTCGACCAAACCTGCCTAGTGTTATGCCCACTTAAAATGTTGAACTCCCAGACACTCCTAGTGGTTCCCATAAACGTAAGTTTAATGATGTACTTATGGAAGATACGCGGGCAAAATTTTGGAATCTACAGCTCCATGAGGCTATGAGAAAAGGTAAAGGTAAGGCTTTGGTGAGCCTGACACCAGTTAGTCAAGGGTTTGAGCTCGACAAGGAGAATGACAAGTCGATTTTGGGTGCAACCTGGAATCAACATGGAGGGTGGGGCTTGGTTATCTAGGTGTCTAGGTTTGGATGCAGCCCATGCATCTAGATCTCTTGAAAATGTGTTATGTTTGTCTTAGTATCGGCTTGGCTTTAGTTCAGTTAACTTGCTTGTGGTTTATGTTGATCTTTATTTTCTTGTTGGTCTAGATTTGGCTGCACTTTTTGTTTGTTTGGGTTGGTTTGTGTTGGTTTTGAAGATGATCGAGCTGCTGCTGTATCATTCTTCTAATCTTCTATAAATGCAGGCCCCTAGTTGGGATTCTCTATGCATGGAAGACAAGTTGAAATCGTTTGACTTTGCCTTGATCAAGTCGGTTTTGTGTTGTTTTTGTTAAATATGCTAGTATGTCTCTAGGCATGTACTCATCCTTGTTCTAATGTAATATAATCACCCTGTTTACAAAAAAAAAGAAACCGAATGATTTTTAACCAAGCTTCCCCTAAATGGACATCATGTCGTGACTTGGTTAACCTAATAGTTTGGGAATGGATTAAGAAAGACAACCGATATAGCCTCCTATTTATGGGTCTCAAAGTTTTCTAGAATACCCTAAGGCTTTCCTTCCTACTCTTTAAACTAGATTGAATTTTTGTTTTGTTGTCCTATCTTTCTTAGTTATGTGCCACACCCCCTCCCTGTGTTTCCTTATTGTACTTTGTTATCATGTTGGACATTTTGTAATTTTAAGGTGTTTGGTTGGATACTCTTTTACAGTCTCTAAGCTTTTTCCTACCAAGTTTTACCGAGTGAAGGTTTTAATGAGGCTCGTCTAAAAACCCTCTCACCCGATATTAACCGAATTTTCTAATAATATGGGGAAAGTCGTACTTATCAAAGAAAAAATAAACTTAAATTTCCTCTGGATACCAAACTTGATGCGAATTTCGGTATCGAAGATTATCTTTGTAGAGCTTGACCATGGCTCATTGTCTTGTTGTTGCGTTTAATCCACCATCATACACTAGGGAGACAAGAGTTCTTGTAGTCAATACGGCTCCTACACTTGTAGTAATGAGATATATAATGAACTGAGAGGTTGTACTAATCGCAAACCAATTACATATCATACATATCCTGCACGAGAACCCATGGTTTATGATTATTGGCCTCTTGAACATGCACACAAAGCTAGCATAAGCTAGCATATGTTTACAAGTCAACATCCAATGCTTTGAGTTTATTAGCTATTTTGCAGCTTGAATGGATATCCAAAAATAATTTTGGCTTTTAGGTTAGTAGTACTTACACATGTCAAATTGAGATATAGGTTTCAAGAAATATTTATGAATCCAATAGTATTACTCTTTACTGTAAGCATTCCTAATAAAGTTATCCTTCGGGTGGTAGTGGACAATCCTTTTAATCCAAAACTACTCACTGTTATGAGTGATGTCCCAAATAAGCTTAAGAAGGGAGAAATTGTTCAATTTATGGATCCCTTTGATCCCTCGACCCCAATTTCTTTTGGTTCGAATAGAAATCCAAGCGGATAAGGAAAAGTAATAACTCATGTGAACTTAATGAAGTTGAAAATATCTAGTTGATGACCTAATGACGTTTTTTAGTCATTGTACTGAAGGCCCAAAATCCAATAATAATGTAAATGACAGGCTGGAAGAGAGGGCATCGCTAAAAGGAAAGGTTGGTTTTAGTGATTTAAAATTGATAATAATTATTTAGTTTTATCTAGAAGATTAGTTTTTGTAGGAGTAAGTTATAGGGTTGTTAAAATATTTTTGATAACTAGTTTAGTTTCATTGCCCTATAAAAGGATTGTATTCCAATCAGAACTAAATGTAAAAGTAACATATTGTTATTCTTCTACTCATTTCTTCACATATTTTGCAGATTTCTTTCTGATAGCTGAGGTCCAAAAAAATTTACCATATGCTTCTCTAACTCTCGTAAGTTTTTTTAGGTTTTATTGAGTGAAAAAAGTGTGAAAGTGTTTTGAGTTTGAGTGATGACATCAAATTTTAATATTCCAATTCCAATTTTTAATGGCAAGAACTATCATTCATGAGCCATTCAAATGGAGTCATGTCTACGAGCTTTCAATTTGTGGGAAGTCATGGAAACTGATTTTATGCCTACTCCTCTACCGTCAACTACTTAGATGAAAACATAAGAAGAAATGATGAAGATTCCAAAGGTGTTATCTTGCATACATTCGGTAATGTTTAAAGAAGTTTTCACAAGCATAATGGCTTGTGAATCCGCAAAAGAAGCATAGGAGACGCTCCAAGAAGAATTTGAAGGTAATAGTCAAAACAAATTGATACAAATTCTGAATCTCGAAAGAGAATTTTAGATGATCAGAATGAAGAAATCTGAGAATGTTAAGGATTATGGAAGTCGAATTTTATCCATCTCCAACTGAAGAGGGGAAAACACGTCCAGGAGCCCCGAAAAAGGCCAATGACCCAGTGAGGTAAAAGGAAAAGAAAAAGAAAGCCAAGGCAGCGACCGGGCATCCCTAACTAGGCCCAGGAGACCCCAGCCGGATCGAAAGCGGCGCCCGATCGTTCTCGACCGGTCGCTAGAAATCTTAGAGCGTAACGTAGAAAGCGATCGGTCATCTGTGATCGGTCGCCAAAACCATCGCTGCGACCGGTCGTCAAGGAATTGAGACATAGTGTAAGAAACGACCGGTCGCCTGTGACCGGTCACCAAATACACCATATGTAGCACGAGTAACGACCGGTCGCCTGTGACCGGTCGATAGGAAGATAGGACGAGTATAAGTAGCGGCCAACGATAGGGAAATTAGGATAAGATACTTATGAGATATTTTGTAGGTCTATCAAGATATTTGTGTGCCAGGGTGGCACAATATGATAGGCCCAGAAAGCCTTTGGGAAACACTATAAATAGGGGTTCACCCCCCCAATGAAAGGCACGCTATCTATGCGTGAGAATTTCCACTGTTGCATTGTTATTGCGAATCTCTTTCTCTCTCTCTCTCTTGTGCTCCCCTTACTCGGTAACAAGGTAACTCGATAGAACTCGAAGAGCTTGATGATAGATTAGGATTCCGACTAGTGAATTACTCGAGAAGATTATTTGGGAACTTAGGGATATGTACCATTTCATTTGGCACCGTCTGTGGGAAGCGAACAACTCAGATCCAGTAACCACGAGTCCACCGATGAGAATAATAATTTTGGAGAACATACGAAGTCGACACATCTGAGAATGGAACTGTGTTTTTGCAGGTTAGGTACGAAGATGGCACCCAAGACTAGGAAGAATCTGCAAACCAACGACGGAAACACCGGACCCGAGGTGACCCACAACTCCATTTCCAAAAAAGATTTGGAGAACATGCTGACGAGCCTCACCAGATCCATCGGCGAGAAGATCGTGGAAGGAAACGAGCTCCTGCAACAGGAATTGATGCAGAGAGACGAGGAATTCCAGCGAAAGTGGGAAGAAATGTCAGTGGCAATAGATCTCCTGAAAGGGCGAGACGTGGCGGGAAGCAACGACGGGAAAAAAGGCACCCGAGGAGAGGCCTTAACCACCATCGAGGAGGAAGAAGATGACGCCATCGACATGAGCCTATACCCCTTCTCCGAAAAGATCCGCAGGGCTAAGCTCCCGCCCCACTTCGTCGCCCCGGTAGTGGAGAAGTACGACGGTACAGGGGATCCTGCTCAGCACATTAAGAAGTTCATGTTCGCCATGAACACCCAGGGGATTAGCTCTCTCGCCTTGTGCAACTTATTCCCCGGGACACTCTCCAAGAGAGCCTTGAGCTGGATCTCGTCTAGACCGCCCCAATCGATCTCCAGTTTCAAGCAACTAACCGAGGAGTTCCAACAATACTTCACGGCTAGTAAAAAGGTAAAAAGGGAAACGATAGAGCTCATGGATGTGAAGCAGACGAAGGGGGAGACCGTAAAGGAGTACAGCGAGCGGTTCCATAAATAGGTGGCTGAAATTGATGACATCGATGAAAAGATACTGATCAAAGCCTTTGGTAACCGCTTGGCCCACCCCCGTCTCGTTGGAAAAATAGCCACCAAGGCGCCAAAGTCGCATGGTGAGCTAGCCGAGATGATCCACGACTTCCTCAAATCAGAAGTTGCAGAAAATAAGGCCAAGGAACTCCTCAGCAGCTTTAGAGCTCCCGCCGCGAGTGAGAAGAAGGGAAGCCAGACAGGAGGGGTGATTACGACCGGAGGCTCACACCAAGGAGGGGGCCAGTACAAGCCTTATTCCAAGACCCCGCCCCCCCAGGGACAGCAGGCCTCGAGCTCCAGGGCCTTCCCAACAGTACAGATAGACCCAGGGAAATATGCCGCCGCCGTAAGGGAATGACTCTTGCCCCCACCGAGAAAGCCCAACCCATGAGAGGTGCCGGTAGCCTTCTGTGAATATCACGGACACCGCAGCCACAGGACCATCAATTGCACGAACCTTGCCAAGGAGCTAAGGTTGATTGAGGAGAACAAGAAGAAATGAAGGGGAGGCCAGCATAGGCAGCACTCTGGTAGCCAGTCCTCCCGGCCTAAGCCAGAAGAAGAAGTCCACCCAGAGTTGGACCATAGCAAGTCCTTCGGGGTAATCACAGGTCTGTAGATTGCCTAGGGTAATTCTCTAGAAAAGGGTGTGAAGTGCTCCTTTAAGGAGGAATCACCTTTGTACCCGCGGAGGCTGTAGCTCGTTACTACTTTATAAAAGCTTTTCTACCATATAAATGCTAGCATCCCGATAAAGTTTCACGTGTCACAAACTTACAAATAAACAGTGCTAACAAAGCAAGATAAGGAAACTAATAAAACTCTCCTTGAGAATGTTCACAGGACTATTCTCGGAAGTGGGGCCCCTGACCCCCAATGAAAGAAAAGACACGTCCACGAGGTTCACCGAGAGCTCCCGGACAAGAAGGTCGCGAAACACCAAAAGCTTCTGTGAGCCTTGATTTTAAACCCTATCCTATGTTGATTAAAGTTGATTAGGATCTAATCGGGTTTTAGGTCCACTTATAACCTAAGATTAATAACTATGTCATAAAACAATAATTATTAAAACCTAAGCTAGCTCACTGGAACCTATTATGAGTCGCCACCTAATTTTAACCTAGATCAAATTAGGAAAGGAGAGTTCGGGTTCGGGGGCTTGATATTCGACTTAATTAGGGTTCAAATTACTTTCATTACCCTTCCTAGGTCGTTTTTCCTCTACTTGGTTTAATTAATTACGGCTTTCTACAAAGTTGTTTTTAACCTAGGTGCGCGCTTCTGTTTTTTTTTATTTTTTAACGTTTTTTGATAGAAAATTAAAGTGGAAATTAAAATTACTTAAACTAGGGTTTCAGAGACAGAATTAGGTCAAATTTTGTTTCCGTCCGTCCACGGACCTAATGTCCGAGACCACGGACCCCAGTTAACCTATATGAAAATAAAAGTCGAATTAAACAGAAAATAGAAAATTGTAAAGTCCGGGGCCACGAACAGGCTGTCCGTGGGCCCGGACATTATTAGAAAACCTAAATTTAAAAATTTAAAAATCCCGCCGCCGTCCGTGGGCGTCCGAGCTTACGGACAGGGAGTCCGGGACCCCGGACATGACGTCCGTGGGTGCGGACCGCCCTCGGATGGCGGCGTTGAGGCTGTTCCCGAGGGTGTTTTTGGCTCAAATTTTATGGGTGTGTAGCCTGAAAGATGTACAAGACGTTAGTGATTGAAAGTTTTCAATTTGAAATCGAATTAAGCACGAAACTTGGTAAACAAGTTATTGGACAGAAGCTTAAACAAACAGCAATACAGAAGCGTACGAAGGTTAGTTTGAACCCAAAATTTGACAGAGAGTTAATAAGGTCGTGGGGAATTAGAAAAGTAGAGTTGTAACCTGTTTTACCTTCGAATTCAAGATGATTCTTCACACCGGGATTCGTTGAGTGCTTCGTTGATGGCAGACCCGAAAGGATTTCGAACCAAACTTCTGGTTGTTGGTTGTTCTTCTTTCTTGCTGTTCTTTTTGTGGTGTTTTGTGGGGTTTTGATGACTATTGGTGCTTTGGGGATTGGAAAACGTGTTTAAATGGTGATTTCGGGGGATTTTCGGTATGATTTGGGTGGCCGGGTGTTGGAAAACGTGGAGAGAGAGAGACGGCTGCCTTCTTTGAGAGTCTAGGGTTCTTCAGGTTCTCATTTGATCATGGGATAAGGTTCCTTATATAGGCTTCCTTAAAGATAGAAAAATCCGGTAAAAACCGAGATTTACCGACGTTTTAGCTCAAGGGCTTCCAAAAGGAATTTGATTATGAAATTTTACACATGGGTAAAGGATGATATTTCTGAATTTTCTAAAGTGGAATCGAATTTTTTGGATATTGGAATATTTTTAAATTCAATTTCTCGTCAGTTTCAGTCAGAAATTGCTAGAAAATTATTGGAAACTCGAAAAATCGAAATTCCAACGCCATTATGCCCAAAATGTCATCCTCTATCATGGGTTAAAATTTCAAAGCATTTTGAACTGATTTGACCCTTATTTGGAGGAGAGAGAAAGCCTATAGGGGGCTTAGGAGCCTTGAAAAATTACGAAAGTGCCCCTGGAGATGACTAAGCTGTCCCTGGTACTCTGAAATGTTCCGATCGAACTGGGAACCCTCGCTACTTGACCAAACTAGCCTATTAGTAGAGACTCTCTTCCGGGGGGTTGAAATTTTGGGTATAACAGATTGCCCCCCGTCAACTAGACTTTGTAATGGAAATGAGAAGGCTAGTTGATGCTTGAGTGATACCCCCAAAATTTTGGATCTTAAAAGACCCACATGCAATTGAAGTCCGAAAAGTTGTGTCGAGCTGTTCTAAGGCGCTGACTACCTATGAGTAAAGTGGAAGGGATGTCAAGCGATTCTAAGGCGTTGACTACCTATGAGGATGATACGATGTCAAGCTATTCTAAGGCGTTGACTACCTATAATGAATGAAATGATGTCAAGCCATTCCAAGGCGTTGACTACCTAAAATGTGAAAATAAGATAATGTCAAGCGATTCTAAGGCGTTGACAACCTAACGAGTGAAAATTGGGTGGTATGCAAATGCAAGAATGCTGAAATGCTAGTGATGCTGATGATGCTGACGATGCTGATGATGCTGATGATGCTGATGATGCTGATGCTGCTGATGACGCTCGGATGCTTCTGGGGACCGAAACTCATTCCAATGCTCCTGGTTGGTATACTATGGGGACTTATTGCCTCTGCCCACCAACTGGGGTGCTGGGATAACTTCTAGATTACCAAGGGGACTTATTGCCACTGCCCACTAGTTGTTTCTCCCAAGAAGTTGACACGAAGATGGGGACTTATTGCCTCTGCCCCGCCAACTTAGATCACGCTCTGTCTCGTACTTGTCTCGCACTGAAGATGATACTAGGTCTCGTACTGGTCTCGCACTGGATGATGATGCTCGGACTCGCACTGATGAAGGTGATAGGTCTCGCACTGATGAATGATAGGTCTCGCACTGATGAAGATGATGGGTCTCGCACTGATGAAGATGATGGTCTCGCACTGATGAAGATGCTTGGTCTCGCACTGAAGTCTCGTACTAAATGGATGAAGAAAAAGCTGGATTCCGCACTGATTCTGGGTCGCGCACTGAATGAAGATGTCTTGTACCAAAGTCTTGAAAATGATGGGTCTCGTACTGATGAAGATGGTAGGTCTCGTACTGAATGAGGAAACTGCAGGGCCCCGCACTGTTTTGGGTCTCGAACTAAAAATGAGTTAGGAAGATAATGGTCTCGTGCAAATGATGAAAACTGATTACTGGAGTGCCAAACATGGCAATGATGATAAGATGTATGCAATCAAAATATATGAAAGATACTCGTTCAAAACAGGAAACTGTTGGAAAAGGTGCCGAACTTGGCAATGTTGAGGTGTTATCCAAAAGTTGTAGAATGCAACTAAAGTGTTTGTTGGAAGCTTGCCCAAAACAAGGAACTGTTGAAAAATGCGCCGAACATGGCAATGCTTGAGAAAAACCCTGCTGAAAAAGGAAAGTGAAATGATCATTTCCTGACTAAAAATTTTAAATCTGCAATTTGCTTCTTGAAAAATGAACATGCCATTGGTGGAAGTGTGTGGTGTTTGTTGTGGTGCTAAAGGCTTTTGCCGGTGTTCCAGATTTGTGATAGACCAGGGATTGGGTTGTGATTTATGATGGGCTTGAGAGTGTGTGTGTGGTGGTAAGGGCTTATGTGTGTCTGTGGTGGGATGGTGGTGCTCAAGCTTTGGGTTTCAATTGGTGTTGACATGGCAATTGTTGGAACCAACAATTGCCCCCAGTATTTTTCCTTAGGACAATCCGAGTTAGAGTTCATGGCAATCGATCGGAACGATCGATTGCCCCCAGTATTTTCTTTGATTAAACGTGCGAACAAGTCTCCTCCCCACAGGGTTGAGGCTTATTCTTTGATGTGGTGCTTCCTAACCTACACTCGATGTGGTCGGTGTCTGCACTCATTTCTCGCTCATGGTCATAACTTCTAGACCATTGAATTCGATATTTGATGGATTTACGCATTTGATCTGTTACTTTCACGTGATTGGACACACAACTATCAAGTCGGAAGTCTTTAAAGCTTATAACGTGGCCATAGGGTGTGATGAAAGGCGACGGGATCATGGAGGGATATTTGAGGTATGTGGAGCTTAAATGGGTGGCCAAAGCTGCAACTTGCGTCTTCTCTCGGATTCATCTTCCTTGTCTTGCAGTCGTCTGGCTTCTTCGTATTGACGTTGTTTTCGAGCTTCTGGACTTGGACTTTTGAAGTTGTCCTTTACACCATTTCTCTTTTGTCATTTGGATTTCTTCGAGGCATTTCGGGTTTGCCTTTTTGTTTATCCTTTCTTGACTTTGCCTTCGGGGTTCTTGTGTTTCCCGTTTTGGGCTTCGAGATCTTTTGATGTGAGCTCTTTTGATCCTGTGTCACTCTGGGACCATTTGCGGATCGCTTTGTCATGCTGATAGCGGCATTGCTTCTTTGGACTGAAGAGAATGTTATCTGAGAGTCGGGCTCCTCGCTTCCTTTGGTCACCGGGTCGGACATTCATCATTGGCTGGGTTATTTTGTGGAGCTCATAATATCGAAAAGGGATATACGAAAGGCTCAACGGGGGTGCCTAGGGTTTAATGATAGGGTGTACAAGCTTTTGGCTATGTGGTGCTGTACCTAGGTGCTTCGTCATTCTGATAGTTGTGCATCCGCTCTTTGTTACTTTTTGCAGGTCTAAGAGTAAATTTACAAATAATCTCCTTCGGTCGGAGTTATGCCGTTTACCTTACCTCTGAATGTGGTCTCACCGGAGTCGTGTAAAAATGACACGTTCGCTCACTCATGGTTTTTCCACTCAAGACACTCTCGCGAGATTTTCACTCAGATACTCGTTCGCACATTTAAACAAAAGATAAAAGATGACAAACTTAAACTTAGATTGCCCCCAGTATTAATCCAGGGTTTATGACGACAATTTGACAAATGTGGACTCCGAACCGCAATGTGGTTTGTTTAGGGGTGAGTTGTGGTGTTTAACGTGGCATGTTCAACTTTTAGAAACAAGAGACAAGTTGTTCTGTTCCATAGCCGGGAAATGATTACCCCGCGATTCCTTTTCCTTGAGAAACATTTTTGTTTCTTCTTTTCAATGAATGAATGAAAAATTGTTTGTACAGAAATTGTGAAAATGGAACTATGATTTTATTTATGAATCATGAAAGAAACGTAAAGATTACAATCTAAGGTGACTGAAAACTAACTAAGAAAATAAGCTACTAGGAAAATTTGAAGATGCAAGAAAAATAAATAAAACGATCTGCATACTTAGAAAAATTGGACTCCTTGCTCGAGGAGGTCTTGAATCTTGTGCTTCAATGCTCGGCAATTGTCAGCAAAATGGCCAGGCAACTGATGGTAGCGGCAGAATTGATTAAGATGCCTTCCCAAATGAGTGGTTCCTGGCCGAGGGGCCAAGGGCTGTAGCAAGTTTCTCTTCTGAGCTCTTCAAACGCCTGACTTGGTGTTCGGCCAATGTTGATGAATTCCCTTTGCGATGAATCTCGGCGTGGTAAGGGTACCGTCCTAAAGTTTTGATGCAGAGCTCTAGGTCGTTGAACCACATTCACTTCTGGGAAACTGCTTTGAGCGCAAGCTACTGTCTGAAGATAAGCCTTTTCTGGTCCTGGCTTAGATAATTTGGAGCCGCTGCCGGAGTTTCTTGAGCACTCGAGCTCCAAACCTTCCTTATGAATCCTTTCCTCTAGAATACCGACTTGTCCCATCAACATGTCCAAACTCGGAAAGTACATAAATTTTAGCTCATGGTTGTGTTGTTTTCGCATGTTCTCAATTATCATGCGGATTTGCTCCTGCTCCTCCATTCGGGTAGGCATGGCTGCAGCCTTTCTCCTCCAACGCTTGATGAAGTCAGACATGGACTCACCGTCTTTCTGTCGAGTTCCTGCCAGATCGATTCTGGTGACCTCGAGGTTCTTAGCATACTCGAAATGATTTAGGAAAGCCTCGCAAACCTCCTCGTAGGTTTTGGTATTCATCTTCTGAGTGAGATACCAACGCTGAGGAGTCTCGTCTAGATAGCATGCGAAAACTTTGGCTTTTTGCATGTCGTTGAGCCCTAAGATGGACATTTCCCGGTCGAACATGGCCAAATGAATTTGTGGATCCGAGGAACCCTTGTACAAAGCGAGTGTAGGCAGCTTCAGCTTTGGGGGAAGATCAACTTCAGGATACGACGCCGTGGAGAAATAATCGAATCCAGCTGGTTTGTTGGCTTTCTCTATGCGCTCAATCCTTTTAAAACCCTTTTAACCTCTGCAGCTAGTTGGATGTCAGGAACATCCTTCCCCACACGTGTTTGAGGATCTTGGGCCCTAACGGAGTCAATCTCGATGTAACTACGGTTAAGATTTTCATCCACAAGCTTTTCCAGAGTGTGCTGATTTGTCTCCTGGAGATTAGCCTTACTCCTCAATTCCTTGACAATGGACTCCAAGACCTTGCACCTTTGCTGCTCAGCGGCCAACTGGGCATCCGTGTTGATCGGATTTCCTTCTTCTGCCATATCTGGATTCGGGCTTGCCTGTTTCCAAGAAGTCCATTATTAGCTAACAAGAGGAGGTGGGTTGAAAGACACTAAGGTGATAATGACACTTCACAAGGTAGATCGAAACAAGCTTAGGCTGAAAGCAAGTGGGCCAAGATACCCAGAAAATGAGGTGCTTGGGCTGAAGTATCTCTCAGGCTATGAACTGGAATTTGGACTGAAATGTAAACAGATGGCTTTGATTGGGCATGAGAGGTGACACCTAGATCTAGGGTTTTGGGCCAGGGCCCGAATAAGAAGTCTGCCTAGACTAGAATGAGCCCTTGGGCCGGAATGTGTTTGGGCCTAGAGCAAAGCACATGGGCTGGAGTGGTCCCTAAATCACAAATGAGCCTAACTTTCTTTGGGCCAGAGAAGATGGTTGCTAAACCGAAAAAGATTTTATTTTCAGGCCTTGTGAGTTATTTCAAGTTCATGTGGATTTTCTTTTTTTTGGGCCTAGAACTAAAAGAAATCACCTAAGTCTAAGCTTTTGGGCTGAAGCCCGAACGACTACATATTAAACCAAACAGGACCTCTGGGCCGCAAACAAGTAGAGCCGCCAATTCGGGTTGGGCTAGGTTAATGTAGGAGAAGTTCCTATCAACCTCTAGGCTAGGTAATGGACCGATCATACAAGTAAACAAGGCTCACACAAATTCAACATGTCCTCGCTAGATGGTTAAATTCAACCGGGTATGGATCGATCCGGAGAGGTGTTTGGGGCTTGGGCCCAGGTCACCACAAAGGAATAGGGCTTGCACGCTATTCTCTTTGGGCTTCCCCACTTTTTTCACATCACCTGAAGGTGTGCGTCTACGGCCGGGTCTTTGACTGACCAAACAATGGGCTAGGTAAGGACACTGCCAGGAAAACGCTTAGGGCTAAGGCCCAGGTATTAAGGGGATGTGGTTAGACGACATCCTCCTCTTTTCCCCCGCTTATTCACATCACCTAAAAGGTGTGAGTCCCTGACAGGGGACCCTAGATGGGTCCCGGGGTGAAACTGGTTTGTGTGGACCCTCGCTCTCATATGCTGCAGGGGTGCAAAAATTTAAAGTGCGCACGAAAGTAAACAAACAAAGTAATAAAGCCATAAATAAACAATTTTTCGAGTTAAGCCCTCTTACTTAAAATTAAACAAGTTAAAATTAAGAATTTATCCCCAGCAGAGTCGCCAGTCTGTGAGCCTCGATTTTAAACCCTATCCTATGTTGATTAAAGTTGATTAGGATCTAATCGGGTTTTAGGTCCACTTATAACCTAAGATTAATAACTATGTCATAAAACAATAATTATTAAAACCTAAGCTAGCTCACTGGAACCTATTATGAGTCGCCACCTAATTTTAACCTAGATCAAATTAGGAAAGGAGAGTTCGGGTTCGGGGGCTTGATATTCGACTTAATTAGGGTTCAAATTACTTTCATTACCCTTCCTAGGTCATTTTTCCTCTACTTGGTTTAATTACGGCTTTCTACAAAGTTGTTTTTAACCTAGGTGCGCGCTTCTGTTTTTTTTATTTTTTAACGTTTTTTGATAGAAAATTAAAGTGGAAATTAAAATTACCTAAACTAGGGTTTCAGAGACAGAATTAGGTCAAATTTTGTTTCCGTCCGTAGCCACGGACCTAATGTCCGAGACCACGGACCCCAGTTAACTATATGAAAATAAAAGTCGAATTAAACAGAAAACAGAAAATTGTAAAGTCCGGGGCCACGGACAGGCTGTCCGTGGGCCCGAACATTATTAGAAAACTTAAATTTAAAAATTTAAAAATCCTGCTGCCGTCCGTGGGCGTCCGAGCTTACGGACAGGGAGTCCGGGACCCCGGACATGACGTCCGTGGGTGCGGACCGCCCTCGGACGGCGGCGTTGAGGCTGTTCCGAGGGTGTTTTTGGCTCAAATTTTATGGGTGTGTAGCCTGAAAGATGTACAAGACGTTAGTGATTGAAAGTTTTCAATTTGAAATCGAATTAAGCACGAAACTTGGTAAACAAGTTATTGGACAGAAGCTTAAACAACAGCAATACAGAAGCGTACGAAGGTTAGTTTGAACCCAAAATTTGACAGAGAGTTAATAAGGTCGTGGGGAATTAGAAAAGTAGAGTTGTAACCTGTTTTACCTTCGAATTCAAGATGATTCTTCACACCGGGATTCATTGAGTGCTTCGTTGATGGCAGACCCGAAAGGATTTCGAACCCAGCTTCTGGTTGTTGGTTGTTCTTGCTGTTCTTCACGTTTTGGTGGTGTTTTTGTGGGGTTTTGATGACTATTGGTGCTTTGGGGATTGGAAAACGTGTTTAAATGGTGATTTCGGGGGATTTTCGGTATGATTTGGGTGGCCGGGTGTTGGAAAACGTGGAGAGAGAGACGGCTGCCTTCTTTGAGAGTCTAGGGTTCTTCAGGTTCTCATTTGATCATGGGATAAGGTTCCTTATATAGGCTTCCTTAAAGATAGAAAAATCCGGTAAAAACCGAGATTTACCGACGTTTTAGCTCAAGGGCTTCCAAAAGGAATTTGATTATGAAATTTTACACATGGGTAAAGGATGATATTTCTGAATTTTCTAAAGTGGAATCGAATTTTTTGGATATTGGAATATTTTTAAATTCAATTTCTCGTCAGTTTCAGTCAGAAATTGCTAGAAAATTATTGGAAACTCGAAAAATCGAAATTCCAACGCCATTATGCCCAAAATGTCATCCTCTATCATGGGTAAAAATTTCAAAGCATTTTGAACTGATTTGACCCTTATTTGGAGGAGAGAGAAAGCCTATAGGGGGCTTAGGAGCCTTGAAAAATTATGAAAGTGCCCCTGGAGATGACTAAGCTGTCCCTGGTACTCTGAAATGTTCCGATCGAACTGGGAACCCTCGCTACTTGACCAAACTAGCCTATTAGTGGAGACTCTCTTCCGGGGGGTTGAAATTTTGGGTATAACAGCTTCCTCCAATCTACTTCACCGAGGATGATGAAGACGGAGTCCAGTACCCGCATAATGACCCGCTAGTCATAAGGGCCCAGGTGAACGACCGCATGATGGAAGGAATCCTGGTCGACAACGGAGCAGGTGCTAATGTCATTTCTGCCGAGGCGGTAAAGAAACTCGAGATACCAGAAGATAGGATCAAACCCTATTCAGTTGTACTGGGTGGTTTCGTAGGAGGGATCTCAGCTAAGTCTATAGAGAGCGTTGACTTCACCATTACCCTAGGGCAAGGGGATGAGAGGCGCACGGAAGAATTGACGGCCTTCATCCTTCCCGGGCTCTCTGGGTACAATATGTACCTCGGGCGACCAGGGATAAGCGCCTACAGAGCCATTTGTAGCACCCACCACCTGAAAATGAAGTACCTAACCAGGTCGGGGAAATTCGTTACGGTGAGAGGAAGCCAGAAAGTCACGCGGGTATGCGAGGTGCGGATCATGGAAAACCTACTAGGATACGGGACCGTCAAAACCGTGGGATCCGAGAAAGAATTCAAGGGAAAGCTCCCCCTCCCCAACGAGACAGCAGAGCGGTACGAGGCTCCCGCTGATCTCCCAAAAGAGAAAGGCCACGTTCGCCTGAAGCACAGAGGAGATGCCCGGAATAGACCCAAACATTATCCAGCATAATCTCAACGTGGACCCAGCGCACCCGGCAATCCGCCAAAGAAGGAGGGTGATCGGGGCAGAGAGGGACCAAGCTGCTCGAGAAGAAGTCCAAAAACTCCTGCAAGCAGGTTTTATTAGAGAGGTGTCATACCCCAAGTGGCTGGCAAACGTGGTTATGGTAAAGAAATCTAATGGGAAATGGAGAATGTGTGTGGATTTCACCGACCTAAACAAGGCATGTCCCAAAGATTTTTACCCGTTGCCATCAATAGATCGACTGGTCGTCTCATCGGCCCAAAGCTCCGTCTTAAGCTTCCTGGATGCATTCTCTGGGTACAACCAGATAAAGATGAATGAGAAGGACTCCGAAAACACTTCCTTCGTTACCTCAGCAGGAATCTTCTGTTACAAAGTGATGCCATTCGGATTAAAGAATGCCAGCGTGACTTTCCAAAGGATGATCGACAAAGTATTCCGGGAACAACTCTCGAGAAATATGGAAGCTTATATGGATGACATAGTCGTGAGAAGCCTGTCCAAAGAACAGCACATGAAAGACTTGGAGGAGACATTCACCACACTCGACAAATTCCAGATTAAGCTAAATCCGGAGAAATGCGTATTCGGGGTCACCAAAGGAAAATTCCTTGGTTTCATCGTTGGACAACGAGGAATAGAAGTGGATACGGAAAAGACTCAGGCGATTCTCGACCTCAGCCCTCACAAAAGCATCAAGGACGTCCAAGCCCTCAACGGGAGACTCACGACCTTAAGCAGGTTCTGTTCAAAGTTATAGGAAAAAGCAATCCCGTTTTTAACACGTTGAGAAAGAACAACAAGTTCCAGTGGGGGCAAGAATGCAAACAAGCCTTCGAGAAGATCAAAGAATGCTTCAAGAGTTACCCAAGCTGGGAGTCCCAATGCCCGGTCAAGACCTCTACCTGTCCACATCAGCGTGGGCGGTGGCAGCGGTCCTAATCATGGAAGACGAAAAGAAGGAGATTCCCGTCTACTACACAGGAAAGATCCTGACCCCCGTAGAAAGGCGCTACACCAATATCGAAAAGGTCTTTTTTGCTCTAGTGGTGGCATCCCGGAAGCTACGACTGTACTTCCAATCACACCGAATCATTGTAAGGACCAACTGGCCGTTGAAGCAAATAACGAATAATCCAAACGCGTCAGGACGCATGGTAAGCTGGGCAGTCGAACTCACCCAGTACGAAATTCACTTTCTACCACGAACGGCGATCAAAGCTCAGGCCCTAGTGGACTTTATAACGGAAACCAGCTTCAACCAAGAAGAAGGAAAGCCACCCACCCCCTTCATCATTCAGGTAGACGGCGCCCGGTGCAAGGCAGGAGCGGGAGTTGGGATCGTAGTCCAAACTCCCGACGGACGAGACCTCAACTATGCCTTCCAGTTGGAGTTCGAAGTAACAAACAACGAGGCCGAATACGAAGCTCTCATTCAAGGCCTAGAGGTTGCCATCGCCCTAGGCGCAACAGAGCTGGAAATATACTCAGACACCTTGCTGGTCACCCGGCAACATGACAACATATATGAGGTAAAGGAAGAGAAACTCTGGAAGTACTTACTCAGGGTTCAAGAGCTAAAAGCAAGCTTCTCAAGATGCGAGCTGAAGCACCTTCCCCGAACAAAAAACACCGAAGCTGACGCGCTAGCGAAATTAGCGAGCATGGCCGAAAGAGTACCAAGTAAGGTGTGGTTGGAAACCAAGACCAATCCGAGCGTAGACGAAGCCCAGGTCCTGACGACTGAGCCCCTCGTACCTGAGGAATCTTGGATGACCCCGATCGTGGAATACATCCTTGAAGGAAAATTGCCTCCGGAGGATAAAGAGGCTAGGACCGTGAAACGACGAGCGGCATCATTCTTCTTCGAGGAGGGACGCCTCTACAAAAGATCGTTCACGAGGCCCGCCCTCAGATGCGTCACGAACGAGGAAGGAAGTGAGCTTATAAAGGAGGTACACGAAGGGGTCTACGGAAACCACCAAGGGGAAAGAGCCACGGCCCACAAAATCATAAGGCTCGGTTACTAAATAGCATATATTTAACCTATTTAGATAAATATATACTAATCTAGCATAAAATATGATAAGTCTCGGGCTTATCACGGCCGTGCAAAAAGCCATACTATCCCCGGTACCATTCGCAATGTGGGGGTTGGATATCATTGGTCCCTTCCCGGAAGCATCTCCCGGGAGGTTCAAGTTCGTATACGTAGTCATCGACTACTTCACGAAATGGGTTGAGGCAATGTCTACCGTGTCCATCACAGCCAAGAGGTCGCAAGAGTTCGTATGGAAGCATATTGTGTGTAGATTCGAATTGCCAAGGACCATAATAACTGACAATGGGACACAGTTCAATTGTGACAGTTTCCGAGAGTTTTGTGAGCAGTGGAAGATAGAGGTAAGGTTCGCGTTGGTAGCACACCCCCAGGCCAACGGGCAGGTCGAGAACGCAAACGGGCAGATCATAAAAGCTCTGAAAAGAAAGTTAGGAGGCAAAAAGGGAAGTTGGGCCGAACTATTACACCAAATCCTATGGTCTTATCGAACGACGGAAAAAGGACCAACCGGAGAAACACCCTTCAGATTAACTTATGGCTTGGAGGCAGTCGTCCCGGCTGAAATCATGATCCCGTCAGTCCGCTGGGAATCCTATGACGAGCAGCTCAATAATGAAGGGATAAAAGACTGCCTAGACCTGCTCGAAGAAAAGAGAGCTGTTGCGGCCGCCCGGATGGTGAGAGACAAAAGGAAGGTAGAGAAGTACTTCAACCGCAAGGTCAGGGAACGAAGCTTTGTTCCTAGCGAGCTGGTTCTAAGGGAAGTTAAGCAGCCCAAAAAACTTGACCCCCAGTGGGAAGGTCCTTACATTATCCATCAAAAGGTTGGACGAGCTTCATATGACCTAAAGAATGTCGAGGGATACGAATTGCCCCATTCCTGGTACGCAGAATGCCTCAAGAAATTTTATGTATGAAAATCGATGTAATGCTTTGACAACATCAATAAAGGGGATTATTTTTGGAAAGATCTGCGCGTCAAAAGAAAGACCTGGGCCATGTCCCGGGGGCTGTGAAAGCCACAAAAAGAAAAAGAAACACTCGGGTCATGCCCTATAGGATGTAATGCCTGAAAAAGAAACACCTGGGCCATGCCCTATAGGATGTAATGCCCTGAAAAGGAAACACCCGGGCCATGCCCTACAGGATGTAATGCCCTGAAAAAGAAACACCTGGGCCATGCCCTGCAGGATGTAATGCCCTGAAAAAGAAACACCCAGGTCATGCCCTACAGGATGTAATGCCCTGAAAAAGAAACACCTGGACCATGCCCTGCAGGATGTAATGCCCTGAAAAAGAAACACCCAGGCCATGCCCTGCAGGATGTAATGCCCTGAAAAAGAAACACCCGGGCCATGCCCTACAGGATGCAATGCCCTAAAAATCTTGTCATGAGTCGTCGCACTGAAACGAGAACAAAAACGGAAAACCCATCTCCGAAAACCCCGGGAGCTCTGGTCACCTGTAATGGGTGAATCATTAGGTGTGGGACGCCACACCGTACCCTAGTCGGATCCCCCTCGAAACTCTTTCTCCCTCTCACGAGGAAAAGAAAAGAAAGGGGGAACGACCGTGAGTACCATTGCTTGGCTATCAAAAGCAAGGATAGGGAAAGGACAAACAGAAGCGCCCTGTCACTGATTGCAACCGGGCGAGAGCAGGAACGACCAGTCGTTGAAAACGACCAAGTCGCATCCTTAAGATAAAAATGGAACGACCGGTCGTTAAGTGCGACCGGTCGCGTCCGTAAAATAAAGACAACCGGCTAGAGAGTGTAATAGGTAGCACGCGCAAAACAGAAACGACCGGTCGCAGAGAACGACCGATCACAAAATAAAAATAGCACTAATTAGCAAAGCAACTGACAAATAATTCCATTAACTGTTAAAAGTGCATGCACATCAAAACAAAAAAAGGAGGAAAGAAAGCTAAAACTAATCTAAGTTTCTCTGGCCTATCTATGTCTCCTTTACAGTGTCGAGATTCACGGCAGCGGCCCCTTGTATACTCTCCGAAGACCCAGACCTCCCGGCAGAGGACCGGAGACCTACACCACCCTGATGCGCGGCGCTCCCGGGAGGAAGAAAAGACGTCTGGCCAGGAACAAGGCACGTCTCCCCAGGAAGACGCCCGAAGCTCTCAAGCACCTCGTGAAAGGAAGTCTTTTGTGCAACCTCCTTAAAAGACAACTCCCGGTAAAGGCCGTCGTCCATGACCTCGCCCTTGCCCGTAAAAAACCTCGAGACAATTTGGCGGCACGATTTAACCATCCTCCCGCATTGAGAGGTGAAGGATTCCTTCAGGTGGGCAAGCTTTGTGCTCTGCTGCTGCAGGTCCTCCCGCAACTTCCAAGAATAAGCCTCGAGACCGGTCACCTATTGCTCCAGGGTCTGAGCGTAAGCCCGCGGTTAGCATTTGTGGCAATCAACTCTTCTTCAAGGTCGTCGATCTGCAAGTTTAATTTCTTCAGCCCCTCCACAGGATTCCCAGGCCTCGAGCCTAAGTAAAGAGAGGGAGAGAAGAAAAACTTTTATCAAAAAGGGGAGAGAAAAGCAACAAAGAATGATTGGGAAAGTAAAGAATCACCTCTCGTGGCCAGCTCGGAGTTTTCTAGCCACAGCTTAGCCAACTCCTCCTCCAGCATTCTTATTTTCTCTTCGGAGGAGAGCCGTTGCTCCGTGGAGGTCGCGAGCTCACCAGACAGCTTGTGGAGCTCGGCAGACAGCCTCCCCTTTTTCGAAGACCAGGACCTCGCCCGCCCGAGCCACCTCCGCCGTTCTCGCCTCGGAGGATGACAGCTCCTTTTTTAGAAGAGCATTCACCTCAGAGGCAGAACAAAGCTCTTGTGCAAGCTTAGCCCTATCCTCAGCAAGCAGCGCTTTCTCCTGCGCTAAAATGGCCTTCTCGGCACGAAGACTCTCGACCTCTTGATCATGAGAAGCTCGGGCCTGCCCCACCAAGGACTCCAAGTCATAAAAGGCATGCAACCGGGCGTCAGCAAACTCACTTTGTACCTTTTTTAGAGACGCAACTTCCGTCTCCAGCGACCGGATCTGACCCTTAAGGGAGAGGTTTTCCTCACGCAGCCTCTTCAACTGCTCCTCGTACTCGTCACTCTGCCTGGTGCATGCCCGGGGAGCATCGCCCAGCTCCTTCTTCATAGTCGTGGTCTGCTCGTGCACCCGCCTGGAGATCTCTTCTTGAACGGTGTCAACGAAGATGCTGTTGGAAGACCGCTCTATCCTCAACTCCTCTTGAGCGTTGCGGGCCCAACACTCCTCAAGGTGAAGCTGTGAACGGAGAGCCCGTGTGTGCACGTCCACACTTTGAGAAAAAGTCGTCGTCTATACAAAGTAAAACGATGAACATAAGAAAATTAAGAGAAGCACGCAACACCGGCATTAAGGTGAACCACTCACCCGGTAGATCCGCTGCCACATAAGGTTGAGCGAGTCGTCTAGAGGGAAAGAGTGGTGCATGATGGTGTCCGCTCCACCCTCCCCAATCCTCAACCTCTCCTTCGCCGGGGTCACGGTCTATATAGGGGTGAAGAGACCGTCAGGAGAGTCAGACCGGCGAATTGCCTCCTTCCACAGCTCAAAGTAGGAAGACGACTCCGTCACGGGCAATAAAGGAAGAGGCCGGCCGCAGTGGTAGAACCATCCGTCCTTTTCAGACGGCCCACAAAAAGAATCACTGGCGGGCGGAGGAGGTGAGGACGACGTGGCGGTATCGGTATCCTCCTTCGCCTTTGAGTGAAGCTCCGGGTCTGCGGGCACCCCCTCAACTACGCCTGGCGCGACGCCCGCTCCGCAGCCGCTTTCCCCAGGTAATGAAGCCCCGGGCCCAGAAGGGACAATCTCCTCCAAAAGGTCCTGCTGCGGAGCGGTATCCGTGGCGCCCGACCCATCGAGGTGCACTATGTTGGAGGTCTTCGTCTTTTTAGCCATATGCTTCACCCTACCCTTCGAGGCAAGGGTCTTCTGGCGATGCTGAGTAAGGGACGGTTGACCAGGCGCCACGCCCGCGCCGGCTTGTCCTGCTCTCTCCTCGGACCCGGCATTCTCGGCCTCGGGAACTACAAAGCAGAGAAACACACACAAAAGTGGATAACCTCAAAAATAGAACCAGACATCAGCAGCAAGTAACAACCAAGGTGAAGAAGAAGCAAAACAACAAAAGCCGGAACAGATAAAACACAAAGGACGAGACCGCACATGCACACTCTCTCTCGTCCCATGGACTAAGACTGAGATCTGACCCAGGCGTAAGAGGGAGAAAAACCCGACGGCCGGAACCTGGACTAGTGTACCAAGTACCTGGTTGATTAGCAGTGGCAGGTGACCGGGTCTCCGATGTCCTAGGAAACCCCTCTTCTCTAACCCTCGCTGGTCTCTGTTTCTTTGCTGGGTGTTCAGCTTCTTCCCCAGACCTCTTCTGACCAGCAACAACCGCCTCTTCTTCGTGAAGAGCTGTCTTCTCCACAGCGTCCAGGGTGGCATAGTAGTCCACCTTCCCTTCCCTCGTCTTGAAGGACACCAATTGCCAACTATGGAAGGGACCCACCTTTGCCCCAAGTTGAGGAAAATCTGCGACAAGAAGGGAAGCACGAGTAACAAGGAGCCGAGGCAAAACAAAAGCAAAAAAAAGCAGGGGGGCAAAAGCTCTTACCCTCAGAGTGCGCAAGCGAGGCTAGACGCACGCTTGGATGACGATCGCTCACCGCCCTCATAACCCGGGACATGGGGAGCTCCGATTTGGATGACATGGGGCAGTATAGGGAGCCCTTGATAATCGAAGGACAGTAGGCAACCCCAAGGTACCGCCCGGGAGGCGGGACGATGACAAACCACCGTGCATTCCAACGCTGAGCAAGCTTCTTGTACTCAAAGAGCGAATACCCAGACCGGCCAGATATGGTCAAGTTGCCAGAATCAACCCTGCTGCTGAAGAACTGGACAAACTCTGTAGCAGAAAGCGTGACCCCCTCCTCGGCACAGAGAGCAACATAGGCATGGAGTTGACATATAGCCTTCGGATGAAGCTGGGCAAGCGTGTAGCAGCAGCGAATCAGAAACCCCATTACGAACGGGTAGGGAGGAACCGCCATTCCACGCAGGAAGAAATCGGAATACACGACGTAGCCGCGACTGAAATCGTCAAGGGCATGCGAATCATCCAAAGGAAGGAAAATCTGAGTCCCAATGGGAACCTCCACCTTCGCAAGAAGGGAATCGAGAGCTTTAACATCCAATATGCTAGGTAACGGCTCCCGATTCTTGGAGTAGGCAGACTTAGGCTTCAAGAAGGATGGGCGGAATTCCCCCCCCCCGATTTGGAACCCACGATGGCGTTTAAAGTAGAAGTGTGAGACGATTTAGAGCTGGAAGATGCCATTGGAGCAGGGAAAGTGCGGGAGCGAGGTAATCAGGGAAGACGAAGCAGAGCGAAGAGAGAGAATGCGGAAATAGCAAAGCGTAAGAGAAAGCACAAAAACCTGTGAAGCGCAAAAATTGGAGGAAAGAGAAAGCGTTGCCCTCCCAAAACCTTTTAAAAGCGGTAAAATAATTTTGGAAATATTTATAATATAAAAAAAACAAAAATGCACTTTTTGCAGGAAAAGTGCAAAGACTCTGCGTATTCTGCAGCAACGGCTAGCGTGCGTGAGACGATAAAAATTCCGCAACGGTTACTCTATACAGGCGCAGGCGCGAGTGCGGCACAAACACGGCGCCCGCAATGCGCGGACCGCAAGAAGTTCCCCCTTTCTCTTCTGAAGCAAAAAGGCGGATCTTGTGGGACTGGGAGATGGGGAGCAACAAGAGGACAAGGCCTGACGCAAGGACAAAACTTTTTCATCCCCAAAGCCAAACCGGAAGAGCCAGGATCAAAATTCTACTTTCTTCGTTCACAATGCCAAAAGTAGAACTTGTGGGACTGATGAAGAGGAGAAAACACGTCTAGGAGCCCCGAAAAAGGCCAATGACCCAGCGAGGTAAAAGGAAAAGAAAAGGAAAGTCAAGGCAGTGACCGGGCGTCCCTAACTAGGCCCAGGAGACCCCAGCCGGATCGAAAGCAGCGCCCGATCGTTCTCGACCGGTCGCTAGAAATCTTAGAGCGTAACGTAGAAAGTGATCGGTCATCTATGACCGGTCGCCAAAACCATCGTTGCGACCAGTCGTCCACGACCGGTCATCAAGGAACTGAGACACAGCGTAAGAAACGACCGGTCGCCTATGACCGGTCACCAAATACGCCATATGTAGCACGAGTAACGACCAGTCGCTTGTGACCGGTTGATAGGAAGATAGGACGAGTATAAGTAGCTGCCAACGATAGGGAAATTAGGATAAGATACTTATGAGATATTTTATAGGTCTATCAAGATATTTATGTGCCAGGCTGGCACAATATGATAGGCCAAGAAAGCCTGTGGGAAACACTATAAATAGGGGTTCACCCCCCCAATGAAAGGCACGCGATCTATGCTTGAGAATTTCCACTGTTGCATTGTTATTGCGAATCTCTTTCTCTCTCTCTTGTGCTCCCCTTGCTCGGTAACAAGGTAACTCGATAAAACTCGAAGAGCTTGATGATAGATTAGGATTCCGACTAGTGAATTACTCGAGAAGATTGTTTGGGAACTTAGGGATATGTACCATTTCACCAACCAAATTAAGCTTCTTGGTGAACTGCTTCCGCCTCAAAGACTTGTAGAGAAACTTCTCATCACACTTCCTGATAGATATGAATCCAAAATCTCATCTCTTGAGGATTCAAAGGATTTGTCCAACATAAATTTTGCAGAATTGATCAATGCGCTTCAAGCGGTTGATCAACGAAGGACAATGAGAGGAGAAGAAAATGAAGACAGTGCTGAAGCCACCTTTATGGTTAAGTCTTCAAAATTTAAAGGAAAAGGCAATTTTTTACCATGTACTAATTGTAAAATTTTCGCCATGATGAAGATGATTGCTAGCACAAAGGAAAATCTCAGTGTTATAAGTGCCAAAATTATTGCAGGTTTGGTGCTCAAACAAGTAACAAAGAAACTGAGATGACCTAGTTCGCAGAAAAAAATATATTTTAGAGGTAAGGAGAGATGTGCTCCTGGGATAGATTATTGGTGAGATGTGCACCATAATTGCACGAGAAGTTGAGAAGTGCATCCGGATTTTGAAGAGAAGTGCTCCGTGGAAGATTTGAAGATTGAAGAGATGTGCTTCAAATATTTATGTTTAAGTAGTTAAGATTTTTTTTCATAGTTTTTTTAAAGAATTTCAAATCAAGGGAAAGTGTTGGTTTTAATGATTTGAAATTAATAATTATTATTTAGTTTTATCAAGAAGATTAGTTTTTGTAAGAGGAAGTTACGGGGTTGTTAAGATATTTTTTGATAACAAGTTTAGTTACATTGGCCTATAAAAGGATTGTATTTCTATCAGAATTAAATGTAAAAGTAACGTATTATTATTTGTCTACTCATTTCTCGACATTTTTATATCCTCAATAATGCATACCTCCCAAAGCAAAACTGTATATGTGAATGCTATCGACTAGAGTTCAAATTGATAGTTTTAGGTTTCCTATAGCTTTTCTAATACGATCTCACCAGAAGCAACCAGCTCCCTAATCTTGTGAAATCTGACGTCAATGTGCTTCGTCCTGGCATGATAAACTTGATTCTTAGCCAGATGTATAGCACTTTGACTGTCACAAAGCAACTGATCTCCACCTTGCTTAATACCCAATTCAGCCTCAAGTCTTCGAACCCATAGTGCCTCCTTAGATGCTTCTCCCAACGCCATGTATACAGCCTCAGTGGTAAACAACACAACAACAGACTGCAACACAGATCTCCAACATATGGGGCCTCCTGAAAGAGTAAATACATATCCTGTAGTAGACCTCCTATTATCCAGATCACCAGCATAGTCTGAATCCACATATCCCACAACTACTTAATCTACCTCCTGGACTCCAAATATAAGTCCATAGTCAGTTGTACACTTAAAATACCTGAGAATCCACTTCACTGCAGTCCAGTGATCTCACCCAAGATTAGACATGTACTTGCTGACTTGACTAACAGCTTGGGCCAAGTTAGGTCTCGTGCACACCATAGCATACATCAAGCATCCAATTGCACTCGCATAAGGAACTCGTGTCATATCTACAATCTCCTCCTCAGTGGTTGGACAGTGAGATAATGAAAGTATAAAGTGATTCTCCAGAGGTGTATTTGCAGATTTGGCCTTTGTCATGTCAAACCTGTCAATCATCTTCTCTATGTAACTCCTCTGAGACAACCACAACCTCTTGGAGCTCCTGCTCTGTGAATCTCCATCCCAAGGTTCTTTTTAGCAGCACCTATATCCTTCATATGAAACTCTTTTTCCAGAAGATCCTTCAACTCATCAACATCTTTCATATTTCTCCCAGCAATAAGCATATCATCAACATATAGCAGTAGGAACATAGGGGTGTCATCTTCAGCATGCTTAACATAAGCGCAACAGTTATACTCATATTGCTTGTAGACAATCGCAACATATAAGAATCAAAATGTTTTTACCACTGCCCAGGAGCTTGCTTCAAGCCATATAAGGATTTCTTCAACCTGCACACAAGATGCTCCTCTGCATCCTGGATAAACCCTTCAGGCTGTTGCATATAGATTTCTTCCTCCAAATATCCATGGAGAAAAGCTGTCTTCACATCCATCTGCTCGAGATGCATATCCCAGCTAGCCACCAAAGCTAACACAACTCTGATGGAGGTGGGCCTAACAACAGGAGAGAAGATCTCATCATAATCAATCCCTTTCTGATGTGAGTACCCATTTGCTACTAGTATGGCCTTATATATCTCCCCTTCTTTTTCTGATGCCCCAGGTTTCTTCTTAAAAATCCACTTGCATCCAACTGCCTTCTTGCCCTTTGGTAGAGGAATGAGATCCCATGTTTGATTCTTTCTTAGACTCTTAGTCTCCTCCAGCATGGCATCCAACCATTCTTCTTTCTCCTGGCTAGATATAGCCTCTCGAAAGCTAGATGGATCGTCTGTACCAACACAAGAGCATAGTTGACCACTTCTACATAACTGAATCTCTGAGGTGGCTTAATGATATGTTTTTGTCTGCCAGAAACTAAAGACTCCACCTGCTGATGATTCATATCTGTCTGCTCATCTACTGTAGCTATTGATCTAGTGGCAGTCTCACTAGAACTGTCCTTCAGATTTTTTTTATAGGACCAACATCAGTCTCAAATGTAGTAGTAGTAGGTCTCTGATCTAACCTTGCATGTTGCAGCATATACTGCTCATCAAATACAACATCTCAACTAAGTATCATTATCTTAGCCACAGGGTCCCACAACTTGAAGCCTTTCACACCTTTCTTAAACCCCAGAAAGATGCATCTCTTGGACTTGGAGTCCAGCTTACATCGTTCATCATGACGAATTAGAACATAAGTAGTGCAACCAAATATCTTCAAGTTAGATAAATCGATATCTACTCCAGTCCATACCTCTTCAGTGATCTTCCTCTCAAGAGAGCTCCTTGGTGATCTATTAATGAGATAGACTACCATATGTGGAGGGTGATTTTTCGGTATGAGGGGGGTCTATCTAAATATGGTCTGACTAAAAGCCTAGATCCTAGAAATTGCCATTCTGTGGAGGGTGAAAACCTGTCACCTTGGCATCCCTCAAATACCTACTCTATCGTCCGTCTTTCCCAGAAAGCATAAGGGGAATGCTAGTGAGCACTACACCCGCTCTCAATGGGCCCCACGCGGACTTATGCCTCTATAAGGCGGAATTGACTAGAATCGCCACCTAGTTTGACCTACGATACTAGGAAGGAAGGGAAGGAGGGTTCTAAGAACCGTTGGTTGACTCTGAAATTGTGGATAGGATTTATCTGGTCATGTCCAAGATTCCATGTGGGTTCGCACTGGGTTACACCCCTTAGAAGTGGCAACGACCACGACTTCGGATTGGTGCCCGAGGAAACCTCGGTCTCCAATTGTCGGGATTACCTTCTTTCAAAACCTTTTTAGAGAGATTCATTAAAAGCCAAGGATAGGATCAAAAGAGGAGTGAGGAAGATTTTGAAGAATAGGCTAGTCTTGGAGCTGGTTTGGTTGAAGTGCTTTGAGAGGTTTTAATTGCTCTGAGAGATTTGAGGTCGTTTTGGGTCTTCACGGGATTAAGAGGATGATGGGAGTTTTGAGGAGTAAAAGGGCATTTTGGTCATTTTTGGTGGAGTCAAAGGGGTATTTGGACCATTTGGCTGATTTGAGGAGTTTTTTGTGTTTGCGAAGTTCGGATTTTGAAATGGTCGGGTTTTTGAGGTGTTTTGGGAAGTTGAATGTGTTGAGGTGCAATTCGGGTTTTAAGGATGGTTGGGTGTGGAAGAGGATATGTGGTTTGTAGGTATTCGGGTTTTGAAGATGTTTCAGGTTTCTGGGAGCCTCCAGGAATTGGAGGTCTTATGTGACTTAGAGTTGGTTCAGAGGAGGATTGAGAAGTGCTTATGGGTCCTAGAGCTCTAATGGGAATGTTGGATTGGGTTATTCAGAATTGTCTCTCTTAAAGTTTTTAAAACCGAAAAACCATTTTTTGTTGTAAAAGGGCGGATAATCCCAAGGGATTACCCTATGTACCCCCTCGAACACGACACTTAATTAATGGTAAGTGCCGAGGCTCGAAAGATGGGGCAATGAATTTATGTCGAAAATAGGATTTAGAGAGAAACACCATGAATGAGATGTTCTCGGTCAAACCCTAATAACGTCTCTAACTCCCGGGTTTTAAAACATTAAAAACCGAAAACATTGAAATCGAGCGGAAGGGAGTTAGACGATTCTAAAATCCCGGCTGCAACTAGGAAGGTCGTTACTTCCCTAGCACCCCGCCTTGTAAAAATCTAGGCTGCAATTAGGGGAGGTTTGTCACCCTAATGCCCCGCCTAAAGAGATCCAGACTGCGACAAGGGAAGGTTATAACCCCAGTGCCCCGCCTCGGATTTTTATTTTGGGAAGGAATACAAGTGATGTTCTAACCATGGAGGAAACGTTTTGAAGGGGTTAGACATTTCTTGCTCCCTGAAAACAATTTATTTGGATTTGAAAACTAAGTTAGAAAACTTTGAAAGTTGTTCAGAATTCTCGACGAAGAAACACTGATTTTGAGAAATGCTTTTAGGAGAAAACTTTTTGTATATGTGAGAAGAACTTTTTGCAATAGAGAAGAGTTTTCTGTGATTTGAGAAGAGTTTTTCCTTTTTAAATTCCACAAAATGGTTTCTTTGAAAACTTAATGAGGCTTGAATAGAATGATGGCTTTGAAATTCTTTTTGGATTTTTAGGTTTTAAAAGGAATTTACAAGTGAGTGTGGATTGGATGAAATGTATTTGGGTTTGAGTTGAATTGAGCTTGATGGAATAGGTTCGGTTTGGATTGAGGTTCAGGCTTGATCCAGATTGAATTTTGAGTTGAGTCAAAGTTGGGTCAAGGTCAACGTTTTTGGGTCAAGGTCAACATTTTTGGTCAAGGTCAACGTTTTTTGGTCAAGGTCAACATTTTTTGGTCAAGGTCAATGTTTTTGGACTTGGGCCAACTTTGGGGTTGGGCTTGGTTTGGATTGTATGGACTTGGGCTTGATTGGGCTGATGGGCCGAGTTGGGCAGATGGGCCGAGATTGTTTTGGGCCAAGGATTGAACTTGGTTTGGATTGAGTCAATGGGCCGAGTTGGGCCGAGATAGGGTTGATGGGCCAAGTGTGGGTATTTGGGCCGAGATTGTTTTGGGCCACGGATTGGACTTGGTAATGGGCCGAATGAGCTTGGGCTAGATAATGGGCCAAATGAGCTTGGGCTTGGTAATGGGCCGAATAGGCTTGGGCTAGGTAGTGGGCCGAATGGGCTTGGGCTAGGTAGTGGGCCGAATGAGCTTGGGCTTGGTAGTGGGCCGAATGAGCTTGGGCTAGGTAGTAATGTTTTTGGGCCTTGGATTTTATGTTTTTGGGTTCGGGCCAGACTGGGCCGAATTTGGGCTTTGGGCCTTGGGTTTCGGTTTTTGGGCCTGGGCCAGACTGGGCCGAATTTGGGCTTTGGGCTTGGGTTTCGGTTTTTGGCCTTGGGCTTTTTGTTTGGGTTTTTTAGCTCGGGCCAGACTGGGCCTTGGGTCGGTTCGGGCCCTGGGTCGGTTTGGGATTGGGCCGAGTGGAATGTTGGGACCGGGCTGAGATTTGGGCCAATTTGTGCTAGGCTGAGATTGGGCGTGGAACTTGTATCGAGCCGGGCTGCGGAATGGGTCGGGTGGAGTAATGGGCCGGGTAGATTTGGGTCGGGCTTGGATTTGGGCCGGGTTTGGATTTGGGCTGGGTTTGGATAATGGGCCAAGAAGTGGGCATTGGGTTTGGATAATGGGCCAAGAAGTGGGCATTGGGTTTGAGGCTTTAGACTTGGGTCTTGGGCTTGGATTCGGGCCTTGGGTCAGTTTGGGCCTGACTGAGATGTGGGCCGGACTGAGAAGTGGACCGGACTGAAATGGAATTGGGCTTTGAAAATAGATTTCTAATAAGAAGTTTGAAATTGGGCTTAAGCTATGTCTGAATGAAAAATATTTGGATTCACAAATGGATTGGATTTTGTTGATTGTACATTTTATTCTGAAATTAGGGGATGATTTGGAAAGTTTTAAGAAACCGGGTATTCCTCGAATGGACCGTGTCTAGGACCCGTATGCATCGAGGATACCCAAACCTAAAGCTTTTCTAAAGTGGGCCTTTGAGGCCCACAAAGGGGTCAACCTAATGGGCTATCTAAGGCCACCTGTCCTAGCCTGGTTTGGCTAGTTATGGGCTAAGTCTGAGCTAAGCTAGATTTGGGCCCAAGTTTAGGCAGGCCCAAACAGATCAAACCCATACGGTTTCACCAGTAACAAAACATCATCAACAAGTGTAGTCGTAAACTTCAACAGCCATGTAAACAAAGCACATGAATTTCAAAAGCCACCCAATAAATCATGTATATACAGAACTGAGTCTAGGGGGTTATCAAAGCAGCATGTATGTGAGAGTGGATTGCAGAATAACCAAATAACAAATCAGGTTTAATTAATCCTAGAAGTCTAAATAAGACAGATGACAAAGTGAGCCCTACTGTGTGGGTTGCTAATTGGTTATTATTCTCGCACTTTTTTTTTGTTTTCTTTCAATGACCACACAAAGGCCTGCAAGCAAGAGGAAAGAGTCCAAGAGGAATAGGTATACAGCAGACAGAACAACATATTCACAACTGTAATGAATTCTGAAACAAGTAACTGATTAGAATGCCCTTTAATCTAGGCCAACCAGGAATGGATGAGCATGCTCGCATAGATTCAATCTTAACAACAGTGAGGAGGCAGTACAGTTTCTTTTCCAGAGAACAAATCCGATTCGCAACAGAAATGGGTTTCATCACACAAACATACATAAACACCACAAATGAACCTCACAGGCGCAGGCCAAAAGTAACTATCATTCACACCTCAAACATAGAAGCAATTCAGTTAGGAAATGGTGTACCAGGGAAATGAAGACTAAGTTTCCTGCAAGGTTTAAGCCACAAACAGACAACTGGATTAGTGCATATGCTCCTTCGATCAACAGAAATCTAAACGAAGTTAAATGAAGAGGCACAAAGCTTAGAAAAGTGAGATTAGAGCTCTGCTCATGTGGGAATGGGTATAACCGGCACCGAAGGTCGGGGTGAGCTTCTCCTGCTCGACTAGCAAACAAACACGAGCGATGGTCAAGTATAAAACCGCATAGCAGAGGCACTATTAGGAGAAACAAAATAAACAGTGCTTTGGCACACTTTCAGTGACAGAAGCGGATTGCTAGATCATGACCATAGGATAGGTTACCGGCAGAAACGAAACCGAATGAAACATCCTTACTGGAGAGGGACCAGTCCATCTCTACTGCAGATGCTTACTATAATAACATGCACAAAGAAGATTTGCTGAACTGGATGTGGACCAGTTTATCAGTACAACAGTTACTAGCAGTATGAACGTGAATCGTAAGAGAAAGGGAGATACAGAGCCATCGCTGCCTGTTTCAAACACGAATAAAACCCGAAACTCGACGTTGTCGGAGCGCCACGAATGTACCGATTAAAACAGAAGTAAACGCAATAGGCAGAACTCGAATCGAGATTTGTGTTTGAACATGCCATGTTCGTGGACTTCTAAGTCCATACCAGGCCATGAAATCGCTTAGGGAGCGTAATGATAAAAAACTTGCAGAACTGAACTACTACCGATATTTGAAATGAAGAGTAGCGAACCAGGGAGCAAATGAAAGCTATAACCGGGATAGATACCGAAACCACATTCACTCCCTTTCATTGGACTCACAAAGGAGAACAAAACAGAAAGAGAAGATGAGCATAAATCTAAATCGGGGACTAAACGCTCAAATGCCCGAAGCCAGGAACCTACGAAACCGAACATTCGAGGCCTGCTTTCGGATTTTTGTTTTGAAAGAAAAGAAGAGGAGGAAAACGGAGATAATGGAGATGGGTTTTGCGTTGGAAGTAATTTCTCGACTGAACCACAATAATCTGCCATTATCGATTCGAGACTTTTAACAGAAAGTAGGCTTGAAGTCGTAGAACGAGAAGAAGAGAAAAAAAACGGAATGGTGCTTACTCTGTTGGTACCGAGGTGAACGAAAGCAAAAAGACGAAGAAGACAGGCGAGCTTGGCAGATTGCGGTGAAACCTCAGAGGGAACACGCAGTAGACCGACGAAGAAGAAGTGGCTTTCAGAGTGTGGGTTCGATTTCGGGATTTTTGGGTGAGGAAGACGAACAGAGGAGTTCTAAAAAGAGAGGTGGGTTTCTCTTTGTTTTGGTTTCGAGAAGAAAACGCCGGCAATCCGACTGGAAGGAGGAGAATACTGGGGATTAGTGTCTGTCGATTCAAAATATTCTCTGTCTCTTGTAGGGTTTTTTGAGAATGTTTTTATAAGGAAAGGTGCCACCAGATGTCAACCTAGGGCTTCTTTTGTAGAGATGGGCTCTTTTAAGATCTTGGAGCAGAAAAGAAACGGGTCCAATTAAGGAGGGGCTGGGTTTGGTCCATGCATGTGGCAAACAAAAATAAAAGGCGAGGATGCTCCCACCCAGACTCGAACTCGGTACCACCAGCTTCCTCCCTGCATACCCTAACCAACCGAGCTATAATCGCATTCGTTATATGGATGCGAGGAAATAAAACAAGTGTTATGCTACGAGGTGGGGCAAAACAAGGGAAACGTCCTCCGTTCTTGCTAAAATTCAAAACCGCGAAATGTTTTAAAACAAAAGCAACAAAAAGGTGCATACAAAATGAAGCAGGCTGAAACGGATTACGATAAAAGGCTCGTGCTCCTTTTCTAATAGGAATGTGAGATTTAAATGTCGGGAAAAAGAAATTCCTTTAGTTGAAAACGGGGACGACCGCCTTGTTTCTGAAAGCATGCTCATTTTTGCATTTTTGTTTCAAAAAATAAAAATGGGTGAGAATTTTTGGTGTCTACAGATGGCTCCCCTTGATTCAATTCTGCAATAGAAGGCTTGCAGAATTGGATCAAGGTTGACGGGGCGCCAAAAATTCTCACTATGGTTTTATTCGTGTAACGAGATGCAGTTGCCCAAGGCGCACTGTGTGAATGCAACAGAAAAAAAATTACACGATAGTGGGATGCACGAGGACTTATGACGAGCCTCAACTAGACCTCTTGACATCTAGCTATAGGACTTATGACGAGCTTATAATGCAATTGAAAGTACGAGGACTTATGACGAGCCTCAACTAGACCTCTTGACATCTAGTCATAGGACTTATGACGAGCCTATGATACTGACAATTAGATTGATTGGGGTGCACGAGGACTTATGACGAGCCTCAACTAGACCTCTTGACATCTAGCTATAGGACTTATGACGAGCCTATAATGCAATTGAAAGTACGAGGACTTATGACGAGCCTCAACTGGACCTCTTGACATCTAGTCATAGGACTTATGACGAGCCTATGATACTAACAATTAGATTGATTGGGGTGCACGAGGACTTATGACGAGCCTCAACTAGACCTCTTGACATCTAGCTATAGGACTTATGACGAGCCTATAATGCAATTGAAAGTACGAGGACTTATGACGAGCCTCAACTAGACCTCTTGACATCTAGTCATAGGACTTATGACGAGCCTATGATACTAACAATTAGATTGATTGGGGTGCACGAGGACTTATGACGAGCCTCAACTAGACCTCTTGACATCTAGCTATAGGACTTATGACGAGCCTATAATGCAATTGAAAGTACGAGGACTTATGACGAGCCTCAACTAGACCTCTTGACATCTAGTCATAGGACTTATGACGAGCCTATGATACTAACAATTAGATTGATTAGGGTGCACGAGGACTTATGACGAGCCTCAACTAGACCTCTTGACATCTAGCTATAGGACTTATGACGAGCCTATAATGCAATTGAAAGTACGAGGACTTATGACGAGCCTCAACTAGACCTCTTGACATCTAGTCATAGGACTTATGACGAGCCTATGATACTAACAATTAGATTGATTGGGGTGCACGAGGACTTATGACGAGCCTCAACTAGACCTCTTGACATCTAGCTATAGGACTTATGACGAGCCTATAATGCAATTGAAAGTACGAGGACTTATGCCGTTTCTCAACTAGACCTCTTGACATCTAGCTATAGGACTTATGACGAGCCTATGATACTAACAATTAGATTGATTAGGGTGCACGAGGACTTATGACGAGCCTCAACTAGACCTCTTGACATCTAGCTATAGGACTTATGACGAGCCTATAATGCAATTGAAAGTATGAGGACTTATGACGAGCCTCAACTAGACCTCTTGACATCTAGTCATAGGACTTATGACGAGCCTATGATACTAACAATTTAGGTTGATTGGGTTCGGGTTTGTTACGATCTGAGGGCTCCGGTACGATCGGATGGCTCCATTTTGATCTGTGGCTCCCTTGTGAGCAACGACTCTGGGATGGTTGATGGGTTCGGGTTCGGTATGATCTGAGGGCTCCGGTATGATCGGATGGATCCATTTTGATCTGTGGCTCTGGTTCGGCCCTGAGATGGCTCCGGTGTAGCCCCGGGATGATTTTCTTGATTGAGGCATAGAGTGATGGCAGTGTCCTTGTGATTCGAGGGGAGAAGGGTTTTTATTTGGGACGGGGTCGCACCCTGAGAGGGTTGCCTACGTACTCAACTCCCTGTTGAGATCAGACCTTACGTAGTTCATGATTTTGGCGAGTGAGGAGTTTGGTGGTGAGGGGAATGTCTTGCGGGGCATTTTCTTTGACACGCCCGAAGACTTTTGATCCTTTGTTTTGATGGCTGCGCCCGAGAGTTTGTCGTGCCGGTGGGAAGGAGACAGGCTCTGTGCTGTGGCTTCCTTTTCTAAAAGAGCATACTCATCTTTCTCTTTCCGTGTGTAGGATATTATGTCCGAACCGATGGATGCAAATCTATTCTACATGCATTTTGGTTGGATATGATTGAATGCAACGAGGATGTCGTGTCAAGGTGAGCTCAGCCAAGAATTCTAGTTAAGTCAGACTAGTCATTTCTGAGCCACTTCTTTCTTGAAAAATCTTCCCGAAAGAGGCCTCTCGGGATCTCTTATACCTTTCCGTTTCCTTTCTTAAGGTCAGTTAGGCTTTCTTTAATCGGGGTGATGAACACTCGTTTTTTTCTCTACCTTCCTGATTCTTTGACGCTCGTTTGTGCACGATTGTATTGACAAGATCGGACGCGTTGTGGCCTTTCATGTTTCGAATTTGGTACTTTTCGAATCAAGCAAATACCATCTCTAAGTCGGAGGTCTTTCGATGGGTTATAACGGGGCTGCAGGGTATGTCATATGGGACTGGAGGATTTGTTTGAGGATTGTGTAGCTTTGGTGCAACGGAGGATATGCTTCACCTTCGCCATGGATGGAGTGATTTTGGACTCTTTCGCATTTGTGCGATTATGTGTCTCATTTTTGATTTGCTACTTTCTTTGAGTAGTCTATTTGCATTTCTTCGTATTTGATGTTTGGTCTCATCTATTTATCAAGTGTGGCATCGAGTGGTGTGAGACTTTCATTTCCTCCTTTACTATTTGAGCGTTTTGTGCTCCGCTTCTCTCGTTTTCATCCTCTTTGGGTATCTCTTTCAAGCTTTCCTCATGCTTTAAATGGTGGGGAAGGAACCATGGCTCCAGCTCTTTTATCCTCTTTGCAGGGGTGAATGGTTGTGATGTGGGGTGGTATATCGTGGAGCTGTTTTCGAAAAGGATTCTCAATGAAAGGCTCAGCGGGGTTCACTAAGGGATCGTTTTCAGGGTCAATAAGGCTTTTGGCCTTGTGGAGGTTTTCTTCGATCCTAGGTGCCTCGTCATCCCTATTGACAGATAATTGTTTCCTCTACTATTCCCAAATTTTGACATGAATGGTAACGCGCTTTTCTCATCAATATTTAGTTCCGTAAAGGGGGATCCTCACCTGGTGATTTGAAATTTAAATGCATCAAACGCTCTGGGTTTTGCACGCTCTGTGTTTCTCTCATGCACTCAACTCTCACGGGAGGTTAGAGATCCTTTCAAGACCTCTTCGGGGAAAATGATACAAGTTCGGCGGCCTTTGATGACTTATGTGACTTTCCTAGAATTAAAGATCGAGATGCACCTCGACACTAGGGATATGCAAATGCAAATGCAATTAAGCTAAACCTAATACAGATGATAATGATAACTTTTGTGTGGATGCGTTTTTTTTTTTGTGGATGCATTTTTTTGGATGCATTTTTGTGGATGCATTTTTTGATGATTTTTGATGCGTTTTTTTTTTTTTTTTTTGGATTTTTATGACGGTTCAGACATAATATCGTTTCAGCCGGTCAAGATTGACAAGGCTTTGAAATTCTTCCCCGTCCAAATCTGTCAGTAATACAGCACCATGAGGGGTTATTCTTTGACCAGATAAGGGCCCACCCAGTTCGGTCTGAACTTCCCTCGTGGGTCTGGTAAATCTTTCTCAGCTCTTTTAGGACGAGATCGCCCACTTGGATGTTTCGTTCTTTGACCCTTTTGTTGAACGCTCTAGCCATTCTCTTCTGGTAACCCTGGATGTGATATAATGCCTGTAGGCGTTTCTCATCAAGAAGAGCAAGACTGTCATAGCGTGTTGCAACCAGTCACTTTCAGCAATTTTCAGTTCGTTAGTGACCCGAAGAGTTGGAATTTCAAGCTCGATTGGCAAAACACATTCTGACCCATACACCAAGGAATACGGGTGGCTCCGTTGCAGTTCTGACAGTAGTTCGGTAACCCCAGAGAGCGTAGTGTAGCTTTTCTGGCCAATCTCTGTACGTTTCAACCATTTTTGCCAGTGCACTCTTTACGGCTTTGTTGGCGGCTTCGACCGCTCCGTTAGTCTGAGGTCTGTATGGATGATCTGTGGTAACGGATGTTGTATTTTTCCATGACCCGGATAGTGTCTCCGTCAAATTGGGGACCGTTGTCTGATACGAACTCTGATGGAACCCCGTATCGGCATATGATGTCTCGCTCGATGAATTGGGCAACTTGCTTTGATCCGATGTTCGCGAACGACCGTGCCTCTACCCATTTGCTGAAATAATCTATCGCTACAAGGATGTAGCGGTGTCCATTTGAAGCTTTGGGGTGGATTTCTCCATGATGTCGATTCCCCATATAGAGAACGGCCAAGGAGCCGCCATGGCTGTCAGGGGTAGAGGAGGCAGATGTTGCAAGTTAGCATGGGTCTGACACTTGGCGCACTTTTTCACGAATTCGTGGCAATCGGTTTCCATCGTTGTCCAGTAGTACCCTAGCTGAGGATTTTCCGGGATAGGGAATGTCCTCCAGCATGGGTCCCGCATACTCCCTCGTGGACGTCCTCGATGATCTTATCAGCCTCTTTTCGGGTCACACACAAGTGTTGGACTCCATTCGGCATTCTCTTGTAGACCCTGGTTCCGCAGACCACATACTGGTTTGACATTCTTCTTAGCGCGATGCGGTCCTGCTTAGTGGCTTCTGGCGGATACTCTCCTCTTCTAAGGAAATTCTCGATGTCCACAAACCACTCATCCTCGACTTCCCCTGTCTCGATGGCTCCAATCTCAAACGAGGGTGTATTAGTCATGGTTATCCACAAGGGGAAGTATAGTGAACCGGTCGGTACTTGGACCACTGAAGCCAAGGAGGCTAAAGAGTCGCAAAGATGTTCTGGCTCCGGTTCACATGCTTGAAAGTCACATTTCGAAAGCAGTGATTAGTGTGAAAGGTAGTCATGGTAGGGGATCAATCGTTCTTCTCTGATCTCCCAAGTCTGGTTGACTTGCGAAATAACGAGATTAGAATCGCCAAAGACCTCCAACTCCTCCACTTGCAATTCTAATGCCATTTCAAGTCCCAGGATGCAGGCTTCGTATTCCGCCATGTTGTTAGTGACCGGATAATTGATTTTTACCGCAGCTGGAAGTAATCTCCCTCAGGATGGATCAACAAGATCCGCCCCTTTACCCTTATGGTTGACGGCACCATCAAGTACAACCTCCAGAGTTTTCCGTAATGTCATGATTTGTTCGTCCGGGAAATCGTCATTTCCGAAGAACTCGGATGCTACAGGGCATTCTGCTAGATGTTCGGCTATGGCACTCCCTTTGATTGACTTTGAATTTTGAAAGTGATATCGAATCAGACAACAATAGGGACCATCTGGATAAGCGACCGTCAGAATTGGCTTTTCCAGAAGGTACTTTATAGGGTTCATGCGTGCAATCAGATGAACCTCTTGCCTAACAAGTAGTGCCTTAGCTTCTTCGTAGCCCAGACCAAAGCAGCACAAATTTGTGGATGTCAGAGTATCGTGTTTCTGCATCGACCCATTTCTTGCTGATATGGTAGATTGACTTTTCACGCGGTGGGGATCCTTGTTCCTGGGCCAGCATGGCGCCCATGGATGTTTCCCGAGCGTCAGGTAAAGAATCATTGGCTTACCCTCCTGGGGCGGTACCAAGACGGGCGGGTTCTGCAAATAGGTTTTGATCTTTCAAAGGCTTCCTGACACTGCTCATTCCAGACCTTAGACGCATCTTTCTTCAACAGACGGAAGATAGGCTCACAGGTCTCGGTTAGCTGCATGATGAATCTTCTGATGTACTGAATTCTGCCTAAGAACCTCTGATTTCTTTTTCGGTTTCGGAGGAGGCATTTCTTGAATGGCCTTTATCTATCGGGTCTACCTCGATTCCCGGGTAGTGATCATGAAGCCCAAAAGCTTTCCTCCGGTACTCCGAATGTACATTTCTCGGGGTTTACTTCATTTGGTACTTCCGCATCCGATCAAAGAACTTTCTCAGTTTATCAAGTGGTCCTCCCGTTGGGCAGCTTTGACAATCATGTCGTCTACATACACCTCCACTTCCTTGTGAATCATATCATGCAATAAGGTAGTGGCGGCCCTTTGATACGTGGCTCCGGCATTTTTCAAGCCAAAGGCATGTTCACGTAACAAAAGGTTCCCCACTGGGTTATAAAAGACGTCTTTTCCTGGTCTTCTACGGCCATTCGGATTTGATTGTAACCTGAAAACCCATCCATGAATGACAGTAGCGCATGTTGGGCAGTATTGTCAACAAGGATATCAATGTGGGGTAATGGAAAGCTGTCTTTGGGGCTAGCCTCGTTCAAGTCTCGAAAGTCAATACACACTCGCACCTTTCCATTTTTCTTTGGGACGGCTACGATATTGGCTAGCCAATCGGGGTAATTGACGACCCGAATGAAGCCAACACGTAACAACTTCTCAACTTCTTCTTTCACTTTCAATTGGTGCTCAGGTTTCATTCGTCTTAAACGTTGTTTCTTAGGTTTGGCATTAGGATACAACGGTATTCGGTGCTGGACAATGTCAGGGTCGATTCCGGGCATGTCTGCATAGCTCCAAGCAAAAACATCGACATATTCAGTTAGCAGAAGTCAAGTCACGTTTTTCTGTTTCACTCAGACCCAAACCAACTTGTAAAGTTTTGGGGTTTCAGGTGTTCGATATTTAGCTACAGTGTCCTCCACAATCTGAGTGTGGGTGGAATATTGTTCTGTGGGAGGCATACTCTCCTCGTCATATTCCTCTCTTCGGCCTCATAATTTTGCATTGAATCAAGTGACAAGAGAGATGAATTTTCTGAATAAACTGAATTTTCATTAATATTCGAAGAGTTGGGTAACTCGGTGATTCTCAGAAAATTGCCACCATTTTTACAACGGAAAATAAATGGTGGCTCCTCCTCTCTTCCTTCTTCATCGAAATTAAAAAAGATATCATCCTCATCATCAGCACTACGAGAACTACTGCTATCACTATCAACTAGAATGACTGAATATGGCTCTGGGGAAATCAACTCCTCTCTCTTATGATATACGACAAGACACGCTCCATGGCCATCAACCGAGGATGCGGGGTCCTTGATGACTGGTTTGGTCGTGACACTGCTCTCCGCTGCATCCTCGGGCATTCCTGGTTGCATCCCTTGTCGCCATGGTCTTCAAGGCATGAGTAGGGGAAGTAAAGTGGTCGACCAGCTCTCCCACTCCATTGTCTCCTGACTTCCCTGAGCTTGAACTGCTTTCTGCTTATCACAACTCACAGATACACATGGTTCAAGGTTAACTGGTAAGAAAAAATCTATGGGGATTCTTACATGTGAATCTGTCAACATCATACCTGGCATTTCTGTGAATCCTAACCCGGCTCCTCGGCCTCCAGCATATGGTGCTAACGGCTCTACCTGCCCTGTAGCTCCTTTCCTAATCCATTCCCCTGTTTGTAGCCCATCCGAGACATCATGTGCTGTGATGCGGGGCTATAGACACTAGGGTCGAAGTAGAGAGGAGTGATGAAAGAAGTTTGACTTACCTGCTGCGCCGGTTTCGCCACTGTGAACCCCCCAAGGGTTAGCTCCCGTTGACCTGGCGCTTTGATCTCGAACAGTTGGGATTCATTCCTTGCCTCTCCTAGCACCTCCACGATCCGTCCTCCATGCTTAAACTTGAGCTTTTGGTGGACTACTGAGGGCACACCCTTGATTTGGTCAATGAAATTCCGGCCCAACAGTAAGTTGAAGGTGGAAGAAATATCGATGACCATCACTTCGATAGAGAAGGAGGCATCCTCGATTAGGATTGGCAGGGTGATCATCCCCAACACTTTTCTGTGGCTGTTATCGTATGCGCTTAAAGTCATCTCCACAGGTTTGAGATCGTTATACCCCATGTGTCGAGCAACACGCAGCGGACAGACGTTTACTTCAGCACCGTCATCGATGAGCGTCTTGGGGACATTGAAACCCCCAGCTTTTACAGATATGTAGAGGGCTCGTCCAGATTGGCGGGAGATTTCCTCATCTGTGAAGGTGATTGCCATAGCAGGGGTTGGGTCAAGTGGGCTACGATGGGTCTACACTGACCGTTTGTTTCTTATCCATTTTAAGATGTCGGGCCACTGCATTCTTGTGTTCCTCTGACATGGTCAACAGGGACCAGATTGTGATTGGGATGCTCGTGCTCTTCAACTTCTTGAGCAATTCTTCTTCTCCAGCCAATTTACTTTCCGATTCACTCAAAGTGAGATCATGCACTTTCTGGGGTAATGACGCGGCCTCTTCAGCAAGCTCGACCGGCTTGTAGTGTTTTCCTGAACGGGTAAGATGGTGAGTCTGGACTTAGATCTTCATCTTTGATCAAAAGAGGTGCCCTGATCGGGGTTACCGCAGGCGGACCATCATCTTCGTTGGTGATCAGGATGACACTGCACTCAGAAATTCTCCTTCCTCGCCTTTCGGCAACCTTCTGTCGGCACCAAGCTTCTACCACCTCCAACGCATTCATAGTGTTGTAGAGCTCTCGTGCTTCAAAATTCAGTCCCACGAGTAACTCAAGGTTCTTTTCCATTTGCCGCCCTACTATCAGCAGGGTGATAGACACCCTTCCTTGTCCTACAGACGCTCGACTGTAGCACGTATCTCATGCGTCATTGCTAGATATTCATGCATTTGCGGTTGAATATCATGCTGGATTTGTAGACGATGAACTCGGAAGTCGTCTAGCTCCGGAGATAGCACGATTGGAGGGGGTGTGCTCTGATTGCCTGGCTCAGAGGAGTTCTCGATGGCATGGATCCTTATGATTCTTCTAACATCTGACTCTTCTTCTCCTTCCCATCAGACTCATCATATTCACATGCTTGGGGATAGAGTTGTTCTGAGTATTCGGATTAGTTTCGGGATTTCTACATCCCCAGCGTCGATCAAGTCCTGAATGGCATGCCGCAAGGCCCGATAATTATCAGTACTATGTCCCTTGATCATGTGATACTCACATAGGCTGTTGAGGTCAAGACCCATCTGAGTGACTCCGGGTTTTTTCGGGTGCCTCAATAAGAATCCACTCTTCTTCAACTTCTCGTAGGCTTTGCCCATCGGCATACCTAGACTGTGTAATTTCTCCTTGGCTGGGACTGGTAACTGTTCGGTGGTGGAGTTGCAGAATAGTTGAAGTCGACCCACTAACTTGGGCTTGAAACTGGTGGTTGGGATTGATTGGTTGAGAGTAGGAACAAACTTACGCCTGTGTGTCTTGGCTGCTTGTTTTGGTAGTTCGACTGTCGGGGAAATGATCCTGGAAAAGGCCTTTCAACTTTCCGGCCAGAGCTAGCTCTTCTGCAGCCGTGGCAGCTGCTTTCAGATGTTTGAAGTCACAAATCCCCAAGGATTTGAGGTGATCTGAACAAGGATTTTCTAGACAATCGATTATGATTCTGATTTGTTCATCTTCATTGGGGCGGTCTAACATCAGGCCCACCTTCTCTCTCCATCTGGTGATGAACTCCATCACCGTCTCGTGATTTCTTGGTCTCATTGTCTCTAGGTCTCTCCTGGTGACCCCTAGGTGAGTGTTATAACTGTACTGCTCCACGAAAGCCTGATAGACCTCTTCCAACTTTTTCCCTGAGAAATCCATTCTTGATACCCAAGTTTGGGCTGACCCTTCAAGATAACTGGGGAAACAGATTATCTTCATCTCATCATCTAGCCCATACATAGTCATGACCCGGTCAAACTGGGCGAGATGGTGTCTGGGGTCCCCTTTCCCTGAGTACTTAGAGATTTCTGGCAGTTTTAGATTTTCGGGCAATTTGGAGTTTGGCTTTAGTTGGAACTGACGAAAACCCAACATCTTGGCTCTCTCCCCGAGCTGCATCTCCGCTAGTAGCTCTTCTTTCAGGGATTTCTTCATTTGATTGAGGTCAAGTGGAAGGTGTTCAGCAGGCGGGGCTTGGTTGTAACCATGAATCAAATGGTTAGATGGTTGGGGTAACAGTTGGGTCTGGGGAATTGCTTCCTCGAAACGAACAGCATGTCTGGGAGTGGTGTACTGGTATTGATTGAGTTGGATGGGGTCAGGGTGTGGTGAGTTGGGATGAATGAATTCTGGTTGTTTGGCTTGATATAGATGGGCTGTTTGGACAGTGGCTCCAGCGGGTGGGAACGGTGGTAGTCTGGGGAAGGTGGTTGGTACTGTAGGGACCGTGGTCATGATTGGAGGTGGCATGGGTGCTCCTGAGAGTAGATCAGCCGTTTGAAACGTTGTGGTCACTGGGTGGATGATGGTACGTTCCTTCCCTGTGGTTGGTTGTGGTATGGTGGTGTTGAACATAGGGTTTTGATTGCTCCTCGGTTGGGGTGTGGGGAGTCCTCAATATAATCTTCATCGGGGTCAGTAAAGTATGGGTCTTTCCCTTGGCTGACCTTCTGGCGCAATTGCTCTTCAGTCTCAATATCCTGTTTCAGCATATTCTCGTTCCTTGTTGACTGTTCTAGCATACGGTAGAGAACACTTGGATCAGGAAGACGTAGGCCACCACCGCTAGCTCCTACGACTGCACTAGCCTCAACAGCCGAGATGGTTGGGGCACCTTCTGAGGCAGTTGGATTAATCAGATTTGGATCCATAGTTTCAGATGAGGTTTCGGTCGCGGTGTCACTGGCCAGCCTGCCCCGGGAATCTCTTTTCCACAGTCGAGTAATGTTTGTAAAACTGGAAGAAAACTCCTGACGCTCTGCTCTGCTCTGGTTGGTTTCTGCGATACCAGGGAATATGGAATGCATGGAAGATGTCAGTATGAGCGTAAATCCTTTTCATAAAACGATAAAGCGGAAAAGGAGGTCGTCCCCGATGTTGGTGAAACAAGGTATTTCAAAAATTAAATCCTTTTGTAAAATGATAAAGCGGAAAAGGCGCACAAGCCGATTTCCATTTCCAAGAATAAACGCCATACTATTTCATTGCTCAATCGCGATTACATATGTCGGGGAAAATGGGGGTTACATCCGAATTCACAGGGGAAAACATAATGTTAGACAATATTACATAGTCGAACTCCACGATAAGAGGAAGGGGAGTTACATCCAAATTCAAAAGAGGGGAAAATTACATCCGAATAGTCAAATTTTGATTACATAGCCGAACTCCACGATAAGGGGGAAGGGGAGTTACATCCAAATTTAAAAGAGGGGACAACTACATCCGAATAGTCAAATTTTGATTACATAGCCGAACTCCATAATAAGGGGGAAGGGGAGTTACATCCAAATTTAAAAGAGGGGACAACTACATCGAATAGTCAAATTTTGATTACATAGCCGAACTCCATAATAAGGGGGAAGGGGAGTTACATCCAAATTTAAAAGAGGGGAACTTCTACTAGTAACGGGTGATAGCATAGGAGATCAACCGATAGTCTTCTGCCGCTTGCACTCCTCTTTCTCCCTCTTTCTTTCCTGACGGGTAGTGGGAATCGGTTGCAGGTCCTCCACAATCGGCAGTCGTGGATCTTGGGTGACTGCTGAGTGGTGCGGGTCATAAGAACTTTTTATCATCCGATCGACGCATAGTCAACCATGTTTGATACTCTGTGCTCAAACCAAAGTACTTAATCTTGAAGATGGCCCACTTCATTCCGGAGTTATAAACCCCAGCAATGTAGTTGATGCTACTATCTGTGTACCGACGATCTACCGAGACATTGCTTCTGGCTCCGGGTACGGTCTGCTCTCGACCGAATTGGCGCATCGCTCTGAAGGGAAAGATAGTGATAAACCTTTCTAGGCCTAGCAATGTCAGCCCATCCTCCTGATGAGCTGATTGAACAGTTCCCCCTTGAACATCCCAGTCACACAAAATCCAATTAATCTGCCAATCATAATAACGGTCCATAAAGTAAGCTCTCCATCCTGCTTCAGGCTTTTGTGCTCGCTTCCGGGCAGTCGGGAAAGTATCTATATTCACCACTTTATACACCTCCACCTTCTTCATCAGCCCAAGGTGATCAAACAACCATATTTGGAGAAGGAGCAGACTTCCTAAGAAAAAGGTTTCCAAGGCTCCGGACTCCTTCCAGCGGTCCAAAGCTCTCACCATCTCGGCTACGACCACCGTCCCGATACTTTTTCCTTCTTCTAAGGCCTTCAGCAGGTAGATTACTCGTGGGTTGATCCTCAAGTCTCTTTGTCGAAACAGATAAAGCCCCATGATGCAGAGGTCAAGCACTCGCCTTTTGGTGCTTTTGGGATAGTATGGTTGGTAGAATTGTTGCAGGAGATCTCGCAGGCGTATACTCATGCTACCAAAACTTTCAACCTCCTCGATTCTTACCCCCAGAAAATCAGCTGCAAACTTCGGAGTATGCGATCGCTCGACGGGGATGGTGGGCATCTTTTGATGGGGCTTGATCTTAAGCAGTGCATCCATCTCAGCAGGCAAGATAATCAACTCTTGGAGGTTGAAGCGGTACAGATGGTCCGTCAAATCCCAATAAGTGAATGACTCGAACAAGGCTTCATAGTCAACGGCCACTCTACACATTCTGGCAAGTCCAGCCAGCAGCGGCTCGTCAGGGCCTTTCATCTGAGCGCAGTAGTCCCTGAGTTCCTTGGCAAAGGTCGACTCCTGGTGACGCTCCACTTGGTAGGGGGTCATTGGAGCTTGTCCTTCACTGGGTCTTTCCTCTACCCTGCTTCTGTTCACTTTCCTAGGGCACTTCTTCTCTCCAGGCACTGGCACTAGTCTGTTCATCATTTTGTCCTGCAAAAAAGAGGAAATAAAATGGAAAAGAAAGGGAGAGAATATGATAAGTAAGAGTCAGGGGAACGATTAAGCAATTACTAGTACGACCCGTTTATCCTTGGAAATGGAAATTAGTTTTGAGAACTAATTTTGAGAGAGGGTTTGAAAACTCATTTTGAAAGTGGTTTTGCTAAAATCGGTTTTCGAAAAGGTTTTGAATATCGGTTTTGATTTTGAAGTAAAGGAGTTTCGGTTTCAAAACTCTTGAATGGTAGCGAGTAAAACAGTTTTGACACAAGTGAGAATTCCGAACGTTTTAAAAACAGACTGGTTCGAGAAAAAGGTTTGCACACATGTACTGCGTATAGTAAATCGTGGCTATGTTTTAATGTGGAGCTGAGTGCGAATGATTGGGATAATCACCTTCCAGACTAGCCACACGAGTCACGGCCGGTGATTATCACAACATACTCACTTTTGGAAAACTTGGGGAAGCACTGCATGGGAACAGGTCTCCCATCATCTGCACGGTCAGGTGTGTCTAAAGTCCAAATTATTCACTGACTACGTTGTGCCATGTATGGGTATCCGGTAAATACGAGATCCTCTATGGACGTGTAGCGTGACATTGGGCTTTAGAGACACCCGTGGTGCAACGAAACCATGGAGAACTGAGCCCATGCAATCTTCAGGGTAAGGCAAAGGGTGGTCAGACAGACGGCATACAAAGGGGGAGACTACCCATAAGCCCATCTTAGACACCGGATAAGGCAGCTGGACACTGAAGGCTCATGGCTCACTATATGCTGGTTTAGACTCGGGTAATGGAGGGTATTTTTGGATCATGAGCTTCAAGGCGTTGGTCTTGGACCGTATTACCTCGTGGGTTAACTCCTTCTAGGAAGGACCCAACTCATGGGGAATCAACCGTGGACCGGTTGGGATCCCGTGACTCGTGGACAAATCAGGTGACACAGAGGAATGCATGTCCTATGCTACCCGATGCAACAATGGGTTGACTCCTTCTAGGAAGGCCCCATTTACAAAAGCAATAAATAAGCAATAAATATTATGTCATGCATGAAGAGCAGTAAACACAAGACAATAAACACACAACAATAAACACACAAAAGTGAAGCATGCAAATGGTAAAGCACACACATGGCACTCTAGGCCAATCTCAAACTCTGAACTCTCATCCTAACTATCCTCTCAAACACACTCTAAGTGTGGAGTAGAGTGGTCCTAGTGGCTTTAGAATGAATCTCTTGAAGGTTTTGAAAGAAGTGGGGAGGTCCCGACAATTTTGAATGGAGTTCAGTCTTCCTTGACCAAGTTTATGAGAAACATTTACTCAAGTTTTCCCCAGCAGAGTCGCCATTCTGTGGAGGGTGATTTTTCGGTATGAGGGGGGGTCTATCTAAATATGGTCTGACTAAAAGCCTAGATCCTAGAAATTGCCATTCTGTGGAGGGTGAAAACCTGTCACCTTGGCATCCCTCAAATACCTACTCTATCGTCCGTCTTTCCCAGAAAGCATAAGGGGAATGCTAGTGAGCACTACACCCGCTCTCAATGGGCCTCACGTGGACTTATGCCTCTATAAGGCGGAATTGACTAGAGTCGCCACCTAGTTTGACCTACATACTAGGAAGGAAGGGAAGGAGGGTTCTAAGAACCGTTGGTTGACTCTGAAATTGTGGATAGGATTTATCTGGTCATGTCCAAGATTCCATGTGGGTTCGCACTGGGTTACACCCCTTAGAAGTGGCAACGACCACGACTTCGGATTGGTGCCCGAGGAAACCTCGGTCTCCAATTGTCGGGATTACCTTCTTTCAAAACCTTTTTAGAGAGATTCATTAAAAGCCAAGGATAGGATCAAAAGAGGAGTGAGGAAGATTTTGAAGAATAGGCTAGTCTTGGAGCTGGTTTGGTTGAAGTGCTTTGAGAGGTTTTAATTGTTCTGAGAGATTTGAGGTCGTTTTGGGTCTTCACGGGATTAAGAGGATGATGGGAGTTTTGAGGAGTAAAAGGGCATTTTGGTCATTTTTGGTGGAGTCAAAGGGGTATTTGGACCATTTGGCTGATTTGAGGAGTTTTTTGTGTTTGCGAAGTTCGGATTTTGAAATGGTCGGGTTTTTGAGGTGTTTTGGGAAGTTGAATGTGTTGAGGTGCAATTCGGGTTTTAAGGATGGTTGGGTGTGGAAGAGGATATGTGGTTTGTAGGTATTCGGGTTTTGAAGATGTTTCAGGTTTCTGGGAGCCTCCAGGAATTGGAGGTCTTATGTGACTTAGAGTTGGTTCAGAGGAGGATTGAGAAGTGCTTATGGGTCCTAGAGCTCTAATGGGAATGTTGGATTGGGTTATTCAGAATTGTCTCTCTTAAAGTTTTTAAAACCGAAAAACCATTTTTTGTTGTAAAAGGGCGGATAATCCCAAGGGATTACCCTATGTACCCCCTCGAACACGACACTTAATTAATGGTAAGTGCCGAGGCTCGAAAGATGGGGCAATGAATTTATGTCGAAAATAGGATTTAGAGAGAAACACCATGAATGAGATGTTCTCGGTCAAACCCTAATAACGTCTCTAACTCCCGGGTTTTAAAACATTAAAAACCGAAAACATTGAAATCGAGCGGAAGGGAGTTAGACGATTCTCAAAACCCGGCTGCAACTAGGAAGGTCGTTACTTCCCTAGCACCCCGCCTTGTAAAAATCTAGGCTGCAATTAGGGGAGGTTTGTCACCCTAATGCCCCGCCTAAAGAGATCCAGACTGCGACAAGGGAAGGTTATAACCCCAGTGCCCCGCCTCGGATTTTTATTTTGGGAAGGAATACAAGTGATGTTCTAACCATGGAGGAAACGTTTTGAAGGGGTTAGACATTTCTTGCTCCCTGAAAACAATTTATTTGGATTTGAAAACTAAGTTAGAAAACTTTGAAAGTCGTTCGGAATTCTCGACGAAGAAACACTGATTTTGAGAAATGCTTTTAGGAGAAAACTTTCTGTATATGTGAGAAGAACTTTCTGCAATAGAGAAGAGTTTTCTGTGATTTGAGAAGAGTTTTTCCTTTTTAAATTCCACAAAATGGTTTCTTTGAAAACTTAATGAGGCTTGAATAGAATGATGGCTTTGAAATTCTTTTTGGATTTTTAGGTTTTAAAAGGAATTTACAAGTGAGTGTGGATTGGATGAAATGTATTTGGGTTTGAGTTGAATTGAGCTTGATGGAATAGGTTCGGTTTGGATTGAGGTTCAGGCTTGATCCAGATTGAATTTTGAGTTGAGTCAAAGTTGGGTCAAGGTCAACATTTTTGGGTCAAGGTCAACGTTTTTGGTCAAGGTCAACGTTTTTTGGTCAAGGTCAACGTTTTTTGGTCAAGGTCAATGTTTTTGGACTTGGGCCAACTTTGGGGTTGGGCTTGGTTTGGATTGTATGGACTTGGGCTTGATTGGGCTGATGGGCCGAGTTGGGCTGATGGGCCGAGTTGGGCTGATGGGCCGAGTTGGGCTGATGGGCCGAGATTGTTTTGGGCCAAGGATTGAACTTGGTTTGGATTGAGTCAATGGGCCGAGTTGGGCCGAGATAGGGTTGATGGGCCAAGTGTGGGTATTTGGGCCGAGATTGTTTTGGGCCACGGATTAGACTTGGTAATGGGCCGAATGAGCTTGGGCTAGATAATGGGCCAAATGAGCTTGGGCTTGGTAATGGGCCGAATGGGCTTGGGCTAGGTAGTGGGCCGAATGGGCTTGGGCTAGGTAGTGGGCCGAATGAGCTTGGGCTTGGTAGTGGGCCGAATGAGCTTGGGCTAGGTAGTGATGTTTTTGGGCCTTGGGTTTATGTTTTTGGGTTCGGGCCAGACTGGGCCGAATTTGGGCTTTGGGCCTTGGGTTTCGGTTTTTGGGCCCGGGCCAGACTGGGCCGAATTTGGGCTTTGGGCTTGGGTTTCGGTTTTTGGCCTTGGGCTTTGTGTTTGGGTTTTTTGGCTCGGGCCAGACTGGGCCATGGGTCGGTTCGGGCCCTGGGTCGGTTTGGGATTGGGCCGAGTGGAATGTTGGGACCGGGCTGAGATTTGGGCCAATTTGTGTTGGGCTGAGATTGGGGGTGGAACTTGTATCGAGCCGGGCTGAGGAATGGGTCGGGTGGAGTAATGGGCCGGGATTTGGGTCGGGCTTGGATTTGGGCCGGGTTTGGATTTGGGCTGGGTTTGGATAATGGGCCAAGAAGTGGGCATTGGGTTTGGATAATGGGCCAAGAAGTGGGCATTGGGTTTGAGGCTTTAGACTTGGGTCTTGGGCTTGGATTCGGGCCTTGGGTCAGTTTGGGCCTGACTAAGATGTGGGCCGGACTGAGAAGTGGACCGGACTGAAATGGAATTGGGCTTTAAAAATAGATTTCTAATAAGAAGTTTGAAATTGGGCTTAAGCTATGTCTGGATGAAAAATATTTGGATTCACAAATGGATTGGATTTTGTTGATTGTACATTTTATTCTGAAATTAGGGGATGATTTGGAAAGTTTTAACGAAACCGGGTATTCCTCGAATGGACCGTGTCTAGGACCCGTATGCATCGAGGATACCCAAACCTAAAGCTTTTCTAAAGTGGGCCTTTGAGGCCCACAAAGGGGTCAACCTAATGGGCTATCTAAGGCCACCTGTCCTAGCCTGGTTTGGCTAGTTATGGGCTAAGTCTGAGCTAAGCTAGATTTGGGCCCAAGTTTAGGCAGGCCCAAACAGATCAAACCCATACGGTTTCACCAGTAACAAAACATCATCAACAAGTGTAGTCGTAAACTTCAACAGCCATGTAAACAAAGCACATGAATTTCAAAAGCCACCCAATAAATCATGTATATACAGAACTGAGTCTAGGGGGTTATCAAAGCAGCATGTATGTGAGAGTGGATTGCAGAATAACCAAATAACAAATCAGGTTTAATTAATCCTAGAAGTCTAAATAAGACAGATGACAAAGTGAGCCCTACTGTGTGGGTTGCTAATTGGTTATTATTCTCGCACTTTTTTTTTGTTTTCTTTCAATGACCACACAAAGGCCTGCAAGCAAGAGGAAAGAGTCCAAGAGGAATAGGTATATAGCAGACAGAACAACATATTCACAACTGTAATGAATTCTGAAACAAGTAACTGATTAGAATGCCCTTTAATCTAGGCCAACCAGGAATGGATGAGCATGCTCGCATAGATTCAATCTTAACAACAGTGAGGAGGCAGTACAGTTTCTTTTCCAGAGAACAAATCCGATTCGCAACAGAAATGGGTTTCATCACACAAACATACATAAACACCACAAATGAACCTCACAGGCGCAGGCCAAAAGTAACTATCATTCACACCTCAAACATAGAAGCAATTCAGTTAGGAAATGGTGTACCAGGGAAATGAAGACTAAGTTTCCTGCAAGGTTTAAGCCACAAATAGACAACTGGATTAGTGCATATGCTCCTTCGATCAACAGAAATCTAAACGAAGTTAAACGAAGAGGCACAAAGCTTAGAAAAGTGAGATTAGAGCTCTGCTCATGTGGGAATGGGTATAACCGGCACCGAAGGTCGGGGTGAGCTTCTCCTGCTCGACTAGCAAACAAACACGAGCGATGGTCAAGTATAAAACCGCATAGCAGGCACTATTAGGAGAAACAAAATAAACAGTGCTTTGGCACACTTTCAGTGACAGAAGCGGATTGCTAGATCATGACCATAGGATAGGTTACCGGCAGAAACGAAACCGAATGAAACATCCTTACTGGAGAGGGACCAGTCCATCTCTACTGCAGATGCTTACTATAATAACATGCACAAAGAAGATTTGCTGAACTGGATGTGGACCAGTTTATCAGTACAACAGTTACTAGCAGTTGAACGTGAATCGTAAGAGAAAGGGAGATACAGAGCCATCGCTGCCTGTTTCAAACACGAATAAAACCCGAAACTCGACGCTGTCGGAGCGCCACGAATGTACCGATTAAAACAGAAGTAAACGCAATAGGCAGAACTCGAATCGAGATTTGTGTTTGAACACGCCATGTTCGTGGACTTCTAAGTCCATACCAGGCCATGAAATCGCTTAGGGAGCGTAATGATAAAAAACTTGCAGAACTGAACTACTACCGATATTTGAAATGAAGAGTAGCGAACCAGGGAGCAAATGAAAGTTATAACCGGGATAGATACCGAAACCACATTCACTCCCTTCCATTGGACTCACAAAGGAGAACAAAACAGAAAGAGAAGATGAGCATAAATCTAAATCGGGGACTAAACGCTCAAATGCCCGAAGCCAGGAACCTACGAAACCGAACATTCGAGGCCTGCTTTCGGATTTTTGTTTTGAAAGAAAAGAAGAGGAGGAAAAACGGAGATAATGGAGATGGGTTTTGCGTCGGAAGTAATTTCTCGACTGAACCACAATAATCTGCCATTATCGATTCGAGACTTTTAACAGAAAGTAGGCTTGAAGTCGTAGAACGGAAGAAGAGAAAAAAAACGGAATGGTGCTTACTCTGTTGGTACCGAGGTGAACGAAAGCAAAAAGACGAAGAAGACAGGCGAGCTTGGCAGATTGCGGTGAAACCTCAGAGGGAACACGCAGTAGACCGACGAAGAAGAAGTGGCTTTCAGAGTGTGGGTTCGATTTCGGGATTTTCGAGTGAGGAAGACGAACAGAGGAGTTCTAAAAAGAGAGAGTGGGTTTCTCTTTGTCTTTGGTTTCGAGAAGAAAACGCCGGCAATCCGACTGGAAGGAGGAGAATACTGGGGATTAGTGTCTGTCGATTCAAAAATATTCTCCGTCTCTTGTAGGGTTTTGTGAGAATGTTTTTATAAGGAAAGGTGCCACCAGATGTCAACCTAGGGCTTCTTTGTAGAGATGGGCTCTTTTAAGATCTTGGAGCAGAAAAGAAACGGGTCCAATTAAGGAGGGGCTGGGTTTGGTCCATGCATGTGGCAAACAAAAAATAAAAGGCGAGGGATGCTCCCACCCAGACTCGAACTCGGTACCACCAGCTTCCTCCCTGCATACCCTAACCAACCGAGCTATAATCGCATTCGTTATATGGATGCGAGGAAATAAAACAAGTGTTATGCTACGAGGTGGGGCAAAACAAGGGAAACGTCCTCCGTTCTTGCTAAAATTCAAAACCGCGAAATGTTTTAAAACAAAAGCAACAAAAAGGTGCATACAAAATGAAGCAGGCTGAAACGGATTACGATAAAAGGCTCGTGCTCCTTTTCCAATAGGAATGTGAGATTTAAATGTCGGGAAAAAGAAATTCCTTTAGTTGAAAACGGGGACGACCGCCTTGTTTCTGAAAGCATGCTCATTTTTGTATTTTTGTTTCAAAAAATAAAAAATGGGTGAGAATTTTTGGTGTCTACACCATGTTTACTGTTTCCACCCAAAAATGCTTTTGAAGTCCTGCATTCAGCCTTAAACACCTGGCCTTCTCAACAATTATGCGATTCATTCTCGCACCGATGTCATTCTACTGTGGTGTTTTTCTTACAGTGAAATGCCTCTGAATACCATGCTCCTCACAGAATTTCTAGAACTTTGAATTAGCATACTCCGTCCCAATATTAGAACGCAGATACTTTACCTTCCTCATCTACTTCAACTTTCCAAATCTTAAACTTGCCAAATACCTCTGATTTGTGCTTCATGAAATAGACCCATAATTTCTTGGAATAATCATAATGAATATAAGAAGTACCTGGATCCTCCTAGAGATTGCTCCTGAGTTGGCCCCCACACATCAGAATGCACATAGTCAAGGAAACCTTTTGTCGTGTGTTGGCCAGTTTTGAAAGATACTTTGGACTGCATTCCCATCACATAGAACTTACAAAATCCTATCTTACAGTTTTTCAACCCATTCAAAAGGCCACGCTTGTGCAACTCAGCCAAACCTTGCTCACCAATATGCCTCATATGCATATGCCACAGAGCAGTGTTGTCACTTTCAGATATAACAGCAGCAACCTCACCTGCAATAGTGCTCCCCACTAGTTGGTAGATATTACCTCTGGTAAGCTTTCCCTTCATTACTGTCTTACAACCTCTGGTTATTCTCAAGTACTCATCATCAGACTTGTAATTGAACCCGTTTCTATGCAGAGTACCAATGGAAATCAAATTCTTCTTCAGATCCGGAACATGCCTTACATCTGTCAACGTCCTGATGATGCCATCATGCATACAAATCTTGATCTGCCCAATACCAACAACACCACATGGGATGTCGTCTCCTAATCGAACAAATCCTTGATTTCTTGTCTCAAAGGTATTAAACCACTCCTTGTTATAAGTCATATGAAACGTACACCCTGTATCTAGAATCAAGGAATCTGGAGTGCACCTTGAGGTTACTGAAAGCATGTCAAAATCTCCACCATCTGAACCATCCTTCTGAACAACATTTGATGATTTTGAAGAACTTTCTGAACTTCCACTATTCTGCTTCTTATTTGGACAATCTCTTTTATAGTGACCTTTCTGACCACAACTATAGCAGGTAGCCTGTTTCCTGCTTCTAGACTTAGATCTACCCCTTGCCTTGCCATCAGCTTTTCTATCCTTCTGTCTAGACCTAGCAATTTGGGTCGCTGGCTCGGGTTGATATCAACCCTAACCCAACCCATTTAAAATATCATCAACCCAACCCAACCCAAAAATGGATGGGTCAGAAAATCATGACCCTAACCCTACCCGTTTAAAATCCTTCAACCCTAACCCAACCCATTTTTTAAGCACACAATAATTTAGATGGATTAGGATTATAAATTAATAAAGAAATCTAAAAACATCCAATGCTAGCTGGCGCACTAATTAGAATGAAACAAAAGGAAGAAAAGTAATCTTGCTTGATCAACCCAACTTTAAATGAATTCCATGATACGTAAAGAATGTAAAAGTACTGCACCAATTTCCAATGAATAGAATAATATGTACTTTTTCCATAAGTTTATATTTATCAATCTGAGCCTAAAGCTCTACCACTGTTGGGGAGGAATCCTATCTAGGTATGCACATGATCCTAGTGCCCTTAATAAAAAGGGGAATGGAAATGAAAATCTTCATTATGCATTAGAGAAATAAACTAAAGACAAATCTTCTAAAGTTAGAAATAATTTATAGCTCAAAGCCTCAAACTATGGCTGATAGTTTTTTAAAAAATTAAACCTATTTAAAATGAGTGCTCATGCCTGAGAAAAGTACAATCACAATCACTTAATCGTTACCAACAGTTGAGGAACTTTTATGCAGCACGTTATCCGCATTGTTGGCTTCAAAATTCACTAAGAGGTCTATAATCAAGATGCTACTTACAAAAAATACATATCACCTACTTTTGTTCACCCTTATAGATAATTTAAACATACCTATATTCTCAAGAACAACTATGGCTGTGAGAATAAGAAAAACAAACCTTGGGCAGAGATGAAGAGCAACAAAGACATGAACAACAACGTAAAAAAGAAAAATGGATGTGAGTGTGCAAGACAAGAGCATTTGGGTTTTCAATATTATGTTAAGATCTGGTTGGGCCCTTTGTTTGATATGCAGCTGGTTGGATCGTTTGTTTAGTTAAGATTATGTGATATTGTTAAAGGTGGGATAGTCCAAATGCACGTGGGCTTAAGGCTAAGGTATAGTTTGATCTGAAATTTATATATATATATATATATATATATATATATTATATTGATTAATTTTTTAATTTTTTATTATTAACACATTTATTTTCGGGTTTCGGGTTGGGTCATGGGTTAAGATCTCTACCCAACCCCAACCCACAAAATTAGCTTCTTACCCTAACCCAACCCAAAAAATAGATGGGTCAATAATCAAAACCCTAACCCGTAAATTTATGGGTTGGGTTTGGTTTGGGTTTCAGGTTGGGTCAAAATTGTCAGGTCTACTACTCTCTACCATTTTCCTGGTTGTTGTTAACATACAACCCATCGTCTTGAGACTTATCTTCACTGGTGTGCTGCCTGCGATCATTCTGGGCAATGAGCGCTGCAGTTACCATCTTCATTTTTATCGAATATTTCCCTACAGTGAGGGTTGTAATCAAAGTCTCATACGCAGGAGGTAGAGAACACAACATGATCATGGCTTGGTCTTTACAATCCACTTTTACATCAACACACCCTAAATCCTTAATAATCTGATTCAAAAGTATTAATGTGTTGTACCAGATCTGGACCTCAAACATCTTCAGCCTGTATAACCTTTGCTTCAGATATAACTTGCTAGACAACGATTTTGACATATACGTTTTCTCCAGTTTATCCCAGATCTCCTTAGAAGTTTTAAGATCAATCACCTGATAAACCACACTTCATCCACAAGGCACAAACGAATTGTCGATGTCGCCTTCTCCTGCATCTTGTCCCAATCTTTATGTTTCGTGGCTTCTGGTCTGGTATCCAGAAGCGCCTTCTGCATCCCCTGCTGCGTAAGCAGATCCTTCACTCGCCGCTACCATAGGGTGAAATTCCCAGTTCCATCGAAACGTGAAGTTTCAAACTTCATATGATTCGCCATCACAACCTTAGCTTTGTACCAGTTGTTGTAAAATCAAGTGAAACTTGAGAGAAAAACCAAGAAGAAAGATGTAGAGATCAAAAAACGATATTGAGGAAACTGTGTTTTAGGTTTTTTTGTATTAATCTGAGCAAAAGAACATATTTACAACCCTAAAACAGCCGTCTATATATAGACATAAAATCATCCCAAAAAAACCTGAACGGGCCCAAAGCTCAACCCCCCCCCCCCCCCCGAATGATTGGCCCTGTAATTGCAAGCCCATCCCCTACAGATTTTAAGTCAATTACAATATACCGCATAAAGTTTGATTGGTGATAACATAGATGCTTCGTCGATTTGACCCAGTTTTGTTTCTTGCTCTTTGAGGGTGTACCTATATAAGTTAAATTATAAGTGCTCATCTCTTATTGTATATAAATTGTCAACGGGTCGGGTTCGGGTCGGGTGACGGATGCTTCACCCGACCCGTCACCCGTTTTTCACACGCATCACCTAACCCAACCTGTCACCCGAAAAATCACCAACCGTCACCTGTTTCACCTGTCACCCGTTTTTTTTCACCATGTATTTCTCACCCGTATTTCACCCGTTTCACCCGTGTTTCTACCACATTTCACCTACGTTTCACCCATTACCCACGGGTGAACCCATCACCTGTTTTTTTTTCAGCATATATTTTTGTTTTGTAACACCTATATAAGGTTAGTTTTTTTACTAAAAAATATCCATATTTGTTAATAAGATATACCATATCAACTAATATCAACAATATACTCAAAACATACAAAATTAACCATGAAATAAGTATTTTTTTAAAATATATATGTATGCGGGTGACGGGTCGGGTGACTGGGTGAAAATTTTTCACCCGACCCGTCACCCGTTTTTTGCAGGTTTTTCACCCATTTTAGCGGATCGGGTGATCGGGTGAAACAAGCACCCATCACCCATTACCATCCCTAGATAAATCGAGTATAATTTCTATATCATAAGAGTATATTTATTATAATTAAAAGTATAATTTAATGAATTATTTGTACATTAAAAATATCATCTTTATAAGTTAGAGTTCAATCAATTTTATTATATATACTTGTGTATACACTATTCATATACCGTTATATTTAATTATATATATCCGGTCAGTTTTAACTATCCCAGTTTAACTATTTTAGAATCTAATAATGGAAAAAAAATTCCTTAAGAAAACCTTAATATAATCTCTACCTTTTATTTTAAAAATCTACTTTTCCTAATAAGTAGATAAACTTTAAAATCATTAAATTATACTTTGTTTTTGCTTCTTAGTTCTTCCTCTCTAAATGTTATTGTGTTCCCAAATTTGGGCTAATTTTAGCCTTGTAGCCCAAACTTGTATGTGAATTTCACAAGTTCACTTTTTCACACGTGTTCTCATCATTTATGTAAGGATGAAAGTTTTTTAGATCATTAGCAACAATACTATTATTATTTTCAAACAATATAGACCCATAAAAGACAAGTATAACTAAAATATAGCGGGACATACCACTAGCATTGGAAAGGCTACCGGAAGTGACGGGGTGTGTGGTAAGATTTGTTTCGTGGTTAAGGGTTGAGTCTTTATTTGTTTTCCGCTCTTGTGGCGCATTTGGGACCTATGCCCCTAATTATCAAAAAAATATAGAGGAAGGAAAAGGAAATAATCAAAAACAATGAAGACACTGATGGAGAAGATATGAGACAATTGTTTGAAAATCCGGAGTCCCGTCCCCCCCCCCCCCTATTTGAACCTAGGCAAATCAAATGTGGTGTTAATTTGGAAGAGGAGAAGGAGTTGCATGCGTAAAGGATCAATGAATCAGAGCAAGTGAGCAAGGAGGCTATCAAAGAAAAGGAAAAAATCGAAGCTAAAGGAACACTAAACTCTGTCAAAGCTTGGATGTGAAGTCTTCGATGTTGAAAGTCTTGCCTTACGAAAATTTAAGGCAAGATACTTGGAATCTAGTAACGAATACCTACAGTGCCAAATATTGGAGAAGGGAAAACTAAGAAGCACAAATATGATTCCCAAGAAAGCTAGCTTGCAAAATTCTATGTTGAAGAAAGAGGCTCAAAGCAAGAAACTCCTATTAGGATTTAGTAATTATTCACGGTAGATTAGGAAGATCTATGGGGGTAATGATAGGACTTAGAAAAGACAAAATGAATGAATCTTCATGGTAATGTTACTATATCAGTAAGAAAGATATATAGGAGGTAAAGTTTGTTTGTATGTTTTACGGTATGTTTAGTTCATTTTGTGGATTCCTAGCCATCGGCCCAATTATATTTATATGAAAAAACTTAAATCTTTAGTATTGTTTCAAATTTTATTTTTAACTTTATTTATTAAAAAAAATAATGTATTATAAGTTACCCTCATATTCTTTGTTTTTTTAACAAGAGATTGTAGTATATAAATTTAGTACATATCTCCAGCAACGACTTAGGAGTTGAGACTTTCTAGCAACAGAGGCTGGGTTGTGGACTTGTGGGCTACTAAATTTGTAGAGCGAGGAATATGAACCCAGGTAACAACCTCGAATTGGCCTAACTCTGAAAGAACTAGGTCAAGAATGGTCGTTGATTCCGGATGGAGAGTGGGGGTGGACCCTCACATTCAACTTTGCATTGTTTTAATAGTGTATTATTCCCTCCGTCCTGAATTGACCGTCTTGTTTACTTTATGACACGTTTTTCCACTTCAATATTAAGCATATAAAATAAAATAATTTTATAAATCTAAATTTTGTAATATATATTTTATCATGTAAGGAATCATATGCAAAACTTAAATTTCTAAAATTATTTTATCTTATATTTCAAATATTGAAGTCAAACGACATATCCAAATAGTAAACATGACGGTTAATTCAGGACAGAGGGAGTACTAACTACTTTTATAATTTTTTTACGTACAACTCATCCAGCGCATCAGTTACATTTTGACATTTTTTTATATCAATAAGTATCCTTTTTTATATTTAATAGATGATTTTTTTAATATGTTATAAGTTTTTTTATTCTTCATTTCCAACTTTAACCCTACTCGCAACTCTTATTTTCAAGGGAAATTTCACCAAATACCACTAAGTTTTTGCTTAATTCATGATATACCACCGTGTTTCTAAAATTATACAGGATAACACCAAGTTTTTACTTATTTCACCAGATAACACTCTGTCACATATTTCGTTAACTTTTCCGTTAATATCCTGAAAGACCCGAAAGTCCCAGAAATACTTTATAAGATTAGATAAAGCATTACACTTCATTCCAAATACACCATAACACTTTAATAAACATATAAGATGAAGTTCTCATGCTAAATTCCCAGTTAAATACAAAGTGCTCGGAAGTTCCCGATGGGGGCCCCATAAAGGCCCGGGAATGCCCCGGAGAGGTGTCGAGGTGGCACGAACTCCTATATAATTCATTCTTAGAGTTCCTATTATCAATATTCATCATTCTAAAGAGAGTACTCAAGCTACTTTTTCAAAAATAAGCAAAGTGCTCGGGGAATTTCTTAACGCTCAATTTTGCCCCGGAAGTGTCCCGGTAGCCCGAAAATTGTGTCTTGAGTTTGTATTTGTTAAACTTCCCGAACAGCCCTGTTATAGCAGCACTTGCTATAGCAAGTGCGCCATGCTAACTGGCTATCGGTTCAACACATACCGGTTGTGGTATTGTTTTTACCCGCACTGTCATCAGTGGCCTTGTTGGCCCTCACTTGATCTTATAGTCTTGACAATTAACCCTCTGGGCGACTTCTCACTATATGCACATGAAAATCATTAACTAGGGTGTTTCCCATTTTTGGAGACCCCCTTTTCTTTTGTATTGCTTTCTCCTCGTAGCCCGTTCCACACATTTGTCGTGTTTACTGAGACTTGTCTCTTGTTTGGGCACTACGTTGTAGTTCCTTTGTTGGTTGGTATACCGTTGGTGTATCATTTAACTACTGTGGTCCTGTAGACACTCGTCTCGGGTTTCATTAATCCACTTCTTGCCTGTTGCACGGTCGGTGCGTTGCAAGCTGGTTGTTCTCGACTGCTCGGCATGTCGACACAGGTTGCCGGAAATTCTATTCTTCTATACACAAGATTCTTCATTCTTCGCTATTAAATGCGGTTAACACTGTTCAGATGGAAACCGTCTCTGGGATTCCCAATTTTCGGGATCTACCGTATGACAGGTTCTCCGTTCTCACAGAAGTACTTAATAACAGCCAGATCGGGTATTCCCGAGTATCAGAGGACTTTCATCTCTCTGGCATTTTTCCCTGGTAATACCTAACTAGCGTATCTCTCACGCTATCACTCAACCCTTAACCTAAAGTACTAAAATCCTAACTCGGTACTTCCTAAGCTCGGTAATTCAGTCATCAGAGCGATACTTCGCTCTGATACCACTTTTTGTAACACCTCATCCAACATTAACAGACTTAACAACAAACTGCAGCGGAAAACAAACTTCATCACATTACTTAACTTCTTGGTGTTACACGCCGTTAACCACCCACGTGGCTAACAAGGCTATTACATATACACTGTACCGGTCTGATGGACTAGATTCCCGAGCGACTACACATTACTGTCCCTTTTCATTAACAACAACAACAACATACACCTTTCAACTGTACCGAGTATTCACAAACTGATGCCGATAACAATCTCGGCTTACTACATACCTACTGTACATATACAACTTAAATGATTACCCACGTACAACGACTACCCCGTCCTACTCTCGAACGGCTTCCAGCTCCTTGTACCTGCAAATAGGAAAAGTAGAGAAAGGGTGGCCCCCCTGGGGCTCAGCACCATTGCTGGTATGGTAATCCCGCAGCCCGCATGCTACCGGGCCACGCACAACTATTTGTCGTCTTAGCATGCGGTTGATTATGTCAGAATCTGCATGTAAACTACAAATACACAACACATTACACTGCACAACAATGGCTCATTAAAACAGCCAATACAACTACACTTAACAAATCACTCATTGTGATCTTTAACCCCTAGAGTGTTTCTCCTTTAACGGAGCTATTTCCTTAATAGACGACACATACCCACCATTCGGGTTATCCTTAAACGCCTCTTACAATAAACTGGCATTCATATCCATAATCCACATACTCCACATCTTAACAACATATCACATCACATCGCAATAAAATTGCAGCACAACAATAATACATAACATCGGGAACGGTTCCCTTTACGAACCGGCCCAAACATAGTCAGTTCACTTGTAGCCTAGAGAATGTTGCCAGTCTCATGATAAGCTCGTTACATAACTCGTTACCGTCTCGTTAAATGAACGGATAACTTAACACAAGGTGCCTCGGATATAGTGATCCAAGCACACCGAACAAACATAAACATAGTATGCCCCTGTGGCCCGACGTGAGTCAGTAAAATAGCCTTGGTTAAGCTAAAGGGAAGGTTGGAAAACAACCATAACATACAAAGAGAATCGAACCGGTTATGACATCGACTCCCATACTCACACGCATGGCCGGAACAGACCGGACTCCTCACTTCCCCCGTTAGCACTTGTTAGAAGTTCAACATTGAACATAATAAATAATCACAAACATTGGGTTAAGTCTTGTTAGACACACACAAGGGAAGAGAGAGTCATACATTCACACAACTCACACACAACATCACATGATAACTCACGCATAGCCGTGGTTAGAACGTTCCTTAGGTTGAAACGTTATCACCGGATACCGTTCTCTTACGTTTACCTAATAGTGGTTAACTAGCCCTTCATGCGCATTCGAGGTTACCGGTATCGGCACGTAAACACACAACAACAATAACGACTGTAAACTCGTTTCATGATTTATCTTATAACGTGGCAAACATACAGAAAAACACATTGGCATACAAGCCGGTGTAATCCGGTAGGACACAGGTTGCAAGAAAACCATACCTGTCACCGGAGTCCACTCTATCATGTCCACTTATGTTCCTCGAACAATTCACGAATAACTGGTAACATTAAAGTTGCTTTCATTAGCATTGGGGTAACATGTTTGCGTAACATTGAACGACTATGGTTAACGCCGTTAACTAGTTAAGTAACTTAACATTTTTAACTTGTTTTACTCTCACATTTTATTACAACTTTTCACCCACTTAATTGTCATTATAACTCACCTAACATGTCCTTAACAACCTTATAACTTCATTACTCATCAATCCCCATCATTACATACCATTTTCATACCTTAAACAACATTTTTAGAGTGGTCCGGGACTTGGTCCTCACCCTAAGTCCCGGACCAACACTTAAGGAATCTCTCGGGTGATTTTAATAGGGTGGTCCGGGACCTTGTACTGACCCCAAGTCCCGGACCAAAGCACTTGTAAAACTCTCGGCCCTTTTTTGTGTAGGGTCCGGGACATCATCCAATACTTGGGTCCCGGACCACTGTAACAGAATTCCCAAATTGACATTTTCAAGTCTTGTTTCATCTACTTTCTTCATCCATTGATTACCCAAACTTCACACATGAACTTAGACATATTCTAGTACCAAAACATCACTTTGATTCACCTTAAAACATTGTCTAACCTGTCACTCATTTTTCTTACAAATCTCTTAATACTTGTAACATTTCTCTTTTGGTTTTCTAAGTGGTATTTCACTTATAATGACCACTATACCAAGATGTTTCCTCTACACCTAACATCATCTCCCAAACATCTTTTCTTACTAACTAATTTCCTTGTACATCAACATTACCCTAACCTAAACAAACTCCTCCAAGACTTTATTACATCCCAAAACACTCATTGAATTCCTAGAACTTCCAAGACAATACCTAATCCTTGTAACTCTCTACAACACCTTAATACATGTTTTCTTCCCTAATAAACATTCATCCATTCCTCACATTTCCTAGTTCACCAAAGCTCGTTTAAACACTTAAATCTTCTTATACATTACCCAAATTTTGCCATAGGTTCACCTAGCATATTGTCATACCAAAACACATTGTTTTTCACCATTAGACATTCAAGAACACCTAAATCCATCAAGAATATTCTCACACACAAAAACTTCACCAATTTACACTACATCACAATATAGTGCATAAGCTTAAATTGCTTGGCACTTAGGCCCTTAATAACATGGCTCTTAGGCCCTTAAATAACATAAACCTTAAACACTGAATTTCCCACATATATTGCCTTTGACCTGCAAATACACCCAACAATACATATGCCCTTATAAACTCTTGAGAGCATTTTACTAGCTCATTTGTCAGTGGCTCCTTAGGTATTTTATTAAGCAAATCAAGCTCATTTTTCCTAGGCATTTAAACTACATTTAGATAGTTTGTTTACCTCTTTTCCTTCACAAGTTTTTTTTTTCATTGTCACCCCTTGCTCCTTCTTTGATAGAAAACCGGCAAGGCTTTGATTGCTTGTCAAACTTCTAATCAATGTACAAGCAAGGTAATGAGTATTCAAGCTTCAAGCTTAACTCATTGTAAACCCTAGATTTTACATTGTTTTAAAAACATTAAGATAGTTGTTTTACCTTAGAACTTGAAGAGAGTTTGAATATATATCAAGAGAGGACTCCACCTAGTCCATGAAAGGTTGAAATGAAGCTAGAACAAAGCAACATAAGGACACCATTAAGGGTGATTTTCGGACAACACAAAACATGAGGGAAACATCATTTTTCTTTGAGTTTCCTTACCTTGAAGCAAATGAGAACAATAATATGTGAAAAGATGAGCTTAAGCTCCTCCCATGGAGATTCCTCTTGGCACCGAAATGGAGCTCTTGGAATTTTGAGAAGATAGGAATGAAGAGCTTGATGAGACTAAGAGAATGGTGGTCTTTGTTTTTGATTTGGCTAAGAGAGCTAGGATTTACAAGAGGTTGAAGATGATATATGGTGGTGGTACTATTGCAAAACCGTGAATGGAGAATGAAGAAGAGATAGAAGAGAGCTTGGAGGCGTGGGAAATGAAGAGAAATGAGAGGATGAAGATTGGTATTGCTTTTAGAAGATATTTATATCTTAAAGTAAATAGTAACTATTAGTCATCATTTGTTTACTTAATAAACTAGCATATGTGGTGACTCATTACCATAAAAACCGGCCCCCTTTATGTTACTAAGGGTATTTTAGTCTTTGTTGGCCAATTTAATTACTTATATAAACATATGTTACAAACTAGCTTATTTAGTTACTATTCATAAAAACAAGGCACATAGATGTGAAATTTTTGATTTCCCATTGATATAGACTTCCAAATGTGGTAATAAGTACACATATTAATTAAAGAGTAATGATGGACATTTAGCCATTCATAACTCATTTACAAGACAATTTTTCAAAAATGTGCTTTAAGGCTCCTTAAAGCACATTTTGTGTTTAAACTTGTTTTCAAGCTTGGTTTTCTTTAGTAATCGATTTAATATGTTCATTAACATATTTATAAGGTATAGGTATGACCTTTAGGTCTTATACAAATTTATCCCAAGCTTAGAGCACATTTTTGCCCACATTGACTTTAAGGTATTTATTTGTGTTTTGTTTGGTTTAATTGTCTACCAAGGTTTCCTAAGGACTTAATTAGCCTTATTAAATCATAATTGAATATCACTAAGTCTTGGTAGGCTCGTTGGGTCCCAACCAAGTTCACTTCCAAGTTTAGAGCATGTTTTTGCTCAAACTGTATTTATGGTACTTATTGCGTTTTACTATGGTTTAAATTGTTCACTGTTGTTTCTAAGGCACTTTTAGCCTTTAAATACCATAGTTTAATGTCTAATCAACATATCAAGATTTGGGGTATTTCAATCTACCCCCCTTAAAAGAACTTCGTCCTCGAAGTTCACACATCCCACACATCATTGGATTAGAATACGGGGATTACTTGTAAAACAAAACTTCCGTAATCAAACACACTTTACATCACAACGTCGACTTAACGGTCCGGGTACATATACACATCCATACATAACATACACTCACATGATAACCTCGGACTCAATGGTCCGGGTATCCTAACAACATTTGCACATACATAACAACCCTTAGACCCTTGGGCCTGGGTAACATAACAACATTTAGACCCGTTGGCCTTTATAACATAACAGCCTTTAGACACATAGGTCTATGTCACACAACAATATTTAGACTCATAGGTCTTGATAACATACACTTTGGAACTCAAGGTCAAAATAATATTTATTACACATACCACACAACATGTCATAGCATGTATAACAATCAAAATATCTTTGATATACACTGTGATCCCGCAGAACCCGGTCGCGATGGACACCTTCCGTCCCCGTTCCTTTGGGAGATCAAAACAATCACTTAATCTTTAACACATATGCTTCCCATGTCACCGGGCAAGTACTACAAAAATATTCTTTGTTAAGGTTAAGTAAAAGTATTTTCATAACGTAAGGTATCTATCGACGTTTTATAAATACCAATTCAAAATCCTTTTTGAAAACGCATACAACTCCAAGTCCAACTTAAGCTTTTTGCTTCTTTTCTTAGTATGGTTGTTTGCGACCACTTATAGGGAGCTTCAAGAATCATCCAACCCTGATGTGATCAGCATCAGTGTCGAACTATCCTTCCACCCTAATTTATGTTCGGCTTCCCTTGATCGCATGCAAATCAAGTTCCACTTCCCACTTCATTCTCAAGCATCAAGTAAATCACTCATTTCCAATTTTATATCTTTTTAATCATTCTAATCATGATCATAACATCTCCAAGGGATAGAACTTCGTCTATCAATTATTTCCATTCACTTTAATCCTGTTGCCTAGGGAATCTTATTCTCACTAGGTTCTATGTCGGTTTCATACCCTTTTTATGAATCACTATATTGTATACATACACATATATTTTATCAAAATATGACACACAGTTTCACATTTATACACTGTCGGGGTTTTGTTCCCCGGGAGTTTCTCTACTCCCCACACTTGTACTATCGCACACAACTGTTAACGAATAAACACACTTATCACAATCACAATGGTATTTCGCATCTACTGTGCAGAATTACCCCAATTAAACCATGAATGAATGCGTATGTTTATGTAACGTACGCATCAATCATCAAAACAATTATTTTATGCTATGCACAATATAGGTACACTACACACTTGTACGGTAATACACACTAAGTGGTTTTACGCTCTACCCCCCTAAAAGGGATTACGCCCGCGTAATCAGTCACTGAACATTGGCTTAAAATGTTCTGCCGTCGTGAAGTGTTTTAACTTCCACGCGGTCTGTTATACAATGTGTTCTGGTTAGAGGATCTTAGCCATATTGGCGGTTTAGTCCCTAAACCAAGAATTCTCATTGGAGTTTGTTTAAACTCTTAGCTGGTTTTGGTTCTGGCCTGTGAGGCTTCTAGGCATTAATAATTAGCCATTATTCGTATTCACAATGCATATTCGGTATCTGAAGCATGGGTTCACTGGCCTCTGCTGCACAACTCTAATAACTGTAGAGCTTAGTTTGCCCCACTCGTTATTCTTACTGTATTGTACTTCTCCAATTATCACCTTTATCTTGGTAATAACGGTTTCTCAACCGATGCGTGGTATCTCTTACCGTGAGCGAATTCGGTGAGTTATAAACTTTCTATCCACTTCCATAATACTTTATTGTGTATATTGCTATGTATTTCACAATGATTGGCTTGTTTCCTTCCGACTTACTGTCGGTTGAGATTGAGCTACCACCTAATGTGTAGTGCTCTCTCGGTTGTTTCCCACACTTGAGGTATATTCCATACTGATATTTGGTATCCCGTGTTACTACAGTCACTTATTGCTAATCACACCTCCATATTTGATTTTGTACAAGTATCATTTCATTGGCACGACCTTGCATTTCCTATGCATCGGTCATTATAGCGTTATAAGTCTCTTTCTACTTCCACCAGCATTAACATTTCCCAAGTCCTAGCTATCCCACTCGATCATTACTGCGCAAATGCAATACCAAAACACTCAGTCATACAGAGTGCAGAGGCGTAAACTCTTGACAATAACTCTTATGCGATTGCAATAGGAATTTACACTGTGTTTCACTGAGACTCTTATCTTATAGTACTAGCTACCGGCTTACTGCCCGGTCCGTTTGGTATCACTTACTGTTGTATCTCCACTAGGTTTAACTCGTAACTGTGCTTAATTGTCATATTATCGTTTAACAATACTTATACAGCGGTCGTTTTCTGCGCACCGTGTTCTTTCTTCTTGCACAACACTAACTTACATGGTATTCACTGTCATGTTATTTTCACACATATACTTACATCATCCGTTTGGATGTCTACTGAATGCTCCTTGAGTGTTGCTCACTAGAGTTACAAGCCGGCGTTATTCAGCCCGCAATAATAACATAGTCAATCCTTAACATGTTTCTTGAACTTGGTTCACATAACTACCGTGTTGCGGTCTCACCATATCGAGAGGTATCCCCACTCTTAATGCAGTGGTTCGTTCTCCACTCTATTCACTTATACAACACAAACTTCTGTAATCAATCAAATTTACATAACATGTCTTGCTTGTGGCTTATAAGCCTTATTGTCTTGAGTTGCGCTCATTGTAGGCTGTCCACACACCTGTACTTCTCTGTACAACATTACATGGTTTGGATGTCATATTGGGCTCCATGACAAGGTTGTTGCATCACGTTTCCTTTCATGGGATGCCCCTTAGGATTGTCAGTCCGTCTCCTGACAACTTATGTCTAAACTGGGTGTTAGTTTCAACCCTTGTGTTTCAGTCACGTTATCTCGTTCAACTATCGTTGATGCGAATACCCTTCAAGGATTGCTCCTGGGTGTTGCTAAGTTATGTCATTACATCAGGTTCGCACTTATTGGTATATTCAGTTAGCCACGCCGTCTTGCGTTCTTGACTGGCTTATTATCTTCTTCTGTGAAGATCAACATTTCCTGGTAGTGTAGGTACTCATTCTGGGAGTTTCATCCCGTTCATTGCACATTAATGTGTCCACATTAAGCATTTGCCTTGTCATGTACGGGCTGGGTTACCGTTTTAGCTATCATGTTTACCCCTCGGGATTCTTAAGACATATGTGATGTCTTTACATAACAGCTAGTGCACTCCGCACCTCTTGACTCTTAAACATTTGCTTGAAATGAATTCACTAATTCCTTTAGTCTCGTTAACTTAACTGAGTTCCTTTACTTCAACCATTCTCGGTAATCCTTTGCTCTTGGTTGACTTACACTGCTGACCGTAGTACGGAGTCGACTACCTCCCGTGTTCCGGACTCTACTCGTATACATATGTGGGGTACCATGCTGATACATTGCTACTTACCCAACTAACCCATAAGTAGGTCTGTCAGGCCCACAAGCTCCTATCGGAGTGCGGTCGTCCCACATTACAGTTGGTACACTCGTAGTGTCCGTCACACGCCTAGGTGAAGTATTCTGTTGTCAACTCCCTTATATTGTCCCGTGACAATATACATTCCGTGCTTCCCGAACTCAATCGTGGGAAAGTTTATCCACTGTTGTATCCTTGTCAACTGCCCTTGGTTTTACTGGTTTGGTTTAAAAGAAGGTTAGAAAGAAGTATTGGTTTGAAAGAAAATTCGGTTTTGAAAGAAAAGAGTTTGAAATAAATCTGAGTTGAAAGAAAAATTCTCATGGTTTCACAATGCCTTCTTCCCTTAACCAAATCTAGCTTCTTGCTGACTGGTGTACTTCCAATTACAAAGGTTAGGCTGTTAAGCCCTTCCACAGTTATGATGATCTCACTTAACTTCATGGTACTTTACTAAGTACTTTGTATTTGTTAAACTTCCCGAACAGCCCTGTTATAGCAGCACTTGCTATAGCAAGTGCGCCATGCTAACTGGCTATCGGTTCAACACATACCGGTTGTGGTATTGTTTTTACCCGCACTGTCATCAGTGGCCTTGTTGGCCCTCACTTGATCTTATAGTCTTGACAATTAACCCTCTGGGCGACTTCTCACTGTATGCACATGACAATCATTAACTAGGGTGTTTCCCATTTTTGGAGACCCCCTTTTCTTTTGTATTGCTTTCTCCTCGTAGCCCGTTCCACACATTTGTCGTGGTTACTGAGACTTGTCTCTTGTTTGGGCACTACGTTGTAGTTCCTTTGTCGGTTGGTATACCGTTGGTGTATCATTTAACAACTGTGGTCCCGTAGACACTCGTCTCGGGTTTCATTAATCCACTTCTTGCCTGTTGCACGGTCGGTGCGTTGCAAGCTGGTTGTTCTCGACTGCTCGGCATGTCGACACAGGTTGCCGGAAATTCTATTCTTCTATACACAAGATTCTACATTCTTCGCTATTAAATGTGGTTAACACTGTTCAGATGGAAACCGTCTCTGGGATTCCCAATTTTTGGGATCTACCGTATGACAGGTTCTCCGTTCTCACAGAAGTACTTAATAATAGCCAGATCGGGTATTCCCGAGTATCAGAGGACTTTCATCTCTCTGGCGTTTTTCCCTGAGTTATAAACAGGGACTGTGGAGGGCGGGAAGGATATTATAGGTTTCCAGTACACACTGGTAATACCTAACTAGCGTATCTCTCACGCTATCACTCGACCCTTAACCTAAAGTACTAAAATCCTAACTCGGTACTTCCTAAGCTCAGTAATTCAGTCATCAGAGTGATACTTCGCTCTGATACCACTTTTTATAACACCCCCTCCAACATTAACACACTTAACAACAAACTGCAGCGGAAAACAAACTTCATCACATTACTTAACTTCTTGGTGTTACACGCCGTTAACCACCCACGTGGCTAACAAGGCTATTACATATACACTGTACCGGTCTGATGGACTAGATTCCCGAGCGACTACACATTACTGTCCCTTTTCATTAACAACAACATACACCTTTCAATTGTACCGAGTATTCACAAACTGATGCCGATAACAATCTCGGTCTTACTACACCTACTGTACATATACAACTTAAATGATTACCCACGTACAACGACTACCCCGTCCTACTCTCGAACGGCTTCCAGCTCCTTGTACCTGCAAATAGGAAAAGTAGAGAAAGGGTGGCCCCCCTGGGGCTCAGCACCATTGCTGGTATGGTAATCCCGCAGCCCGCATGCTACCGGGCCACGCACAACTATTTGTCGTCTTAGCATGCGGTTGATTATATCAGAATCTTGCATGTAAACTACAAATACACAACACATTACACTGCACAACAATGGCTCATTAAAACAGCCAATACAACTACACTTAACAAATCACTCATTGTGATCTTTAACCCCTAGAGTGTTTCTCCTTTAACGGAGCTATTTCCTTAATAGACGACACATACCCACCATTCGGGTTATCCTTAAACGCCTCTTACAATAACTGGTATTCATATCCATAATCCACATACTCCACATCTTAACAACATATCACATCACATCGCAATAAAAATTGCAGCACAACAATAATACATAACATAACGGGAACGGTTCCCTTTACGAACCGGCCCAAACATAGTCAGTTCACTTGTAGCCTAGAGAATGTTGCCAGTCTCATGATAAGCTCGTTACATAACTCGTTACCGTCTCGTTAAATGAACGGATAACTTAACACAAGGTGCCTCGGATATAGTGATCCAAGCACACCGAACAAACATAAACATAGTATGCCCCTGTGGCCCGACGTGAGTCAGTAAAATAGCCTTGGTTAAGCTAAAGGGAAGGTTGGAAAACAACCATAACATACAAAGAGAATCGAACCGGTTATGACATCGACTCCCATACTCACACGCATGGCCGGAACAGACCGGACTCCTCACTTCCCCCGTTAGCACTTGTTAGAAGTTCAACATTGAACATAATAAATAATCACAAACATTGGGTTAAGTCTTATTAGACACACACAAGGGAAGAGAGAGTCATACATTCACACACAAACATCACATGAATAACTCACGCATAGCCGTGGTTAGAACGTTCCTTAGGTTGGAAACGTTATCACCGGATACCGTTCTCTTACGTTTACCTAATAGTGGTTAACTAGCCCTTCATGCGCATTCGAGGTTACCGGTATCGGCACGTAAACACACAACAACAATAACGACTGTAAACTCGTTTCATGATTTATCTTATAACGTGGCAAACATACAGAAAAACACATTGGCATACAAGCCGGTGTAATCCGGTAGGACACAGGTTGCAAGAAAACCATACCTGTCACCGGAGTCCACTCTATCATGTCCACTTATGTTCCTCGAACAATTCACGAATAACTGGTAACATTAAAGTTGCTTTCATTAGCATTGGGGGTAACATGTTTGCGTAACATTGAACGACTATGGTTAACGCCGTTAACTAGTTAAGTAACTTAACATTTTTAACTTGTTTTACTCTCACATTTTACTACAACTTTTCACCCACTTAATTGTCATTATAACTCACCTAACATGTCCTTAACAACCTTATAACTTCATTACTCATCAATCCCCATCATTACATACCATTTTCATACCTTAAACAACATTTTTAGAGTGGTCCGGGACTTGGTCCTCACCCTAAGTCCCGGACCAACACTTAAGGAATCTCTCGGGTGATTTTAATAGGGTGGTCCGGGACCTTGTACTGACCCCAAGTCCCGGACCAAAGCACTTGTAAAACTCTTGACCCTTTTTTGTGTAGGGTCTGGGACATCATCCAATACTTGGGTCCCGGACCACTGTAACAGAATTCCCAAATTGACATTTTCAAGTCTTGTTTCATCTACTTTCTTCATCCATTGATTACCCAAACTTCACACATGAACTTAGACATATTCTAGTACCAAAACATCACTTTGATTCACCTTAAAACATTGTCCAACCTGTCACTCATTTTTCTTACAAATCTCTTAATACTTGTAACATTTCTCTTTTGGTTTTCTAAGTGGTATTTCACTTATAATGACCACTATACCAAGATGTTTCCTCTACACCTTAACATCATCTCCCAAACATCTTTTCTTACTAACTAATTTCCTTGTACATCAACATTACCCTAACCTAAAACAAACTCCTCCAAGACTTTATTACATCCCAAAAACACTCATTGAATTCCTAGAACTTCCAAGACAATACCTAAGTCCTTGTAACTCTCTACAACACCTTAATACATGTTTTCTTCCCTAATAAACATTCATCCATTCCTCACATTTCCTAGTTCACCAAAGCTCGTTTAAACACTTAAATCTTCTTATACATTACCCAAATTTTGCCATAGGTTCACCTAGCATATTGTCATACCAAAACACATTGTTTTTCACCATTAGACATTCAAGAACACCTAAATCCATCAAGAATATTCTCACACACAAAACTTCACCAATTTACACTACATCACAATATAGTGCATAAGCTTAAATTGCTTGGCACTTAGGCCCTTAAATAACATGGCTCTTAGGCCCTTAAATAACATAAACCTTAAACACTGAATTTCCCACATATATATTGCCTTTGACCTGCAAATACACCCAACAATACATATGCCCTTAATAAACTCCTTGAGAGCATTTTACTAGCTCATTTGTCAGTGGCTCCTTAGGTATTTTATTAAGCAAATCAAGCTCATTTTTCCTAGGCATTTAAACTACATTTAGATAGTTTGTTTACCTCTTTTCCTTCACAAGTTTTTTTTTCATTGTCACCCCTTGCTCCTTCTTTGATAGAAAACCGGCAAGGCTTTGATTGCTTGTCAAACTTCTAATCAATGTACAAGCAAGGTAATGAGTATTCAAGCTTCAAGCTTAACTCATTGTAAACCCTAGATTTTACATTGTTTTAAAAACATTAAGATAGTTGTTTTACCTTAGAACTTGAAGAGAGTTTGAATATATATCAAGAGAGGACTCCACCTAGTCCATGAAAGGTTGAAATGAAGCTAGAACAAAGCAACATAAGGACACCATTAAGGGTGATTTTCGGACAACACAAAAACATGAGGGAAACATCATTTTTCTTTGAGTTTCCTTACCTTGAAGCAAAGGAGAACATAATATGTGAAAAGATGAGCTCAAGCTCCTCCCATGGAGATTCCTCTTGGCACCGAAATGGAGCTCTTGGAGTTTTGAGAAGATAGGAATGAATAGCTTGATGAGACTAAGGGAATGGTGGTCTTTGTTTTTGATTTGGCAAAGAGAGCTAGGAGTTACAAGAGGTTGAAGATGATATATGGTGGTGGTACTATTGCAAAACCGTGAATGGAGAATGAAGAAGAGATAGAAGAGAGCTTGGAGGCGTGGGAAATGAAGAGAAATGAGAGGATGAAGATTGGTATTGCTTTTAGAAGATATTTATATCTTAAAGTAAATAGTAACTATTAGTCATCATTTGTTTACTTAATAAACTAGCATATGTGGTGACTCATTACCATAAAAACCGGCCCCCTTTATGTTACTAAGGGTATTTTAGTCTTTGTTGGCCAATTTAATTACTTATATAAACATATGTTACAAACTAGCTTATTTAGTTACTATTCATAAAAACAAGGCACATAGATGTGAAATTTTTGATTTCCCATTGATATAGACTTCCAAATGTGGTAATAAGTAGTACACATATTAATTAAAGAGTAATGATGGACATTTAGCCATTCATAACTCATTTACAAGACAATTTTTCAAAAATGTGCTTTAAGGCTCCTTAAAGCACATTTTGTGTTTAAACTTGTTTCAAGCTTGGTTTTCTTTAGTAATCGATTTAATATGTTCATTAACATATTTATAAGGTATAGGTATGACCTTTAGGTCTTATACAAATTTATCCCAAGCTTAGAGCACATTTTTGCCCACATTGACTTTAAGGTATTTATTTGTGTTTTGTTTGGTTTAATTGTCTACCAAGGTTTCCTAAGGACTTAATTAGCCTTATTAAATCATAATTGAATATCACTAAGTCTTGGTAGGCTCGTTGGGTCCCAACCAAGTTCACTTCCAAGTTTAGAGCATGTTTTTGCTCAAACTGTATTTATGGTACTTATTGCGTTTTACTATGGTTTAAATTGTTCACTGTTGTTTCTAAGGCACTTTTAGCCTTTAAATACCATAGTTTAATGTCTAATCAACATATCAAGATTTGGGGTATTTCAATCTACCCCCCTTAAAAGAACTTCGTCCTCGAAGTTCACACATCCCACACATCATTGGATTAGAATACGGGGATTACTTGTAAAACAAAACTTCCGTAATCAAACACACTTTACATCACAACGTCGGACTTAACGGTCCGGGTACATATACACATCCATACATAACATAACATACTCACATGATAACCTCGGACTCAATGGTCCGGGTATCCTAACAACATTTGCACATACATAACAACCCTTAGACCCTTGGGCCTGGGTAACATAACAACATTTAGACCCGTTGGCCTTTATAACATAACAGCCTTTAGACACATAGGTCTATGTCACACAACAATATTTAGACTCATAGGTCTTGATAACATACACTTTGGAACTCAAGGTCAAAATAATATTTATTACACATACCACACAACATGTCATAGCATGTATAACAATCAAAAATATCTTTGATATACACTGTGATCCCGCAGAACCCGGTCGCGATGGACACCTTCCGTCCCCGTTCCTTTGGGAGATCAAAACAATCACTTAATCTTTAACACATATGCTTCCCATGTCACCGGGCAAGTACTACAAAAATATTCTTTGTTAAGGTTAAGTAAAAGTATTTTCATAACGTAAGGTATCTATCGACGTTTTATAAATACCAATTCAAAATCCTTTTTGAAAACGCATACAACTCCAAGTCCAACTTAAGCTCTTTTCTTCTTTTCTTAGCGTGGTTGTTTGCGACCACTTATAGGGAGCTTCAAGAATCATCCAACCCTGATGTGATCAGCATCAGTGTCGAACTATCCTTCCACCCCAATTTATGTTCGGCTTCCCTTGATCGCATGCAAATCAAGTTCCACTTCCCACTTCATTCTCAAGCATCAAGTAAATCACTCATTTCCAATTTTATATCTTTTTAATCATTCTAATCATGATCATAACATCTCCAAGGGATAGAACTTCGTCTATCAATTATTTCCATTCACTTTAATCCTGTTGCCTAGGGAATCTTATTCTCACTAGGTTCTATGTCGGTTTCATACCCTTTTTATGAATCACTATATTGTATACATACACATATATTTTATCAAAATATGACACACAGTTTCACATTTATACACTGTCGGGGGCTTTGTTCCCCGGGAGTTTCTCTACTCCCCACACTTGTACTATCGCACACAACTGTTAACGAATAAACACACTTATCACAATCACAATGGTATTTCGCATCTACTGTGCAGAATTACCACAATTAAACCATGAATGAATGCGTATGTTTATGTAACGTACGCATCAATCATCAAAATAATTATTTTGTGCTATGCACAATATAGGTCACGTACACTTGTACGGTAATACACACTAAGTGGTTTTGCGCTCTACCCCCCTAAAAGGGATTACGCCCCCGTAATCGGTCACTGAACATTGGCTTAAAATGTTCTGCCGTCGTGAAGTGTTTTAACTTCCACGCGGTCTGTTATACAATGTGTTCTGGTTAGAGGATCTTAACCATATTGGCGGTTTAGTCCCTAAACCAAGAATTCTCATTGGAGTTTGTTTAAACTCTTAGCTGGTTTTGGTTCTGGCCTGTGAGGCTTCTAGGCATTAATAATTAGCCATTATTCGTATTCACAATGCATATTCGGTATCTGAAGCATGGGTTCACTGGCCTCTGCTGCACAACTCTGATAACTGTAGAGCTTAGTTTGCCCCACTCGTTATTCTTACTGTATTGTACTTCTCCAATTATCACCTTTATCTTGGTAATAACGGTTTCTCAACCATGCGTGGTATCTCTTACCGTGAGCGAATTCGGTGAGTTATAAACTTTCTATCCACTTCCATAATACTTTACTGTGTATATTGCTATGTATTTCACAATGATTGGCTTGTTTCCTTCTGACTTACTGTCGGTTGAGATTGAGCTACCACCTAATGTGTAGTGCTCTCTCGGTTATTTCCCACACTTGAGGTATATTCCATACTGATATTTGGTATCCCGTGTTACTACAGTCACTTATTGCTAATCACACCTCCATATTTGATTTTGTACAAGTATCATTTCATTGGCACGACCTTGCATTTCCTATGCATCGGTCATTATAGCGTTATAAGTCTCTTTCTACTTCCACCAGCATTAACATTTCCCAAGTCCTAGCTATCCCACTCGATCATTACTGCGCAAAAGCAATACCAAAACACTCAGTCATACAGAGTGCAGAGGCGTAAACTCTTGACAATAACTCTTATGCGATTGCAATAGGAATTTACACTATGTTTCACTGAGACTCTTATCTTATAGTACTAGCTACCGGCTTACTGCCCGGTCCGTTTGGTATCACTTACTGTTGTATCTCCACTGGGTTTAACTCGTAACTGTGCTTAATTATCATATTATCGTTTAACAATACTTATACAGCGGTCGTTTTCTGCGCACCGTGTTCTTTCTTCTTGCACAACACTAACTTACATGGTATTCACTGTCATGTTAGTTTTCACACATATACTTACATCATCCGTTTGGATGTCTACTGAATGCTCCTTGAGCGTTGCTCACTCGAGTTACAAGCCGGCGTTATTCAGCCCGCAATAATAACATAGTCAATCCTTAACATGTTTCTTGAACTTGGTTCACATAACTACCGTTGTTGCGGTCTCACCATATCGAGAGGTATCCCCACTCTTAATGCAGTGGTTCGTTCTCCACTCTATTCACTTATACAACACAAACTTCTGTAATCAATCAAATTTACATAACATATCTTGCTTGTGGCTTATAAGCCTTATTGTCTTGAGTTGCGCTCATTGTAGGCTGTCCACACACCTGTACTTCTCTGTACAACATTACATGGTTTGGATGTCATATTGGGCTCCATGACAAGGTTGTTGCATCACGTTTCCTTTCATGGGATGCCCCTTAGGATTGTCAGTCCGTCTCCTGACAACTTATGTCTAAACTGGGTGTTAGTTTCAACCCTTGTGTTTCAGTCACGTTATCTCGTTCAACTATCGTTGATGCGAATACCCTTCAAGGATTGCTCCTGGGTGTTGTGGAGGGTGATTTTTCGGTATGAGGGGGGTCAATATAAATATGATCTGACTGAAAAGCCGAGGTCCTAGAAAATGCCATTCTGTGGGGGGCGAGAACCCATTATTCTGGCATCCCTCAAATACCTACTAAATCGTCCGTCTTTCCCAGAAAGCATGAAGGGGAGTGCAAGTGTGCACTACACCCGCTCTCGATGGGCTCCACGCGGACTTATGCCCTAAGGGCGGAAATGACTAGAGTCGCCACCTAGTTTAACCTATGATAACTAGGAAGGAAGATCGGGTTCTAAGAACCGTTAATTGACTCTGAGGTTGCTGCCTATGGATAGGACTTATCTGATCAAGCCAGAGATTCTATGGTGGGTTCGCACTGGGTTACACCCCTTAGAAGTGGCAACGACCACGACTTCGGATTGGTGCCCGAGGAAACCTCGGTCTCCAATTGTCGGGATTACCTTCTTTCAAAACCTTTTTAAAGAGATTCATTTAAAAGCCAAGGATATGATTAAATGGGGCTGAGGAAGAGAGTGGATGAGGCGAGCTTTTCTGCCAAGCTAGCGCCAAGAAGAAGAATGGGTGAATTCGGATGAGAATTAGGAAAAGTCTGAGGTTGAGCGAATAGACAAGACTTAATGTCTGATGGTTTGAAGCTTGTGGGAGCCAAAGAAGGTTTGAGTGTTTTGAGAGGTATGAAGAACACCTTAGTATGGGAAAAGGGTTTTTTATTTGGAGTGGGGTCGCACCCTGTGTGGGCTGCCTACGTACTCAACTACCTGTTGAGATCAGACCTTACGTAGTTCAGTGTTTTTTGGAGATTTGGGAGTTTTAGGGTTTTGAAGGAATCGGGCTTTTGACCTTTTGGGTCTTTGAAGGGTCAAAGAGGTTTTGTGGTCATTTTTGTGAGGTTTGACAGATTGTCTGGTTCGTTTTGGAGTTTGAGGTGTGAGAGTCTGTGAGATGCTCAACTCTGTGAGGCATTTAGATTCTTGAAATGATGAAGTCTGTGAGACGCTGGTGTTGGAGCTGTTTGAGGCTTGAAAGGTATCAGATTTAGATTTCAAGAGGTGTGGCTTTTTAGGAGCTGAGGATTTTCAAAGTGTTTGAATTTGACGAGTCTATGAGATGTTCAGATCTGTTGAACTGCGAAGGCATTCGAGTCTGTTGAGCTGTTGAGACGATCGAGTCTGTTGAATTGCTGAGACGGTCGAGTCTGTTGAGCTGCTGAGACGGTCGAGTTTGTTGAGCTGTTGAGAGTTCGAGTCTGCTGAGCTGTTGAGACGGTCGAGTCTGTTGAGCTAATGAGACGGTCGAGTCTGTTGAGCTGCTGAGACGGTCGAGTCTGTTGAGCTGTTGAGACGGTCGAGTCTGTTGAGCTGTTGAGACGTTCGAGTCTGCTGAGCTGTTGAGACGGTCGAGTCTGTTGAGCTAATGAGACGGTCGAGTCTGTTGAGCTGCTGAGATGGTAGAGATTCGAGATGCTTGACTTCAAGGAGATTGAAGTTTTCCAGAATTTGAGATTTGTGATGTTTAGAATTGTTCGGGATTGAAATGAAGTTGAATTGAATTGGGAATTAAGGGAATTTTGAATTGAGTTGGATTGAAACTGAATTGATTCCGGATCGGAATTGGATTTGAAACTAAATCGGGATCGAATTGAGGTAATGGGCCAAATTTGGGCCTGAGAGACGGACGGGTTTGGGCCTTGGAATGAGGCCGGATTTGGATCTTGAAATTGGGCCGAGTTTAGGCCTATTTGGGCCTTGAAATATGGGCCAGGTTTGGGGCTTAGAATGGGCTTGATTTGGCCTTAGAAATTGAAGTTGAAAGATGATTTGAAACTATGAGACAATTGGAGCTTGGAAGGAGTGTGAAGTTTGATCTTGGAACTTTGGAAGCATTTCAAATGCTTTGTGAGTTGAAGTGTGTCTAATGAGTGTATGAAGAGTATTTAATGTTGACGTTGAAATGCATGAAGCTTCCGATTTTCAGAAAGAGGATGATTTGCAGAGAATATGAGTGAGTGTAAGAGAATTGATTTTGGAGTGTGTTGATGAGAGAGTATGAGAGGAATTGATTTTGGATGTGTTGGTTGATGAGAGAGTATGGGAGAGTTGATTTTGGAATGTGTTTGGTGTGAGAGTATGGGAGAGTTTGATTTTAAAGTGGAATTTGACTCATTGGATCTTTAAATTGATTTGGAATTGGATGATTGATGATTGTGAATTTTATTCTGACTTTAGAGGATGATTTGGAAAATTTTAAGGGGAACGGGCATTCCTCACATGGACCGTGTCTAGGACCGTATGCATTGAGGATACCCCAAACCTAGGGCTTTTCTAAAATGCACTAAGAGGGCACCTGATTGGCTTTCTAGGGCCACCTGTTCCAGCCCGTTTGACTGGTTATGGACCGAACCTGAACAAAATTATATTTGGGCCAAGAGTTACATGGGCCCAAGCAGGATCAGTCCATACACTTACAAAAACATAGGCAAGGAATGATGAGCAAATTATATGTGGAGATGAATTTCCAAGGCTATATAAACAAATATACATACAAACATGGATTTCAAAAGCTATCCGAATAAGACAAATATATGTGAGAAAAGAATTCTGAATCTGTCTGAGTAATTACATACATGTGGACATGGTTTTAAAAGCTTAAGTTATGTACGTATGAAATGAATTCAGAAGTAGTACAAGAAATGTATATACAAGAACGAATCATCAAAGCTATCTAGGTAGCGATTCAGAATTATTTAGATCTAAACTCTCAAAAACTAACAAGATGAGTCCTATGTATGGGTTGCTAACCAATTGTTAGTCTTATCCTATTTACTATCTTTCAATTGTCAATCAAAGGTTGCAAGCAAGAGAATAATGTAACAGTTATGGGATGAAGTCACGAAAATGAATAAGTCACAACACTACAACCGAGAGTGAAAACAATAAACAAATTACAAATCGATACAAATACAAGTGAAAAGTTTAAATCTAAAGCTGCTATGGGGGGTCGCATCGACGCCGCCTCACTTGAGCTGATAGGATCAGCAAGAAGTGCACCAACCGTTACACATGTTTAAAGTGGAGACCCCGGTAGTCCAAGCCACGATCCCGTTGCTTAGTCTTAGAGTAGTTTCTCATTCCACGAGCATTATGTACATGTCAAAAACACAACAAGAGAGGCAAAATGCATTAATCAGAGAACGGAAGAGGGCTGGGATGTGTGCAATGGGATCATACGGCCCCTCTCAATAGGAGGAAAGGGGGCAATCTAATCATCTCCCACACCCCAACCAAGAACATACAAAAGAGTTTCAAGCTGCAACAAATGCCATGACTTGTAAGATCAAGCAAGCATTGGGTTGCTACTCAAATTAATTCGCCATCTTAGATTATGACTCAAACCAAAGTGTAGTATCAAAAGGATGGGTTGTGAGTCATGTGGGATCATACCTAAAAGGGGTTTATATCATTTCCCTCTAAGATGAACAATTAATAAGGACCATCCGGCCAATGAATGATTTATCTAAACAATTATAGCATAGGGTAACTATAACCCAATTCATGTTCTTATCTAAGCGCGTACGGGACAAGTTATTTGCTGGTATCAAATCAGTTTCCAAACCGAATCAATGCGCAAGGGACAAGTTCAAGGCTGAGATAATTCAATTTTCCAAACCAAATTCAAGGCGTAAAAGAAGAAATCAGCAATATTGCTTGAGATGAGGAAGCTGACCAGCAAGGTTTTCAAACCCATAAGCAACTTGTGGTGTACAAAAGTCTGACGTAAGCTCAACTCACAGACAGCCCAAAGTCATTCCAACCAATCCATACGTGCAAGTAACAGCTCATTTCCAAGCAATTGTGAATGTACCTCGGACAAGTCACCAAGCAAAGGTAATGAGCATATCGAATTGAATGGCCCACGGTAATAATGCTCGAATAGAATTAAATTCCAAACCAACATCTATGAATGAAGGAGCAGGTATGACCATAAGCAGTTTAATTTTCAAGCCAAACGTTCACGCACAAGGAACATCTAGCTGAAAGATAAAAATGGTATCTGTGCACAACTGTAATATCAGAAACAGTATTATTCCCAAACCGACATTCATAAGCATAGGAGCAAAGTCAAACTGTAAGTTACATGGACAATAAATCAGAATCATGGCACTTAGGTTATAGAGATAGGTGCCAAAGTTGAGAATCATGCAGATGGCGGAATGGTGGAACTCCTGAGATCCATGCCCGCTCAGACTTGCAAAGTCCCTTGGACTTCCCAGCTATATGATTCCGTCAATAATTCAGATACCTCGATCAACGAGGCGAAATGAAAAGAAAGAGCAGAGCGATCCAAGCAACCGATAAAAGGAGCGAATAAATACGAATGTCTCATGGCACAATAAGGGGATGATAAACTATGATGGTAAACTGTGAAAATAATAACATATCCGAACGGTCAGCAGAAATCATCAACCCACAACTTCATCAGAGCAAAAGTAATGGAACCCAGTTTGATCTGAAGCATTAAAGCAAGCCTCAAGTGAGCTTTCAGTTGAGATAATTGAAACTCAACCGAAAAGAATAGATCTATGTCAGACTGTGTTTGACAACAGAACCTCCAGAATATTCAAGATTAATTTGCAACAGAATAAGCCAGTCGAGCGGGTCATACCAGAACCGAAACATAGGGGAGTACCACCAGAGGAATAACCGGTATTTCTTGCAAAGAAACATTAGAAAGCCGAAGAGATACAGAGGGTTGAGATGTAAAGAATCTGTATAGGCATCGGGAGCAAAATTCTGGAGAACCGCAAGTCACCTTCTCGTATGGTCGTTGCTGATGTAGTGTGCTCCACGGTTTTTCTCGATTCCTGAAGTTCTTCCCCGACCAGGAAATAGGAGGTTGCTGTTCGAAATGAATATGGGAGAGGGATGGAGTGCGTGGTTCCGGCAATGGCGTGGAGTTAATGGTGATTTCGAGTGAGGAGGGAGACACGGTCGATTGAGACAACCGATGGTGGTGATTGCTACCGTATTTCAGACATTCTTAGGTTTGGGATTTGGAGATAGATGTGAGGAAGATGGCTGTTGAGTGTGGTCGATTTTGCAGAGGAGAAGAAGGCGAAAAAAAAGGAGACTGAGTGTTTATCGGCTGGGTTTTTACCAAGGACGAAGAAGAAGATGGAGGTCGGCTACCGTGAAGAGAATAATACAGGAATGCCCGATGGAATCCCCTTTCACCGTAGGGTTTTCTTATTGTTATGAGAAAGGGTGGGTTCTAGGGTTTATGGGTGGGCTTTGTGTTTTTGTTTGGGCTTGGTAGGTCCAATACTAGTAGCCAAAGTTAATTCAAGTCTTATAAAAATAAAAGACTCCTTTGCTCTTCCCAAGGTTTGAACCCTGGGCGATTGCCCACCCAAGGAGTACACTACCCAGTCACACTAAGACAGAACTCGATATACCAATGTCGAAATTAAAACTAGAGTTCTACTGCAATTGTTTGGAAATTCATTTTCAGAAAGATCATGTTTTTACGAAATGCTTAAAAAGATTATAAAACAATGGTTTTGTTTGGCACGCACGCTAATACGTTTTTGAAAAAGAAAGGCGACGACCCCTCTTATTGTGTTCTTATTCTGGAATTTGCTTTATGGGGTGAGAATTTTGGTGTCTACAGATGGCTCCCCTTGATTCAATTTTGCAAGCCCTTGCAGAATTGGATCAAGGTTGACGGGGCGCCAAAAATTCTCACTGCGGTTTATGATGCATTGGGATGCGGCCGTGAGTGAGTGTATGAAGACGATTGAAAGTACGAGGACTTATGACGAGCCTCAGTTAGACCTCTTGATATCTAACCCTAGGACTTATGATAAGCCTAGGATACTAACAATCCGACTTGGTTTTAGGGTGCACGAGGGCTTAGGAGTGCCTCAACTGGACCTCTTGATATCCAGTCCTAGGGCTTATGACGGGCCTAGAATGCGATTGAAAGTACGAGGACTTAGGAGTGCCTCAACTAGACTCTTGATATCTAGCTATAGGACTTATGACGAGCCTATAATACCAACAACCCGATTTGATTTAAGGTGCACGAGGGCTTAGGAGTGCCTCAACTGGACCTCTTGATATCCAGTCCTAGGGCTTATGACGGGCCTAGAATGCGATTGAAAGTACGAGGACTTAGGAGTGCCTCAACTAGACTCTTGATATCTAGCTATAGGACTTATGACGAGCCTATAATACCAACAACCCGATTTGATTTAAGGTGCACGAGGGCTTAGGAGTGCCTCAACTGGACCTCTTGATATCCAGTCCTAGGGCTTATGACGGGCCTAGAATGCGATTGAAAGTACGAGGACTTAGGAGTGCCTCAACTAGACCTCTTGATATCTAGCTATAGGACTTATGACGAGCCTATAATACCAAACAACCCGATTTGATTAAGGTGCACGAGGGCTTAGGAGTGCCTCAACTGGACCTCTTGATATCCAGTCCTAGGGCTTATGACGGGCCTAGAATGCGATTGAAAGTACGAGGACTTAGGAGTGCCTCAACTAGACCTCTTGATATCTAGCTATAGGACTTATGACGAGCTATAATACCAACAACCCGATTTGATTTAAGTGTAAGAGGCTTAGGAGGCTCAACTGGACCTGTATATCAGCCTAGGGCTTATGACGGGCCTAGAATGCGATAATGAAAGTACGAGGACTTAGGAGTGCCTCAAATAGCTCTTGATATCTAGCTAAGACTTATGAGAGCCTACATATTGAAGAGTACCTACTAGTAGCGTAATAGGCCTAGCGAAGGAAAAACGGCGGGACCACACTAGTAGCGTAATAGCTGCCTAGTAGGAAAAACGGCGGGACCACACTAGTAGCGTAATAGCTGCCTAGTAGGAAAACGGCGGGACCACACTAGTAGCGTAATAGCTGCCTAGTAGGTATGAAATGAACGACTGTCTCGACTAGTAGTGCGTAATAGCTGCCTAGTGGAGGAAAAACGGCGGGACCACACTAGTAGCGTAATAGCTGCCTAGTGGGTTATGAAGTGAACGATCTCGCACTAGTAGCGTAATAGCTGTTTAGTGAAGGAAAAACGGGGGGACCACACTAGTAGCGTAATAGCTGCCTAGCGGGTGGGTTGTGAATGTGCATTAGATTGTGAACGAACTTTGTGGGTATATGCAAATGATATGCGATGTGAGGTGATTAACCAATGTATTAATTGAATTAAACTCCCTGTTTGTGGATGTAGGTTTTTGTGTGAGCAGATGGCTCCAGAGTTGTTTCAAATTTTGAGATGACTTTGGCATGTGGTGATGGCTCCGGTATGAACTGATGGCTCCGGATTACGTTGATGGCTCCGGTGCGGTCGGGTGGCTCCAGTGTGGTCGGAGGGCTCTGACATGATTCATGACCCCATTATGAGCAACGGCTCTAGGGTGGTTGGTGGGTTTCGATTTGGATTGAGATTTTGAGTCGAATGGTGGGTTGATGTGATTGGTGGACTGTGTTGTGTTTGACGTATTTTGATGTGGTAGATAAATTCTTGGTCATGGATGGATGGCTTCGGCCCGGTTATGACGTCAGGGTTCCCTCATGATGGCTCCAGTATAGCTCGGGATGGCCGGGAAGGGCTACGAGATGGCTCTATTTGGTGATAGCGAGAGAAGAAAGGGGCATTTTTCCTTTGAGGTGGTCGCACCCTGGGCGGGCTGCCTACGTACTCAATTCCGTATTGAGATCAGACCTGACGTAGTTCGATCTTTGTAGGCAAAGCCCTGGTGACGAAATGGCTCGTGTATAGTCTTGAGGTCTCTAGGACGGTCTCAACGTTTGAGGATGGCTCTCGCATGGCTCTAGTTTGGTTTTGGATATGATGTTGATGAGGCCCGATGACGCTGGATGGCTCCGGGAAGATCGTCGTATGGCTCCGGATGGCCTCGGTTTTGATTTCTTTTGATTTTGAGTTGAGCTTCGATAGCGGGAAGTTGAAGTCGACCTTCCACGAGACCAGGCATGGTTCTTACCCGCCGGATGTTGAAAATGAAGTGGTTATGCTGCATGCAAATGCTATCTGATGCAAATGTGTATGCAATTTTTGGAGAGAAGGTACGGTCCTATCTATTAATAAGAGGTTTACGAATATAAGACATCTTTAGTTTGATCTTGAGTGATTGTTGAGCTAGAATGCGTGAATCACTTTCCTCTCACGGAGGGATATGGGTCAATCTTTCATGAGTATGGTTGTGTGTGCAAATGGTGTGATGATGCTCTCGATGCTCGGAGCAGTATTTTCCTTAGAATTTCTTTCGAGGTTTTGGACTTTCCGATCCTTACAAATTACTCACCTGCAACGGGGTAGGCTGTTTATGTGTGGTGCTTTAATTAAAGAGTCGCTCGCACTCTGAAGACCTTGTGAGATAAGGTCACACTCATTCGCTCATGGTCCCCTTTGAAAGACGGGACATGTTGATAACAAGTATGAAGCTTATGATTCATGTTTCAGATTCGATACTTTCAGTCAACGCTCATCAACTAACGAGTCAGAGGTCTTTTATTGGGTTATAACGGGGCTGAGGGGTATGATGTATGTCACATGGGACTGGAGGATTTATTTGGGAATCGTGGAGCTTTTGTGCAATAGAGGACGTGTTTCGCCTTCGCCATGGGTGGATGATTAGACTGGTTTTGATAACCTTTATTGATTTCTACGGGACATCATTGGTCCTTTGGATTCGGTTTCGCTCCTTCTTGCCTCTTCTGGCGTTCGATTTGAACTTTCTTCTCATTTTGTTTTTTGAAATTGCATTTGGCTCATCAACTTTCTCAAGCGTTCTCTGCTTTGTATTTTGGCTTTCAGCTTTGGAGTTGCATTGACTCATCGATTTTCTTGAACATTTTCGGTGTTCTTTTTGGTGTTTGGCTTTGGAGTTGCATTGACTCACTGATTTCTCAGAACATTTCATTTGTTGTTTTTGTGAAAGATGGTGGGGGAGAGACCATGGCTCTGGCTCCTTCGAGATCCTCTATTGCAAGGGTGAGTAAATATGTGTATGTGAGTTGGCATGCTGTGGAGTTCACATAAATAGGTTTATCTTGAAAGGCTCAGCGGGGCTAACTAAGGGATTATGTACAGGGCAATCAAAGCTTTTTGGTTTTGTGGGGATTTTTATTCCTAAGTGCCTCGTCATCCTCATTAGTTAATGATTGTTTTCTTACTATTCTCGGATCTTTGCATGAATCACAGTTCGTATCTTGTTATCGACATTTGTCTCACTCTAAACTATGTCTCACCTTGTGCTGAAGGAATACACAAGTCACTCATGGTTTTACCTCAATTGGAATTCTCCACCTTCCCTCATCACTCAGTGGATTGTCCAAAACACTCATTTAAAATTCAAAGGAAAATACCGCTCTTTGCACACTACTCACTTGGTTTGTGGTGCTGATTTTGATTGGACCCTTGTGTGAATTGACGGGTCGAGAGTTTAGTGGTTCAAGCACTCTATTCAAACAATCAATCAAATTTTCACCAAAGATGTCGTTTCGATACGGAGTATGCAAATGAACTATCTACAATGCAATATGTTGTAGTAATATGGAATTACCATGTATATGATGCATGAAATGCTGAAAATGATGAATTGAGATGGTTGACTGAATGTGTTTTTTTTTTGTGTGTTTGTTTTGTTTTTGGATGCAATGCATGAGTGGTAAGGCTACACCTAGTCTCGCTAGAGTCAAATTCAGCTCCTGGTTCATGAAGCTCATCCCATCACTGTTGGCCTTGAAGGTGGTCTGGTTGTTGGGGTTATTGTCGGAGAAGAAACTCTCGAGTGAGGTCGGGTTGGTGATTGGCTCCTGGATTTTGGATTTTAGGGAGTGACGACTCCCGCATGGTAGCCCCACGACTTGGAAACAACTGCATTTTTTTTCTCATTCTGGCACTGGCGTGCACGGTGATTCAAATTGGAAAGGGTTTGGACTTGGTTTTCTCTTCTATCCCTCTGAGATCGGGCTTTAGCAGTTGAGATGTTGGGATGAAAGCCGGTGTGTGACAAGGTTAGAATGGAACACATGACTGTGCAAATTTTGAGGTGGGCAAGACCCGTGAAGGATTGATGGATTTGGAATGACTGGAAGTGCAAGTGACTTTTTTGTCATGAATGCAATGCATGTGTTTTGCTTTGTGCTCGGTTGCATTTGTTAGTGTTGTTCATTTAGGGGATGCCTTCTGTAGATACCGTGAATTTTCACTCCATAAAGCAAGGTCGATGAATGACATATAACTGTGAGAGGTCGCTCCTTATTCGTTCTTTTCATCATACGTGCATGCTGAAAGAAACCAAGTTTGGAAAAACAATTTTTGAAAACACGTGTTTTCAAAGTGGTGGATTTTCTCAATATGAATTTTGACGCTCGATCATTCGCAAATAAAAAGGGAGTGGGGAACCCTATACACATTGATCTAAATAAACTCGAAGGGAATGTATAAACCTATACATGTAACCTACTGAGAAATGGACAAGCGAGGAAAGAATCATAGGGAAAACCTATACATCATCAATTCTAAAAAGTCATTAAAAAGGGGGATTTGGAGCTAAACTTCTTCTGAACTCTTCTGGTCCATCTTCATGCTTCTGATTGACTGCTCACTCGTCTTCGGGCTCTTGGCCGGCTGCTCACTCGTCTTTGGGTTCTTGCAGCGAAGCGGTATTGTGCTCAAAGAAACCCGGTTGGTGTTCTTCTGACTCTCAAAAATTTTGAACTCGAACAATCGTTGTTGGTCTTCATGTCGCTCGGCTCGGGTTGGTATGGCTCTGATTTTTTGCTCACCCCGCGTTGTTGATCTTCATGTACTCCACTTGCTCCGATGAGGAAAATGAGGGGCGTTTTTCGAGAAAGGAAAGGTGAATGATCGAGCACATATTCTTTGTGAAAATCCACCACTTTTGTGAAAACACGAAATGACTAGTACGCTCCACGGTAATGACCGCTGCTCCTGAAGGTGGGTTGAACTTCAAAAATAGCGGGTCACGACATGGGGACTAAATCATTTATTTTGAAATACATTTGTGAAAATCAATTTTGAAAACTGTTTTCGAAAACTATTTTGAAATATGATCCATGAAAAATGTTGTTCCGAAATTCATTTGTGTAAAGAAGGTTTTCTTGAAATCTGTTTGTGAAAATAGTTTTTGAAACTACATTTGTGAAAACATCTATTCTTTTGCAAACCGTTTGACAAAGTTTGTTTTCTAGAAGACTTTGATTGAAACCGTTTTTGAAAACTGTTTTGGAAATAACAATTTTGAAAATCATTGTTTTTTGAAATCATTTGAAATGGACGACTTTGAAGATATTTCATTGGAGTGTTTGAGCTGGTTTTTTTTTTTGCCAATTTTTGAAACGTGATCACACATACATGTAAGTGCAAAATAAAAATCGTGGCTGATTTTTTGTGGAGCTGAGTGTGAATGATTGGGATAATCACCTTCCAGGTCAATCAATGCTTCCATACCACCGGGGGAACCGTCATCCCTTCACTGTTCATCTCTCGGGATTTATCTCTGTTATGCCTTGTGGGGCATGTCATCAAGAAAGTCCGGAGTGCTTAAGTTCGAAAGGTCAGGATACCCGAAGTGATACAGTCACACGAGCCACGGCCGGGGATTATCACAACATACTCACTTTTGGGAAACTTGGGGAAGTACTGCATGGGGTCCGATCTCCCCTCGTCTGCACGATAAGGTGTGTCTAAAGTCCAAATTATTCACTGACTACGTTGTGCCATGTATGGGTATCCGGTAAATACGGGATCCTCTATGGACGTGTAGCGTGACATTGGGCTTTAAAGACACCCGTGGTGCAGAGGAATCATAGAGAGCTGAGCCCATGCAATCTTCAGGGTAAGGCAGAAGGGTGGTCAGACAGGCGGCATACAAGGGGGTGACTACCCATAAAACCCGTCCTAGACACCGGATTAGGCAGCTGGACACTGAAGGCTCATGGTTCACTATATGCTGGCTTAGACTCGGGTAATGGAGGATATTTTTGGATCATGAGCTTCAAGGCGTTGGTCTTGGACCGTATTACCTCGTGGGTTAACTCCTTCTAGGAAGGACCCAACTCATGGGGAATCAACTGTGGACCAGTTGGGATCCCGTGACTCGTGGACAAATCGGGTGACACAGAGGAATGCATGTCCTATGCTACCCGATGCAACAATGGGTTGACTCCTTCTAGGAAGGCCCCATTTGCAAAAGCAATAGATAAGCAATAAATATTATGTCATGCATGAAGAGCAGTAAACATAAGACAGTAAACACGCAACCATAAACACACAAAAGTGAAGCATGCAAATGGTAAAACACACATATGGCACTCAAGGCCGATCTCGAACTCTGGACTCTCATCCTAACTATCCTCTCAGCGCACACTCTAAGTGTGGAGTAGAGTAGTCCTAGTGGCTTTAGAATGAATCTCTTGGAGGTTTTGAAAGAAGTTAGGGAATCCTGACAATTTTGAATGGAGTTCAGTCTTCCTTGACCAAGTTTGAGAAAAACTTACTCAAGTTTTCCCCAGCAGAGTCGCCATTCTGTGGAGGGTGATTTTTCGGTATGAGGGGGGTCTATATAAATATGGTCTGACTGAAAAGCCTAGATCCTAGAAAATGCCATTCTGGGGGGGGGAAACCCGTTATTCTGGCATCCCTCAAATACCTACTAATCGTCCGTCTTTCCCAGAAAGCATAAGGGGAGTGCTAGTGAGCACTACACCCGCTCTCGATGGGCCCCACGCGGACTTATGCCCTTAAGGCGGAATTGACTAGAGTCGCCACCTAGTTTGACCTATGATAACTAGGAAGGAAGAAAGGGTTCTAAGAACCGTTAATTGACTCTGAGATTATTGCCTATGGATAGGACTTATCTGATCAGCCAGAGATTCTGTGTGGGTTCGCACTGGGTTACACCCCTTAGAAGTGGCAACGACCACGACTTCGGATTGGTGCCCGAGGAAACCTCGGTCTCCAATTGTCGGGATTGCCTTCTTTCAAAACCTTTTTAGAGAGATTCATTTAAAGCCAAGGATAGGATTAAATGGGGCTGAGGAAGAGAGTGGATGAGGCGAGCTTTTCTGCCAAGCTAGCGCCAAGAAGAAGAATGGTGAATTCGGATGAGAATTAGGAAAAGTCTGAGGTTGAGCGAATAGACAAGACTTAATGTCTGATGGTTTGAAGCTTGTGGGAGCCAAAGAAGGTTGAGTGTTTTGAGAGGTATGAAGAACACCTTAGTATGGGAAAAGGGTTTTTTATTTGGAGTGGGGGTCGCACCCTGTGTGGGCTGCCTACGTACTCAACTACCTGTTGAGATCAGACCTTACGTAGTTCAGTGTTTTTTTGGAGATTTGGGAGTTTTAGGGTTTTGAAGGAATCGGGCTTTTGACCTTTTGGGTCTTTGAAGGGTCAAAGAGGTTTTGTGGTCATTTTGTGAGGTTTGACAGATTGTCTGGTTCGTTTTGGAGTTTGAGGTGTGAGAGTCTGTGAGATGCTCAACTCTGTGAGGCATTTAGATTCTTGAAATGATGAAGTCTGTGAGACGCTCGGGTCTGTGAGCTGTTTGAGGCTTGAAAGGGTTATCAGATTTCAAGAGGTTCGGCTTTTTAGGAGCTGAGGATTTTCAAAGTGTTTGAATTTGACGAGTCTATTGAGATGTTCAGATCTGTTGAACTGCGAAGGCATTCGAGTCTGTTGAGCTGTTGAGACGATCGAGTCTGTTGAATTGCTGAGACGGTCGAGTCTGTTGAGCTGCTGAGACGGTCGAGTCTGTTGAGCTGTTGAGACGTTCGAGTCTGCTGAGCTGTTGAGACGGTCGAGTCTGTTGAGCTAATGAGACGGTCGAGTCTGTTGAGCTGCTGAGACGGTCGAGTCTGTTGAGCTGTTGAGACGGTCGAGTCTGTTGAGCTGTTGAGACGTTCGAGTCTGCTGAGCTGTTGAGACGGTCGAGTCTGTTGAGCTAATGAGACGGTCGAGTCTGTTGAGCTGCTGAGATGGTTAGAGATTCGAGATGCTTGACTTCAAGGAGATTGAAGTTTTCCAGAATTTGAGATTTGTGATGTTTAGAATTGTTCGGGATTGAAATGAAGTTGAATTGAATTGGGAATTAAGGGAATTTTGAATTGAGTTGGATTGAAACTGAATTGATTCCGGATCGGAATTGGATTTGAAACTAAATCGGGATCGAATTGAGGTAATGGGCCAAATTTGGGCCTGAGAGACGGACGGGTTTGGGCCTTGGAATGAGGGCCGGATTTGGATCTTGAAATTGGGCCGAGTTAGGCCTATTTGGGCCTTGAAATATGGGCCAGGTTTGGGGCTTAGAATTGGGCTTGATTTGGCCTTAGAAATTGAAGTTGAAAGATGATTTGAAACTATGAGACAATTGGAGCTTGGAAGGAGTGTGAAGTTTGATCTTGGAACTTTTGGAAGCATTTCAAATGCTTTGTGAGGTTGAAGTGTGTCTAATGAGTGTATGAAGAGTATTTAATGTTGACGTATGAAAAGCTGAAGATTTTCAAAGAAGTCATGAAGAATATCCGGTTTCAGAGTGAGTAAGAAGATTGATTTGAAGAGTGTATGATGAGAGAGTATGAGAGAATTGATTTTGGAATGTGTTTGTGTGATGAGAGTATGAGAGAGTTTGATTTTGGAATGTGTTTGGTGTGAGAGTATGGGAGAGTTTGATTTTAAAGTGGAATTTGACTCATTGGATCTTTAAATTGATTTGGAATTGGATGATTGATTGATTGTGAATTTTATTCTGACTTTAGAGGATGATTTGGAAAATTTTAAGGGGAACGGGCATTCCTCACATGGACCGTGTCTAGGACCCGTATGCATTGAGGATACCCCAAACCTAGGGCTTTTCTAAAATGCACTAAGAGGGCAACCTGATTGGCTTTCTAGGGCCACCTGTTCCAGCCCGTTTGACTGGTTATGGACCGAACCTGAACAAAATTATATTTGGGCCAAGAGTTACATGGGCCCAAGCAGGATCAGTCCATACACTTACAAAAACATAGGCAAGGAATGATGAGCAAATTATATGTGGAGATGAATTTCCAAGGCTATATAAACAAATATACATACAAACATGGATTTCAAAAGCTATCCGAATAAGACAAATATATGTGAGAAAAGAATTCTGAATCTGTCTGAGTAATTACATACATGTGGACATGGGTTTTAAAAGCTTAAGTATGTACGTATGAAATGAATTTCAGAAGTAGTACAAGAAATGTATATACAAGAACGAATCATCAAAGCTATCTAGGTAGCGATTCAGAATTATTTAGATCTAAAACTCTCAAAAACTAACAAGATGAGTCCTATGTATGGGTTGCTAACCAATTGTTAGTCTTATCCTATTTACTATCTTTCAATTGTCAATCAAAGGTTGCAAGCAAGAGAATAATGTAACAGTTATGGGATGAAGTCACGAAAATGAATAAGTCACAACACTACAACCGAGAGTGAAAACAATAAACAAATTACAAATCGATACAAATACAAGTGAAAAGTTTAAATCTAAAGCTGCTATGGGGGGTCGCATCGACGCCGCCTCACTTGAGCTGATAGGATCAGCAAGAAGTGCACCAACCGTTACACATGTTTAAAGTGGAGACCCCGGTAGTCCAAGCCACGATCCCGTTGCTTAGTCTTAGAGTAGTTTCTCATTCCACGAGCATTATGTACATGTCAAAAACACAACCAAGAGAGGCAAAATGCATTAATCAGAGAACGGAAGAGGGCTGGGATGTGTGCAATGGGATCATACGGCCCCTCTCAATAGGAGGAAAGGGGGCAATCTAATCATCTCCCACACCCCAACCAAGAACATACAAAAGAGTTTCAAGCTGCCAACAAATGCCATGACTTGTAAGATAAATCAAGCATTGGGGTTGCTACTCAAATTAATTCGCCATCTTAGATTATGACTCAAACCAAAGTGTAGTATCAAAAGGATGGGTTGTGAGTCATGTGGGATCATACCTAAAAGGGGTTTATATCATTTCCCTCTAAGATGAACAATTAATAAGGACCATCCGGCCAATGAATGATTTATCTAAACAATTATAGCATAGGGTAACTATAACCCAATTCATGTTCTTATCTAAGCGCGTACGGGACAAGTTATTTGCTGGTATCAAATCAGTTTCCAAACCGAATCAATGCGCAAGGGACAAGTTCAAGGCTGAGATAATTCAATTTTCCAAACCAAATTCAAGGCGTAAAGAAAGAAATCAGCAATATTGCTTGAGATGAGGAAGCTGACCAGCAAGGTTTTCAAACCCATAAGCAACTTGTGGTGTACAAAAGTCTGACGTAAGCTCAACTCACAGACAGCCCAAAGTCATTCCAACCAATCCATACGTGCAAGTAACAGCTCATTTCCAAGCAATTGTGAATGTACCTCGGACAAGTCACCAAGCAAAGGTAATGAGCATATCGAATTGAATGGCCCACGGTAATAATGCTCGAATAGAAATAAATTCCAAACCAACATCTATGAATGAAGGAGCAGGTATGACCATAAGCAGTTTAATTTTCAAGCCAAACGTTCACGCACAAGGAACATCTAGCTGAAAGATAAAAATGGTATCTGTGCACAACTGTAATATCAGAAACAGTATTATTCCCAAACCGACATTCATAAGCATAGGAGCAAAGTCAAACTGTAAGTTACATGGACAATAAATCAGAATCATGGCACTTAGGTTATAGAGATAGGTGCCAAAGTTGAGAATCATGCAGATGGCGGAATGGTGGAACTCCTGAGATCCATGCCCGCTCAGACTTGCAAAGTCCCTTGGACTTCCCAGCTATATGATTCCGTCAATAATTCAGATACCTCGATCAACGAGGCGAAATGAAAAGAAAGAGCAGAGCGATCCAAGCAGCAACGATAAAAGGAGCGAATAAATACGAATGTCTCATGGCACAATAAGGGGATGATAAACTATGATGGTAAACTGTGAAAATAATAACATATCCGAACGGTCAGCAGAAATCATCAACCCACAACTTCATCAGAGCAAAAGTAATGGAACCCAGTTTGATCTGAAGCATTAAAGCAAGCCTCAAGTGAGCTTTCAGTTGAGATAATTGAAACTCAACCGAAAAGAATAGATCTATGTCAGACTGTGTTTGACAACAGAACCTCCAGAATATTCAAGATTAATTTGCAACAGAATAAGCCAGTCGAGCGGGTCATACCAGAACCGAAACATAGGGGAGTACCACCAGAGGAATAACCGGTAATTTCTTGCAAAGAAACATTAGAAAGCCGAAGAGATACAGAGGGTTGAGATGTAAAGAATCTGTATAGGCATCGGGAGCAAAATTCTGGAGAACCGCAAGTCACCTTCTCGTATGGTCGTTGCTGATGTAGTGTGCTCCACGGTTTTTCTCGATTCCTGAAGTTCTTCCCCGACCAGGAAATAGGAGGTTGCTGTTCGAAATGAATATGGGAGAGGGATGGAGTGCGTGGTTCCGGCAATGGCGTGGAGTTAATGGTGATTTCGAGTGAGGAGGGAGACACGGTCGATTGAGACAACCGATGGTGGTGATTGCTACCGTATTTCAGACATTCTTAGGTTTTGGGATTTGGAGATAGATGTGAGGAAGATGGCTGTTGAGTGTGGTCGATTTTGCAGAGGAGAAGAAGGCGAAAAAAAAAAGGAGACTGAGTGTTTATCGGCTGGGTTTTTACCAAGGACGAAGAAGATGGAGGTCGGCTACCGTGAAGAGAATAATACAGGAATGCCCGATGGAATCCCCCTTTCACCGTAGGGTTTTCTTATTGTTATGAGAAAGGGTGGGTTCTAGGGTTTATGGGTGGGCTTTGTGTTTTTGTTTGGGCTTGGTAGGTCCAATACTAGTAGCCAAAGTTAATTCAAGTCTTATAAAAATAAAAGACTCCTTTGCTCTTCCCAAGGTTTGAACCCTGGGCGATTGCCCACCCAAGAGTACACTACCCAGTCACACTAAGACAGAACTCGATATACCAATGTCGAAATTAAAACTAGAGTTCTACTGCAATTGTTTGGAAATTCATTTTCAGAAAGATCATTGTTTTACGAAATGCTTAAAAAGATTATAAAACAATGGTTTTGTTTTGGCACGCACGCTAATACGTTTTGAAAAAGAAAGGCGACGACCCCTCTTATTGTGTTCTTATTCTGGAATTTGCTTTATGGGGTGAGAATTTTTGTGGTGTCTACAGGTGTGCTAAGTATGGATTACATCAGGTTCGCACTTATTGGTATATTAGTTAGCCACGCGTCTTGCGTTCTTGACTGGTATTATCTTCTTCTGTGAAGATCAACATTTCCTGGGTAGTGTAGGTACTCATTCTGGGAGTTTCATCCCGTTATGCACATTAATGTGTCCACATTAAGCATTTGCTTGTCATGTACGGGCTGGGTTACCGTTTCAGCTATCATGTTTACCCCTCGGGATTCTTAAGACATATGTGATGTCTTTACATAACAGCTAGTGCAATCCGCACCTCTTGACTCTTAAACATTTGCTTGAAATGAATTCACTAATTCCTTTAGTCTCGTTAACTTAACTGAGTTCCTTTACTTCAACCATTCTCGGTAATCCTTTGCTCTGGTTGACTTACACTGCTGACCGTAGTACGGAGTCGACTACCTCCCGTGTTCCGGACTCTACTCGTATACATATGTGGGGTACCATGCTGATACATTGCTACTTACCCAACTAACCCATAAGTAGGTCTGTCAGGCCCACAAGCTCCTATCGGAGTGCGGTCGTCCCACATTACAGTTGGTACACTCGTAGTGTCCGTCACACGCCTAGGTGAAGTATTCTGTTGTCAACTCCCTTTATTGTCCCGTGACAATATACATTCCGTGCTTCCCGAACTCAATCGTGGGAAAGTTTATCCACTGTTGTATCCTTGTCAACTGCCCTTGGTTTTACTGGTTTGGTTTAAAAGAAGGTTAGAAAGAAGTATTGGTTTGAAAGAAAATTCGGTTTTGAAAGAAAAGAGTTTGAAATAAATCTGAGTTGAAAGAAAAATTCTCATGGTTTCACAATGCCTTCTTCCCTTAACCAAATCTACCTTCTTGCTGACTGGTGTACTTCCAATTACAAAGGTTAGGCTGTTAAGCCCTTCCACAGTTATGATGATCTCACTTAACTTCATGGTATTTTAATAAGTACTTTGTATTTGTTAAACTTCCCGAACAGCCCTGTTATAGCAGCACTTGCTATAGCAAGTGCGCCATGCTAACTGGCTATCGGTTCAACACATACCGGTTGTGGTATTGTTTTTACCCGCACTGTCATCAGTGGCCTTGTTGGCCCTCACTTGATCTTATAGTCTTGACAATTAACCCTCTGGGCGACTTCTCACTGTATGCACATGACAATCATTAACTAGGGTGTTTCCCATTTTTGGAGACCCCCTTCTTTTTTTGTATTGCTTTCTCCTCGTAGCCCATTCCACACATTTGTCGTGGTTACTAAGACTTGTCTCTTGTTTGGGCACTACGTTGTAGTTCCTTTGTCGGTTGGTATACGTTGGTGTATCATTTAAACAACTGTGGTCCCGTAGACACTCGTCTCGGGTTTCATTAATCCACTTCTTGCCTATTGCACGGTGGTGCATTGCAAGCTGGTTGTTCTCGACTGCTCGGCATGTCGACACAGGTTGCCGGAAATTCTATTCTTCTATACACAAGATTCTTCATTCTTCGCTATTAAATGCGGTTAACACTGTTCAGATGGAAACCGTCTCTAGGATTCCCAAATTTTCGGGATCTACCGTATGACAGGTTCTCCGTTCTCACAGAAGTACTTAATAACAGCCAGATCGGGTATTCCGAGTATCAGAGGACTTTCATCTCTCTGGCGTTTTTCCCTGAGTTATAAACAGGGACTGTGGAGGGCGGGAAGGATATTATAGGTTTCCAGTACACACTAGTAATACCTAACTAGCGTATCTCTCACGCTATCACTCAACCCTTAACCTAAAGTACTAAAATCCTAACTCGGTACTTCCTAATCTCGGTAATTCAGTCATCAGATCGATACTTCGCTATGATACCACTTTTTGTAACACCCCATCCAACATTAACACACTTAACAACAAACTGCGGCGGAAAACAAACTTCATCACATTACTTAACTTCTTGGTGTTACACGTCGTTAACCACCCACGTGGCTAACAAGGCTATTACATATACACTGTACCGGTCTGATGGACTAGATTCCCGAGCGACTACACATTATGTCCCTTTTCATTAACAAACAACAACAACATACACCTTTCAACTGTACCGAGTATTCACAAAATGATGCCGATAACAATCTCGGTCTTACTACACCTATGTACATATACAACTTAAATGATTACCCACGTACAATGACTACCCCGTCCTACTCTCGAACGGCTTCCAGCTCCTTGTATCTGCAAATAGGAAAAGTAGAGAAAGGTGGCCCCCCAGGGGCTGCTCAGCACCTTTGTTGGTATGGTAATCCCGCAGCCCGCATGCTACCGGGCCACGCACAACTATTTGTCGTCTTAGCATGCGGTTGATTATATCAGAATCATGCATGTAAACTACAAATACACAACACATTACACTGCACAACAATGGCTCATTAAAACAGCCAATACAACTACACTTAACAAATCACTCATTGTGATCTTTAACCCCTAGAGTGTTTCTCCTTTAATGGAGCTATTTCCTTAATAGACGACACATACCCACCATTCGGGTTATCCTTAAACGCCTCTTACAATAAACTGGTATTCATATCCATAACACATACTCCACATCTTAACAACATATCACATCACATTGCAATAAAAATGTAGCACAACAATAATAATAACATAACGGGAACGTTTCCTTTACGAACCGGCCCAAACATAGTGAGAAGGGCAGAAATGGTGCCAAGCCAAAACAGGATACGTAGAGCATCCGGCTGCTTTAGCCGGATGGAAGTAGAAACACATAGGGCATCCGGCCGTCTCCAGCCGGATGGGGATAGGACTTAGGCAAAGCAAAGTATTGTACGACCGACCGTCTGTGGTCAGTCAAAGATACTAGGAGAGGGTAGAACCGTACTTATACATGTAAAATACAGGCTGGCACCATAAAAACCAGGCCCAAAATACTATAAATAGGGGGGACCCCCATGAAATAAGATACGCAACATTTGGTAGTCCAAACTTACATTCGATTCCAATAGAAGCTCTCTTTCTCTCCCTCTCTACTCTTGTGAGACTCGAGATCGAGACCAGGTAATGTAGGATAGAAGATCAGATCGGGTCATGCTAGGATAAATGTACTGTTTCATTAAGATCAGATCGAAGGATACTAGGATTGACGTACTGTTTCATGGCGCCGTCTGTGGGAAACGAACAGCAAGAAGCAACCACGAGACCACCTAGAAACAGGGAAGTAATCTGCGACGATTTATAGCGAAAGTCCTGAAATAACTAATGACATTTTTTGCAGGATCGGAACACGAAAGATGGCTCCAAGATCAAAGAAAACACCGAAGAACGCTACCGAAGATAACAATCGCTCTGAAGAAGGAATGAGTTCGGAGATGCCAGAAGCCATCTCCAAAAAAGATCTCGAGGACATGCTAAAGGGGCTAGTCAGATCCATCGACGAAAAAATTGTAGAGGGAAATGAGACTTTGCAACAGGAATTAATGCAAAGGGACGAGGTATCAGAGAAAATGGGACGAAATGACTTAGGCCATTGAACAGCTGAGAAACAGAGATTCCAGAGGCAGTAATGGCGAGGAAAGTAAGGATAGGAAGCGCAATTCAATCATTAGCGAAGAAGAGATGGAAGAAGATGACCAGATAGACATGAGCTTGTACCCCTTCTCAGAGCGGATAAGAAAAGCAAAACTCCCGCCGCACTTCGTCGCCCCAGCAATTGAGAAATATGATGGGACTGGAGATCCCGCCCAACATATTAAGAAGTTCATGTTTGCCATGAACACTCAGGGAATCAGCTCCCTCGCCCTCTGCAATTTGTTCCCCGGAACGCTTTCGAAGAGAGCGTTGGGATGGATCTCCACGAGACCGCCACAGTCCATCACGAGCTTCAAGCAGCTGACCGAGGATTTCCAGCGATACTTCGCTGCGAGTAAGAGGGTTAAAAAAGAAACAATAGAGTTGATGGACGTTAAGCAGCGAAAAGGAGAGACCGTGAAGGAGTACAGCGAACGCTTCCATAAGAAGGTCGCGGAAATTGATGATATCGACGAGAAAATCTTGATTAAGGCCTTTGGTAACGGCCTAGCTCAGCCTCGACTTGCTGGAAGATCGCAACGAAGGCGCCGAAAACTCATGGAGAATTAGCTGAAATGATCCATGATTTTTTGAAATCTGAGATAGCGGAAAACAAGGCTAAAGAGCTAGCGGACAGCTTCAAAACCGCAGGGGTGCCGGAAAAGAAGGAGGGCATGGAGGAAATGCCGGAAGGGGAGGGTCAAGGTACAAGCCATATTATGGCAAGTCTACCGCCGGATCTTCCTCTCAGGGGGCACAACACCAGGGGCAAGAACCATTGTCTACATTGACCCAGGGAAGTATGCTGCTGCAGTAAGAGAAGGGTACCTTCCCCAGCCTAGAAAGCCGCCGCAGGGGGAAATTCCGGTTGCATTCTGCGAGTACCACGGAAACCGCAGCCACCGGACTATAAACTGTGCTACCTTGGCCAAAGAACTTCGAATCATCGAGGAAATAAGAAGAAAGGAAAGCAGGCAGCCGGAGCACAAAGGCAATACGGCGGCCAACAGGGTAGTACCCAGAATGCACCTCGAGGGCGACAAGAGGAAGAGGTTCACCCCAGGCTTGATCCCAGCAAATCAGTGGGAATGATAACAGGTTTGTAAAAAAGGAAAGTAAAAGTTTTTCTCCTTTCATTCAGGATAACATTCGGAGTTACAATTTGTAGCCTGCTTTAAGATGAAAATTGTGTCACATAGATTGTCAAAGGTCATGTTGCCAAAAGGAGAAATAAAATTTCCATTCTTTTTGCATTTTTTACTATTAACAACCCCTCTCTTTTCCCAAGAAGAAAGCTAACAAAACTTTCTCTAAGAAAACTCACAGGACTTTTTTCAGAGGTAGGACCACTAACCCCTAATGAAAGAAAAAGGCACATTCATCAAGTACATCAAGAACTCCCGGAGAAGAAAATCGCCAAAAGGAAAGTTTTCCTCCAATTTTCTTCTCCGACGAGGATGAGGATGGAGTGCTATACCCGCACAACGATCCACTTGTCATTCGTGCACAGGTAAACGATGAAATGGAGGGAATTTAATGATAGGATTTAATTGATAGTGGGGCCGGAGCATATGTCATATCAGCCGAGGCGGTTAGGAAGTTGGAGATACCTGAGGACCGGATCAAGCCCTATTCGGCGGTTCTGGGAGGATTTGTAGGAGGCGTCTCTACCACGTCTTCCGGCAGTATAGATTTCACAATGACCCTGGGCCAAGGAGACGAAAGAAGGACAGAGAGACTCACGGCTTTTATTGTGCCAGGCCTTTCTGGATATAACATGTACCTTGGAAGGCCAGGAATCAATGCTTTCAAAGCCATCCACAGCACTCATCACTTAAAAATGAAATATTTAACCTCACACGGGAAGGTGGTTACGATAAGAGGAAGCCAAAAGATGGCCCGAATGTGTGAAGTCCGCATCATGGACAGCCTTCCTAGTGAGGAGGTGGTCAAAACTGTGGGATCGGACAAGGAATTCAAGGGAAAGTTGCCTTCTTCCCCAGGGCCGAGTCAAGAAAAGGAAGGATGTCGAACAGCCCAAGATCCCCCCAGAGAAAGGGGCAACATTCGCTTGGAGCACGGACGAGATGCCTGGTATAGACCCAAGCGTTATCCGGCATGAGCTCAGGGTAGACCCTAAACATCCGGCGGTCAGGCAGAGGAAAAGGGTAATAGGGGAAGAAAGAGATTTAGCCGCACGAACCGAGGTCCAAAAACTCCTAAGGCCGGTTTCATCAGGGAGGTTGCGTACCCACGATGGTTGGCTAATGTTGTCATGGTGAAAAAAGCAAATGGAAAATGGAGAATGTGTGTGGATTTCACAGATTTAAATAAGGCATGTCCTAAAGATTTCTCCCCTGCCATCAATAGATAGATTGGTGGTTTCAACTGCCCAGAGTTCTGTGTTAAGTTTTCTGGATGCTTTCTCCGGTTATAATCAAATAAAAATGAAAGAAGACGATTCGGAAAAGACATCCTTTATTACTTCAGCCGGAACATTCTGTTACAAGGTAATGCCCTTCGGCCTAAAGAACGCAGGGGCCACTTTTCAACGAATGATTGACAAAGTATTTTGTCAGCAAATTGCTCGAAATGTGGAGGCTTACGTTGATGATATAGTTGTAAAAAGTCCGTCAAAAGAACAACACATGAAGGATTTATAGAAACATTCGACACTCTGGATAAATACCAAATCAAACTAAATCCAGAAAAAAGTGTGTGTTTGGTGTAACCAAAGGGAGGTTTCTTGGTTTCATTGTTGGGCAACGAGGTATTGAAGTCGATCCGGAAAAAAGTCAGGCAATCCTCGACCTTTCTCCTCCAAGAAATATCAAAGATGTCCAAGCTTTGAACGGAAGACTCACAGCATTAAGTAGGTTTTGTTCTAAGCTTCAAGAAAAATCAATCCCGTTCTTCAATATTCTAAGGAAGAACAGCAAATTCCAGTGGGGACAAGAGTGCATAGACGCATTTGAAAAGATCAAGGAGATGCTTCGGGATCTACCTAAATTGGGTGTACCTGCCCCGGGATAGGATCTATATCTTTACTTGTCCGCAACAGATTGGGCGGTTGCAGCTGTCTTAATCATGGAAGAGAAAAGGGAGATACCAGTTTACTATACGGGCAAAATCTTGAGCCCGACAGAAGGACGGTACACTAACATAGAGAAAATCTTGTTTGCACTGGTGGTGGCGTCAAGAAAACTACGACCCTACTTCCAGTCACATCGAATCTTTGTCAGGACCATTGGCCGCTCAAGCAAATTGCGAACAATCCGAATGCCTCCGGCCGGATGGTAAGCTGGACAGTAGAGCTGACACAATATGAAATTCACTTCTTGCCCAGAACGGCGATTAAAGCTCAGCCTTAGCAGACTTCATAACGGAAACAAACTTTGCAAAAGAAAAGAAGCAGACTCAGAGTCCATATATCATCTTGGTTGATGGAGCTCGATGCAAAAGTGGGGCAGGAGCTGGAATAGTGGTACAGGCGCCGAATGGGCAAAGCTTGAATTATGCCTTCCGACTGGACTTTGATGTTACTAATAATGAAGCCGAATACGAAGCCCTTATCCAGGGTTTGGAAGTAGCTACAGCCCTCGGGGCGACAGGTTCCATAGAAAAGATGCCTTCTCTGTTTTTTCATTCTTATAAAATCCTGTCTGAAGTAAAACTTATGAGAATATAACCTATTTTTAACAGAATTAGAGGTGTATTCGGACTCTATGTTGGTGGCGAGACAAAACGACAACATCTATGAAGTCAAAGAGGAAAAACTATGGAGGTACTTGCTCAAGGTCCAGGAACTAAAAGCAAATTTCCAAAGATGCGAGCTAAAACACCTTCCCCGCGAAGAGAATGTCGAAGCTGACGCCTTAGCCAAATTGGCAAGTATGGCCGAAAAGGTACCCAATGAGATATGGCTAGAAATCAGAACTTCCCTAAGTATAGAAGGAACTCAGGTGTTGCGGTGGAGACAGGTGACAAAGAAGAATCCTGGATGACTCCAATCATAGATTACATACGGCAAGGAAAGCTGCCGGAAGGAGAAAAGAAGGCCAGGATAATAAAAAGGCGGGCCGCATCATTTTTTATTGAGGATAACCAGCTGTATAAGCGATCTTTTGCAAGACCAGCACTGAAGTGTGTTACCATAGCTGAAGGAGCAGAATTAATAAGAGAGATACATGATGGGCTCTGTGGAAATCACCAATGAGAAAGGACCACAACCCACAAAATCTTGAGACTCGGATATTTTTGGCCGAAAATGATGGAGCATTGCAAGGAATATATACGAAAATGTCGCAAGTGTCAAGAGCATGGAAACAAGATACATACTCCTCCGGCGGAGCAAAAATCTATTCTCTGCCCAATTCCCTTTGCTATGTGGGGGTTGGACATTGTGGGCCCATTCCCGGAAGCTTCACCAGGGAGTTCAAATTCATGTACGTTGCCATCGACTACTTCACAAAGTGGGTCGAAGCAATGCCTACTATCTCCATCACGGCTAGGAAGTCACAAGAATTCATCTGGAAGTATGTGGTATGCAGGTTTGGTATACCGAAAGCAATAACTGATAATGGAACACAGTTCAATTGCGAAAGCTTCCGAGAATTCTGTGAAGAATGGAAGATCGACTTAAGATTTGCATCAGTAGCTCACCCTCAGGCAAATGGGCAGGTCGAGAATGCGAATGGGCAAATAGTAAGGGCGATAAAGAAGAAACTCGATGAGAAGAAAGGAAAGTGGGCAGAATTGTTACCCCAGGTCCTTTGGTCGTACAGAACGACAGAAAGGGGGCCGACGGGAGAAACGCCTTACAGATTGACATATGGTTTGGAAGCCGTCATTCCGGCGGAATTGTGGTGCCATCCATAAGGTGGGAATCATATGACGAAGAGGTCAACAATCAAGGGGTACAGGATCACCTAGACCTCCTTGAAGAAACCAGGATGGCCGCCGCAGTAAGGATGGCGAAAGATAAATCCAAGGTAGAAAGATATTTCAACAGGAGGATAAAAGAACGAAGTTTTGCCCCAGGAGAATTAGTTCTCCGAGAAGTTAAGCAACCCAAGAAGCTGGAACCCCAATGGGAAGGACCGTACATCATACACCAGAAGACGGGACGAGCTTCATACCGCTTGAAAAATGGTGAAGGGTACGAATTGCCGCATTCTTGGCATGGAGAATGTCTGAAAAAGTTCTATGTGTAAAATTTATAACTCTTCAATAAAAGGTATTATTTTTGGGAAAGTGAAAGAAAAAGAAAGCACCGGCCAACGAGCCGCAGGCTATCATGCCTTGAAAGAAAAAGAAAGCACCGGCCAACGAGCCGCAGGCTATCATGCCTTGAAAGTAAGCACCGGTCAGCAAGCCGCAGGCTATCATGCCTTGAAAGAAAAGAAAGCACCGGCCAACGAGCTGCAGGCTATCATGCCTTGAAAGAAAAAGAAAGCACCGGCCAACGAGCCGCAGGCTATCATGCCTTGAAAGAAACATCCGGCCAACGAGCCGCAGGCTACCACGCCTTGAAAGAAACATCTGGCCAACGAGTCGCAGGCTATCGTGCCTTGAAAGAAAAGGAAAGCACCGGCCAACGAGATGCAGGCTATCATGCCTTGAAAGAAACATCCGGCCAACGAGCCGCAGGCTATCATGCCTTGAAAGAAACATCCGGCCAACGAGCCGCAGGCTATCACGCCTTGAAAGAAACATCCGGCCAACGAGCCGCAGGCTATCGTGCCTTGAAAGAAAAAGAAAGCACGGCCAGCGAGCCGCAGGCTATCACGCCTTGAAAGAAACATCCGGCCAACGAGCCGCAGGCTATCACGCCTTGAAAGAAACATCCGGCCAATAAGCCGCAGGCTATCTTGCCTTGAAAATAGGCGTCGGCCAACAGGCCGCAGGTTCCTATACTCCATATCCTAAAAAATCCGGCTAAAAACCATAGATGACCATACTTTAAAAAGAAAAAAAGGTCCGGCCGGAACAAAAGTCCAAAACCGCAAGCCCCTTGTGTTATAAAAAATGAATACTACACTGGCATAACTTGCATAAGATAACCATACGTGCGCTGTTAAAAAAAAGAGAGAAATATCACGGCAATAGGAAACTTGGCTCAAAAGAGGTACTCCGGCGGACAAATAACTAAGGATGGTGAAAAATATAGCTTATACTTCTCCCAAAGTGTGGGGTAAAAACAGTTACAAAATATGATCATTCAGCAAACACAAAAATACATGCCGAAACAAAAACTCCTCTAAAAATAAAAAAAAACTTCTATTCCACTTTCTCAACAGCTTCTTTTTCAGCAGCTAACAACCTATCGCCGCTACCAGCCACACTCTCAGAAGACTTAGACCTCCTAGAAAGACGCTGCATCCCTCCAGCAGACGGCAGGATGTTGCTTCCAGCTGGAAGGAATGAGGCTTCGCCGGCGCCAAAACATGTCTCCGGGACTGCGGCAGAACCTCTCGAGCTCCAAGAAGAAGTTGGACTTCTGGGCAACAGCCTTGAACTCCAGCTTGTTGTACAGATCATCATCCAGCAACTCTCCTTTCTCGAGAGAGTGATCCGAAACAATCTGCTGGCAAATATCAACTATCCGGCGACACTGAGAAGCGAAGGACTCCTTTAGATGGGCGTTAATGGTGCCTTGCTTCTGTATCTCCTCCTGAGATTGCCGGGAAATGACTTGAGCCTGGCCACTTGAGATTCAAGGGTCAGGACTTGGGCTCGATACTTATCACGTTCAGAATTGGCAAATGACAGCTCCTCCTTAGCGCGGGCTACCCGACCACTCAACTGGTTGACGTGCTTCAGTAAGTTGGCAGAACTCAAGCCTAGCCGGAACACACAAAAAAAAAAGAATAAGAAGAAGAAAGGGCAAAAGGAAAACAAAAGTCGAAGGCCTGAAAGTTTACCATGGCCCGATGGCTCGGTATTCTCGGCTTGAGAGCGAGACTTGGCTTCCTCCAGCTCTTTTACTCTCTCCTCCAGCCTGGTCCTCTCTTCTATCAGGGCAGCTTTATCCGCAGCAAGGGTTTTCTTCTCCTCTTCCAAAAGAGAGCAATCTCGGAGCAGAGACTGCTTCTCTTGATCAAAGGAGGACCTCGACTGCTCTTCCAGTGCGGCCTTTTCTTCCGACAGGCGATCAAGCTCCTGCATAAGCTTTCTTTTTCCTTCACAAGGGCTTCATTCTCCCGTTGAAGAGTTTGCTTCTCCAGCTCGAGCGTTTCAGCCTCCTGCTTGAAAGAGTTCCTCTCCTGATAGAAAAAGGCCTTGTCAGCCTGAAGAGAGTTCACTTCGTTCCGGTGCATAGAGCGCACCTGATCCAGCATAATATCTAGGTCAAAGAAGGACCGAATCAGCTTATCTTTATCAAGGGAAAAAGAGATGGTTTCATACCTCTATCAAAGTATTGTCAGCTTCCTTGATCCGGCCTCTTAGAGAAAGTTCTCCTCCTGGAGTTTCTTCAGCTGCAACTCATACTCATCACGCTGACGCTCGCATTCTCGCCGGGACAACTGCAGGTCTTTGTTTATTGCCTCAGTTCTCTCCTTTGCCTTACGGTCGATCTCGTACTCAACCTGGTCAATGTAAGCATCATGAGAAGAACGGGACAGCTTCAGTTCCTCTTCAACATTATTGGCTCGGCTTTCCTCATAGCGAAGCCTGGATTGAAGGTTGCCAAAGTGAACCTCAGCACTTTGGGCCATGGACATCACCTAAAAACAACACAATTCATAAAATCAAGGAAAAAGCCAAACCAAAGCAGAAGAGAAAACACAAAAGGGATACGCATGCTAACCTGAAAGATTCCCCCCCACATCATGTCAAACGCTTCATTTATTGGGAGGGAATGCCGCATGATAGCATCTCCCCCCCCATCTCGATCCGCAGCCTTTTTTTGGTAGCAGTAAAGGTTGCCGGAGGAGCAAAGATCCCGTCTGGATGACCAGATCTCTTTATTGCCTCCTCCAGACGGAGGAGTACTTGGCAGAGTCGCAGGTTATCAAAGGGAGAGGGTGCCCGCAATGGTAGAACCACCCTTCCTTTTGGGAGGGTCCAGTATAGGACTCCTGAGCAGGAGGAGGAGGGGAAGAAGAAGAAGAAGAAGAAGCTAGTAGTCCTCTCTCTGCTTACTCCGGAGCTCAGGATCCTCCGGCACCTGGCGATACTCCATTGCTCTATCCCTTGCCGCATCCATGGCCGCAGCAACATCAATGGAGAATGATCCTGAAGCCTCGGGATCACCAGAGGTTTGTCCTTCTCCTGATGCCCCTGGCTCTGTGGCCTTCGGCTTTGATGTTTTTCTTTTTTAGTCTTTTCTTGACAGGAGCGGGGACTGCCGCAATAAAAAAAAACAGTTAGGACCAGAAGGTTGAAACTGGAAGTGGAAGGATACTAAAAAGGGAGGAGAAGTAAAGAACAAGAAAAAGCGGTGAAACAACCAAAACCTTCTTCAGCCGAAGGACCAGCACGGAAGTCTGTGGCCTCCAGGATGTTTTCCTGAGCGGGATCTGAGGAAAAGTAACCCGTCAAATCAGGAAATTGCTCGCAAATAGGAGTCGGATGACCGGACTCCCGCCCCAGGCGAGAACCAAGGTCTAAACCCGAACCAGGGGTGAGGGGAAGGAGGACACGGCGCCCAGACTTGGGGCTCACATGCCATGTACCTGACAGCCCGGCGTCAGCACGTTCAGGAGATTCTAGCCTCTTCTTTTTCTTTGAGTGACCGGCTTGGTCATCCGGCTTCTTGCCTGGAGCGCTTTGCCGGAGGAGCACTCTCCAAAAGCTGCTAAAGGCATCAGTAGCCGCATCCAGCGTGTCGTAGTAATTGATTTTTCGTCCCCATTCTTGAAGGTGACGAAGTTCCAGCTATGAAAGGGGCCGATCTTGTCCCCCTTCTGGAAGAAATCTACATACAACATGTCAAAACAATAAGAAGACCGATAGGAATGACAGAATTTGTACTAAGAGTTAAAGGCGCTTACTGTGATATGTCTTCAGAGAAGACAAACGTGCCTTTGTAAAAAACGCCTCGACAGTCGGCGGTTTCTTGCTTAGTGCCCTCAGAACCTTCGAAATGGGCAGCTCAGCCGGAGGGGTTTGGGGGCTGATTAGCTGACCTTTGACAACCTCAGCGCGGTATGGGACGCCCAATACTCGGCCGGATGGAGGAACAATAACAAACCACCGTGACCCCCACTCGTGAGCCTTCTTATAGTCGAAAAGGGAGTATCCAGCCTTCGCGATGAGGGTTAAGCTATCCGGGTCAACCCTAACTGTGAAGAACCGGACGAAATCGGTACCTTCCGGCCGAATTTTGCTTCCCTCGCAAAGAGAAACAAAGGCGTGGAGGTGCGAAATGGCCTTTGGGTGAAGGTGAGCAAGAGTGCAGCAGCGGCGAAGGAGGAAGCCCAGCACAAAAGGGTGCGGGGGAATGGTCAGACCGGAGCGGAAAAAATCAGCGAAAACTACGTACCCACGGCCAAAATCGTCGTTAGGGTGAGAGTCGGAGGATGGCAGGTAAATCTGCGTGCCAAGTGGGCTTCGACATCCCTGAGACAATCGCAAAGGGAGGAGTAATTGAGAGAGGAGGGAGAGGGTTGACGCCCAGATAGGAAGGGTCTTGTGAACTTCAGATACGAGGGGCGAAAGCCGTTGGAAGAGCGAGAGCCCTGAATCGCCTCAATGGCGGGTGGAAATTTAGCAGCGAGTTTATTCTTTTTGCGGAAGAAGAAGACATTGTCAAGCTTAACAAAGGATCAAAGGGCGACGGCAATGAAAGACAAGGTAGTACACAGCGACAGGGGAGGGAAGAAGAACAGTCGAAGTACAGGGGCAATAGAAGAAGGAAGAGGGAGCTCAAAAATCGGGCTTTAAGGAAAGTTTTTTCCCGCTCAAATAAATAATATATATACATGTGCGAACAGAAAGTATCCTTTCTTTGCAGGGGAAGAGAAAGAGCCGCACACTTCCTAAAGACGCTTCCGATGTTTAGTCGAAAGAAAGACCCTGCGTATTCTACACCGAGAACAGGCGGAAAAAATTCAAAAAGGCGGTACGAAGCAGGTTCGAACCACGAGCTACGCACATGGCCAATAAGAAGTTCCTTTTCTCCAAGTATGAAGAAAAAGAACTTGTGGGACTGGGATAAGGAAAAGACGAAGCTCAGACAGACCAAAGAGCCTCAGAATTGGCCGCAGTCGCAAAAATTTTCGTCGAAACACAAGACACAGAAGTTCTATTTTCTTCACCAAAATTCAGAAAGATAGAACTTGTGGGACTGATGAGAAGGGAAGAAATGGTGCCAAGCCAAAACAGGATACGTAGAGCATCCGGCTGCTTTAGCCGGATGGAGTAGAAACACATAGGGCATCCGGCCGTCTCCAGCCGGATGGGGATAGGACTTAGGCAAAGCAAAGTATTGTACGACCGACCGTCTGTGGTCAGTCAAAGATACTAGGAGAGGGTAGAACCGTACTTATACATGTAAAATACAGGCTGGCACCATAAAAACCAGGCCCAAAATACTATAAATAGGGGGACCCCCATGAAATAAGATACGCAACATTTGGCAGTCCAACTTACATTCGATTCCAATAGAAGCTCTCTTTCTCTCCCTCTCTACTCTTGTGAGACTCCGAGATCGAGACCAGGTAATGTAGGATAGAAGATCAGATCGGGTCATGCTAGGATAAATGTACTGTTTCATTAAGATCAGATCGAAGGATACTAGGATTGACGTGCTGTTTCAATAGTCAGTTACTTGTAGCCTAGAGAATGTGCCAGTCTCATGATAAGCTTGTTACATAAACGTTTACCGTCTCGTAAATGAACGGATAACTTAACACAAGGTGCTCGGATATAGTGATCCAAGCACACGAACAAACATAAACATAGTATGCCCCTGTGGCCCGACGTGAGTAGTAAAATAGCCTTGGTTAAGCTAAAGGGAAGGTGAAACCAAAATTGGAAAACAACCATAACATACAAAGAGAATCGAACCGGTTATGACATCGGCTCCCATACTCACACGCGTGGCGGAACAGACCGGACTCCTCACTTCCCCCGTTAGCACTTGTTAGAAGTTCAACATTGAACTTAATAAATAATCACAAACATTGGGTTAAGTCTTGTTAGACACACACAAGGGAAGAGAGAGTCATACATTCACACACAAACATCACATGACTAACTCACGCATAGCCGTGGTTAGAACGTTCCTTAGGTCGGAAACGTTATCACCGGATACCGTTCTCTTACGTTTACCTAATAGTGGTTCACTAGCCCTTCATGCACATTCGAGGTTACCGGTATCGGCACGTAAAACACACACAACAATAACGACTGTAACTCGTTTCATGATTTATCTTATAACGTGGCAAACATACAGAAAAAACATTGGCATACAAGCCGGTGTAATCCGGTAGGACACAGGTTGCAAGAAAACCATACCTGTCACCGGAGTCCACTATATCATGTCCACTTATGTTCCTCGAACAATTCACGAATAACTGGTAACATTAAAGTTGCTTTCATTAGCATTGGGGTAACATGTTTGTGTAACATTGAATGACTATGGTTAACGCCGTTAACTAGTTAAGTAACTTAACATTTTTAACTTGTTTTACTCTCACATTTATTACTACTTTCACCCACTTAATTGTCATTATAACTCACCTAACATGTCCTTAACAACCTTATAACTTCATTACTCATCAATCCCCATCATTACATACCATTTTCATACCTTAAACAACATTTTTAGAGTGGTCCGGGACTTGGTCCTCACCCTAAGTCCCGGACCAACACTTAAGGAATCTCTCGGGTGATTTTAATAGGGGGTGGTCGGGACCTTGTACTGACCCCAAGTCCCGGACCAAAGCACTTGTAAAACTCTCGGCCCTTTTTTATGTAGGGTCCGGGACATCATCAATACTTGGGTCCCGAACCACTGTAACAGAATTCCCAAATTGACATTTTCAAGTCTTGTTTCATCTACTTTCTTCATCCATTGATTACCCAAACTTCACACATGAACTTAGACATATTCTAGTACCAAAACATCACTTTGATTCACCTTAAAACATTGTCTAACCTGTCACTCATTTTTCTTACAAATCTCTTAATACTTGTAACATTTCTCTTTTGGTTTTCTAAGTGGTATTTCACTTATAATGACCACTATACCAAGATGTTTCCTCTACACCTTACATCATCTCCCAACACTTTTCTTACTAACTAATCTTTCTATTTTTCTTGTACATCAACATTACCCTAACCTAAAACAAACTCCTCCAAGACTTTATTACATCCCAAAACACTCATTGAATTCCTAGAACTTCCAAGACAATACCTAAGTCCTGTAACTCTCTACAACACCTTAATACATGTTTTCTTCCCTAATAAACATTCATCCATTCCTCACATTTCCTAGTTCACCAAAGCTCGTTTAAACGCTTAAATCTTCTTATACATTACCCAAATTTTGCCATAGGTTCACCTAGCATATTGTCATACCAAAAACACATTGTTTTTCACCATTAGACATTCAAGAACACCTAAATCCATCAAGAATATTCTCACACACAAAATTCACCAATTTACACTACATCACAATATAGTGCATAAGCTTAAATTGCTTGGCACTTAGGCTCTTAAATAACATGGCTCTTAGGCCCTTAAATAACATAAACCTTAAACACTGAATTTCCCACATATATATTGCCTTTGACCTGCAAATACACCCAACAATACATATGCCCTTAATAAACTCCTTGAGAGCATTTTACTAGCTCATTTGCCATGGCTCCTTAGGTATTTTATTAAGCAAATCAAGCTCATTTTTCCTAGGCATTTAAACTACATTTAGATAGTTTGTTTACCTCTTTTCCTTCACAAGTTTTTTTTTCATTGTCACCCCTTGCTCCTTCTTTGATAGAAACCGGCAAGGCTTTGATTGCTTGTCAAACTTATAATCAATGTACAAGCAAGGTAATGAGTATTCAAGCTTCAAGCTTAACTCATTGTAAACCCTAGATTTTACATTGTTTTAAACATTAAGATAGTTGTTTTACCTTAGAACTTGAAGAGAGTTTGATATATATCAAGAGAGGACTCCACCTAGTCCATGAAAGGTTGAAATGAAGCTAGAACAAAGCAACATAAGGACACCATTAAGGGTGATTTTCGGACAACACAAAAACATGAGGGAAACATCATTTTTCTTTGAGTTTCCTTACCTTGAAGCAAAGGAGAACAATAATATGTGAAAAGATGAGCTCAAGCTCCTCCCATGGAGATTCCTCTTGGCACCGAAATGGAGCTCTTGGAATTTTGAGAAGATAGGAATGAAGAGCTTGATGAGACTAAGAGAATGGTGGTCTTTGTTTTGATTTGGCAAAGAGAGCTAGGAGTTACAAGAGGTTGAAGATGAATATGGTGGTGGTACTATTGCAAAACCGTGAATGGAGATGAAGAAGAGATAGAAGAGAGCTTGGAGGCGTGGGAAATGAAGAGAAAGAGAGGATGAAGATTGGTATTGCTTTTAGAAGATATTTATATCTTAAGTAAATAGTAACTATTAGTCATCATTTGTTTACTTAATAAACTAGCATATGGGTGACTCATTACCATAAAAACCGGCCCCTTTATGTTACTTAAGGGTATTTTAGTCTTTGTTGGCCAATTTAATTACTTATATAAACATATGTTACAAACTAGCTTATTTAGTTACTATTCATAAAACAAGGCACATAGATGTGAAATTTTTGATTTCCCATTGATATAGACTTCCAAATGTGATACTAAGTAGTACACATATTAATTAAAGAGTAATGATGGACATTTAGCCATTCAAAACTCATTTACAAGACAATTTTTCAAAAATGTGCTTTAAGGCTCCTTAAAGCACATTTTGTTTTAAACTTGTTTTCAAGCTTGGTTTTCTTTAGTAATCGATTTAATATGTTCATTAACATATTTATAAGTTATAGGTATGACCTTTAGGTCTTATACAAATTTATCCCAAGCTTAGAGCACATTTTTGCCCACATTGACTTTAAGGTATTTATTTGTGTTTTGTTTGGTTTAATTGTCTACCAAGGTTTCCTAAGGACTTAATTAGCCTTATTAAATCATAATTGAATATCACTAAGTCTTGGTAGGCTCGTTGGGTCCCAACCAAGTTCACTTCCAAGTTTAGAGCATGTTTTTGCTCAAACTGTATTTATGGTACTTGTTGCGTTTTACTATGGTTTAAATTGTTCACTATTGTTTCTAAGGCACTTTTAGCCTTTAAATACCATAGTTTAATGTCTAATCAACATATCAATATTTGGGGTATTTCAGTGACAGTACTGAAATACTTAGTGAATAGTTGTATTAACGTTACCCGGTATTGCTTGTACATATAACAGCGTACGGGGAGAAACTACTAAGACGTGTATTGTCAAGCTAGTAGTTACACAGTGAACGGTATGTTAATTGTGTGGTCTGAATGTCCTAAGGATTTTCCTGAGGTCCAGACGTTTTGTGTTTAAACTGTTAAGAGCGATATTTGTGATTTATGTATATGATATTGTATGTTGTATTGCTCGACACCACTGCGTTTTATTTTACGCGAACGTCTTATGACTGGAAGTTTATACATCTAAAGTGGAACAAGACTAACTGACCTTTAGGTATTATTGAACCTAACTAATGGTCAACTGTTGTAGTCTAAACTCGAGGATTGGATATTATATCACTGACTAAAGGGCTAACTTATAAAGAGAGGAATCCAGACTGTTTCGACTTTCTAGTTGCGCATCGTGATCACTACGAGAGACTTCAATGGGGAGTCACTCAAGGGAATCCATTGTCTACATTCGACGATGGCGGAGGGCACTACCGTTGGTGCACAGGTTCGACCGAATCGGTCAAATATATTATCCAGGGCCATAAGGTCAGCTGGTAACGGTTCCTTTGGAACCCAGGGGACTACTGTCCATTATTAAGTTATTAAGGGTTGTCTTAACATGATACCTGAAGTGGAATTTAATTGGAAAAGGTTAAGTGGTTGGTTTAAAGGATAAGGGCTGGTGGCCAACTAACAAGTACAGTTAATTAATACGCGTAAGTTTGGTTATGTTATGGATATTGACAATTGATTATCTGGTTGTTGTTACTATTATGTGATGTGATTTGTAGGTAAACTGTTATGTGTTTGTTTAGCATTTACAGTTATTACTGTTATTGTTGTAACTGGTATTTCATGTAAAGAATCTAATATCAAGATGGCTAAAATGACTTAAGGAATCTAGATGACATAGGACTACATTTAGCATACCAGCATTTCGATTGCTGAGCCCTTCAATGGGCAAAACATTTCAGGTTACTGGAGGAGACACAAGCCAGAGTGCGGGGCACAGGGTAGCTGATGGGTTTTATTAAAGAACTCTTTAAGTTTTATTATGTATCGTATTAAGGAGATTGTTGTATTCAGTTAGTTGCTCATTTAGTTCGGATTTGGTTTGTAATAATTAGGGTGCTCAGTATCTATTCATCACAGCGTAAGGAGTTGAGATTGTTGGAAGGAGTAAGGATGTCTTGTTACTCGCAAGGGTGAGTAACGGCGTGTAACACCAAGGTAGATAGTTTTATTTTCCGCTGCAAATTATTAATTATTATGCTACGACTTGCGACGTTATTACAGGTTTAGGATTAGGGGTGTTACAAGTTCATTGTGAGGCAATTAATAACATGAGTATTTTGTCATTTTCCAGGAAAATAACAAAGAAGTTAACACAATATGGGACAAAGTGTTATCTGGTGAAATAAGTAAAAACTCAATGTTATCCTGTGTAATTTTAAAAAACACAGTGGTATATCGTGAATTAAGCAAAAACTCAATGGTATTTGGTTAAATTTCCCAATTTTCAATTTATTTTAATTTTTAATAAAACAAATGATAAAATGATATACAATAAGAAAGAATATTATCAATGGAATAGAATTTTATGAATTTTAGTCACAAATTTAAACACATTTTGAGGATTTTCATATTAATCATAAACGTTCTACAGCCACGACCATGAGGTTAAGAAACAAAGAGACTAGACCTAGTAAAGGTGACCTGAACCCGAAAACCGAATCGATCCAACCCGATTCGAACCCGATTTTAAGCCAAATGACGTGACCTGAAATGTGACCCGAAAATTCGAACCAAACCAAACCAAAACCGAATCCAACTGAATTATGGTACTACCCGAACCCACCCAAACCGAATTCACCCGAACCGAATTCACCCGAACCGAATTGACCCGAACAGAATTGACCCGAACCAAACTGACCCGAATACTTTGTTAGAACCTAAATGTACTATAGTTGTTCCAACCATAAAAAATAATCCTAAAACCAGCAACACATAATGGAACTTTAAACATCCTGTAAGTGTTCATTGCTCATACATGATATGTGTGTGTGTGTGCACGTGCGTGCGTGCATGCGTGAAATACCCCTAACATTCAAATAATTAAATATTGATAAATAAGTATTATTTAGGGGATTATTGAACCCTAAAGAAAGTATATAACATTTAAGCGTTAAAACGCACCTAAACTCCTTAAGGTCAGAAACGTGCGCTAAAGCCCGACCTTAAGTTAAACAAGTTATATAAGTTATAAAATTCATGTAAAGATAATCAAGGATCATTATATGACCCTTAGAACACAGGACCTCATCTAAAACCGAGCGAAAAAAACAAAATGCTCGGGAGTTCCCTTAAAGGCCCTTAAGGCCCGAAAGTCACGGAAATACATTATAGGATGAAGTAAAGCATTACACTTCATTCCAAATGCACCATAACACTATATTAAACATATAAGATGAAGTCCTCAAGCTAAATTCTCAGTTAAACGCAAAGTGCTAGGAGATGCCTTATGAGGGTCCCATAAACCCTCGGGAATGCCCTGGAGGAGTGCCGAGGTGGCACGAACTCCTATAAAATTAATTATTAGAGTTCCTAACATCATTATTCAACATTCTAAAGAGAATGCTCGAGCCAATTCCTCAAAAATAAACAAAGTGCTCGGACGAATTTCTTAACGCTCCTTTTTGCCCCGGTTAGCCGGGAGTTGTGTTTCGAGTTGATATAACCCCATATAACTCAATGTAACACCTTAACATATTATTATTGACAATAAACAATGTCAATAAACACTTGGAACCCATAGAGACTACTTAGTTTTCAGAAAATCCTTAAAGCACAAAAATGCACCTTCGGGTGTCACAAAAATGCGTTCTACGCAATTACCTTGAAGTTTTGAGGATCCACGAGTTGGGTAATATAAAAGGGGATAAATTGAGCATCTAAATCAATTAATTCCAGTACTAAATCCATAGTACAAGTGGGGGCGATTTTATCATCAAAAAGGTACCGAAAATCAGCATGTTTACCTTAAACTTTCATCTTTTACCATAGTGTAAATGTACCAAATAAATGCTGGAACCTATTACACATATTAGTATGGTCTTAGTACAATATATTGGTAACAAAAATCAAATTAAAAATCCATCTCGTTTGACCTCCAAAGAAGGCGCCATTTGGTGTGAAATTTGACTAGTTTTAGCAAAAGAATTTGCCTTATGGAATGGTGACTCATCTAGCATGTGTTATATGTTAATATGTCAAATAAAATCTGTCAATTGGAGCCCTCATTACCGATCACCTGCAAGGAAAAACAAGGAGAATGTTAGCCTTGGCAAAAGTAATGAAATAATATGCTAAAAGTAGATCTAGATTCCAAAGTAATCAAGTTGCAAATGTACAAACAAAACAGCCATGTTCTAGCATTGTTGGCTGCCGATTTTGATATGTAAAAGAAGGGATTTATTGTTCATTAATTAGTCAAAAGAATACTCTACCTACTAAGCATAATTCATAGTCAAAATAGACAAAAACAATTGTCTTGTACAGCTCTTCATGTCCGAAAATATGCAAGAAAGGAGGCTTAAATGCCTTATAAAAATTCAACAAAGAAGCCTACCTACCTAGCCATGTTCTAATGTTTTTATTCATCAAAAATCAAGGCTATACTACAGCCCTTGTTACCGAAATTATGAGGAGAATGAAGACAACAAATGACATGTAATCTACTTAGGAAATTCAAAAGAAAACACCTTACCTAACTTAGTCCTTGTCTTCTTCTTGCAATTATCAAACAAGCCATGCTTTTCTTCCTTGTATTATGGCCGAGAATGTGCAGTCAAATAAGGTCATTTATAGAGCCAAACAAACAAATAATAAACAAGGAAAAGATAAGTCAATTTGACATTAAATTATCAAAAGAAAAATTCATTCCATTCCTTACCTTAACTTCCAACGTGAGCTTCATTTCCTCCTTGCCTTGTGGCCGGTTTGGTAAGCTCTCCCTTCTCTTCTTCATCTTCTTCCTTTGAAGCTCCTAAGTCCATTAATGGAGGTTTAACTTCTATCTTCATTTCTAAGGTAATTTCCTAGCATTTCTCATCAAGAATTGAAGCAAAAACCTTCCTAGGGCAACTACAACATTTCGGCATCAATTAATACACCAAGGAGGTTGTCTTAAATCAACATTAATCCTAGGAGCATCCAAGATCATCTTAAGGTATTTTTCATGCTTGAAAATCCTTAAGACACATTTTATGTGTATCCAAGTTCTACATCTTCTAAAGCTATTTTCTTCATCAATTTCATGAAGGAAAATTGATGCTCCATCCCTCCTAGGAGTGTCGAAAATATAAGGTAAAATACCTAAAGTAAATCCTTGGAAAACTACTTATAAATCTACTTAAGATCTTTGTTGAGATCTAAACTCCTAAACCCCTTCCTCTCTTGCATAAAAACCGAAGAGGAACATCAATCTACATTGGAGGAAGCTTGGGAATTCAAATCATCCTTTATTAAGAGTAAGTTTACTAAGCAAATCTTTATTGTTTTAAGCTTGTTGAAGCTCTTAAAAATGTACAAAAATTATGTACACCTTCTTAAATAAATAAGACTGAAACTATATGGTAATACATACCAAAATATAATTTATAAAATTTATAGTAAGCTTACTACCTTAAGACACATTTTTGTTTTACAAAAATTACTTATGATATATAATAATTCATGCCGAATTACCTAGGGCATTTATGCTCCTTTTTGAGCTAAAAATCAATCTAAGACATTACAATAATTTTACATGAGTTATATGACTCATATGAATTTATGTATAATTATTATAAGTTATAAATCAAGATTTAGAAACGATATAGTGATGTATTATCATTGCCGAATTCAAATGGTGAGGAATAGATTTTAATGAGCTAAATATGTATATAAATACATACTATGAATTTTGGGTGAATTAAAAATAATTACTAGTGTTTAAATGGCTAGTTTAATAAGTTATGTGTGTGAAAAATTAATTTTTATAAAGTTGGGGTAAGTTATGTGATTACCGAGAATAAAGGGTGCCCATGGCATAATTATAATATAATATAGTGTGAGAATTAATATTATGAATTTTGGTTGAATTAAATAAGTGTTTAATAGTTAAAATAACAATTTATAAAGTTTGGGGCTATTTTGTAATTTTGGAAAGATTGGTGTAAAACCGAGAATGATATAAGTTTATGGGTATATTAATGTATTAAGTATGAAATTAGACTATGGTCAAAGTGTTGACCGAAAACTTTAGGTTAAAATGATTTATGACATAAAATATTAAGTTTATAAAAGTTTTGGGGTGAATATGTAATTTATAAGAGTTTAAACATAAAACTAGATTTTATATGGGGCGAATTCACAATTGGTGGAAATATAAGTGTTCACTTGGTTATTAAGGTAATTAAATATTAAAACTATAGTTTATAAGTGAATATATAATTTATGTAAGTTTTTGGGGTTAAAATATAATTACAAGAAATTCTAAGGCAAAGCCGAAAATTAATGTGGCTAGTTGGTGATTTATAAAAGTTAAAGTGTCCAAATAATAAATACCGAATTTATAGAGGTGGTTTAGTGAATTAATTAATTAAGAAAATAAAACTATGTATTATAATGCATTTTGGAATATAATGTAAAGTTTATGAAATAAATGAGGTTATAATATAATAATCGAAAAGTATGATACATTTATGAGATTAAAAATATTTGTAGGTCCTATATGGATATTAAGAAATTTAGAAAAGAAAGTTATGATTTAAGGATTTATGAAGTGGTTATGTCATTTAGACAATTACATATGAGTATCATAAATAATACATGTGTATGAAATATATATTTTAGATTTTCAAATAAATAAAAAGGAACTCGATATAAGGGATTATGGAATTAAAACTATGGGTTACATAGTTATAAGGAATTTAATTATAACCAATTAGTATTAATTATGATTAAGTGGAGAATGATAAATTAATTATAATAATATTATGTCCATGCGTGACATATAAATATAATTGAGAAATTATAAAATTATTATGTCGATTAGACAATTATGACCATGTAACATAAATAGTACATGAATATATAAGTATATATATATATATACATTAAAGGATTTAGCAATAAATCACAAGGAATAACAAATAAGTTATACATCCAATCATATGGTGATTAAAAGAAATTACCACACAATATGAGTTTTAGAAATTAAGAACTACATGTTTTGGAAATATAAATAAATGCCTTAATTAATAATAAGGATAAGAGGTTAAAGAAACTACCTAAGTATAAAGAAATAAACCTTACATGAAATAACAAATATGAAAACGTTTCATGAATCAAAAATTATTATACGAGAGTTACATAAATTAACACTCTCAGTTAATCCTATTCTAGGACATTGTTTGACCAGACGTTGACCGGGAACTAAACAAGAACAGTCTACGGTGAACGGTATGGAATTGTTGCAGTCTGCTTTCTACCGGATTACACCGGCTTGTGTGCTATCTGTTGTTTGAATTAACGACCAAGATAATTATATGTAAAATGTTGCATTACTCTTGTGCACTGTTGTGTTACTTTATGTGTGTGATGTTACTAACTGTAACGTGTATGTTCCACGCATACAACACTACATTACCAGTGGATTAAATACCTGCGAATTATTATACCGGGAACTTGTACTCAAGTTTCTCACTAACTTCACTTTATAACGAACGTCGTTATCCTAATCATGATAACTGACAATACACATTACATTGTGTTCTTGCTTAACGTCCTTGTGTGACACCTAACAAATTCTATACTACAAGAAGCGAGGAGCCCAGTTGTTCTGGTCATGCATGCTACAGGAGTTGTACCTGTCTCAGGTCGTCTCCTATTCAAATATACGTCGCGACGGAAGTTTTGGGTGCACTCTTTGTCCATTCACCGGGACCGTACCGGAATATTTTAAGTTGGGAGGAAGACTGCATTTCCCGAGGGTACGATACCCACCTCTTTTGAGTACAGGAGTTAACTACGTTATCTTCTGAGGGAATTATTACCCACCTACTTATACGAGATTCCTACCTCGTCTAAGGGTTTATCATACCCGACCAATCTACTCTATGAAGATAGAGTATAACGAGGTCGCTATACCTCCACTGTTTTAATGAACTCTTATATACATGTTAGTCCCATTGTGTGGATCTGACTACTATCAAGCAATTACAGAACATCTAACTTGACCTTCTGAAGTCTTGTTCTGTGTGACATTATTGTCCTTGTATGGATGCTTGTTATGATTATGTTATGATGCTTATTTACAGCTTTACAAAAATGACTTGCATGTATTCGACAAAGTAGTTGGTGTGGCCCTGTAGCTTGTGGGCTGCACGATTTCATACCGGCAAATTATTTTGCTGAGCCGTTTCATGGCTAAACAATTCCAGGTACCTGAAGAAAGAGGAGCTCTCCCGACCGAGTGTAGGTGGGGTAGAATTAAGACAGGGATTGTTACTACCGGCATCATTCTACAGTATTGTATTTTTACTATTGGTTTATTTTAAGCGGTTTGTATTCAGCGCTCAGACCGTATCTTTTGTAAGTTGTATTGGAGTTAGCCTTGTTAGTCACATGGGTGACTAACGGCGTTGTAGCACCACCCGTTGATATGTATACATTTTCCGCTGCATTTCCAGTTATCTTTGGGAGCTATCATCGTACAGGTTGTGGAGTTTCGGGTTGGGGTGTTTACAGTGCGTGCGTGCGTGCGTGCGTGCGTGCGTGTGCGTGTGTGTGTGTGTGTGTGTGATATTGGACATCTTTTATCTTCAAGCATCTCAAGCCTTGTTGTATTAAAACATTCACAAGATGTGTTGGGAATGTCCTTATAATGACATCTGGTTTTATAATACAAACTAATGCGTATCACTACTATTTTATAATACTCTATTAAATTTGATTTTAATAAACTTAGGGTCTTTATGTTTAGGACACGAGACTTGGGAATGGTTTAAATGTCGCATGAGGCGCGCATGAGACGGTTATGGCCGACGTGTACACAAGGTCACGGGTGTGAGGTGGTGACAGGCGCACAGGGGCACAGACGCAAGGCGATGATGGATGGGCACGAGCGCATGACACGTACGTGAGGCGACTGGGGCTGGCATAGAACGCACACAGGGTATGACGGCGGCGGGAGGCAAGGCGTCGGACATGGGCGGGGTAGACCGGGCCTCAAGTGTCAAATATTGACACTAATTCACAAAAAAAAAATTTATACTTGGACAATACAATTAATAAATCTATTGTTAAAACATCATGTACAAAAATTATCATCCAATTTGATTAAACAATACACAATAGCGGTCTTGATCTAGAGTAATACTATATTAAGATCATTTGAAGCCGAATATGAAAACCAGTACAAATTACAAATGTTGCTTAAATTTGTACTTAACAATTTTTGTTTATCAAACCTAACACGGATAAGTCACCCGAATTTGACCATAACCCGAAAAGCCCGAATGAACCCGAGGCTAACCCAACCGAAAACACCCGAACCCGAAATCAACCAAACCGGAATCACCCAAATCTAATTTAAACCAGATTAACCCGACCTGATCTGAACTGAATATTAATTCTTCGAATTGACCCGAACTGAACCAAACTAAACCAAACTAAACCGAGTGGCCCGAATTACCAAGTCTAGAAGAGAGGGCGGTTGCGTTGAATTCTGGCAAGCCTTCCAAAGAGTTAATATTGTAGGTCGTGCTTCGTGTATGGAGGTTGCTGGAGTCCTCCATTCGCAACCAGCTGGCTCAAAGCGGTAGTCCTGTGCACCGTACAGCATGCAATGTCACCGGCTACTTCACAGTACCAACCTTTGATGGACGAAGTAAAAAAGCACAACTACGCCCCAGCAGCTCGACTTTTACTGACCAAATTTCATTATTATATTCCTGGAGATTCCCTTAGATAAATCACGAGGAAATCGAGAACGAGGGTAAAGAACCACTACTTCTATTTGTCCCTTATTGTGCGAAAGAACTAGCAATTGACCCTGGTACTTCAACTAATCAGCTCACCTTGGCTTGGGCTTTACATTATCTCGATCCATTCAACCAAACATATACAAGAGAGAAAGGAAGAAGAAAACAGTTGGTGCGTACCCTAACCTTCCTTTGTTTCTTATATTGGTTTGGTCCACTAGTTCAAAACACAAACGACGGTAAAGGAGAAACAAAATACAAGTCTTTGTAACAGCTTTCATGAGACAAAAGTGTCAATATTCAGTATCAATCTAGGTATGTCTGAATCTCATGACAGCAGAAACGATCCTCCAACTAACCCAAATCTTTTAAAAGTTACAAACAGTATCAACTTGATATAGAAAAGCTGGAGAAAGAGTTCGGGAAAAGCAAGAAGCAGATGGTACATTTTCTAGACGACTCTGAGTTACATTCAACTGTAGAGATCATCCTCATCGGCCGCGCCAGCAGAAGCGGCAAAGGGATCAGCCCCACTTGTCGTCCCACCAGTAGCACCAGAAGTTTCTGCAAACCGGAACTCGGTACCAAATCCACGGGATTGCTGCAGTGTTTGTGCAAACGCCTGGTATTTACGGATGTCCGCATCACTTACACTTCGACGAGCATATTTCATTGACTCTTCAAAGTGGCAAGCTTTGATCTCGGCCACCTCATCATCTACATCCTCTTCCATTGCCTCCGGATTATCTCTTCTCCTCCTTTCCTTCTCAATATCCTGGAAAGAAAATTTGTAAAATTTTACTTATTGAACACATGAAGTCCATAACAAGGGATAATGTGAAAAAATACAAGAGAAAGGAAGAATTCATGAGGCTACCTTGTTGCCCAAGGACGAATCCTAATTACATACATTGACAACTAGATCATGCGAAAAAGATAATTTCATATACCAAGATGGGAAACAATCTATACAGATTGCGAGGCAAATCACAGATTCCTTACCTTCTCGATGTTCTCTCTAATGGCATACTTGCAAGCACGTTGACAGATTTCAGTGATGTCCGCACCACTGAACCCCTGTGTGTTTGGCCAGAGCTCTGAGATCAACATCCTTGGCAATAGGTGATTTCCTCAAATTAGCCTTGAAGATTTGATGGCGGGAATCTTCATCAGGAAGAGGAATGTAAATCAACTGATCAAGACGGCCAGGACGAAGGAGGGCAGGGTCAATAATGTCAGGTCTGTTGGTGGCCCCAATAATGAAGACAGTTTTCTTGGCACTCATGCCATCCATTTCGGTCAGAAGTTGGTTCAAAACCCTATCTGCGGCACCCCCAGCATCACCCACACTGCTACCTCTCTGCCACAGTGAAAGACTTCCATGAAAAAAAAAATAACATAATAAAGACAAGACAATATTAAACAAAAATAGAACTGCACCAATTCTGGTCATAGAGCAAGTTATATCAAAAGACCAACGGATCCTTCAATTTCTTAAACCTCATTGTCAGTCATTATATCCAACCTTGTCAAATCAATAGGCTACCCCCACAGATATTTCGAAAGGATGTGTCACGAGAACAAACCTGAGTAGCAATAGAGTCGAGCTCATCAAAAAATAACACGCAGGGAGCTGATCCTCGGGCCTTGTCAAAGATTTCTCTCACATTGGCTTCACTCTCTCCAAACCACATGGTTAGCAGTTCAGGTCCTTTGATACTTATGAAATTTGCTTGGCATTCATTAGCAATAGCCTTAGCAAGCAAAGTTTTACCACAACCAGGGGGACCATAGAACAGAACTCCCTTAGACGGTGACATCCCAAACTTCTCAAACTTTTCAGGATGCTCCACTGGATATTGAACAGTCTACAGCAAGACAAGGAGGTTTTAATATCAACTATGCTATGACCCAAAAGCAGAATCATAATCATAAATGGTTAAAATACCTCTTGAAGCTCTCTCTTGACATTCTCAAGACCTCCGATATCATCCCATGAAACATTGGGAACCTCCACAACCTGTAAAATACAATAATTGTAGGAGTCCAAAGGGGTGCAACTAAAAGGGAACAAGCAAATGGATAGCAAACAGAATAAGATGTTACAGTTTCACGCAGAGCAGACGGATTGCTTTGTCCTAGAGCAGTGGAGAAGTGTTCATTCGTTACAGCCATGGAATTCAGTATCTCAGCATCAATTTCTTCATCCTCGAGATCGATGACATCCATCTTCTCTCTGATACACTGAAGAGCACCTTCAGTACACAAGGCAGCCAGATCAGCGCCAACGTATCCATGTGTCTCTTTAGAAATTTTCTCCAGATCAACCTGCACAAATAAGATCTGAAGATCAACCAAATCGCCATGAATTGTCAAAACTAAAAACATTGGGATAATAGAAAGGTGGCAGAGACACACATCCTCTGCAAGCTTCATATTCTTAGTGTGGATGCGAAGAATCTCAAGTCTACCAACTTCATCCGGGACACCAATGTCTATTTCCCTATCAAATCTACCAAACCTCCTGAGAGCAGGGTCAATGCTATTAGGGCGATTAGTAGCCCATGACGATAACATGTGCCCTTGATTTAAGCCCATCCATGAGTGTCAAAAGCTGCGAAACAATTCTTCTCTCAACTTCACCATGTGTCTTTTCTCTTTTGGGAGCAATAGAGTCTATCTCATCAATGAAGATGATAGCAGGAGCATTCTTCTCCGCTTCCTCAAATGCTTTTCTAAGATTGCTTTCACTTTCACCAGCCAGTTTTGACATTATTTCTGGTCCGTTGATGCAAAAGAAAAATGCACCAGTTTCATTGGCAACAGCACGAGCGATAAGAGTTTTCCCAGACCCAGGAGGCCCATAGAGCAAAATCCCTTTTGGTGGTTTGACTCCAATGGACTTGAAGAGCTGAGGATGCCTTAATGGCAATTCTACAAGCTCCCTAATCTGCGCCATCTGTTTCCTGACACCACCAACATCATCATATCCCACCTCATCCAGCCTGTTCTCATCCTCTCTTTTTACAGGTTCTCCTTCACAGAAGATCTCAGTGTCGGGAGCAACAACACAATATTCAGGGGGATCAGTCTCGATAACTTTAAATTCTACACTTCTCATACCACCTCTTACAAGGAAAAAGTCACCCTTGCGTACAGGACGATAAGCCTCAACAAAGTATGCTGAATAAAGAATACAAAAAAAATCAGTGCTCATCTATGGCAAAATATGCTATTTGTACCATGTCAAAATCAAGCAAAAGTGTTATATAACAAATATACCGATGATGCATGCCTAAGAAGATCATAGTTAAAGAACGATGTCACAGCCAAGCAAGAGTGTTTGCATCTCAAACTGATAACATTACATTGCATGTCAACACTAACTGACAAAAGAAGTAAATTTTACACATTCTAACGCCACTTACTCCATATAAACATGAAATTTTGGGCCAAGAGCATTTCAAATCTTAGCTAACTTCCATTCCATGAGAGAGATTTCTTAAACAATAGAACTGAAAAAGAATAGAGGCACATCAAAGCCACTACCACCATTGCTTGTATGATACATATGTCAGGTTACTTCAGATATATGTATATTCAAGTATATGCTGTTTTGAAAGATAATTCAACCACATATTAGTTCAAATACATACTCCGTGAAAGTACCATCAATTACACAAAAAAGCCACAGATACTTACGCTTCAAGTAAGCATCAAACAGATTCCCCGTGACTCCCTCAATAGTGTCATCAATTGGAAGAATGTGTACACGTTTTCCATATTTGACATCAGGGCACTGGTGCACGGAGACTACATCTCCAAGTCTAACCCTGAGGTTTTGTCTCACAACCTTGTTCAGCCTGATCTTCGGCTCATCAGTATTCTCATCAGCGAGCGCAATACAGATAGTGTCCTTTCTTTTCTTCCCCTGCAGTAGCAAATCACATTAAAACTATTGATCATCACAAGACTAGTCACATATTAAACATATGTTTTCTGTGAGAACTCGTACAAAACAAAAGCTGCTAATAAAAGGAATTAACTAATAGAATTTCACACCCAACTAATTATTGAACAATGGAGTAGAAAGATGCTAAGGAACCACTGAATCTTAGTTCTGCTCAAGCGAAATAACTTCAGAAAACTCATGCAGAAAGAACAGGCTGACTGGACAGGCAACAATCACATACAAAAAACAACACTGCACAGGTGTCAATTGCTATGCCCAGTTAATTGGTTCCGAAGACACCATCTGTGTATTTCTCTCAATCAAGAGAGTTCAACTAGAAAGATAGATGAATTAACACTTTAAACAGAGTGTTCACTTATCCATAGCTGAGCAATCATAGAGCTGAGTGTAACAGCACGGCGTACATAGTTGTCATAAAACAAGCCAACTACCTAAAAGCTAATCATTATCAGTTTGGACAAAACACACACATGGGCACACAAATAGGCAATTAAAACCGCAGAGACGCATTTCAAAGTCTCGTAAGCCCACAAACTCATTATTTTAGTTCCAACATCTTCATTGGCTACCAGTTTCAGCATCAACGAAGAGACACTTCAACGATCATCTATGCAGAACATCAGGCACAATTATCAAAACCAAAAGTATATACTCAACCAGTACAGCCCAATTCGCATATTAGCAACAGACACGCATGCATAGTCAGATGAACAATTACAGATACGGTAATACGAGCTTGTCTTGGAGAAAAAACGATGATACCTTGAGAAGAACAGTGTCGCCGCGGAAAAGCTGGAGCTTCTCCATTGTGTCAGGGTGCAGTGACACAACGGAATTGTCATCATTGATAGCCTCGTCAACGACGAGCCTGTTGGCAGCCTTTTTCCGCGTCAGAATGGCCGTGCTGAAATCCTTCTTTGCCCCCTTCCTGTCGATACAGAACATCAAAGCAGCAGAAACGAAAAGGGGATGAAGAAAGAAACACGGAATCAAATCGAATCGAACCCTAGAGTATAGCAGTGACAAGAATTCGGAGAGGAAACGGAACCAAGATCCGATAAATTTGAAAAGTTGAGAATAGAGAAAACACTTACGAGTCGGAGGATTCCCCTGGGTTCGCCATGACTAGTGAGATCGGGGAACTGAAATGTCCGCAAAATGGAAAAGCAGATCGTAGCAAGGGGAGAGAGAGAAAGCGGTGAAGCAAGAGAAGCCTGAGAGGTGGAGCAGATATAGAAGAGTATTCTTGAGAAGGGTGAGTAGGCGACGGCTTCTTTTCTTGTATGAAAAGAAAACCTTCCGGTTAGCAAAATATTAGTACCAAACGAAGAGCGGTCAATATGATAACAAATCAAGAT